>OX438835.1:6250000-7500000 GCA_949315975.1 Eudonia truncicolella | reverse complement strand
TTTTAAAAAGTTGCAAATCGCCGTGCCTTGCGTCACGTAAACTTACTATGGTTCTTTTTTAAATGATTGTAAAACTGAATTCATACATGCTAAAAAAAGGTTTTCAATGTATGTAGTTATTTAAATACAATAACATTTCTTCTTGTTGCAAACACATAATTCTTATAAAAGTTTAATGAAAATATTATTTAGTTAAAATATATTTAACATTTATTTTAAGCACACCTTAAGAAAATTGCTGTATCAATCACAGCTTACAGATTAAATATTTAACAATCTGAGATCATTCTTGAAAGGCGAAAGAAGTAAACCATCTTGTGACCACCAAGTACGAAGAAAAGTCCGGTAGGTAACGTTAAAATGCCGCCCGAATCAATCAGCTAACTCTCCCCAAATAAACGGTAGGTAAGGTAGTAAGGTTTGAAGATGTACTGACGTAAATTTTTATGATGTTTTCGTGAAATAAACACAAGGAAAGTTCTTCAGAAAAGCTATATTTGGTAGATCAATTTGAGGACTGGCCGTCCGTCCGGTTGGCATAGGCAGTGGGTTCACGTGGCACCTTAGGCAGCCCTTTTTTTCAAGAAAAACATCAAATTCCCCTAAGTGAAATACCTCTACGAAAGTCTACAATGGCTATTGTTTCGATATAAGTTCGAACCCACAAGGGTTTCATGGCAAATAAACGTTTGTCAAACTTTGACTATAGGGGTTTCGTTGCCAACTTTGCCCTGTCAATGTTGACTTTAAATTTTTCTACAGCGGAACGTGATGGTTACTCAATCTGTATTTGTACAGCTACCCTCAACACAATTGTTCAGGGTACAATTAATGTTGTTATGTTCTTGGTTATGTAACGCAAACTTTATGCTTCATTATAAGCATGGACTATTATAGGTACGTATTATAAAAGTGGGTGCTCAAAGTGGATTACCTCATTGTTGGTTTTTAATATTGTACAGTTTTATAAACTCGTATGGATTTTTTTAAAATGTTATGTTTGCTTTTAGATAGTTTTGTGATTTTTAGTTTTCAATACTAAAATTAGTTTTGATGATATACAATCATTACAAAACGTGATCAGTGATTTATACTATACTAGCTTTTTATTCGCGGCTTTGCTCATGTGGCCTACATAACTTGCGGTTGTTCTTAATAAAAGCCAAACATATTAAAGGTAAATATCATATGGGTATAATTAATAAGGGTTAGACAACTAAACATGTCACTTCAGCATTAAGTTTTTCATTTTCCAGGCCAAATACCGAAATATGATGTAATTGAAAATTACTTTAAAAAAATGTAATAGCAATATAATGTAATGATATTTTTTATATTAGTTCAAATTTACAACACAATCTTGTTAAGTGTTTTGCGAATGACAGAAAGCAGTAGAGAAATCTGGAGGAGGCCTATGTGTCACAGGACTCATAAGACACACTGATAAATTAAATTAATAAAAAGTGTATTTCTATTTCCATAAATATAATATATATCTAATATATAAAATTCTCGTGTCACAGTTTTCGTTGCCATACTCCTCCGAAACGGCTTGAACGATTTTGATGAAATTTTTTGTGCTTATCCGGTATCTATGAGAATCGGCCAACACCTATTTTTCATCCCCCTAAATGTTAAGGGTGGGGTCCACCCCTAAATTTTTTTTGATTTTTGAAATTTTTCCAATACAAAATTATTTGTTTGTAGTGTTGTCATGGAAACTGTCAAAGCGGTACGAAGTCCGCCGGGGGCAGCTAGTTATAAATAGAAATGAATCGCTAAATGTGTTGCTAATTGCAAAACTCGAAAATGGCTGAACCGATTTGGCTGATTTCATTTTTGTTGTGTTTAATGAAGTCTGAGGAAGGTTCTTATGGAGAGCAAAAAAACGTAAAAAATACGAGGAAAATAGTAAAAACAACAATTATCTTTTTCCATACAAACCACTTTCTACTGGACCGATTTAAAAAAAATCTTTCACCATTTGAATGCTACATTAGCGCTAATTAATATAGGCTATATAAAAAAAATGTTTACCCGTGCGAAGCAGGGACGGGTCGCTACTTAATTATATAAATAAATAGTAATAAGCCAAATGCTTTATTATTTTGATTAATAATAGGAACAGTTTTATCATTGAAATGAAACAACTTTTACGGATCTTCTCGCGTTTATTTTACACATTAGTTACGCGAGTAGATCCGTAAAAGTTGTTTCATTTCAATGTGTAGTGTTCGCGTAAACTTTAGGAAACAATAGTTTTATCACTATATAATTTTGAAAATATTAGACCTACTTGACTCATTGGGGTATTGTTTTTAATTAAGTAAATTGCCACTCGGCCACCGAGGCTTACATTTTTTATATAAGTATATTTTTTAAGTATTCAAAACGTTTTATTTGTTTTTCTATACATAATATAAATAATAATTAGCCTAATGCTTTTCATTTGGCTACCGATGCAATGAAACATTTAAAGTTCAGTAACTTAAACGAACTAGTGGTCGCCCAGTGGTCGAAATTCGACCATAATATTTTATTAAGGCTGCACCGATTGTATCCTAAGAAATGTAAAATTAAAAAAATTGAATGTGAGTTTGGATTTTGGATTGGCATTGACAGATTTCGGCCGCTCCTCATCCATTTTAGAAATGTATTAATTTTAATCTCAAAAGAGTATTAAGCGTGTGTCAAATACATGGTAGTGTATTTGACACAGATACAAACAAAAAATACTGGGATTTATAAGTAAATAAAGTTGATTTGATTCTTCAGTCCAGCTGTTTAAATTCATATTAACCTGATCCCTATCTAATTTTTATTATTATAGACTAGTCACATACAAACAAATTACTTACGATATATCGAAAATATCGATATATTTTTTACATGAACATCCCTAAGCAGAAGTTACCGAGGCATACTTCGACGTGACGCGGCAAAATACTTTGTCATGCTTTGCCATTTTTACGTAGGCCTTTATGCATAACTTGAAAAAAAAAATTAACATTCGGATAACCTTCTAAAAATAAACTATAAGTGTACGAAATTTCATACTCCTCCGTCCACGCAATTTGCTTCACGTATTAATATATATATACTTTTTATAGTTAACTGTACATAATTACCTCAAAGTTTACTGTCGCTCGAGACAGCGCCCACTAGATGCAATTTCTCCGGTTTAATCAGCCGCGTAGGATTTTGGAACTGATGAGGTGCCTGGATGGGTACTGAGAAGTGAGTAGGCTTACACTCCGCTACCAATGAGGACATTTGGTAGTTGACTTTAGAGTTGACGACCCGAGCAGTGGAACTGCAAGTTGTGCTTTTGGTGCAACGAGAAATGTTTTCTTTTTATCAATCTGGTCCTGGTGACTCGCCATTGCTTATTTATTTATTTATATATTTCACCACTCACATATATCATTACATTACAGGAAAACTATATTATTTGGTTACCTTTGCAAGGTCGCAAATCGCAATCCAAACGCGCTACCTGCTGCTATTACTACACTATTAGTTGTACTCCTTGTTATGACTACGAATCCTTCCTTTTAATAAAAGAGTTCTTAATTACGTGCCATCGGTCCAGCTCTTTGTCCGCATAATTACGTGATGGTAATCGCTCATCCGTGTTCCCCAAGTCCAAAACAGACCAAACGAGAGTAAGAATCCATTTCAAACGTTTATAAATGTTTTCTAAATGTTTATATACCGATAACGCCTGACGTTCGAGCTATTTAACAAAAATAAAAGACAGGCAGGCCCCACAATCTACACTACGAACAAAGGGCTCTACTAACGCAAGACAAGTCTCATCAAAGTGTCGCGGTCGACAGCTCATGACGTCATAATAGAGAGGAGGCCTCTTTTGTTTGGAACTCCGAGGCGCGGCAGGAAATAAACATGTCCACCGGCGAGCCTTTCAAGGAGAATCAGGTTAACGGGGACCTGTTCCATTGGAATGTTTCAGGTAAACATACCTGTGTAAATGTATATTTATTATTAGAATGTTGCCGTCCAAATTATTTATTTAAGTAATTATGTATAAGTAAGTATAATGTGTGAGTGTACAAAATGAGATACCCTGGAAGACCTCGGCACAATGCTCGGTGACCTCAAGAGCGTATTTCAACAAGTGGGTCTTAAAATGAACATGGAAAAGACGAAAGTTATGTCGAACTCACGTGTCCTACCGCCTCCTTTGAAGGTTGGGGACTCTACTCTTGAAGTTGTGGACGGTTATGTTTACCTGGGACAAACGGTCCAGCTAGGTAGGTCCAACTTCAGCAAAGAGGTCAATCGTCGAATCCAATTAGGCTGGGCAGCGTTCGGTAAGCTACGAAATATCTTTTCGTCCGATATATCGCAGTGTCTCAAGAGGAAAGTCTTTGATCCGTGTATGGTGCCAGTGATGACATACGGGACTGTGACGTGGTCGCTCACTATGGGCTTTTTCAGAAGGCTCAAGGTCACTCAAAGAGCAATGGAGCGGGCTATGCTCGGGGTTTCTCTGCGTGATCGAATCTGAAGATGAGGAGATCCGCAGAAGAACAAAGGTAACCGACATAGCCCGAAGAGTTGCTAAGCTCAAGTGGTAGTGGGCAGGGCACATTGCTCGCAGGACTGATGGCTGCTGGTACGGAATAGTCCTTGAGTGGCGACCGCGTACCGGATAGCGCAGTGTGGGCAGGCCTCCAATAAGGTGGACCGACGATCTGGTGCTGGTCGCGGGAAGCCGATGGGTGCGAGCAGCACAAAATCGGTCGTTGTGGAGATCCTTGGGGGAGGCCTTTGTCCAGCAGTGGACGTCTTTTGGCTGAGATGATGATGATGACGATGAGACAAATTTCTCTGCTTCACCTAATATTAAGCAGACGGAGTTCAGAAGTGAAGACAGTTAGTGAAGCGGATTGGACGCTCACATTTCTAAAAGTGTGACAAACGTTCTAAGGTTTGTTTGTCTATTCCGTCAATTGAGTGATTATTAACCTGTTATTTTTACAAAAAATCGTGTGTTGTTTAAAAAAGGTTAATGTTGTTAATGTTTGGTTAATGGTTGTTGTGTGTTAATGTGTTAAGAACTTTATCTTGATGTTATTAAAGTACTTATAATGTTTTGGAATTAATGTTTGTTGCATTCAACATCCCCATTGCATTTGGATAGTCACGAGTATTAGTTGTGATGTTATTATTAACTGTCACGTGTTTCAATACGAGGCAAGCCCAACTCCATCCACTATTATATATAGTAGCAACATGCCATGATGGGTTTCAATCAAGACATCGGCTCGCTGTATCCTGTGTGGTATACTGCGGTTAGTTTAGTTTAAGTTTGCTTAAGCAGTTTACCCACTTGGAGGTTTAGCACGATTACGTGCTAAGGTGAGAACGTTCAGCGCGAGCCCGCTTCGAGCCGCTCGTCAGAGGATTGTATAATAGCAGGCAGCGGTTTTGTGCGAACACTGACCTCGGCCACAGGCCCGAGCGTCTTTCGACGCACGCACTTTCATTTCGTTAGCACGCACCACATGAGTTTCATTCATGTGGTATAACTACTACGAAGGTCTTAGCCAACGGTAATGAAAAAACGCAATGAACAGAGTAATCGCGCGCCGCACCGCTAAACGCCTGAGGTCGAGTCGAGTGGCTTACCACTTGACTCGATGCTCGCAGTGTGAATTTGAAGGTTCGTGTCTGGATACGCAGTAACTTGTGGACGAAACAAACGCATTTTTAGGTTGATAAAGTATCAGATGCATTATGTGCTATATACCTCCAAGTGTGTAGCCTCCTTTACAATTCTAGTTACTTAGCGCTGAATAGGTACGGTCAACTTTGTAGTAATCGATGCATCGTAAGTAGTTAAAATTAAATCAGCTTGTAAGAAAAATAGACAATAGAATTATGTGTTTAGATTATATTTTCTAGTAACATGATTTTTAACCTAAAATAGTCTTAAAACAACTACAATTTCAGCTTCAATAATCAATGCTTTGTAAAAAAAAAATAACTAATAAGAATAATTTTACTTTAACTTTATTGTTGTCTTTTATTATTTAAAAAACTGAAGTGCTTATGTTTCCTTCTTACAGTGCTATTGTTCGCCATTCTTTACAATAACATGAAAAATAAATTAATAGTCTCTACACATATTACATACATGGCTATTGTTTGCAGTTGTTAAGAACATGGCCTTGCCAAGATCTTAAAAATATTTAAAATTAGTTGCTTAAAACATCGCACGCAATAAAACTGGGAAGCATTCCACGTTCCGTCCTTACTGTGAAAGGAGTTTAAACCGTTGCGCATTTCGTATCGTGCATTTACGACTAACTCGCACCAACTTCATTTCCCCAAGAATATTTTTGCATATATCCGTTGGAGGACCCGATTTACCCCAGTACACCGATTGAATTTTCGCTGACAACATAAAATATGTGATTCCGTGTGCTAGAGCTCGACTGTGGCAAGCCAGCCTATTCAGCAATAGTTAACCTTAACGACACATAGTACAGTCGCCAACGAAGATCCGTGAACGCTATAGTACCGTGTCAATAAAGCTTTACTTGAAATCAACAAGCGTTTACGCCAGTCGGAATATTTAGTTGTTTTGACAAAGTACTAAGGTGTTCAGTTACTTTTATTGCTGACTGTACTTTGCCCTCAAAGGTCGCTCAACGCTTAAGTACTCTGTCAAAGCAACTAAAGAATCTAACAGCCACATGTAAACTTCTAGACAGTTATAACGACATGGTACTAAACAGTTTAATGTAAATATTACTTGCTGACTGTACCACGGTTGTGACGTGACTTGGAAGAATATACACCCTTTTTGTAAATCATATTCAAATATAACGGATTCCTTGCGGCTCACATTGCCATAATTCTGTGAAGGTAAAACACGTTGGTACAGACGCCTGCACATCAACCTATCCAAAACTGTCAAATTTCTTCAATACATTTTCAACCATATGTCTTAATGATAAAGTTCAAAGTCTATTGAGGAAATTTGACAGTTTGTGGTAGGTTGATGTGCAGGCGTGTGTACATCAATTTAGTTTTTTATACCATTTTGGCGGTAAAGAAACATAACCTTTTCTACCAGAAAGGCAAGTGGTGGTAAGCTGCGTAACGAGGGATGTGTGTCATCACACCATCGCCATCACTTATATTATTTGACTGAATAAACTTACATAAATAATTTAATATGGAAGGATGAGGGAAAGACAGAAGAAATAGTAAGTTTATAGGGCGGGGAATTTTAGAGGGTAGGATGTCATACAAAGAGACGGGGTATCTTGGACAGTTAAAGAATATATGGTCTGGAGTGCCTTCGTCTAAACCGCACTCACATAATGACGTGGTAAACCGCCTTTAGTTCGCCTTATAAAATGCTGTCACTGCATCCTGTCGACGTTTGTAAAAGTCAGACAACAAAGTAATACACACAAACACCCGTAATTATAAACAAACCATTACTCGCTACTTAGCAATTACTTTGTTAAGTCATTAATTGTTCTAAGAAACGTCACTAAAAAAATTTCATTCTACAAGTAACGTACATTATTCAAAACTAGCTCTTCACTATGAATTCAAAGAGTAATCTAGATTGCTTTTTCACTGTAGGTATTTTATAAATATTTAGATTGCGTAAAAATATTGGTGACTAATTGCTTGGCCAAGAATTCCGATGACGTTTGAAACGTAAAAGCTAACTTTTGACGTTTCTAACGTCATCGGTTTTGTTGACTAAAGAATAAAAGTTGTTGTTTAAGTACTCTATAGCTGGTATATTATGTACCTACTCTGTAGCTGGTATATTATTTACACTATAGCTTATATAAAATGTACTTTACAACTAGTATATAATGTTCTTTACAGCTGGTATATTATGTACTCTTTAGCTGGTAATTTATGTTTTCTATGCAATTACTTTTGCTTAAGTAAATGACTTTACTCGTTTATAAATACGGGTGTTACTGTCAAAGAAAAACTATATGAGCCAGGCCAAAATTATATAATTTACAACAGTTGTGTTCACAATCACAGGAAACTTACTTGTATTGGATAGTAGTTGAGAGCTTTTTACTAAGGGCAATGCTAAAGCAAAAGCTCAATGTTCTGGTAGAGACGAATGTGATGATGGAGGGTTCCATGGCGATGGTAAATAACGACTGCGTCTCTTTATGTGATGTTGTATATTTACAGTGACTACATTGTGACTAACTTATTGTCTAAACCTTACAAGACTATATTTATACAATATAAACTATGTAGATGTTGGAGGGAGGATGCCGTGTCTTATCTTAATCAGATCTACACGGGATTAGGAATGCGTTTACAAACTCTTTAATCATACGTGAGGATAGGAAATTATGTGGCGACCGCAGGCCGCCACACTCAACAAACCTCTGTTTGCTAAGTTTGTTTTAACAAAGTCTATCCAATTAAGTAATAAGTGATACATTTCTGCGTTATCTTTTTGTAGACGTCTAGTTGCTGTTGCTATAGCTTCATGGATTAAGCCGTTGTTTCTTTGTTTCTCTTTGTTTTCACATGTTTAAAATGTTTTCTTTTAAAAACCGATCAGTTTTTATTTACTAAGCCAGAGTGTACTTATATACATGCACTTGGTCTGCGATTGCTAAAGTAAATCAACTTCCGCAAAGGTCGTTCATTGGATGGGTGACCAAAAGTTTATCATCTCGCTCCTCCGTGCTTCGGAAGGCACGTAAAGCTGGGACCAGCTTCATAAGCAGCCGTTAACAATCATTAATCTGCACAGAACTCGCGTTGTGGCTTATGGCCCGTTCCCCCTGTGGTGTTTACCCATAGGGAAGGCTCGTGCCCCAACAGTAGGAACTTAAAATGAGCTGGTGATGATGATGCATGTGCTAGCAAGGCCACGTTTCACTAATTTGAAAATTTTAATGTTATTTTTTAACATAGGACTCGTGCGTGAAACCAATTCTAATGGAACGCAAAACTTTAAAAATTATTTATCTTTTTTGCCCCAATTCAAATGTAGCAGACTAACTCTGCAATTATAGTTCCATGATCAGACTAAGTAAGATTTATGATCCATTTTATGGTCTTTACATACAACCCCTGTCATCCATATGGAGACTAACGGCACCGTAAAACTAATGTAGTTACGTCAAAATAATGTCCAAAGTTATTTAATCTGCTAAGTGAAAGTTTTACTGCACATCAGAGAATTGAGCTTGGGTGAGATTAAACTCGTACTACAAAACTACTCGCGTGATTAAAAATGTATGTATGACATTTTACGGAAAAATTCCGAAGCCGGATGGAAACTGGAACACGTTCTGCATGCTGGTAAATTTCATCGCATAAAACCTACTTACTCGACTAGAGGAAGGCTACACTGCAGTGGCATCTTCAAGAGCGTTTATTCCGCAGATTTTATTTTATTTTATATGGACAATAAAACAGATAACAACCAATTCACATTAAAAGACATAAAATTATACAAAGTTCTTAAGTACTTATGTTTTTAAATAAGTACATTTTTATACAAAACAACAAGACAAGTTGACTTTTCCGAAAACGTAATGGAAACAGTCACTAAATTAAATTCCCTTAAAGCGATATATATGGTAAGGCTGTAAACATGGTAAGTACAAGGGACATTTCCAAAATTTAATATCACATCGTCATCGTCATTATCATCATCATCATCGTTTCAGCTTGTGAGCACCCACTGCTGGGCTTAGCCTCCCCTAAACTACTAATACTGCTTTTAATGTAAAAAAATATATATGGTTGACTTAAAATCGCAATAAATTAGTTGAAAAAAAAACGTTTTTATTGATACTACAATTTTTTTTTAAAATCTTTATTAAAAAGGACTTTGGTCTTTAATATGACCATGACAGTCCTGGTAAATTTTAGAAACTATTACCATAGTTACAACAAATACAAAAATAAAATAAAATACATTAAAAACAACTTTTTCTTACATGTAGACAATGATTTTGCAGGAGGTACACATTAATTTTACCTCTATTTATAACGTTTACTTTTGCGGGCCTGCTGGAAGATATTTCAGTACTGAAATAAGCAGCGCCCTTGTACTGCATTCACCCGTATAGCTTATTTTGTTACCCTCTTATGTGTGTACATAAACTTGTATATAAATAAAAAATAATTAAATTAGTTAATGACTACTAACTATTTAGATCACTGTGTTTTCCTTAAAGAGTTGTTAACGAAATCTTTCACTTTGATATGCTGAATAGTTGACGCAGCAATCTTTGTTCCCACTACGTAGGAGTTTCAGGTCGTTTTGCAGAATTGAAAAGAAAAGTTCGCTAACTAAGCAATGCGAGTTTCAAAGTTGCTGGCCCGCGAAGAGACAAGGAGCTAGGGTGCGGTTTACTACAATCCCTTTGTATTTATGTGCCTTATTATAAACAGAGCCAATCTAGGTTAAAACTAAATATGGAACTTGAAATTTTTTGTTATTTTTTTTACGTTTAGCTAGTCTTTATAAAAGTAGTAATTTAAATAATTTTTTATAACTTAATTCATTTGTTATTTTCTTGTTGTAACACCTTAATAAGTTGTGCAATTTCTAATTATCTCTAATTTTTATATTGGTTTATTGAGTGATGGGTTATGTTGCCAACCAAAGTATACCACCCTACTGGGATTTGAATTCGAGACCTCTGAGACTGACGCCTGAACTACTAGACCACGGAGGTAGTGTTCATGTGACCCAGCGGTTGGTGTTTATAAGGTTACTGAATATATTGGATACAAAAATGCGTAAATAACGATCAAAACTTAATCTCTTTTCAGATATTAGAAAGAAGTATGTGTGCAGCATGTCTTTAGGACAAAGGTCGAGGCGTTGAAGCTAACGTCACGTCCCTTACTCCGCGGCTACGAATCCCGACAATCGCTTTCATTTATTGTACAACTTCTAGCAAACTTTTTTTAAAAGGATTCCTTACTTATTGTAAAGGTCCTTGAGTCCAAATTACCACCTTGGTAAAGTTGAACAATGCGTCAACTGTGGTTAAAAATGTGAAATCGTTTAAAGCGTATTAAGGTAAAGGTTCTCATATTTATAAATATTCTGTGCGTGTTTATGTCACTGAACTCCTTTTAAACGGCTGGATCGATTTGGATGATTTTTTTTGTGTGTGTTCAAGTGGATTCGAGAATGGTTTAGATTTACAATTGGACCCGGTAGGTGGCGCTGCAATAGAGGTCCATCATGGGGTACGGGTGTTTTCAAGCGGACGAACTCGCTAGCGGCTAGTTTATTATAAAAACATACGTACTTGAACGACCCTCAGACATTCAGGTAAACAGCGTAATATTGACTTCACCAACACCCATTTACATATGAAAATTAACTAGTAAAAATCACCAGCCTAAGGAAGCCCGAGTGATATCGCTGGCTTGCAGTGTAAATCACAAACTACAAGAAAAGTTCAACGAGTCTTCTGGGGCCTCGGTAGCTCAACAGTCAGAGCAGGGCCGGTGATCAAAAGGTCGTGGGTTCGATTCCCACTCGAAATTCCTAAGGCTAATTGATTTTTTCTAGTAAAAATTTATCTTGTATATACAAATAATTTTGGATAGGAAATTACAAACTCTAAACAGTTCAGCACAATCAACCACCTATTAGTCGACAAGCGTCTAAATTGATTTGTGCCATTTTCATTATACATATTAATCGTTTTGGTTATAACCGCGTTAGCTCAATCCGATCCGCCGAACACTAATATCTGAATCCACAGTGAGCAAACAGTTCCTATTAAATTAGTACAGGGTGAGATTGGTAGTGGTTTATCGGTAAGGATTGTTCAAGACTAAGGATATTTTGGAGCTGTCCTAGCTTAAATCCATATCTAACTAATCCCTATTCGGTACGTTAATATTGAACCGATATTTGAAGAGGACTCATTACCCGGGTAGAGTGGTCTGCAGAAGTTTTCTTCTCCAAAGAAGAAACGAACAAGAATTCGTTCGTTTAGTCGTCATTGAGTTCATCAGAGAAGACTGTGATTTACAACGTTTACAAGCTGGTGGAGGAAATGTGGCCGATATACCAGTTTATGTATAGCAAAGCAAAGATGTTGCAATGAAAACCGGTGAAACTGCCGTTGTACATGTGTGTACAGTGTACAAAGTACTAAAGGAGTACAAAATGGACAATCGTGTACTTTCACCAATTTCTACCCACAAAAGAGAGACCAAGATAGATGAATTAGATAGATAATTTAGAACTCTGTGGGATTCGCCGAAAAGTTCAAATTTTCTTCTTCAACAATCAACCACCAACAGTCGATAAAGTTCCGGGTTTCTAAATTGGAATTACGTAATAGAAAATTAGATTGTAACAGTAGTTGATTAATTTATTAATAAATAAATAATTATTAATTATTATTAAATAAATTATTGAGCAGTTTTTTTATTATTGCAAGGTACTAGGTAATTTATTCACTCACATAAGTTAAAGTTATGGTAAGCGATATAATTAATATGATTTTTGTATCTTTCTTTATTTTATAACTTTCATACAATATTTAATATAAATCTTTTACGAAAAATCTTTCCTGTTGTCCGACTGGAACAGGTTGTTGAAACATGCCTGTCACTGGTTGCTGGCAACGCTTTGTTGGTAAATATTCTTTATTGAATTTGGCTACAGTATAGAAGGTATCCTTGATACAAAAAGTAACTGCTGTGTAACTATGAAAACTTGTACGTTTTGACATTACTTAATATACAAAAGCGAAGATACAATATTTCTTTAATAAAATGACAACCGCGGCGTAACATGTCAAATCATCCGTTTATGGGTGCCCACATAGCTCCGAGTGACTAAAAACACCGCACATAAAATGACTATCCCCACAAAATACAGAGATTGCAGAAGGTAAACTTCATACAAACGCGCTCGGGAACGCACACATAGGCAGCCTCTCACGGACACGGATTCTCGCAACAGCTGCGCTCTGAGCTGTTTTATGAGTATGTTCATTGCCTCAGACGGCTTTTTTTTAGCTTCAGCGGGCTTTTTTGGGGTTGGCGAGAAACTTAAGGGGTTCCTCAAGCCATGTGAAACGAAACACCTTCAGAGGTTTCCTAGAGGAAACGGCATCACGCAATAGTGCGTGTTTCCGTACCCTACCAAATTCTTCGAGAGGTACGGATCAGACCGGGAGCGGAACAACCCGATGGCGCTTTTAAAGGATTGTACTTCAGCTCGGGTTGACCGGGTCGTGGGGAGTGCGCTCGGACTGTTCCGAGTGCCGTGTCCGTGCAAGGGGTCTATGTGTGAATTGCTCAAGCGCGGTATGTAATAAGCTTAACTTCTGGGTCACCTTATTTTGTGCTATCCCTGAGCCGAGTATTTGGGTCAGCCTCATAATATGGCAGCATGGGCACTTGATACGGTTCGCCCGCAATATTGTTTAGTAATGATAAAATATAGCAGCCGTCTTACGCACGTGGTAATAGCAAATGGGGCAAATATTATGTTATGTATCTCTCAGCATTAGTCTTGAGGAGGATTAATACCGACCGCAGCGCTAGGAGAAATGTACTGGTCTTAATATTAAGTTACGTCAGCGTGGAGAACTTGAATGCTATCTTTACTTTAAATTGACTGCGAGAGTGTTTTACTTCTGTAAAATACATGTATTGTTTTAATACATTTACCTAAGTTTATATCTATATTAAATCCATAAATTTCAAAAGAAACTAAGCTCCAACGTCTGCCTGGGGGGTAACCACGAGCTCTTATAAGGTATTATTGCGGTTGTGAAAACGAGACGCGTGTAGCGGCGAATATACTCGCGTATCTTTTCTACAACTGCAATAATACTGCTATAAGTCAGGGGGCTGGACTTCAATTTTTTTTTGTTTTTGTGAGAGTTTGCTGATTGCCGCTAGGCATTTTCAGCTCCACCGGGCTTTTTTGAGGGCGGCGAAAAACTTAGAGGTTTCCTCAAGCCGTGTGAAACGAAGCACTGTCAGAGGTTTTCTAGAGGGCGCGGCATCACGCACTAGTGCGTGTCCCCGTGCCTTACTAGAATCTCCGAGGGGTTCGGATCGGATCGGAATTATGCCGAAGACGGAGGCGGCACTTCACCTAGAATTACTATTTTACCTTTAGCCTTGACTCGTTGCCGATGCTTACATGATGCTGATCTCTATAAATCCTCCGGGTTTTGATCGATAAAGCTATGGCTTGAATAACCACTAAGTTTATCACCGCCCGACAACCCGTAGTTACTCTGTAAAGTCATAGGTAGCCAACAATTTTTTTTTTCCCAAAATTTTTGTCAATTTCGCTGTGATACAGAATTTCCTTTCTCATTTTTTTAATTTGTTTATGATATGGTTATTTATCCATACGGCTATGCTAAATTGTAATTTTTGGGAACTATACCTCGTCGTATAAATAATTAAGACTTATTTTTACACTACCGTAATCAATGAAGCCTGAAATAATCTTACGGAATGGCCGACGAGGGAGTGAAGTTACGTATTTTACGATCCATTTGGGAGTACCTACGAATATTGATTAAGCTTCACTATAAATATTTGGCTAGTTTAATTTGCGTTGGCATTACGGGTATGGAATTACGGCAGGTAAATAGCTTTGATAGTAGTGGAAAGGAGATTAGTGAGTGAAAACAGAGAAATTGTATAATTATATATATTTGTTATAATTGTAATTGTAACAAAATAATAGTCACATACATACCTTTAATACTTGAACGCCCAAGCTTTTGATACTACCTAGAACGCCCGAAGGTGGTCAAAATGACCACTATGTTTATGAAATGTGTGTAATGATAATACTAAGATATTATTATGCACCTAAATGATGTTAGTTGACCCTGACCTGTACCACAGGGCGGTCTCAGTTTTCTACTGCATTTGATCAGCAAGAATCAAGGATACGTTGACATTCGGTGCCATGTAGTACTACTACAAACGTTTCTCTTTCTATCGATATTCAATCAGTTGACCTCTTTAATGTAATCCCACTTTTTATTCTGATGTGTCCACCATCCCTTCTCCTTACAGTTTCATCTTTACGAAACTGAACTGAACGGAAAAGAGTTAAGAATGGGTCTTTAGATACAGGTATGTTGCTTTCTGATCTCTCAGAATAAGAAATGTCCAAGACAGTAAACTCGTATACATGTATAAGTGGGATGCAACTCCCGTCATCATCTTTGTTGATGAGCGGTTTGGAAACGAATTCGTCATCAGATTGTTTTTCTAGAATGGTTCTCCGTCATCCCAGCTATTGTTGTATTTCGTTGGACGTCAAATTACGTCTTTGAGCCATAGTTTTTCAATTACAAAAATAATTTTGAAAAACACTTACAACACACTTGAATTCGTTAAAAACAACAACTTTTCAACTTTATCTGACTGACAAACAGCACAATCTATAAAAAGAGATTATTTACATACTTACATAATTTCGGCGAATTGGATCGAGCCACGATAGTATAGTCGGCAGTGTACCTGACCCGGCATGTCATGGGGTGCGGGTTCGAATCCCGCTCGTGGAATTTTTTCAACACTTCATTTTTTTTTAAATATAAAAAAGTAGTTTTAATTATTGCAAGCAAATACACAAAAAAGTAAGGTAGCTTAAAATATTAGATTTGCTTATGGCAATTTAGTAAGATGGTCAAAATTACCACTGGTAGGCGTTCTAGGAGTATTTTGTTATATTTCTTTAATAAACACACATTTATGTTTAAAACTACGTTTTTAGGTATAGTTTAAAACTACGTTTTTAGATGTGAAGGACAGGTCATTACACAACAATTGATTTAGAGTATCGAAAAACAGTTACTGCAGAGTGGTACACTAACAATTGTTTGCCACTTGTCTTGAAAAAAGTTCGGGAAAAACGACCTCGCAGTAGGATCCTCCTTCGCCACGACAACGCCTCGTCGCACACCGCCAAGCAAACGATTGACTGTTTGGCGACGTCAGACGTGAAATTTCTGGGTCACCCACCGTATCGCCCCGACCTCGCACCTTGTGATTTTTATTTATTCCCGAAATTAAAAGAAAAACTTCGAAGTAAACGTTTTATGGTTGCCGAGGAAGCGTGGCTGCATTTCAAAAGGCCGTCGAAGAGACCCCATATGGACGAGTGGGCAAAGTACTTTTCTCAGTGGTTCCATCGGATGCAGGATGTATTGATGTGAATGGACACTATTTTGAAAAGATGTAATAAAACTAATAACTTGCTAGTTTGTTCAGTTATAGATTATCTAAGAACTTTCAGTGTCGCCCTCGTATGAGATGTAACTCGATGTTTATCGTGGGACGCTCGTTAGTAATAAACCGCGTTTAGTCGTGTTGGTTTAAACTTTGACCTCACCCTGTGTGCCGACTACTCGAGCCGGCCACTGGCTCGCTCACATGATCAAACCGTCAAAGAGAACCAAAACTGTTTCAGCGTACACCTTGAATATGTATCTGCGATTATCAAAGGGGTTCCTGTATTGATACACTGGAAACTGAAGCAACTTTGCTGTTTCGCTTATCAACAACCGCAGTCAATAACTGAGCGTTTCACCTCATAATGAGAACTTCATAAAATTACAACCGGACGCTAAATCTATAAATGTCCATTTCTTAGAATATCAAATTCGCAAAAAGACAACTTCTCGTAATGTCCACTTCTCACAATGACAAATTCCCAATTTGTCAACTTCGCATAATGACAACTCCTCTTTACACTTTTTCTGGTGTAACATTAGCAAATGTTACTAAACGACATAAAATTATAGAAAATATGTTCTTCTTTTTAATTAGCTGGTTAAAGTAAAATTAATTATCAACAAAAAATATGTTGCATTCAAATTTTTTTTTTTTTTTTAGTTATGATGTTCTATTTTCTGTGATGATCATGAATCATCATTAGTAATTGGAGATAGAACTTAGATAGATGCTCGAGTTGAATGTAAGTAAGCGTGCTTTAATCCATTAGAACTATGTATAACTATGGGGATAGTAGTCTTACTTCTAATGTTACCCTATATCTAAGACAAGTGCATAAGGGACTTCTTGGCGGGAAAGTGAAGAGTCATGTCTGCGGTTTTGTTTTATTTTCTAAAATTTGTGTTATGTCGAATATTAATGTGAAATAATGGTGGATTATTAACCGTTAATTGTTCGTGAGTGTGCATGAGTGTTGGCAAATGAAACAAAACAGTGCAACGTCACTTTTCAAATTCTCTCAAGAAGTCTGCGTGAGGACTTAGTAAAGCCCCACATCTTTACTGAGATACTCGAGGGGTTGGGGGTATATCATTTCTCACTTCATTTCATTCATCATCATCATATTGTATATTTATGTATTACTTGTAAGAAAAATTACTTTGACACTGGCTAAATGTGCTAATCGCACGAAGCCATCAACTAAAAGAAAGAAAGAAAGAAAGAAGTGCATAAGTTTTTCGGATGGGCTTACAGGACTGTTTATTCATTCATTTATTGAATTAACGACATTAGAAACAATATTTTGAATTACATGAAATAAAAATAATCAATTTTCTCTTGACTAAAAGCTCTTACAATATGGGTTATCACAGCATGCATTAATTAATATTTATATTGAAATTATTAAAAAAATATTAAGTCAAATAGTAGTAAGATAAAATTTTACAAGAAAAAATCAACTGGACTGCTGAGCTGCCGAGGCTCGGTAGCTCACTCGATTCCCACTCGAGCTTCCTAAGGCTGGTCTGGGCTGATCTTGTAACTATATAAAAATTCAAAATAATATAAACAAATAGTAGTTAGTACTTAATCACTAAAATAACTTACTCATGGCCATTGGGCCATCCAAAATAATGTATGTGACGTAATTCACAAACAGTTTTATTTTAGTGTTTATACTTTGACTGTACTATTATTTATTCTGTGCTTTGACGGAAAATCAAATATGTATGATGTACTTCGACGATGCTCGACTTTTTTGGCAAACAATTTAGCAATTTAACTTCTTAAGGAGTACCGTTTGTCAGACCGGCTATTCACGTTTTTGTAATCAGAGACGAAAGGACTAAGTTGCTTTAAGCCCAACAATAGCCAATTTACTGGTAAAAAAAGTTTAAATTTTGATGGAATCCAAACAATAAATATTTTTTTATATATTCTATTACCTACTTATTGACAATATAAGGATCAGATGTGTTTTGCTTAACTAAAGAGTATACTCACTTTTCCTTAACCCTATCCTTGGCATAGTGGATTATTTGAGACACATAACTTACAAAAAACTTCAAGTACTTAGTGAAAAAGAACACATTTTACACTAAAAATATATATAATTCCACAAAAAAAACTATCTATAGGGTTAAACAATATACTTGCCTTTATATTATGTAAACTGGACGACTTAAAATTAAATTGTTTATTTGGTTTTTGTATGATTTAAAATTAAACACATAAATACTTTTAAACGTTTTTTATTTCAGTTATTTCATATAAAATTCCAAATATTATTCGTACGTAACTAAATATCACACAATTAAACTTTGGTCAAATGATACAACAAAATAACAAAAAAATAATATTCATAAACAATTTCAGATTAAAAACGAATATAATAAATAAAACAATAAAAACATGAATAATAATAAAAAATCAGTGACTATCCAAGCTCGTTGAGATTGTTTATACATAAATTGACTAATATTTGTTTAATATCCAAATCAAGCTCTGGGTGTTTAATAGTTAGCGTGACAATATTATTACGGTAATTATCACAGGTATATACAGTGTGATTATGTAAAAGGAAACATTAAAATAGGTATATTTTTGTTGTGGAAACATTCAAAAGGGTACACTTTTTACGACAACCATAAAATGGAACACTAAATATTATTATTACAATAATCAAAACATTGAAATTCAGTCTATATAATTAGAGTTACAAACATTTTGATTTTAAATGTGATATGCATTTGTACCAATATGTATTCATATTATATGATGTCGACAAACGATCTAACAAAATAGCTTGCATAATGGCTCTCGTGTTTAGTGATATAAGTTCATCATCTTAATTTAATACTAGTAACTAATATAAATTCGTGTTAACCAGTATGTTATTAGTATACGTAAATTACTATTTTTATTTCAGGAATATTCAAAATAAAAATAGTCGTATCTTTGTCACCGATTTTCCGATTAGCATCTCGAGTGAATTTGCAAATGACCGCTTTTGGCTTCACAGCGTGACCAGGCTTAAGGGCGGCGAGAAACTTGGTGGTTCTAAAATCCGGTGTGACCGATCAAATCCCGAAGATATTGTTTAGGGTCTCATAAGGTTTCAGTCGAATAGTCGAGAGCGGAAAACCCGAGAGTGGGTTTACTCGGCTCGGTTTGGCTCGGCTTGGTTTCGCTCGGCATTGCTCGGAAAAACTTAAAGTACGATGATGGTACGAGATAGTGTTGACTAGCCATGCGTGCAATTACTTGTGTCAGTAAACTGGTCTCATGTAATCATAATTATCGTACTCAGAATTTTCATTATAAGTGGTTAATTAAAATTCATTGTAACTCCTATTGTTAATTTGAAATACATTATTGTTCACGCCCTGTGTTTGTTCGATACTACAACTATTTCATATCAGATTTTTTTAATGATATATAATAGTAGCTACAGCAAACTTTCGAAGCAATCGTCGCCGTCGTGGTAATACTTATTCTGTCATCATTGTTGGTTGCTAAAAGCATTTGCAAGCTGTGACTTTTTTGCGACTTTGGGAAACACTTTAAACAAAACAAGGCAACATCAATAATAGTGGAGGTAAGAATCAAAACGTTACATATCCACTTTATACAATAAGGCCAAAATCGAAGACACTTTAAATTTTTTACGGACAAGGATTATGGAGGCCTTTGCCCAGCTGTGGGATCATAGGCTATTTACTTACTTTTACTTTTACTTTTTACAAGAAGGACAAAGAATGTGTACGGATAAATTTTTGGTTTTAGCCTGGATATATTAACGTTTTGAATGACCCGTTCATGTAAGACTCCATTTTACGGGAAAAAGTATTCTGTTTTGAATCAAATTGTAGAAAATTTTAGATTTTATCATTTAGTACATAAATCGCGGAAAGAGAACGATACTGCCAAAAGTGGAAATGTTATGGTTTTGATCCTTACCTCCTCCTTTCTATTGTTAAAACATTACAACATTAATTGTGACGTTAATTTTTGTTAGTCATAAAAATACCTACGCCTTTTAATGGCTGCTTATTTAACTCTAATTCACTAAATAGTTTTCTTAAGAATTGATTTATTTAGTTTTTATAACTATTTGATGCCCCCTTCTTCAAATAGGAACAGTACAAAAAGTATTTTACTAACACAAAGTATACCTTCATGGAGGTAATTTGTCTAAAAAGTTCAGTTTAGACTTTATACATTTTACTTACCAGTAAATTGATATCTTTTATAACAACCCCATTTTATGAAATATGTTTCATAAAGCTAACGAATAAGTTTCACAATGTACATAATGGTTTGTCTAGCGTTGTAAATACAAACTCATTAAAGTGGGTAAATTTAAAATTTTGCGTGCTTTTTATGAAAACCGAAACCATTTGTCGAAATTCGTTATCCCTTGTTTTAAACCAAAACGCCGATTTCAATAAAACTTTTAATGCTAAAGAAAAATACATATAGATGTATAAATAATTAGTAGAAAACATAAAAAAAAAAATTTCGAACAAATTGAGTTTATGCGATTTCAAACTTTTCATTTTTAAACATATCAATTTTGTTGAAATGAACAATAACTATTTAGATCTCTATATGTAAAAGCAACAAAGTTTCATAAAAATAAGGTTAATGATTTGAAAAATAGTATATACTTTGATGTTTTAATGGGACTTCGAGAGGCTCTTAAAGGTTTTAGTTGGCGCTGTTACTGCCAAGATATATCTACACGGAGGTTTTAGTGCAAGCGTTGATGTCGCCGATGCTCTTGACGCGTCTGTGTCTCTTCTGCTTGATGCTGGTGTCGTCCATGGACTTGGCTGGCAGAGGGGAGCTCACACGGTGCGCGTGATCAGCCTTTTGTCCGTACCTTTGTAATGATTAAGAAACAATAAACAGTTTGAAGTTGAACAGTTAATACGGTAATTCTCGCGTTTATTTTACTTATTTTTGACTATTACAGAGTCCATTGTATGGTCAGTAACATTAGAAGCTGGAAGTTTTAGCACCATTGATCAATTACGACATTACAAGTGCCAGTAGGGCGATTTTTGAATCTCATCGGAGATCTCCAAAATCAAAGAAATACGAAGAACACTATGAAACATAATAATTTTTGCGTAATTTACATTTGATTATTAAGATATAACGTTTGAGAATTTTCGGTGTCAAAAATAAGTTAACAATAACTTTGAATAAGAGAAAAAGAAGCACTCGTAATGGATATCATAGCGTGAATATTTGTCACTGGTTCAAAAATCGCCCCCTGTTCAATTCTTTCGTTGCTTTGACAAATTTCGTTGTTGTTCCTATATAAAGATGCTTGGTGCCTGTGACTAGGGACCCTGTAAAGTGTTTCATTTCAATGTGAAGTGATCGCAGAAACTTTAGAAAACAATCAACAGTTTACCAGGAATATCTACTACAAACACTTGCGTTAAACCACTCATTAAGTTCTTATTTAGAGTAGCTTGAGTGTGCCATGCTCTCTTTATTGTCTCTGCGGCGGTGGCATGTGCGTCGGGTCGTAACATTCCCTAAGCTAAGATATGCTTGAGTGAAGCGATGGCTGATTCATATATTTTACTCGTGAACGGGTGCCGCCTGTGGAGACTGGTCTGCTCTTGCTTACTTAACTTATTTTTATTATTATTATACTCGTATACATACTTTAACTTTTTCTTTCTTTGTTCTTCTTAATTCGTTTCTTTGAAATTTTACGTAATTAACTCGTAATACCAAAGAGATGAAAGCAGAACAATTCAATGAGGCAATTTGCTTAAACTTTGTTACGTTGTATAGGTATGTATCTCATTGTTATAGATAGGTACGAGTATATGCATATAAAATTTTAACGCAGTTAAATTTAAATATTTACGATATTGTTATTATTATATACTACTCAAAACAAAATAAGGGCCACGAGGTATTTTGTCTGTACCATGAAAATAATAAAACCAATATTAATTATTTTGTCTCCATAACGAAAACTAATGTTGTTTTTACCGTGTAGACCAATAAATTTATTCCAATAATAATGATTAAAAAGTTTATTTGCTTTTGAAAGAAAAAACACATTTAAAGTTAAAAATAAAAACAATGTAAAGTTACTGAAAACAAAAGAAAATACTCCATGCTCATCTTTTAGTAACGGGTATGCCCCCCTCGTTTCGTTACGCACTCCTGAAGCCTGGAGTGCATGCTCTCAATCAAATGCCTGACATTTTCTATTGGAATCTCTTCCCAGGCCCTTTTAACAGCGTTGATGAGTTGCTGTTGGTTGTGGATTTCCTGATCACCGTCTCTAACTCTTCGTTTCAACTGATCCCACATGTGCTCTATTGGATTTAAGTCCGGACTGTTCGCCGGCCACGGCAAGACTTGAATTTGAGACGCTTCCAGTACAAACCGAGTCGCTTGAGCCGTGTGTGCACGAGCATTGTCTTGCATCAAGATGAATCCAGGACCCGCTCGCTGGGCAAATGGGATCACATGTGGTCTGACGACTTCCTTAATATACCGCTGAGCAGTAACAGTACCCTCATTTAAAATAGTGAGCTCAGTTTTGCCGTGTAAGCTTATCCCGCTCCAAATCATTACATTTGGACCACCAAAACGATCGACTTCATGGATGCAGGCTTCTGAAAATCTCTCGCCGCGTCTTCTCCATACTCTAATACGCCGATCGTCGTTAAAAAATTTAACTTTGCATTCGTCTGTGAAGAGCACCATGCCCCATTGGTTTATGTCCCAGTCCAAATGTTGACGGGAAAATCTTAAACGATTTGCACGATGATTTCTGGTTAATGGAATACGGACAACTCGCCTTCTTGATGCCTGCTGGTCTTCATGCAATCGATTACGAATAGTTTGGTCACTGACACGAGTACCCGTTGTGAGCCGTAAACGATTTTGCAGCTTGCGGGCCGTCGTTGTGCGATCTCGGCGCGCACTTAATCGAATGTAACGATCCTCTTGAGCTGTTGTAATGCGAACTCTGCCCGAACCAGGTCTTCTTCTAACACTGCCGGTCTCTTGGAAACGATTCCATAGATTTTGAATAGCTTTTCGAGAAAATCCCAATTGCAAACCCACAGATCGCTGCGAATGACCTTCTTCAATCATTGTAACGGCTCTGGTTGCTGTCAGCGAGTCCATATGACGCCTGCGTGCTTGTGGCATATTGCAAAAGATGTTTCTGACTCGAGATATCGATGAACTCTGATAATTTCTAATAAACCAAGAAGCTAAGGAAAGCAAAACGTCAAAGAAAATGGAATCAAAATTTTCAAAAATAATTTTAAATCAAATTTTATTTAAAATTGTTGCCAGCATTAGATGAATACTACAATATTAAAAAGTTTATGTATCAAAGAGTTTGTATACTCAATATTTTACTACTTTCAATATGTAAATGTTTAATAATTTACACCAAAATGAAAAAATACCTCGTGGCCCTTATTTTGTTTTGAGTAGTATATATAATTTTACGCAAATACTGTTGCGAACAAATTACAAATTGAAAAAGACGAAGTTTTGAAAAAAATCCACGATCGGAATTCGAACCCGGACCCCATGACATGCCGGGTCAGGTGCACTGCCAACTGGCAACTGGCATGTCATGGGGTTCGGGTTCGAATCCTGCTCGTGTAATTTTTACAACACTTTGTCTTCTTTTTTCAAATTGAATATTTACGTTAGCAAAAACATTAAAATCTAATTTCTAGTATCGTAGGATCTACAACTTCACTCACCTGTGTGTTATTCCCACGTTCTCCTTAATGTCGTTTAATCTTTGCAAACTGTCCCTCGTCGATACACTTGATTGTGAGTACAAGCTCAGAGGCGTGTATATCGGCTCATATTCCTGCAGCGTCGGAGGTGGAGCGTAAGTCATACTCAGTTGAGACAAAGTTCTGACCGCTATTGGTGGCGAATAAGACATCTGGTATGACTGAGAAGTCAGGCTCAGCACACTTGAACTCTCGCTCGAACTAGATGGCGAAGTTCTGTCATGCTTCGGCTTAAGCACTCCCAATGCTCTAGAGATTGAACCCTAAAACAATTAAATAAACCCGTCAAAACCATGGTCTTGTGATATATTAATACAGACACGAATTGTGTAACTCACTCTTAAACTATGTCTCCTAGAATCAGCGCTAAGGTCAATCCCTGGTAGACCAGTGGCAACAGACCTTGAGAACGGTCGACCCAACATTCTGATTTGATGGCCGAACATATTCCTGAAATTATAGTTTATTATAATACGATCAAAGGTAAAATGTACAAGTTTAAGATTAGACGAAAGCCAGGCAGAGCGCTCTTTGCTTACACATATAACAAATTTGATTAGGTCTCTCAAATTTGCATTAATTATATATTACAATTATTTTCTAACACAAAAAGCTCTCATGCAACTTCTTGTACTCATTGTTCAAACTTCTTTCTGTTTCGGGATTTAAAAATAATCCCTATCAATATTTTACTTTAATTTTACATCAAAATTATTATTGTTTTGTTCACAAAATGTCAATTTAAGCTGCAGAGAGACAAATAAAAGTGATCTGAGAATTTGCATAGACATCAAAAGCATGATGCACTTTGCTAGAAACGATACGGATCATGCTAATTGTGTACGAATAATGGACCAATTGACAAAAAATAACGGTGGCTAAATTGAATAAACAGACAAAGAATAGTACTGTATCAGTGAATAAGTCATTACTTTTTAAATTATTGAAGTAATTGAAACCAGAACCGACGGCAGTACTCTTCCCTGTGAGCATTAGTTGAAATAATAACAGTTAATGTAATTAAAATGTTGAAATCATATTAGACAAGCACGAGATGTCAAATGTGATTAAAATTATTTAAAATAAAAACCAATTTTATGGAAGGAGAAAAGAGTGGACAGAGCCTGGTTTAAGTGCGATATAACTAATGATGATGACAGAGAGGCATTCATGATGTATCGATAAAATGATCGTTACCGTTCTGTCTCGATGCAAGGTTCGCCAAGTATAGGGGTGATGGATAATAAAAGAAACTGACTCGATGTCCTTTGGGCTAAATCGTTTTTATCAGGATTTATTCACATTTATATGTCAATCGATATTGTTACGGATGAGCCTAATACAATGTCGTCAACTTTACAATATGATTGTATACAAGTCAAAAACATATTAATATCTTACAGTATCAGTAATTACTATTATTGTTATAATAACCCCTAAAGCTATTGTGAATGGTTCCGTTTTTATATCTAAAAGTATGATTTTGTGTAATGGCTTAAAATCTCAAATACTAGAATAATTTCTTAAAAATTCAAGACAAATTTGAAACAAATCCATTTTAATATTTTTAAAATTGGGATATGGTTCACCCACCCCCTATATTAACAGGAAGCATTTTATGACTTACGTAGATATATCAACTATGTTGTATACATTTACTAAAGTTACCAAATCGATCTCGAATAAACATTGATACGACAAACCTATGCTACGGCAAGTTGGGACTCTAGGGGGTCACGATGTAGAACATTGAATCTAACATTGACGAAGGCGAAGGGAAATAAAATATATTGTGAATGTTTCCGATCGCTATTCTTTTCGAGTTACTTTTACTTACAAACCACCTCTCCTACAATAATTTATCAGTCTTCACCGCTCGTAAAGTTTTCGATCAAAAAAGTTTCACAAACGAGCGAGTCATGACGGAAGATCCTTAAAAACTTTTCTTGCAAAGGAAAAAATATTTTTTTTGTGTAAAAATAGCAACTTTACAAACATTTTGATACAGGAAATTTTACATAGATATACAGGTTGACGAGACTGGGCGTCGAAGCTAACTTTACTTTTTGAACGACAGTTTTTTTATTATCGTAGATTTATCTTTGTTTTGTGGACAACATGGATGCTCGGGCAGCCTCCACTTGCAGTTCTTCCACCTGGCAAAATATCGTATACCTGCAGGATTGCACCTCATATTATAATCAACTACAGGTTGCTCACCTAGCGGGGCGTGTTTCTGTTGACAACTACGCATGCAATGTGCTACTTTCCTTCCAATGTTAAGGTTTTATCAATTTGCAATGACATACTCTTTTATTATTAAAGGGGTAAAATACGAGTTAGGTACTTTATCACATTAGGCAGTGCTTGATCATTAATAATGATTCGGTACTGATTCAAGATATTTCATGTAAATTTACTAAAGTAATAGATGAGGAAAACATAATATTAAAAAAAGATTGTAACACACTTATGAGAGGAATCAACGTTTTGTGTTGAATCAGGAAATGGAGTGAAAATGGTTGAAATGCAAATATTTTGTTTTCCTCAAACGTAACAATACAAAGGAATATTATGGGACATTACCTTGCTGGGATAATAAGAGCATCAAACTCCGCGACCAAATGCCTTCTTATTATGCTTTTAGAGGGTGGTATGCCAAGAGCTGTCGCCATTGTCTCGCCAGTGAATGAGGGCTCTAGAACCACTAATCCTCCGTGCACACCACTATCTGATAATAGCAAGTTGAAAATTAATATTCCTGCTCAGATATTTCATATTTTAACATGAGTAGTTTAGCTCAATGATTTTAAGTTAATCTGTTTTAACTGAAATGTAAAGGCTGCATAGCATATTATAATTTTTTTTTTCAAATTATTGCTCTAAATCTTTCAGCACGTTGACTGCCTTAAATCAAGACACAATAGAAATTTAATTGTTTGGCGTTATGGATCCACGTTCCGGCGTATCAAAGGTTAAGCCTATTCATTCTAGTCCGTCTTAATTGGACACAAAACATCAACTCACCTTTGAGATTTTCAGCAAATTCTCCTAAATCAATATTGTGAGCCCACCGCATAAACCTCTGATTGGTCCAAACCAGCGGATCTGCGTCAACGTTTTCACATTGATGCCGACGTACTGCTAAAGCCTACAACAAACAAATAATCTGAACCTTTATCTGAACTAAGGGTTCTTTATTGTCTGACAAGGCTGTTTCGTGATAAAGCATATTTATTTCTTTTTGGAATGAAAGAAATCTGAGGAGCGAATTCTTTTCGTTGATACAGTTTGCAAACTGGTCGATGTTTGAAATTTCAATACAGTTTGTTTATGGCAAATAGTTAAAAGTAAAAAATGCTAAGAAAGTTAAGCTAATTAAAAAATCAGAATCCAATTTGAATTGAGAAGAAGTTTATAATAGGTTATTTATTTATTTATTTATTTATTATTAAGGAATAGTACACAGCACATTTACAACTTACAATATTGAAATTTATAACTTGAAGGCCAATTATGATTATCCACATTTTACATTTTCAATAATACGTAGGCGAACATTGACAGTTAATTTTACAAAAAGTATAATATAAAACATTTGCAAAACATGACCTGACCTTATTATGACAGAACTTTTTCTAATTGTGGAAGTAAAGCGGACAATTATAAACAGAATATATAGGTTTTAAATATATATGTATCAAAAATACTTGAATATCTATACATACATAGATACATACGTTGCAAAAATAAACATAGAACATAGTTATAAGTCAGTAGTTTGTTCGTGTGTAACTCTCATTTCAATATTTTGAATAAAACTATAGGTATGTTCAGTAAATAGGCTAAGACTTATAACGTCCTTACCTGTCTGTCGTACTTCATTATCCTAAGCAAGTGTATGCCGTGAACGATGGACGCCTGGTGGAACTTCCTCGTCACACCGAGGTACTTCTCCAGCTCCTTTTTGCTGATGGTGTCCAGCATCCTGGCATCCACTAGATTCGCGAGAAAAGACTCTGCATACTATATAAAAACAAAAAAGAACATCCAATTACTCTTCGTTAATATCATTTTCTCAACTTTCAATTTGGTAATTTTTATTTTTAAGTCAGAAAATCTTTTGATGTCACAGAATATTATCGACAAATCCAAGAAATTGTTCATCATCATTCACTTATTTACGAACGAGACTTCTGTTAAAAATGTTCATCACCTTTTTTTCTGTATCTCATTTTATTTTCTTAACTCGTAAGAAAAAACAATTTAAAGTATCAATATAATGTTGACCTGTGATAATCCCAGGTCAGGCAGCCACTCCGCAGCGACCCAAGCGTGCGTCAGTTGCCCTATAGTCGGGTTCCGCACCAGATCAGGTCTCCTCCTCTCCTCTATCGCCAACCGCAGTTTCTTCCGGTGCATAGGCTGTGTGATCCCGAGGCCCACTTCCAAGTCAGCGTCCGTCAACTCGAGCAGAACCTGCCCATTCAAAGCACGGATCTAGAACCAACCAGAACACAATATTTGACGCTACTATTGCGTCAGATTTTATACTATTATTAATGGATATAATTATATGAACATTTTTATAGTATCCCTAGAGTAATGTTAATAAATTTATGAGTAGTTCTCCATTAATCAAGATGGAATACTAAACTAAACTGCTACGTAACAGCAGAAATAGTAAAAGAATTATGTGAACAATGAGAGCAAGTGAAGTATACTTCAGAAAATGAAACGTCTTTTTCTACAAAGGGTGAAGAGTTTTGTGCCGAAACCTTTTAAACCTATTGTTCACAAAGGTATAAATAATTTTATGATATTGTATGCTCATGTTGAATACCAAACAACTATCTAAATTTTTTACTTTTTATTTTCAAGTGCTAATTGCTGCACTGAAGCTTAATTAAATATTTATAAAATTTTATAAAATACAGTGAAAAAATTGCAACGCCATCGGTTGCAACGACCGTTGGATAGATGACGCTGTGCTGCTATAAAAGCACTCTAAAAACATTAAAAAGCAGTGACTAAATTCAGCGCTTACGTCAGCCTTCCCGGTAGCATAGCGGTCAGTGCAGCCGCCCGGATAGCGGAGGACCCAGGTTCGATTAGATTCCTGGCTGGGTCGGGTGGGCGTTTAATTTTTTTCACTGTATTTTATAAAATTTTATAAATATTTAACTATCTAAACTTTGCTTGTCTCTAAAACTCATCTAAAACTACTTTAAATGATCACTTATTATGTAATCAATTGAGGATTGTGAAATTTTATTGATGAATAACATTATTGAAAGGTATATAATAGAATCTTTGAACAAAAGTTTGAGAGATTTTACTTTTTTCTTGCAATCACTTCACTGCACCATGAACGATTAATATTTTGCGATATATAATATTAGTCTTCGTAATAACAAAAAGTTTTAGAGTACGAGGGCGTTTACGAGAGTCTAGTCTGGTATAGTCTAGACTCGGACATCTTGGGTTCGCAGGGTAAAAATTGTGCTCGGTTTGGTTCTAATTAAGAAGAATTTTATGTTGTGTGCACATTTGAGCAGATCGCCATAACAAAGCAATATAGAGCTCCGTCCTAGTTCTTTCCCTGATGAATTTCTATTTATTATCGTAAGCGGCCGCAGGATATTTCAATATCGTGGCACAGCGAAAGTGTTGTGCAATTTTCGTGCAGGTGCAAGGCATTCTTCAGGAAAAGCAAAGCCTGTCAGCCGATTTCAAATAAAACACTTGCACATAGGAATTTATGTGCACCGGGAAAGACTTAAGAGAGTGTTGTGGCTGATCTATGCTTTATTATTAGTTGATTAATATGATGCAATATCGGCACACTGTATTGTTATATGATGCAATATAGCCAATATAGTGTTGCTATATTGCATCATATTATTCGGCTTCTGTTTTTTTACAAGTTAAAGTCAAGACGACCTCCGTGGTCGAGTGGTTAGCGCGCCGGGTCTGGCGTCGCGCCATCTCTGAGGTCCCGGGTTCGATTCCCGGTCGGGACAATTTAGAGAAAACTGTTTTTCTGAATTGATTTCGGGCCTGGGTGTTTTTCTATGTTTATGTATATTTATCCGTTATCTAGTTTAACCATAATAACGAGTTTCAATAGAAACTTATCTTGGGCTAGTTAATTGGTGTGAGCGTTAACAAATATTAATTTAATTTAATATAAAAGATTTTTATTGAATAACAAAATCTAACATGACATTTATTAAAGCTCGATTATAATTTAATTTATTTAAAAGTAATTATTTAACTTATACGTAAGTACTTCTTATACAATAGTTTTTTTTTTGTAATATGTTAGTTTACAAACAAGCACGGTCGCCTGACGGTGATACAAATGACAAGTTATATTTTTTTACAAAACACAAATGTTGAAAACATTTCCACGAGCCGGATTCGATTAGCCAAGCGGATTTGACCCTGCAAAAAATTATAAAATATTGTGTGTAAACATTTTATAATTTTTTTTTATAAGGTACTATAAAATTATATTTTAAAAACAAATTATTAAATAATTCAAATAAAAATTATGTTAATTTGTCCAATTTATATAACCTTTCGAAGACCTTTTCTATTTAAAAATTGTGTTGTATGTAAACTAGCCTTCACCCGGCTGCGTTCACATCCAAATCCTTCTTCTACCTCACACTCACATTTTATCTTTCGCCATATTATCTCAGCAACAATTTCATCTCTAATTATTTTCTTCTTTAATTATTGTATTCGTGTAAATATGAGTGTGGAATGTATTTATTGAAACCACTGATGTAGATAATTTTAATTTTATATAATGTTATATTTTATATTTACGTTGTCTTAAATTGTAAGTCGTTCTTTTTATATATTAATTTATCAGTACTATATTGTATTCTAGTTTGTCATTGTTTCACTGTTCACGGTCTATTACGTTATTATGCTATTATGATATAGATGAATATCTTAATGATAAGTTAAAGTAAATAATTATATATTTAATAATACACAACAAACATAAACATATTTAATACTATAAATAATAACTAAAAGCGCTTACTCTCTTCTACTTAATTTTCGTGCCCCTGGGGTCCATAGTTATCCTGTGTATCTATTTATAAGTACATACATTGTGAATTATGGTTGTGAAATAAATAAATAAATAAACGTCTTAAAATATCACTTTGCACTGTAAAAGTCTCTCCCGGTCCCAACCCAACCACATTGCCCAACATTATTTTCCAAACTGTGGATAAATCAATGTGAGTGGCTTTGCATGGTGAATCAGCGACCTTGCCAGTGCTGCCTTTCGGTAAAAATGAGTCAAATGTTTTTTTAACAAAAAAAAATTACCGGGACCGGAGTTACAGATTAGATATGCCGGCGTGGCAATGATAGTGACAAACAAACAACAATGGAAACGAGTGGTGTAGTTGAACTAATTGATTTAGTAATAATACCTATTTAGCATGTTGATGATAAAATGAGGATCTTTGATAATTATTGTATATCAAAGAGTGAGTTAAACAGAGATGAGTCACACGGTACACACGAAACCGATGGTATCAAAGGTTCCGTGCCCAATATTAATAAGGCAGCGAACGCGTGCCGATAAATCGCGGCTCAACGTGTTTTGAATTTACAAACGTTGCGATGAATTTATCAGAGAGCTTTGTATTGGAACTTAATTTCCATACAAATCTAATAAAATGAGCGTATTCCGTATAACGAATGGGCACGGGGGTAATAATGAAAATGGTTTATTTTTTTTCTGTTCCATGCGTAACGTTCAAAAAGATAAGCCGCATTGTTTTAAAGGTGAATTACGAGCGGTCCCAAATGTAAACGTCGATTTGGGTGCACATTCCTTTTCGTTTGTCGAAAATATGAATTGAATATATCCGAAACCTTTGTTTTTCCTGTCTTTATTATTTGATAAAGTTGGTTCAAAAAAATCATTCATTTGATTATTTTTGTATTATATAAATACGACAAGTATTTTGTTTTGTTTCTTGTTGATGAAAAGAATACGACAACGAGGAAATTAACAGGTTGACCGCCGTCGGTCCCAGACACAATAGAAATTCAATTGTTTGTCGGCTAAATGGCGTTTAAGGTGTTAATACTTCAATAGCTCTTTTGGCAAAGCCAGAAAGGTAGTCGCTTTTTTGAAAAGTCGTATAATATTCAAGTTTCATATGTAGTTGTGTATATACCTTCCCACTCTTGACATTATCGGCGACGGCTGCGGCGTACTGCGGCATGCCCAGGGCTAATTCCAGCCAGGCTATGATAGCAGGAGCCCTCCATCTTGCGAGGGGGAGAGACGCTGCCTCCCTCAGCGCTGACTCGCTGCCTAGAGGCGACCAGGCCCGGGCTGTGCTCCCCGTGCCAGCGTACACTGGTTCTGAGGAAGATTCTGACGATGATGCTCTGCTTTAAATGGAAACCTTGAAATAAGCTGATCTAAAGAAAACTAGTTGGTAAAAACGCCCCTGTATATATATAGGTATCTTAAAAACTTAAGGCTGAAGTTGTTTAATAACTAGCTAGATATATAAAAACTGTTAAATCGAGAGCCTAAATTTCCGAATTTAGTCTCAAATGGAGCCACTCCCTTAATTGCCCTAGCTACCCCTAGCTCGGCTCCTCATGCCCCCAACTACATACCATAAAACAAACGATATTTCAATCAACTGTTAGTGTACACATGCCACTTTTGCGCCGCTAACAACTTAGCTGCCCGACTTTGTGCGATGTTTGTTGCAAGCGAACATCCGCTAGAAAGACCCAAAATTGGAGCCACAAGCTCAGCTCCATACCTCTAAAGAGATGTTGTTCCAATCATATGAACACTCGTCTCCGTTGACAGCTGCACTACCCGACTTGGTACGATGTCTGCTGCGAACGAACACCCGTAAGATGAACCCCAAGCGGAGCCACGACCCCCATATCCCTTATGACCCCTTGCCGCGCTCGGCTTGGCTCTTCCCCACTGCATACTTCTGAACAGACGTTGTTCCAGTCACATAAACACTTACCACTCTCGTGTCCGCTGATCGCTGCGCTGCCCGACTTGGTGCGATGTCTGCTGCGAGCGAAAACCCGTGAGATGGACCCCCAAGCGGAGCCACGGCCCCGACCCCCTTTGCCACCCCCCGCTCGGCTCCTCAAGCCCCCCACTAGAGCCGCCTCGCATTCTCCCGGACTTGACAGCTGCTCCACTGACCTGTCCGAATCAGTCAACCTATTTAAAGTTTACAAAATTTTACTTTACCTACACATTTATCAACATCTCTCATCTCTTTACATCACATTTAACGAGTTATTTAACATTAAAGTATTTATTAACGGGATTGTTACCATATTTTCTGTTGTCTTAGAGATACATGCAAGCAGCAAGATCTTTTATATTCTAACAAATATGCCGAAATATCGTATTTTTAAAGACAACCAAATTCATGTTAATATTTCTGATGATAATTTATCTAATCTTATGTTATTAATGTTAAATCATTGTACAAATGATTATACTTGCAGTTACTCAGTTACTGTTAAAACTGTATGTTATTAAACTACGTGAGAAGATTATCTGATAGATATTACAATTTACCTAGCACTTAAAGTGAACATAAAAATACATAGAATTGTTTCTTTTTTAGACTTCTTAAAAGTAAGGCAAATATACTGTATGACAAAATTTACTATGTTAATTAATAGATGATAACAAGTGAACATGAAAATGAAATTATGGATAAAATGCCACTTGATTTTCAGTAAATATATGGGGATTGGGACTTTCCTAAAACCTTTTTTCTGAAGACTTTGAAATGTGACGTCGCATTGTTGTGTTTCATTTGTCAAACTCGTGCGCTTGATACTCAGATTAATAACTAAAGCTATAGAAGGAAGGTTAAAATAAAAACCGTGCAACTATGTTTAGTTCCGTTCTATCTTATGGCTAGAAGAGGAGGTTGCAGTGCGACAAATGTTTGACACATAGTTTTTATATTTTGTATAGTTATGTCATCAGTCATCAGATGAACTGTCAAAATACAATCTCTGAGGCTCAGAATATTATAGCTTTAGTTATTGTTCTGAGGTTTGACATAACTTGAAAGCAAAGTCCACGGCACAAACGATATTTGAGCAAAAGACTGAAGTTTTTTACTTAATTGATGGGATAGAGCACTATTCCATTACCTAGAAGAACACTACATAATTCACGATCGCCAATACGGGTTTCGGCCGAAACGGTGAACGGATGATCTTCTAGCGTACGTTGCACATCTATGGGGTGAAACTATTGACAAGCGTGGTGAGTCAGTGGCTGTTAGCCTTGACATAGCCAAAGCTTTTGATCGGGTCTGGCACAAAGCTCTTCTCTCCAAGCTCCCGGCATATGGTCTGCCTGCTCAATTCTGCAACTAGATCGCTGGCTTCCTGAATCAACGCAGAATCCGTTTTCTATCTGATGGATGCACTTTGCGGCACATGTCAGTGAACGCTGGGGTCCCTTAAGGCTCCGTTCTGCCCACGCTGTTCCTTCTGCATATCAATGATATGTTTCCACTTGGAAATATTCATTGCTATGCAGATAGCACGGTGAATGGGGGATATAACGGTCACCCAGCGGCAGGGGCGGGTCGATGCCGAAGTGAATCGAGTGAATCTTGTCATTGAGCTCAATCGGGTATTGGACCTCATATCTAATTGGGGCTCCAATAACCTAGTTGAAAAAGTTTTAAAAAAAAGTAAAATTTACTATAACGTTGTGTTATCAAATTTGTGGTATTTCATCTGCAAAGGTGAATCTGCATGACTGTGCCGCTATTAGCACTCAAAAATTAAAAAGCAGTGCAAAAATTCAGCGCTTACGTCAGCCTTCCCGGTAGCATAGCGGTCAGTGCAGCCGCCCGGATTGCGGAAGACCCAGGTTTGATTCCTGGCTGGGTCGGGTGGGCATTTAATTTTTTCACTGTATTTTATAAATTTTATAAATATTTAATCTGGTTAAGTTCAATGCCAAGAAAACAGGTATGTGCGTTTACGGTAAAAAAGTCACCATTCCTTCCCCTTCCAACTCTTCAGGGTACATCTCTAAGCCTGCAGAGCAATCAACATGCTCGGTATGACGATACGCTGCGATCTGAACCAAAGGGACTACATCGAAGCCGTGATCAAAACAGCCTTACGAAAACTCAGTATTCTGAACAGAGTGCGGCGATTCTTTACGCCGGACCAGTTGTGCTTTTTGTACAAGACACAGGTACGGTCTTGCATGGAGTATTACTCGCACATCTGGAACGGTTCCGCAAAGTACCTTCTCGATGTCTTGGACAGATTGTAGCGTCGCGCTGAACGCATTATCGGCAATACAGAAGTGGCAAATACTCTTGAATCTCTGCAATTGCGTAGAGATGTTGCGTCACTCAGCGTGTTTGACCGCTTATACCATGGCGAGTGCTCTGAAGAGCTCTTAGACTTCATTCCATCTCCTCCCTTCCTTCATATGAGTACACGTGCTGCTTTTTGGAGTCACCTCTTCACTGTCTCAAATATCCCATCGCGCACAAAGAAATTTGGTGACTCGTTTCTTTGTCGCACCTCCAAAAGATGGAATAGTCTACCAGCACACGTTTTCCCTCCTTCCTATGATATGGGGTCTTTCAAAAGAGACGAGAAGAAGCACCTTGTGCGCCGGCAGAGTGACGTTAACTGATGCTACGTTTGTTTTCACGGTGCACCAGTTATCTTCCCGTCTGGAGTCCATTTCCACATAACATTAGGTGGGATGGAGTAATTTGCCGAGCTATGTATAGAAAATAATAAAAAATATAGAAAAAATATTTAGGTACTAAGAAATGTGATAAAAATTCAACAAAAGCATAATTTTATTCCAATATTTAATTTAAACGTCATAAGCACCTCTATTTTCTTTTTATTTCATATATCTAGAATTTGTTAACAATTTATATTACCTACATTTAAATAACAAATAGAAAATACTATCCAAAGAGCAAGAACAATTTGGTGAACAACTTCTGTGTCTACAAAAATATAGTATAGAAGTGTGTTTTTTGCATTTGATGTTAATAGGTTCAATAGTTACTTTATCATAATTATGTTGGGAGTTCATTTACAAGTTGATTGCTCACCATAATCTATTGTTTACGCAGGTTGAATTAACACAAAGCCGTTTTCAAGCCATATCGCGCGTGTACACAAGGTGATTGATCACTTTTGCAAAATAACATTGAAAAAGTTTATCTTTGAGTTTCTTTGACGACTTTATTTATGTTATTGGTGAATTCAACTTACCTAGAAAGTGAGCCAGCGTCGATGGAGCGTGTGAAAGGAGATGCGCTGTTGTGTGGCGACAGGGTGGGGCTGCAGTCTCGCGGCGTACTCACTGCGAAATTACCGACGATTTACAAAACCGAGTAAACATGTAAAAATGCAAAAAATATCGCCGAAGATAGAACCAGCCTTTGCTGGTTTGCTGGTTGATTTATATCTTTATATTAACAAATATTTGGTGTATGTCAAGAATAGAAGTTAGTGTTATGTTCTGGTGGTTTTGGGGTTTATTGTTTTATCAATTACATTTAGAGCAGTATCCTGTAAAAAAAATTTTGAAAATATGGGTCTCGGATGAAAGCCAAAGCAACGTAAATCTTGCGAAAACCTTGACCACATACCAATGACATTACGAGTATTAACAGAATGTCACTCATACTAAATTTAACAATCTTAACTTGATTTTAAAAGTATCCTTGATAAAACAAGTTAAAAGTTTATTTCGATTTTTTTATCATTGATCGGAAAATAGAACTAAGAACATGTAAACTTTATAAAACAAAATTGTAACAACGCAACTGAAGTTATAACGAAGCGGCATTTCTGTTATATTTCTCCGCTGTTAAACTACACTGCGTGCCAAACGTATAATCGGTACAAGATCTAAGCACACGTTTCTAAATTCGATGTGCATCGGCACACGGTTGTATCAAGTTTCAAATCAAGTTTCTCTTCTAGGAAATTCAAGTATTGGGCATCTTCGTGTCTTAGTTTATTTAGTTATATTAAATTGTATTTTTACTTCTTTCTGCCATGGTCCTATTTTACTTGGGCTCGGTCGGCGCAAAAATTTTTCTTCTCCTCTCCTCTATTAACTGTTATCGAACAGTCACTCCATTTTTATTATTCTTCAATACATTCCTCATACAATCTAGCTACCTTTCCTCCTCTTCTTCTCCAGTCATCAACACTTATATTTTAACATTATTTTAGTTATATAGGGAGTTTCACCCGAATTCTTCCCGTAATAACACGTGTTGTGAGACTCCATTTTATTTTCTATCTACCGTACAATTGTACCCTTACTACTTAAAATAAAAAAATACTTGAAATTGGCTAAATGCTTAACGCGAAGCCATTAATTAAGATAATTAAGATAATTAATTAGTTATATAGATTCCTTTTTATCACATGCACATAAAACAAACGATTTTCCCCTTAACATTTTAAACTTAGATTATAGTTTGTTTTTATATTCTACTGTTAAATGAATCATACATAACACTGTTTTATTATTAACTAAAGAAAAAAACATAATTAAACATAACACATAAAGAAAAAACATTACATAATAATTACGGGTATTTCGAACGTTGTTGTAACCGCTCTCCAATGAAGCGGGCTTTTAGCGAGCTCTATCAAATTATCAGAAGTGTGTGTCGCGTCACCATCGCCATGCACTTTGCTAATAGCCATAGCACCGCTTTTTACGGTGTACGAAAATAAATAAAGTTACTTCATTAACGTAGGTAATTGAAACACTTACAGGTTTGATAGTAGCATATAGAATGACACAGGCGCGGCAGATTATTTCATGTGTTATGCGTAAGCGATAAGAAGTCGATATGCCTGATAATCACGATGGCGCAGTGGATAACGCGCCCGGTCTGCGAGTGCTGAGGTTCACACGTTAACACATCGGGGGGAAAGTATCCGATGCTCATCTATTAAGAGAAATTAGAATATTACGTATTAAGAGAAACTCTTATCGGATCTATTCAACCCGATGCCAACCACAAGTAATAATTTTTCAACTAGTGCGTTTATCGGGTCGATGAGACCCGTTGCTCAATGACCCGATAACCGCACTAGATTACTGATCTGTTGACCTAGTGCAGTGCTAAAGGACAGTGCAATTTTAATTCATGTACCTACCTACTAGTATTTGGGCATTTTGTTACAAAATTAAGCGATCAAGACGAACACTTGCAATGTCACATGAAAAAAAAAGAAGGTGCTGAGAGTGTTTCACCAGGAACGTGTACCAGCACGCATAGAAATATCTTTCAACGGAATCAATCTGTAAGTTCCTCTATTTACACAAGTCCATCAACTGGCAATACATTACAATTACTGCAAAATGTTGCTGAACCTAGGATTGTTTATAATGGAAGAAACGATAAAAAAAACCCAAAAAATAATTTACGAAGCGTGTTATAGAAAAAATTACAAAAACACCTCTGCAAGATAGAAAACCTCTGGAAGTTCTGTCTCAAATTCCACTTCTACCCATAAATTCAAAATAGGTGACAAAAAATGAAATTGTGCAGGATGTCAAACCTTACCTTAATATAATTAAGAATACATACATTTTGTTTCGATGTTTTATTACTGGGTACATAACTAATTTTAGTCGATATATGTTGCCTATCAGTGCGTTTATCGGATCGAAACGACCCGATAAATATATCTGTTTTTTATGAATGATGTATTACGTATCTAGTAGTAGATTAACTATTGCGTTCGAAATATATTTCAAAAATATTTTTTAATTAAACTATCTTTATTACATAGATAATTATACCTTTATACAGAGAAGTCCACCGGGTCTTTTTGACCTTGTAACGCACCATAGAAAAGTTCAGCATTGGATCTAATGAGCCCGATGCAGTTCTAATGGAAAGGCAGATAAAAACATTTCCGCAGTGAACGTGAAGCAACTTTTGCAAAGGCCGGTCATCGGATGGGTAACCAAAAATGTATCATCTCAAGCTCCTCCGTGCTTCGGAAGGCACGTAAAGCCGTTGGTTCCGGCTGTATTAGCAGTCGTTCACAACCACCAATCAGCACTGGGCCCGCGTGGTGGTTTATGGCCCGTTCTCCCTATCCATCCATAGAGAAGGCTCGTGCCCCAGCAGTGGGGACATAAAAACGAGCTGATGATGAATGCCTGATAAGCAGGAAAAACAAATGTAACGAAAAAGATTTTTTTATAGAAGAGTGGCAAATGGCTCTGCTTGATGTTAAGTCGAAGCAGAGTCCAGATACGAGGACAGCTAGTGGAGCAGGATTGTTCGCAAATTGCTTTTTCACACTCGTTCAAAAGACTCCATGTTGTAGAAATACGAGGATATACACGTGCTAAGGGAGGGACTTCCATTATTTGGAGTTTCGATTTCTTCGTTCGCGGCTGAATAACTGCCACTGCCAGGCTTTGGAAGGCACGTAAATCCCTTGGTCCCGGCTAAATTTAGCAGTCGGTAACAACCACCGTGCACCGTACTGGGCCAGCGGTTAGTGGTTTATGGCCCGTTGTCCCTGTGTTGTTGGAGCAGGAAGCTGGTGATGATGAAAGACTACTTACGTTGGTATATGTGGTGTGCAGAAGACACCAGAGAGGTTGCGTCGGTGTCGTAGGCGTCTAGTGTTGGCGGAGCTCCTTCCGCCGTCGAATCCGAGAGGTTCCCGCCACATACTGAGGTGGCGCCACCGTCGCTGCTACCTGTAGCTAGCAAATGTACGTTGATGAATTCTCAAAAAGATACAAGGTATTCAATAGGGTGTCAAAATTAATTTTATTTCCTAAAAACATTTTTTTAAATTCAATTGTCCTGTCAACTTTAATTTTAGGTTTAAAACCATTTTTTTATCTGAAAAATCTTTCGAAAATGTTCACTTACAAATAGCTTGATTTTTTTATTTACTTAACACACTACACAGTAAAAGTTTATAGATTTGAGGTAGGCAGTGAAGGTTTATTTCGTCGTCATTATAATCTAGAAGTTATTTTATGTTACTACAATATCTACATCTGATTTTTTTAAGAAGTAACTTTCGAACGTCAAAATGCACGACAAATTCCAACTTACTTTGACATTTTTGAGAGTTCGTAAAATTAAAAAATGCATAAGGTTGGACCTCAATAGAAGATAAGTCTTAATCTAATCGCCATCATACCCCTGACACCTGAGTCAGCGCTGCAGCTGCCTCTGTCACCGATCATCCCTGAAGGGCCCAGCATCATTGGCGGGCCGATGCCAAGAGAAGCCACGCTCTCCCCTTCTGACAGACACCCGGCCACCTGGAGCTGTCTTCGAGCCTGGTAGAAAGTCGTCAACGTAAAACCTCCGGCATGATAAATCATGAAATCAACCAATGAATGAGGAAAAAGCTGTTGATAGATACCCTACAAACTTTTATCAAGACAATATCCCTAGAAAACAACATTTTTTTTATATCTTACGGGTAAGCACAGTACTTTCATCTCACCTGATGTTAAAGGCCAATGGTGGAAGCGCACTTCACCCGGGATTCTCCACTACTGAGGCACTGGCTATCTTATCTCTAGCTGCTAGAACACAACAATGCTAAAAACATTGATGTTATGGCGACATATTTAGATCAGATGGTGATAGCTAGCCAGGCGGGCAAACAAGTTCTAGCACCAACCAAACCGAATACACACACGTACCCCTCGCTGGGAATCGAACCCGGGACTTCTGGGTCTAACCACTAGACCACAGAGGCGGTTAAAATATTTTTATGCAAAAAATATTAGATTAGGATATTATGTTTTAGCAATTGGTGCTGGAAGAAGACGTTGATGGTGGAGCTGGTATTACTGTCTTCACACTAGCCTAGTAGTTGTGGCTGAAAATCAGCGTTTTACTCCCGGGCAAATGTATCGCTGAGGTACGACCTTTTTGCACTGCTGCAGCACACACACATGCCTCATAATAATAATATTTTGTGTGTGTGAAATTGTGAGATAATTGTTTTATCTATTAATATATCTATCTACATTACATTGTAACTTTTTATTAACCCCCCGCACAAAGGGTAGGCTGTGACCATACCATTTAAAATATTTTCACTATTAAAAAAATATCAGGATTATTTCTGCGATTGTACGGACGCCTGCACGTCACAACCTATCCAAAACTGTTAAATTTCTTCAATACATTTTCAACCATATAGTTTAGTCATAAAGTTCAAAGTCTATTGAAGAAATTTGACAGTTTGTGGTAGGTTGATGTGCAGGCGTGTGTACTTTAGAATTTTTCCATTTAATTTGAGTCTGGTTAGAGAGTTTATGATACATAATGTAATGCTCGGCGTTACAATATTCTTATACAACACCAAGTTATTAACATAGTAATAGCACCTCGGTGAATCCAGTGCTTGTTTAAGCGATAATGCATATTATGAAAGGAATTTTAGAGGGTGCTTGAAAACAATTCGCTTTTGTGATATTTATGTTAAATATGAATTCAGTCATGTATCATTGACGCATGTAAATAATAAATTAATTTTATATGAAACTAGCTAGTTTCATATAAAACCCGGCGGACTTCGTACCGCTTTGACAGTTTTCATGACAACAAAACAAACAAATCATTTTGTATTGGAAAATTAAATCGTTTTTTAGTTATTTTCCGTTACATATTATTTATGTTTCCCGTTTAAACATTCCTTGAACTTCCACAAATATTTCAAAATCAAAAATAGTCAAATCGGTCCAGCCATTCTCGACTTTTAGCGAGACAAACGAACAGTTTTATTGAAATTCATTATCATTTGATATTTTTCTGCCTGTCTGACCCCAGTATATCTCATAGACTCTTAGTACTAAAAAGCTGTTATTTAGCATGGATATACATATTAATCACGCCGACAAAGAAGTAAACTAAAATTTTGAAAAATATTTTTTTTTGGCTACGTCCCCTACACGTGAAGTGGAGACATAATTTTTTTTCTTGTTTAACCCTAAGTGTGGGGTGTCGTTGGATAGCAATTTCAAAAATATAGCTGGTTTGTTACTACAGTTTTTTGATTGAGGCATCCGTTTTAGAGCTATTAAGCTTTAAAGTGCAAAATTTTGTTAGAGTCAAGTGTCCCCCCCCTGCCAGCCAAATGGTTGTTTTTGGATATGTGAAAAAATTCACGGTAGTTGTATATATGACGAAGTTAAAAGGAAAACTATAACAGCTAAGTAGGCTTTACAAGTTTACGAGTAACAGTCAACTTATAAAATGTATTTTGCGCAGTACAAATTCCTTATTGGGAACTACTTAAATAACGTTGTCAGGTGTGTGAAACCGGTAGTATCTACATTTAAGTATATGAGCCATCGTTAAACAAATGTTCATAAAAGCCCTCCTCTCAGAGTCCGCATTATTGAGATGGGCTACGGAACCCTCCACTGCGCGTGGTTCGATACGCACTTGGCCGGTTTTTTAATTTACATGATTGCGCAATTGACTAAGAGCCCGAAGCCATTTTTTATATTAGAAAAAAATCTCTGCAATGTGGTTGGCGAGAATTTACCATTGAAGTGGAAGAAAACATGTCGGTAGACTGTGTGGGAAATTAAGCTATGGAATAAAACCTCTAAAGATATTCTCTGTCTCCCAAAGTGAATAATACAATAAATCTGTAAACCGAACACCTTTATTCAGCGTTTCAACAAAAGCGCAATTTTCAAATAAAGCTTTTCCTCCATTAACTTTATTAGTTTCAATGGAATACCCAGACTGCCAGACGACTGTCAAAGCTGAGTAAACATTTCCTGATACCATCCAATTATTATCAGGCATTATTCTACATTATTGATTCGGTCCCATTCAACGGCTCAATTAATTACGGATGGGAATCAATTGAACAGGACTTGGCCTCTTAACGGGTCAGTGGTATAACGAGCCTAATATCGGCATAATGAGGATTTACCTAATAAATGTTAATTGCGTTATAAGCTCACATTTAGGGATGATTGCGACGCATTCAAACTGAATGCGTACGGATTATGTGTTTGGCTAATCAGTTATTTTAATCAATCTTGCTTGCTAATTATTTAAAAACAACGTGTCTAATGCCAGAAAGTAATCGAAAGGGATTAGAGAATAATGTAATGTAATTTATAACATAATGCTCGTAAGGGGTCTCTTATTTCTCCAATTTCAATATCGTATTGTATCTTATTACGTACTTGTGCGTTATTTTTTTTTTCTTTTAGTTGATGGCTTCGTGCGATTAGCACATTTAGCCAGTGTCAAAGTAATGTTTCTTATAAGTAATACATAAATATACAATATTTCCTTCCAGTCAGTATGATGATGAATGATTATGAATGATAATAAAAATGAGAAGTGAGAAATGATATACCCCCCAACCCCTGGAGTATCTCAGTAAAGATGTGGGTGCTTTACTAATTCCTCGGCGGACTTCTTGAGAGAATTTGAAAAGTAAAGTTGCACTGTTTTGTTTCATTTGCCAACACTCATGCACACTAACGAACACTTAACGGTTAATAATCTACTATTATTTCACATTAATATTCGACATAACACAAATTTTAGAAAATAAAACAAAACCGCAGACATGACTCTTCACTTTCCCGCCAAGAAGTCCTATCTCGTGCGTTATTTTAATGTAAAACGCACGAGTTTCTTTTTTAATAAGATAAAACGCACGGTTTATCAAGATGCTCCGTCTAAAACGAACGGTACTTTTTAAAATCTTAGCAAACAGTTTTTATGTCAGAAAAGTGGTCAACATATTATGAATAAAACTAACTATGGGAGATAAAATATAATAAATAAACATTTATTTCTTTAATTTAATTAATTATGACAATAAATTACAACCATTTATATATATTTCAGTCAAGAAATTTGACAGTTTTGGATAGGTTGATATGCAGGCGTCTGTACTATTATGTATTGCATGCAACCAACAAGTTTGATGCTTTATGGTAAGACTTAGTTTTCTTGCAAGCAAATAAAAAAGGCAAGAGCTTTTAATGGAGGCTTTAGCTTTGCAGTAGAATAATATGGGCTAATAATCATAATCTTTATTTTTGGGTAATTTATAGAGCAAGCGCTCGACCTATATCCGGGTGTACCTTTCAATTTCCAGGTTGGGAAAAATGTGTTTCTAATATTTTTGTTGGATACTGGTTTATGATCACCAACCCGTTTTTGCATTTTTTTAACTAGAAACATGATCAACATTTACACCATCACAACATTTACTAGAATTTATAGTTAAAATAGTAAAAAGTGCTAATATTAGAAATAAAAATAAGTACTTAGTGTTAAATGTCATGTCATATTAATGTATAGTTGTGTTGTAATAATTATTGTAAATTTTACACTAAGAATGTAGAAAACAATGTTCATTATTATTGAATGAAAAACCCGTTTTAGTAAAGTGTGGTGATAAAGCCAATATCTATTAATTACAGCTATGGCTTGATCGATAGAGGCCTTTGTCCAGCAGTGGGACCGTGTATAGGCTAACTATTTTACATTGCTTTTAACATCCCATCACTCCATGTAAATACTGAAAGGCTATGCCCAAACCAGTTGCGTTCAATTTGGCCCGCAATCCGTTGGCAGCCATTTGAAATGGTAATTAACGTGCAGATAACGGACGCCCCTGTCGCTTCGACCTGTTTATTTGTCACAGCGTCTGTCGTCAGAATGCAGTTGTAACGGTGTTTGCACCTTTTTGGAGTAATTTAATCGTTACATTAACCCAACAAAATTTTTTTTTGAGTTTTCTGTTGACCTTCAGCGGTCTTTACAACGTTACTGGACTTTTTAGGGCGGCGAGGTACTTATAGGGTTCCTCAAGCGTTAGTGGCTTTAGTATTTAAAATTACAAATTATATGTATAGCGCACTATAAAATGTAAACCATTTTTGTTTTTATTATTTTGGTACATACCTACCATTCGAGAATTTACAGACAAACTATATTTTAATAATTAATTATTGTACGAGTTGGAGGAGCAGTCATACCATGGTATGGAATACACTGGTGTGAGAAGTGTGGTCACCGGTTCATAAATTGCACTATAGCTAGACGTAAAAAAGTTATTACCTACATGATAAAAAAGTTATTACATGATCGGTGATCATCTAATACATTCATTCATTCTCATGCATTTGAACCGTTACCATTTTCTCCATAGATTTTCCAGGTTATATATTACAGGATCATGAAAAACCTCAGTATTATAATTTTCAGATTGCAAAAGGCCGCCTTGACATTATACCTACTTACTAATGGAGTAAAGTTAAGTACACTAAAGTCAGTACGCATATCGACCTAGATGGAGCGTTTCGAAATGGTAATTAACACAAAATGAGGTGATGAATGGGCTTGCCCACCTACCCTATTCATCATGACACCGGTACTATCTTTATATACGTATTTTTCAGTCCTCAATAATCCAATCAATCAAATTCTTAATTTACTCCGATGTCCTAATCACTTTTAGTACGTATTTTAAGCAATAATGAGCTATAAGTAGTTTGTTTTTAGGAACAATAGAATATATTTTTTTATCGTTATTTAACTCAATGTTTTGAGTTTCGGTACAAATACTGTCTTAGGATAATGCAATATTGTTTATGGAAAACCAAAAAGGTTACGAAATAGTTTTAAAGGGTACTTTTAATCTGGTGTTATTTAAACGGTTAGCAAAGTATTCGTATATTTGTTAGCAAAAAAATGCTAGTTGGGCAGCAAGAAAGCTAGTTGGGCAGCAACTTCTGGTCAGCAAATATTTCTAAATCAGTCTGCAACTTATATCATTCTGAACAGCAGTCTTATGCCGCTCCCCCCTTCCCTTCCCCCTTCCCCCAAAAAAATTTAACTTAACCTAACCAACAGGATAACTTATGCTGACCTAAGGATTTCTTATGCTGACCGATTGTATAATTCTGCTGACCAAATAATAATTGTGCTGATCAAATTTTTATTTTGTAATACAAATAAATAATTTCCCTTTTAATCAAGTCCTGTTCAACTACTGCATAGAACAGAACAAATTCCAATTACGTAGACGCTATCCAAACGCTAGACTGATCTCAAAAGTCAATGGTTCGGAAATAGGTACAATCATGTACCTAAATTTATTTATCCTGTCTCAAAGAAGTTAATTTTAGCGGTATACAACTGACTATCTTTATGTAATTATGTCTTACTGTATTGTATCTTACGCTGTATAAAAATGCATCGTACTGTATGGCCATTAAAGCGTATAACCATTTGCCAAACTACGTCAAAGAACTCCAGGTAGTACATTTGAAAGGGAGCTCAAAAATACTCCTGTCTCATTCTTTTACAACATGAAAGAATATTTTGAAAATAAATTGTAATTATTGTAGTTAGAAAAACGCAAATGTTGAAAAAATTTCCACGAGCAGGATTTGAAACTGCACCCTTCTGACATACCGGGTCAGGTGCTCTTCCAATTGAGCTATCGTGGTTCTAACCAGCCCGCCGAAATTATTCAACACTATTTACTTTTTTACTTTGAAAGCCAAAGGCGCCAATTTAATGTCAACAACTACCGTCATTGTAGCATTTAAAACATTTTATTGTAGTTAGTTTAATAATTCACAGTGCCTTGAAAAGGTAAATTTGAACAAACAACATTTTATGCCCACTTTTATTGTTCTTATTGTTATAAATTTATGGTGAATAAATTAAAATTAATATGAATGTGAAAATGTTAGGTACTGCATACAAAAGTGCAAAAATGAAATGAAATAAGTCTTACTTCAAACAGCTGTTCTCTTGCATGTCGTAACTGAGTATCGCGAGCGCTGAGAGCAGCGGCCAGTTGCAGCGAACGTTCGGCTTCGTCGCGAGCGTGCCGTAACAGTGCTGCTCGTTCGCGCTCGCGTTCGGCTCGCTCGGCACCTAACGCTGATGATGCGCCCCCTCTAGATCGCATCTGGAGACAAATAAATGTAGTTTTAAATACAGATTTCGATGAATTATATAGAAATACAATTATTAACATTTAGGGCTACAGAGAGACACCAGTAGCTTCCTATTCTATGCTTATAGAAGGAAAGTAATCGTGTTGGTATTTCCATAGTAAGAATCTTATCTTATCTTATCTTATTTTATTATCGAGAAGTTACACTAATTTATTAAACAATAAATTTGACTTAACCATGTGTTAGTCCATGTCGTATCCTAACAGACAAAAGTGTATAGGAAATTAATTTAATATGTGCATAATAAATCTTCAGTTTACCTGTTCGTAATTTCGTATGAAGTCCCGTAACTCCTTTTCTTTGTCTTCTAGTGTGGCGTACAGCTGCTTCATTTGATTTAAAAGATCAAACTTTTCAGCTTTTAAACGCTTCTTATCCGATTTGAGAGCTATAACAAAAGAAAATGAGTTATAAATTTCAGCACCTACTTCAGTTTACCTACGTGTGAATAAAACCCAGTGTCCAATTTAAGTAGTTAGGTTCCGTTTGGTTTGTGGTACTTGTTTTGAGGCTGTGTGGCTAGCTACAACCATATTATCTGAGTCTATCCTCAAGACAATATTGTTAGTAGAATTGTTGTGTTCCGACAACTGTCGAAACTATTTATGAGATAAGATAGCCAGTTCCTCAGTAGTTTTACAAAATAAAGAAACTGCATAAGTTAACATTCATACATACGCGCTCGAGCGACGCACACGTAGACAACCCTTCACGAAAACGGAATCTCTCAACAGCTGCGCCTAGACTGGTTTGAGATGGATTGAGATCCGTGTCCGTGTGACGGATTATGTGTGCATTGCTCGAGCGCGGTATGTATCACCTTCTGGGGTCTCCTTACTTTGTGGTAGTTGAGAGTTCCGGAAGAAGTGCTCTTTCCCTTCACTCTTTTCCATTGAAAAATCTATACATATAGTAAAGCTAAAGAGGGTCGAAAGTCTGTAGTAAGTGTCATAGAAGATATTCGATAAAAAGTTGGCTGGGGATATTTAGAATCGATAACAGAACACGTTCCAACAGTTTTTAGAATTTTTGTCTGTTTATCTGTTTGTCTCTTTATTTGACCGCGCATCAAGTGAAAATGGCTGCACGGATTTTTATGCAAACTTCGCACATAAACAGACCATGACCCGGACTAGGACATAGGATACTTTTTATCGCGGTAACAGGTTCCTGTGGGATAGTGTAGTCTTCGCGAACGAAATCACAAACGACAGCTAGTAGGTAGATAAAATAAAAGAACCTACGGTATTGATAATATTTGGTATTAATAACATAAGTATATAAAACGTGAAGAGAAAGCCTCATGCCCCTTTTTAAACACATTACGCGTACAGAGGAGTGTGTGACCTTTGGTAAAATTAAAGTTTGTTATTCTAATGATTCAAGTTATGTTTGTCATGATTTAATTTGTGCCATATTGTATGCTGTACGACAGTTAAATATGTGATACTCACGAATCAATGTTAACACCACAATGTACCATATTTTGAACAATAAATAATGTATGAATTATGAATTGTAACGAAAATGAGACCCGAAGTACCCATAGCATTTATGTATATTTTTAAATGTACATTACGATCGAACTTTAACGACACTGGGCGGATACTAGTGGGTAGTAATTAAGCTGCAACACTTTCAACTCGAATAGTGGTATTCTTGTTTATTTTTAGCTGTAGGCGTAAGTGGTTACGCCTACAGCTAAAAATGTATATTAATAATTCAAGCGAATCAGATGCTAAAAAAGGAATCACCAATTGCGAGTTTCAAATGGCTAAAGATTTACTCGCCGCCCGCGCCCGAGCAAAGTTGGTAAAGTAAAAGGCTTTCTGTGTACATTACCTAAAGAATATGTACTGGAGAATGGCTGCGCTAGGTACTCTCAATGGCAACGCTAGATAAGACCTTTGTCACTCTTTGTACATCGCTTATTCAAACGAATGCATACAGTTTTGTATTCATTGACTTGATTGAAGAAGATAGATAAAATACCTAAAAGATATTTTTTAGTTCAAATTGTTGTAGTATGTTATTCCATATTGTTTGTTTCTTGAGAAGATCGATGGCGTATTGCTTTTCGGAAGGAAAAGAATATGTTCCAGTGGTTGTCGTAACACCAACCGCATTATCCTGTGTTTTAGTGAAGTCATTGTTTTATTATTTTACCCCATAAACTTGTAAAATAAATAAATTAAAATGAAATAGCGACCACCCGCGGGATCACTGGTTAACACATAACACACTTGTTAACACACTGATATACTTAAACACAAATGTTGAAAAATATTTCCACGAGCAGGATTTGAACCTGCACCCTTCTGACATACCGGGTCAGGTGCTCTTCCAATTGAGTTATCGTGGTTCTAACCAGCCCGCCGAAATTATTCAACACTATTTACTTTTTACTTTGAAAGCCAAAGGCGCCCATTCAATGTCAACAACTACCGTCATAAACAAAAAAAAAATAACAAAAAATTTTTTTCAACATTTGTGTTTTTGTAATTTGTTTCGCAACCAAATTTTTACGTTTAAATTATATAAATAAAACAAAAACATTTTACTGATATACTTACTGATCAGTAAGTTTTAGAGTCAGATTTAGTTTTCATTTAAATAATAAATATTATTTATAATATTTAAGTATAAACCACAACATCTTAAATTGCGTTGTTCCACATCAAAACAAGCTTTGGTGTCATAGCAAAGACAAAGTGGTATCATATGCGTTTGATATTGTTATATGTAGATACTTGAGCTACGGATTTCTTTCAATTCCATTCTATTTCACCCGACCTCTTTGCTACAAGACTTTGTGCGACCGTTGGCATTATACAGCGCCCAATTTGAATATTGTTGTTTGAAGCAACAGATTTTCATTTTTTTTGTAAAAATAGTATTTTATAAAAAAATACATATTACATTTGCACTAATATTAAGATTGTGATCTGAATAGTAACTATAAACAAAAAAAAAAAGATATATAGATTTATAAAATGTTTTTGTTTTGTCTATGTAATATTACGCAAATTTTTAACGTTAAAATTATATAAACAAAACAAAAACATTTTATAAATAGCTTGCCTACTTCTTAACTGATCTTTAGTATTTGTAAAAATATTATGATCGGGTGTTAATGACGGTAGTTGTTGACATTGAATGGGTGCCTTTGGCTTTTTAAAGTAAAAAAGTAAATAGTGTTGAATAATTTCGGCGGGCTGGTTAGAACCACGATAACTCAATTGGAAGAGCACCTGACCCGGTATGTCAGAAGGGTGCAGGTTCAAATCCTGCTCGTGGAAATTTTTCAACATTTGTGTTTTTGTATATAGATTTATAATGATAGCTTGTAAATGAATGTGTGTCAATCAGGGCTTTATACTGGTACGAATACAACAAAATATTAGACAATGTTTAACGCATACCTACCACTTAACAGGTAAGGAATTCTAGTCAAACTTTTTTATACTCGAAGTTGTAACTTGCGCTGAGAAATTGTGGAAGTATTTTGTTTATTACGGAACGCGAAAGTTGTAAGTGACATTACTTTTAAAAGTTATAAAGACACTCAAAGATAGTTTACATGCACTTTACGGTGTGGTGCATGTAACACTAATTAGTATACAAGCGTAGATAGTACAATTTACACCACAGGTCCATTATGTCAGCGTTAGCTAGGCTTATTACATGAATGGACCAATGCTCAGCCTTGTGTTGGAGCATTAGCCAATCCCAGCGTGAGCCACCGAGAATACCAGTGATAGCAATTTGAGGCAACAACTACGTCAAGTCTAGTTATGTTGGTACGTTTGTATTCCGTGTAGAGTTTGCTATGCTAGAACATTTTAGCTATTCAACATAGTAATTCCATAGGTCTGTGCGTCTATTTAATGTCATTGGTGATCTTGTGGAGAGGCGGGTTTAAAAAATGCTCGTGAATTTGAAACACATCAACAAATAGAAAAAGCAATACACTATTAAATAAAATAATTATCTTTGTATTCAGTTGTTGTCAATCAAACTAAAATCTAAAATTCAATCTAGATCTAGGAAAAATTACTATTTTCATGTACTAATTGTTTAGGTTGTATTAGGTATTTCCCAAATGGTGCCAAATGTATAGGTACCCTAACTTAACCATCATACTGTTTTTATAAAATCTTTGTACAATGATAAATATCTATGACTACGACTGTGACTATCTAAAAAAAAATTATGGAAACAAAATGATTTGTCGTTAGTTTCATACTTTATTTATATGTGGAGCAATTATCAAAGCAAATGTGTTGTTTCTGGAGTTAAAACAACGCAGGTGTGTCAATTAAGCCTTACCTACGTTAACGAAAAACAAACTAAACAGAAGTGATAGTGCCCACTCGTGTTTTCGCAACGGTAATAGCGTTAGCGGAAATGTCAGTGGAAGTTACACAAATACGTGGAAACAGAACGTGACCTGCTTGGAGATTGTTCTAAACTACCTGCGATACTTCGTCAAATGTTATGACACTGTTTGGCGAAACATCAGCCTGGAGTTAGTAGTTCAGAGTCTCTTGAAAGATGGAAACTAAAGTGACAATTCCGTTTTATTATCAGGCTAGGTGGAGCGACGATCTTCGCAAGGTGGCTGGCAAGAGCTGGATGAGAGTAGCCGCGGATCATGCTCGGTGGCGTGCACTTGGAGAGGCCTATCTCCAGCAGTGGACTAGTATAGGCTGATGATGATGATGATCAATGTACCGTCGCCGTCTAAGAACTTTGTTTTTATTGCAGTTTTTATTCTGATCTCTGTTATACCGGTAACCATACTCGTAACTAGCATAGAGGTCAAAGTCCTCACTTAGTCTTTGCAACCCATTTTTATATGCCAAAAAAATATTAAGTGTTTTTTATATATTTTAGCGTTTTATTAACGCTTAAATATACTTAAGTAAAATTTAAACACTGAAAAAAGACGACAACCTCAGGCGGGAATCGAACCACGCACCTTCCGCATTCCGGGCGGCTGCCTTAACCACTTGGCTACCGAGGTCTGGCTTTCACCCGTCGAAATTTTTCAGTGCTTGATGCTTATGTTTTTTAGTCAACATTGCTTCATCAATCTTAGAAGTTTTCACCTCTGAGATCCGAAAGAAATATTTTTACAAATATTTGAACATTCGGTTAAGATGAAGCTGCGTTATAGATAAGTGTTTTTTATATATTTTAGCGTTTTATTAACGCTTAAATATACTTAAGTAAAATTTAAACACTGAAAAAAGACGACAACCTCAGGCGGGAATCGAACCACGCACCTTCCGCATTCCGGGCGGCTGCCTTAACCACTTGGCTACCGAGGTCTGGCTTTCACCCGTCGAAATTTTTCAGTGCTTGATGCTTATGTTTTTTAGTCAACATTGCTTCATCAATCTTAGAAGTTTTCACCTCTGAGATCCGAAAGAAATATTTTTACAAATATTTGAACATTCGGTTAAGATGAAGCTGCGTTATAGATAAGTGTTTTTTATATATTTTAGCGTTTTATTAACGCTTAAATATACTTAAGTAAAATTTAAACACTGAAAAAAAGACGACAACCTCAGGCGGGAATCGAACCACGCACCTTCCGCATTCCGGGCGGCTGCCTTAACCACTTGGCTACCGAGGTCTGGCTTTCACCCGTCGAAATTTTTCAGTGCTTGATGCTTATGTTTTTTAGTGAACTTTACTGAAAAAAGACTGAAAAAAGACGACAACCTCCGCCTGAGGTTGTCGTCTTTTTTCAGTGTTTAAATTTTACTTAAGTATATTTAAGCGTTAATAAAACGCTAAAATATATAAAAAACACTTATCTATAACGCAGCTTCATCTTAACCGAATGTTCAAATATTTGTAAAAATATTTCTTTCGGATCTCAGAGGTGAAAACTTCTAAGATTGATGAAGCAATGTTGACTAAAAAACATAAGCATCAAGCACTGAAAAATTTCGACGGGTGAAAGCCAGACCTCGGTAGCCAAGTGGTTAAGGCAGCCGCCCGGAATGCGGAAGGTGCGTGGTTCGATTCCCGCCTGAGGTTGTCGTCTTTTTTCAGTGTTTAAATTTTACTTAAGTATATTTAAGCGTTAATAAAACGCTAAAATATATAAAAAACACTTATCTATAACGCAGCTTCATCTTAACCGAATGTTCAAATATTTGTAAAAATATTTCTTTCGGATCTCAGAGGTGAAAACTTCTAAGATTGATGAAGCAATGTTGACTAAAAAACATAAGCATCAAGCACTGAAAAATTTCGACGGGTGAAAGCCAGACCTCGGTAGCCAAGTGGTTAAGGCAGCCGCCCGGAATGCGGAAGGTGCGTGGTTCGATTCCCGCCTGAGGTTGTCGTCTTTTTTCAGTGTTTAAATTTTACTTAAGTATATTTAAGCGTTAATAAAACGCTAAAATATATAAAAAACACTTATCTATAACGCAGCTTCATCTTAACCGAATGTTCAAATATTTGTAAAAATATTTCTTTCGGATCTCAGAGGTGAAAACTTCTAAGATTGATGAAGCAATGTTGACTAAAAAACATAAGCATCAAGCACTGAAAAATTTCGACGGGTGAAAGCCAGACCTCGGTAGCCAAGTGGTTAAGGCAGCCGCCCGGAATGCGGAAGGTGCGTGGTTCGATTCCCGCCTGAGGTTGTCGTCTTTTTTCAGTGTTTAAATTTTACTTAAAAAAATATTATTTTCTTACTAGCTCCATGGCGCAGTAGTCAACGCGCCCGGTGTGCGATTGCTAAAGTTAAGCAAGTTATTTATTTATATGCTTGTTGGAAGATTTACAGTCAAATAAATATAGTCTAATAATAATACTTGAATGTGAGTTAACCAATGCCATTTACAAATCTCCACATTTAGGCAATTGTAATGAAGTAAGTTGTAAGATGTAATTTTTGTAAGTATCTTATCTATTGTTTATGTAATGTATATTGTACTTAACAATTTAAAAAAAAAACTAAAACAGCACTACTGTTTTAGTTTTTTTTTTAAATTTATATTAACAAGAAATGTAAAAGCCACGGCATTTTCCAGTTTTCTAAAACTACATAATATTCGTAGTCGATAGAAATTCTTATGTAGAAACTATTGTAGCTAGCAAACAAATTTATGTGTAAATTGTGTCTAAAATACTTTGTAACATCATTAAAATATGAATGTGTGAAATCACAACCCTGCGTAATCTGCGTAGGTAAATAATAAACCACAGATAAATAAAGTACTTGTTTTTACTCTTAACTTTTGTATAAGAACCACAAAATAACACAAATAACGTTACATCTACAAAAAAAAAGTCTTCATATAGCTATATTTTATTGAAAATAAGTAAGTATATACATATCTTTGGGGAAATGAGAATTTAAGCTTTAAAAACCAATAATACAGCTTTTTAGCATTATTTCTGATAAATTTAGTAAATTAACTATAACATGAAGCAAAAATATCAACCAATAATAAAAAGCTTCACAAGAATTGCAACCCCTGAACATTTACAATTTTTCGCGGCCCTTACAGCACTTTTTTTTAGTACACTCCAGACAAATTAGTACTTAGTACATAAAAATATAATAAAATCACAACCCTGCGTAATCACTTCATTAATACTTAGTTAACTATACTGTATGTAGAATACAGTGTGCACGTCTCTAAATCTACGCATGAAATTACATTCTCTGACAAACTAAAATTGAGACAATAATTGGAATTGGGAGCAACATAGATACGTGACGACTGTACGTGACCTGTATAAGAATGGCATGTCAGGTACCTACTCCGTCAAATATTATGACTATAGTTTGTCATGCCGGCACAAATACCTACCTTTCCACACTAGGGGTGGCTCCCGACAAATTGGCCACTTTTATTGGATCGGTTAGGATTATAGCTTGAGCCAACCATTCGTCAAATAGTCGAATTTATTGGACGCATCTATAAAGTTGCGTGGCTTATGTTATATGCTTATTTTACTGAACTAATCGAATTTTGTGTTACAGATGAAACTTTTTTACTGTTTATTATGACATTTTCGAGATTTTGTTAAATATTCTAATATTCTAATTTTGAACATATCAATATACTTAAAATAATTGAGATCTAGGCCACTACACTATCTTAATGCAAGATCGGTAGTGTTTAAGACGCTAATTTTAATGAACACTTAAATTAACACTGAGTACGACAGATTACAAGCTATACAGTAAATCGTGATGTTGATACTTACAATTGACAGCTTCTCTTGCCAGTAGCAGCTCTTTTTCTAGCTGCTGAGGGTCTAGAGGGGATGCGTCCTGCCCTCCATCCTCTTTAGCTCGTTCAATAAGAGCTGTTCCAGCTTCACCCCGCTCAGCAGCCGCCACCAGAAGTCGACGAACTCTCGTCAATTCAGCCTGAACAAAAACTTAAAGATGCAGATGGTCATATTGGCCATATATTTAATCGGTGATAGCGATGTATTCCTAACGTTATCTCTACATATAAAGCAACAAAAACTATCTTAGATATGCACGTACCTAACGTGCATATAACTGATGTCACAAAGCAATTCTACTGACACGTTATATCAGCAGATTTGGCTATAAAGGAAGCCGAGTACTTTTTGAAAAGGATGGGTACCAATCAAAATTCTTTATTCCTAAGTAGCGGATATATCAAATGTATATCCGGTAAGTACTTTAGAGCAGTTATTTTTATTTGTAATTCGTTTCGCCTTATGGTGGTATAAAACGTAAAAAATATATATTTATATTTTGTATATATATATATTTTTTTAATTTGTTAATTTTTAAGAATTACCTATTTCACAGCTAATCTTGTTGTTGTTAATCCTTACTTACACGAAAAGTAACAGCAATGTCACGAAATAGAATTTCAATTTTCAATAATAGTTAACTGGCTTCCTGGACTTCATTCAGTTGGGGAATGAAGTTACCAGGAAGACATAAATTTATTTTACAGCTCGAGATGTCTCGATAGATAGGGTACCGCGTACACGCTATACACATATATCTTCTGTAAATTCTTATCCTGTAGTTTCGGTAGCAAAATTGGCTAAAGGTGGTTAATGATGCCTAACTCTAAAACATTTAACTCTTGAGGTAAACACTAAAATATGCATTATCTACAACCTTTTGAAATCAAGTAAAAATGCACATAGATCATATATTATTTTTTGTATGTATTACACGTTCTACGTATAATTTATTGGTTTTGCATATTTTGTATTCCTAATGTAACATTTTATGGATTCTTTTGGATGGATGGATTTTTATGGATTTCCTTTCAGCAAATCTCAGTTGACCATTTTGAGTGAGCTCCCAAAATACTGTTTCAATCACATTTACCTACGCAGTTACTATAAAACAGTGTCAATTTCCAAAATCGAATGAGTGTTTCTCAAACCAAATCAAAAGTTTCATCACTTGTGTACCTGCAGACGTTCGTTTTCGAGTCTCAGTCTCCTCGCGAGCTGGGCAGCTGTCAGCATCCCGGGAGACGCCGGAATTTCCTCCTGCCGCGACCGATCCGACCTACCTCCAGGGGACGCTGCCTCTGTCAGGAAAACGTATATTTAAAACAAGAAACTTCGGGTTGAATACAAGACATTTATCTATGTAGTATATTTTTTATTTTATTTCATACATTCACAATGCTATATATGTAGTAACAGGATCTTTTTTTACTAGAAAAAATCAACCAGCCTTGGGAGCTCGAATGGGAATCGAACCCACGACCTTTGGATAACCGGTCCAATGCTCTGCCCACTAAGTTACCGAGGCCCCAGAAGACTCTTTGAAATTACCAGTTATCCAAAGGTCGTGCGTGAGTTCGATTCCCACTTGAGCTTCCTGAGGCTGTTTAATTTTTTCTAGTAAAAATTTTATCTTTATAAAATGGCATGTTATTTGATAACACTTAGTGGATTTTTAAAATGTCTATTTATTTTTTATTTGATAACTTGAGCTGCCAATGGAAGTAGAACGCTCTTTTATTTGAATTTATTTTACAACCCGAAAATATTTTAAATTCTATCACAGTAAAAGTATTTGTTGAGCCTAAATGTTAATTTTGTGTTATTTTTAATAAAAAGCCATTTGAATGAAAAATTTACACTACTTATCCGTTTAAATCTGTTTTAGCCTGTAATCTGACACTACATTTTCTACCGCCATACAAAATGGAGGCTTTATTTGTGTTAATCCCCCCGAATGTATACAGGAGAATGTTTGCCCACAAATCCAAATGTTTCGTGAAATAAGCTCAGTTAATGTTTGTTGGAAGTGTTAACATAGTAGATGCGGCTTATTTGTAATACCAGCAACCGTGTCTAAAAATTTGAGTGTTTGCAGTATCTTAAGTATGTCAATATTTTTTTTATTTAAAAAGGCGGCAAACATTGTGGTAATCGCTGCCAATGGACGTGGACATCTACAGCATTCAGGGACTTTGAAAGCCATTCAGGGACTTTGAAAGAAAGAAAATTTTAATCTCATGTTATAGCGCAAGAAAAACATTTCTGAACGGAAGCTCGTTCTATATCCTACATAACACCTTAGTCCTTTATATGTCAAACAACTGTAATATATTTGTTTACTGAATCGTAACACGGATAGCTGTTATCTCAATTAGCTAACGCAAGCTAGCAAGCTAATGAGACATAGGTTTCCGAGACAAACTTTTCGGTGTCTCTTAAAAGCTGACAAAGTAAAGAAATGTTCAATCTTGCAAAGTCATATATCATCATCAACATAATCTCAGACAAAAGACGTCCACTGCTAGACAAAAGCCTCCTCCAATGACCTCCACAACGACCGGTTTTGTGCTGCTCGCATCCAGCGGCTAGCCGCGACCTTCACCAGTGCCCTGCCCCCCGACCGCCTAACTCGATCGCTTTCAAGACGAGGCGAGGAGGAGGCGTCATCTTGTCATTTCGAAAGCAATATGAAAGCATTATCGGAAGCTAAAGCCTATAGCTATCGATATTGTTTTCTTATTAGTTTCAACTAGTTTCAATTAGTTTTGTATTGGTTTCAACGACTAAGTCGCTACGATATCGTTACGGTTTTTGTTATGGGGATCGGGGGACAGGGTCCACCTAGTTGGAGGCCTGCCTACATGCGTCTTATAATGCGCGGAAGAAGTCATAATTATACATTTTAATAAATTACACCATACCCGTAACATATGTAGTTTATATTCAAGTTACATTACCTTGATATTTAAAACCTTTAATTGCTCTATAAAACACATAAGGTTTACAGTAACTACTATTCTATTGTTGTGTTGTTCACTACATAACTAATCAGAAAGATAATTTCCTCATACAAATACAAGATTGAATAAGCAGGAACAAATTAGTGTTTATTCTGAACTGCAAAGTAGCTTATTTTTTTGGAGAGTATTTCTTCTGACGTCCTTTTCAGCGTTACCGGACTTTTTTAGGGGCAGGGAAACATTCTTCAGGGAGGTTTTCTAGGGCGGATGGCATCACAAACGTGTTACGGTTCCTTACTAGATTCTCTGATGGGTACAGATCGGATCAAAGCAGAGTAGCTGCTATTGACGTTTAAAAATAATATCAGGGACTGACATAGTACACCTACAGTCCAGTTCAATCATACATAAATGTGAGCAGTAGGTATAAACCATATCGCTTTATTTTAGGTATTCATGATTGTCAATGGAATGTAACTTCTGTTCTGTCAACATAATATATTAGAAGTTGACAGAAGTTATTTTGTTAAGGTGCAAACGTACAAATATATTATTTAACCCTAATATTTTCCAACGCACCTAATCAGAATGTAAGTAATTTTCCACCCTCAACTTGTCAAAGGCTACCCAAAATTTGTCCCTTTAACGTTCGAGTATTATAAGCTGTCCCTCTTTATCACGAAAAGTTTTGTAAAGTGTTGTGCCGCAGTCGTAGGGTGGATTGGTTATAGCGATGTAAACATCGTAATAATGCGAAACTTCCAGCAGTCACGGAAGGCGGGGTTCGCTAGTGATGAGCCTGCTGTTCACGCACGTATCAACGGTTATATAATATATTGTTGAGTTATAATCGAATGTCGATTATGATTCTTGATTAATATAGTCGAGACTTTTTAGTCGAGATTTGTAAAGTTTTTTCCCTACATAACGGGTATAGAATAGTAATAGCAAATGGAAATTTAAAAAAAAACCTTGTAATGTAGTGTTTTAACCACTGGTATGAGACCTAGATTGAGGTTCTGGGTTCCATTCCCCGAGGTGGTACAGTCAGCAGCAAAAGTCGCGCAATACTATGGCACTTTATCACATCAACTTATTAATCTCGTATCAGAAGCTTGTCAATTTATAACCTGTATATAGGTACCTGTTATAACATGGTACTAAAGTGGTCAGCGACTTGTGATGCCAACTATAAGTATTATAGAACTAGGATTGGTTGTTTTAAGTCCGCCTAGCTACCTAGCTACCACCATGTTATTTAAGTCTGTCGTCATAACAGCAATGTTAGTAGCATTGTTTTGTTCCGTGAAGTGCGCTTTCATCCTCGAACTATGCGTCACTTACGGTCATTTATCATGAAGTTAGATGAACGCCAAAGGTAGTAAACGTAGCGCAGGTAACATAGTAGAACAATTAAAATACCATACGAGTATAAGTAAAAAAACAACTATACCAACTGTCATGATTACTTAATGTTACCAAAAATGGCTGACATGGAAAATAAATTTGAAAATTGGAATCGACAAAAAGTTCAATAAATGTCGGTGCTGCCGTGGCCGTACGCTGAATGGTAACAGCTATGTAAACAACATAGTAATGTGAAACGAAAGGATCGGTCCACGCTAGTGATGTGACCATGTGCGTGCATACGTATGTGAATCGAGTAGGTATGTGTACCTACATAAAATGAAAAAATAAAATCATGTAGTATACTTACAAGACGTAAATTAATTATCATTTAAATTTAAAATATCTATTTAAGGGACTGAAATAGCACACAATAATAGAGTTCAATAATATTTCATCAGTAGAACCCTGTGGTCTATTGTATTCATGGTTGTCATGGAATGTAATTTCTGACGACATACATATGAACTATAAAAGCTCTGCATTAAATTCTTTAAAAACTAACAAAAGTACTTCATATTTAATTCAGTACCATCAAGTCCCTAGTAGGCCCAACGCTTCCAAGCTTAGCATTCTTATTAAGAACTGGTGACTTATTATTTAATTCAAGTCACGTTTAGGTCTAGCTTGTTACAAATCGAATGAAGTGTCATTCGATTTACCAATCTGGGACTACTATTTCAGCTTCCGTTGCTTATATAGCTATAGATGTTGTTTTTGCGTTTAATTACCAAATAACAGAAATCATTCATAGTATACCTATTAGCATGCTTCAATCATTGTAAATGTCAATAAAAAGACTAATATGATTAAAATAGTTCTTATTTTGTAAAGTACACGTACACTAAACTGGAAGATTTGTATAAAGTATTCCATTTTAATGTGTAGTTATTGATAATTAATAGTTTTCCTATATCTTTTTTCATATACCTAAATACTATTAAAACCGCAACATGTGGGACAGTCGAATCAAATGTAGTGTCTCACCACTAGTACGGAGTCCAGACAAATCGATTGCTTGTGTGGAACATGCGGAAGGGTGAGCCGCAGGTGTGCGCGAAGCCTAATTTATCGTACCGTGTCCCGAAAATATGTATTGACTTACACAAACAACCTCTACGCTAATTACTCTTGCTGAGTTACCTTTAATTTCCAAGGATATGCAATCGACCCATGTCAGTGAACTTATTACTGGCTACTACGAAGGCTCTTGACAAATTGTATGACGGAACAGTTGTGCCTTTGTAAGCATTAATGTGTGCTGAACTTATTCGTAGTGAAGCTGATAGATTGCCAGAACAACACGTAGTGGCGTTTCTATTATTATAGTAGCGATAAAACAACACAATGAAACAACGGTTAGCTGATTCTAGGATACTATAATATCGATATAGGATGTGGTAGTATACTACAACGATAGGAATAGTTAATCATAACAAGAAACTATATATGTATCAATAACTGGAATATTCCATCTCATTACCATGAACGTGAATACGAATTCAGCGAAAATTTATAAAGAACTTTCAACTTCATCTCCGTATAATAGGAAGGAATGGAGGAAAAGGTAAATTCAGAAAATGTAGGAACTAAAATTGAAAAAAGTTTTCTAAAACTTTCATAGTAACATAAATTGGCAAGACTGCTAGCAGCACTGTAGATCCCAAAATCTTTTTAAAACCCAAGAGGGAAGTGGTAGTAAGTACATAAGCGTCTAACACAGAAATTACAGCTTAATCTCACACAAAGTTTATGGCTAACTAGCCACCGAATAAATTCCCAATTAACGTGACATAATTAAAAGGTCGTGAGTGTAATGAAATGACAAATTGTAAGAGCGGAAAGTTCTTTCTAGCAAAGTCAGTCGGTTGTGCAGTTAGTCGGCAAATGAGCTTATTCCCCAAGGCAGTCGCTCATTAGCACTGAGCATATTCCGAGGGGATGGAACAATGCGCGGACTCCTGTACAAGATACATTTTGTGTCATCTCTTTAGACACAAATATGACATTTTGAATTAAATTTAATTACCCTGATATTTAACTCGCTCATAACATATACTTTAAGAGAATATTAAAAGATAATAACATGCAAGTTAATTGGGCAATACCTAAGTGACTACATGTAATATTTAAAAGAACACAATTGTTTTTACATACAGTTTTTGTATTGTGTTTTTAAGCAAATATTATTTTATTTCCGTAAAAGTATCGTTATCTGGTAAAGTAGATTTTCATCAGATTTCTAGAAACATTGATATAAGAAAAGATAAAGAAATAAGCAAAAAACACTAAAAGATTCAATATACTTATTAAACAAAAAATAAGATCATAATAGCTACATAGAAAATAAACTTTTGCAAAAGTTTTAATGAGCATAATACAAATTAATAATAATAATATTTAACTTTTTCACATTTCGTATTATAGTGCAGCGTAAGAAATTTCTGTCCACTATATTTAGAGACTAGCTAGACCCAGAACTTCCAGCATTAATCTTTATTCATGTTAGCCAACGCAAGTTTCGTATAAACGACGCTCATAACAGTTTCAGCTCGCAGCAGCGCTGAAGAATTCAAATTAAGTACGACGTTACTACATCAGTAAAACAAACATGCCATCTCGGCAAGTTAAGAACTATTATCTCCTGGATTACATACTGTAAGATAAACAGGACTGGTGGGCTTATCTTTTTCATCGTTAGCTTACTTTTTGTTTATATCTTAATAAGAGTATAAGGCATGCAACTATTCATGCCGCACTGCTTTCTCTTCATCATACGTCAGTATGATTGATAGCTTCAGGAATTTTGCCTGAACATTCGGTGCACGGAATAGGTATTATTTATCATCGGAACTTCCTAACGGAATAGTCTCGCATTACTCATCAGGTTTTCGACGTTACCATCAGTAGGAAGTTAATATTGTGCCTACCACACATGCTTATGCTATCCATCTAACACATGATGATACCATTATCATAAATATATAGTATGTTTGGGAAAAAACTAGAGATATTTTAGGGACCTTCTATACTATAGATCTATTGTATGTATATGTGGATAAATGTATATTTGTTTGTCCCGTATGCGTTCCTATACTTTTACAATTATTTATTAGCGATAAAACTTCGGTAAGTTGTTGTGCGCACCCCTGCAAAAGTTTTGAGTCGGGCGCCCCCAATTTATTAGAAAATTTATACTATTATGACTGTAGGTGTGAAAACTACTAACATCCCGCCAATTTTATTGACCAATCATAATTGATTTGAAACGATTCTTTCCATCGAGCAATAATCCCAAAGAACAGGCCAACATTTCCTACTTATTAACTGTGTTTTTGTAGTATTAGGGTAAATTTTGACTATATAATGAAGACCACAAAATATTCCCAAAATAACGCTTGATTATGCCCGAATACACTGTGTGTTGTAAGAATATAGAGGCGTATAATGTACACACGCCTGTACAACAGACTACCACTAACTGTTAAATTTTCACAGAAGAAGATTGAAGAAGTTTGACAGTTTCAGGCGTCTGTAAATGAATAATGAAGATAGGTACACATTTTTTTTACATGTTATTCAAGACATAAGTCTGTAAACATGAACGTGAATGTATGCATTAACATGAATTATTCTATGGAACAATTCATACTCTAATTGTTAACGAGAAAGATATAAACTATTATTTTTCCGAGAAGTAAATCGTCACAAAATACTAACAGCAAACAAGACACGTTATTTCCATGATAATTATGTATATTAAATAGGATAAATTATGTACCTCCATCAATGGTAGCTGTGATATCGGCTCTCGGTTCAGGACCGTCGCTGCTCCTGCCAGGAGAAGTGGCATCTGGTAGAGGCACCTCTTCTTCCGAGCTGTCAGCGGGGTCCAGGATATTCCTCTCACTTGTATTGCTGGTGCCACCAGTGCCAATCTCGGCGTACGTGCCACTATCACTGCCGTTCTGTGTCGACCATTTCACTGGTGACTCCAGTTTACCATTTGCTTGGTTCTCTTTATTGTCGTCATCTGGGAAGTAATAGACTACAACATTTTCTTGTTAACACAAAGTAAATTCGTTTAATTCGTACTATCGCTATTATAAATCTGAATTTCAACAAGAGAGAGTTTTATTATTTTCACAATTTATGGGTAAACAATTAAGCTAATATCTCTCCCGAAAGATTTATTACATGGTTAGAAAGGGTATAAATCACGCTAATGGAGCATAAACATTAACATTGTAACTATGACAGAATAATGACCTGGATATTGGATCAGTACAACCTTTGTAAGTGGAATTAGTTTCAGACACACAGATGTTCCTCAGTGTCTGGTTTAATCAGATTTATGGCAGTTATAATCGTGTTTACAATTCCAAAAAACCTGATAACAACCACACTAGTAGCAATAGAAAGCAGCAGTAGAAAAATAATGGTCTTTCCAAGTGATTACATTAACTTGAAGCCCAGTGATTATAAGGTATACTATAACTAAGGTTACTTAACAAGATTTGCCGGTATGGTGAGTAAATATTAGTAACAAAAAAATAATAAAATAGCTACTCATAAAGGGATTGTCCTGCCCGTTCCATAGATACAGCTGGGACCTATTAAATGTGTTATCCCTACCTCTGTTGATGAGGGTGAACCCTCATCAGTTTGCATTTTATAAATGAGCATCTACTACTAACCGCAGTTTCAACTGCTTGTGTCCTTGAAGCTAGAATCAACTTCTAAATTATTCTTTGGTAGCGGAGTTGAAAAGCGCTTAATCACTTGTCAGTTCCTTTGACTTACGCGGTAGGTCATATCGGAGACTTGCATCTAACAAGTTTTGCAGACTAGTTTTTTGCTAGACTAGTACTGATGATGTCGAAACAATGTCCATTGAAATAGCTATTGCATCTAGCATACAAGCGTTTTGATGATATACTAAGAGATCCGGTATTACGAGAGTTCAAGCAACAGGGAGGAGTTGGCTAGCATGATGCAAGCGTAAAACAAAGTAATAATATTATGGCTACAGAATAGATTGTCCTTCTTTATAAGGAGACGGCGCGGCGGTCGGGGAGTATCGACTGAGAGTCCAGGTAATAGGAGGATCGGTGATGAACGGGTTTCTTGAATAACAAAAATATTATAGCGGCTTATGAATGGATTGTTCTTCTCATTCTTTATAGACAGTCCAGTTCTATTGAGCGTGCCATCCTTGTCCCAGTTGAGGGAGCCTTTGCGTTTGTTCAGTGTGACGATGAGGAGGCGGCAATCTGAGGGTTTGGACTTAGAGTCCAGGTACGGAGCTGGCGAGCGAGAACAAGAGGTGTTTTGAATAAAAAATATAATCTAACTACCTATAAATGGATTGTCCTTCCCATTCCTTATAGACAGTCGGGTCCTATTGAGCGTGCCATCTTTGTCCCCGTTGAGGGAGCCATTGCGTTTGTCCAGCGTGCCGATGAGGAGGCGGCGTTCGGGGGGTATCGGTCGGGGGTCCAGGTCCCTCTCGAGCGCGGAGCTCGCGGGGGTGATGAGGGGGTCGGCGGGCTCAGGCTCTGAGTCCGCCTCGACCCGAGACCCCACCGACACTTGCTCGTCGACCATTTTGCGTAGTTTCGCCTAAATTGAAAAGTTATGTTAGTATACATAAAGTGAGTTTGTGGGTTTTTTGTCGAGTCAAGAGTTTTTTTTTTTTTTTTTTTTGGAGAGAGATTGCTGATTGCCGCTGCGGCATTTTCAGCTTCACCGGGCTTTTTTGGGGGCGGCGAGGAACGTAAAGGGTCCCTCAAGCCGTGTGAAACGAATCACCTTCAGAGGTTATCTAGAGGGAACGGCATCGCGCACAAGTGCGCGTCCCCGTGCCCTACTAGATTCTCCGAAGGGTTCGGATCGGATCGGTCGAGTCAAGAGTGAAATATTTATCATGGATCAAACTTGTCGTATGCATGGTTATTTGAAAACAACGAACACTCTTGCGGTTCTAACCGTTACCGTTCCTCAGAGCACATAAGTCAAAATAATACTAGTTTGAACAAAACCCAAGTGAGAACTTGGTATATACTTAAATGACCGTTTCCATGATTTTTTATTTAGCAAAAAAATATATTACACAAAACACTGACATAAAGCGTACTAAACGACAAAAATAATGAGGTCATGGCATTTAATTACGAGATGCGTCGCGTTTGAATGGAATCTTTATAGGCCTGTCTTGAAAAGGGTTTGTTTAAAGAATTCAAAAACATTCATAACATTCATTCAAAAAATTAAAATAAAAACAGAATAGACTAAAAGCACCTTGCTTTATTGCCTCTAACACTGTCAGCTGTTTAAACATAAAATTATACAATTAATATAAAAGTAAAAAAAAACAGATTTATAAGATTTATCAGTCGTGTGCTGTGAATGCAGACACAATACTCGTAGAATTTTAATTGTTTGAGCGCGCTGATCAGTGCTCGCGCATATTAAAAGTTAACGTACGCTTAGTTTATCGGTATAAGCAAACTAAAACAACCCATTTTCCAATTATAAGACAACATAGTTTCATTACGAAAGTTTATACGATAAATAAACGTTTTTGACGAACACTGACACATTTTAGTCATCAAACTAGCCCTTATCTGCCGCTATTAATCTAAGCTATTCGACTATTCAGTGAATTCACCTGCCAACGTTTGATGTAATAGTCGCTTAAGGGTGCCCGTTAAATCGTGCCAATTTAGATTGTTACCCATAGAGTTTGTATTTAATGATAATGCGTTGGGGCGTTGCATATTGTAACGCTTTAAAATGGTATGGATCGCGTGAGCCACCTTTACACCTTTAAACGCCCTAGCTGAGTTTCTTGCCGGTTCTTCTCAGTACAAGGTCTCCCGCCCTGTGTAGACTTACGAACCGTTAGCATAGTGGCATTCATAAAAGCTACTTGTAGCCTAAACTGAAACAAATATTTTGAGTTTTGAATTTTAAAATGTTCCAGTTTCAAATGCGTCATTGTTATAAAACACATTGACTTAAACAAAAGTTGGACAAGTTTAAGGTGACTTTTAAGCAATTTAAGGTGACGGTTCACCATTGACCACAAGTTCATTTTATATCGTCACTGCTAGCACGAGCCTTCTCTATGGATTGATAGGAAGAACGTGCCATTAATCACCAATCCGACCGATTGGTAGTTGTTAATAACGACTGCTAATGCAGCCGGGACCAACAGCTTTATATCCGAAGCACGAGGTGACGGTTGCTAATAAAGTAATCAAATTGGAAAATTTGAAAGCCAGTTATTTTTTCACGTCAAAATGTAGACATAGGTCATCTTATTGGTGTGTACCGACAGTTCGAGTTATGGCCAGATCCACAAGGAACAAAGTGATTGTGGATTTCAAATAAATGCCCTTTCAACTTCGACCGTGTACCGTTACCTACGTTAAGAGCTTCCAAGCACAGCACACACAGCAAACACGCTTGGAACTATTACAACTGTTCCACTATGAATCATTAATTGTGGTGTTTATATCATACTATTATAAATCCTCACCTGGGCGTCGCTTAGTATTCGGCGCACAAGCGCCATCAGGCCTCCGCGCCGCCGTGGCAGGCGCTATCATGCTATCCCCCACCGCCCCTCCATGGTCCGCGTGATGCCAGCCACTCGCGCCCCAAACACGCTCGGAACTAATACGACTATTCCACTATGAATCATTCATTGTCGTGTATAAATTATATTATTACTCGTATATATCCTCACCTGGGCGTCGCCTAGTATGCGGCGCACTAGCGCCATCAGGCCGCCGTGGCAGGCGCTGTCATGCTATCCCCCGCCGCCCCCCCTCCGCATGGTCCCCGTGACACCTGCCACTCGCGCTCCAACCACACTCGGAACTATTCCAACTATTCCACTTTGCGGCGAGCCTGCCGTCTTGTATTCGAGAACTTGACAGTTGGGCCTGGAACAAAAGAAAAACGTTTAAGATCGATGATTCATTTGTTCTCTGCCAAGAGTTTAAAAAGTTTTTCTGTCGAGTCCGTATGTAGTAAGTTTATGTAAAGTGTATAATATGCGACCCGGCAGCTCTATTTTTGAGAACCCGTAGCATGCTTTGTTTATTCACACAATACAAACTGGAATCATACAGATTGTATTAACTTACAATAATATTATATCGGAATCCATATTCAAAAATTTATGTGTTTATATAAAATATGTACGATGGTCACATTATTATAGTAGGTACATCGATAATACTGGGAATAAAAAGGTTTGCCTGGGTACCTTTACAAAGTAAAGTATGCATTCAACTCTGTTTAAAATGGAACGCGGAAGATCAAATATTTTATTAATGAAAAAAAAGCAAAAAATAATGCAGGAACAGTCAAAATTCATATTGAATACACGATACGAAAGCCTGAAGAAGTAGGTCAACAGCCACGCGTACTGGGTACGTATACGTGTGCAATATTACTGTGTGGTTTTACGAAAATTGCTTTTTTAATGTGCATACGAACGAACGGCGCGAATCTTGTATTCAATGTGCCACAGGATTTTCTTAATATACGGCCTTGGATTTCAACAAAGTTTAGTATTCTATGAAATAAAGTAAATTTGTTAACTTAGTTTTTTTTTTATTTTGTGATATTTTTTTTTTATTTACATGTTGTGGTTGTCTTCTATAATTTTGTGTTTATTTGTAATGGAAAGTGTCCTGCTATGATAGGGCATTTTCCAATATTGTTGACGCTGTAAGGGAGAAAAGAGCTGGACACTTGCTGAGTTTCTTGCCGGTTTTTCTCAGTACAAGATCTCCCGCCCAGAGTAGACTTACGAACCGATGGCATAGTGACATTCACAAGAGCTAATTGTAGCCTAAACTAAATAAATGATTTTGAATTTTGAATTGAATAAGATATGTGCGCATAATTAATTGGTAAATAATCATATTTTAGATAGATAGATAGATAGATAGATAGATAGATAGATAGATAGAAATCACTTTATTACACATACTACAACACAGAACACAAAACAATGAAAATTCAGTAATAATTAATTTTAATTCCATTTAATTAAATTATTTTAGTTGTTATATTGTCCCACAGCTGCGCAAAGGCCTCAAAGGAAAACATTAAGGTATTGTTTTATAAAGTTTACGCGACACTACACATTCAAATGACCTAATGTTTCGATTTCGAACCCTTTATAGAATCTGTGGTTACAGGGAGAACGTAATAAGTAAAGGGTTTATGATTTCAGGATACCTATGATAAATTTAACGTGAGTCACTATCAGCAGCTCATTTTAAGACCCCAACGCTGGACGAGCTTTCTCTGTGGATGGAAACACCACAGGCAGAATGGGCCATAAACCATCACGCGGGTCCAGTGCGGATTGGTGGTTGTTAACGACTTCTAATGAAGCCGGAAACATCGTCTTTACATGCCCTCCGATGCACGGAAGACGATGATTGTTCAAGATGACAATTGGGTAGTTGACAACAATAACAATTAATTCCAGAACAAAAACGTATAAATGAAATCACGTACAGGTCTTTATAACATGGACCAATTTTTTATTTGACCTAAGCATGAATTTCTTTCTGTAACCTAAAAAGTTATTAATAAACACTCAATTGACGGAAAGAAATAGTAACGTCATAGTTTGCTAAACTCATACAATTTCTATTAAAAAATAATCGTTTTGACAGTTGTTAAAAAGTTTCTATATTGACTAACCAGTCAACTAGCCAATTATCACCTATCCGATGACAGGCCTTTGCGAGAGTTGCTTAAAGATAAAGATAAAGAGAAAGGTAAAGATACTTTATTTGCTTGCACACGTGTAAAAAAATATATTATAATTTATTTTAGATTCAACATGCCATAACTTAAACGGTGTACAAATTAAAACACAAATCAAAATATAAATCCATGCTTAATAATAAAATCAAAATTATAACTACAAACAATATTAAATTAATTTTAAATATCAGAGATGTCATTTTGACGTGACAACGTCTTATAAATTGGTTTGCCGGGTGACACTTCAAGAAACTGCGTTACGCTCCGCTCACGTTATGCGCTCACAATGAGAGCGAGTGAGAGGCACGCGTCCCTTCCACTCGGGCATGGTTAGCCCGCCTAAGAGCGAGAGAGAAAGACATAGACATATAAATACGTATGTATGTGTAAAGGTAAAAATAAAATTTTGTTAATATGAAATTCAGTGCGAGATTCTTTGTATAAATTAATGTTTTAAATATAATTCTTTGTATAAATAAATGTTTTAATTTGTTACTATTATTTCATCCTTCTTCCTACTATACGAATGAATATTCACATTAAAATTATTTTACCACTCAAAGTCGTTGTCACGTAAAACTTTCGCCCGTATATCGACTTTTTTTTTTGAGAGAGATTGCTGATTGCCGCTGCGGCATTTTCAGCTTCACCGGGCTTTTTTGCGGCGAGGAATGTAAAGGGTCCCTCAAGCCGTGTGAAACGAATCACCTTCAGAGGTTATCTAGAGGGAACGGCATCGCGCACTAGTGCGCGTCCCCGTGCCCTACTAGATTCTCCGAAGGGTTCGGATCGGATCGGGGCAGAGATGTCAATAATAATTACTTGCATAAAATAAATTAATAAAATTAAAAATCAAAGATATGATAGCAATAAAATTATACTATTTCACAAATTATCATTTGAAAAATCCGATATGCTGTAATAACATTTAATTTTAGCAATCGCAGACGGAGAGCGTTTAGCAAAGCGAGTGCCATCGAGCTTCTCAAAGCGTGAGTACATTTGTACAAGGTATTTCATTACACATATTTGTTATAAAAGTTTTTACATAGTTGGTAAAAAAGAGGAAAACAGAAATAATGTATTGGAATTAATAGTTAAAGTAGTAAAAAGTGCATAACAAAAATGTGAGTAGTGTTGTGTCATGTAATGTCAATGTAAAGATGTGTAGTAAAATTTCTGTAAATAATAGAAGTAAGTATGAGCTTAGAACATAGTTCATTATTATTAAATGGTAAAATGGCAAAAAATAAATAAATTTAAAAAAAATATATAGGTACGAGTAGGTAAACAAAGAATAAGGTCCGAATAGTTATTCTGTGTTTTGTTCCTGTCATGTAAACATAATTTCAAAATAGAGTAAAAGAGACAAAACACGGAATAACTATTCGGACCTTATTCTTTGTTTATTTGTAAGGCACTAAGAATTTGCAATGAATAAAGTAACACTTCTTTAAACTGAGAAGACTACGGCGGAAATATGAATTCACAAAACAAGACGGAAAAAGGTATTTCTCTATGCAAATTGCAATGTGGACATATAAGCATATTCCATTTCATGCTTCCCTCAATAAAACTGTCGACACTTTACGACACCAACGAAACAGTATAGAAATATGGGACTTACGATGTGGGGCTTACTATCGTCGCCCTCAAGAATCTAAACTAGACTACTTTGACAAAATAACAAATTTAACCACTACACGGACTTACCGTGATCTCTTAATGCGATTAGTTCTGGATTAAGTACAGTGTAGATACATTAATTATACGTACATTACTTTAAGCACGTTTTTTCAATTAAGCGTGTTTGTCAACTGTTTTATTTTTTTTAATTTCAATACAATTGTCTTGTCCACGCTTGTCAATCTTGCTAGAAGGACCAAAGGACTTATAAGGACCTTAATTATAAATGGCAAATAAAATTTTTTATACCACTAAAGTGACAATAAGGCAATTAATGTTAGCAACAGAAGCATATCACCCACGTTACCGACCCGGTAAAAACATTTTTATACCCTTTTTTTTAAAATGCCATGCAGTACTACAGGAAGCATATTCTAAAAGCTCAGCATACGTGGAAGAAAACTCCCCTGGAAACTGTACAGAACGCAAAATTTGATACGATCAATAAAAAAAAACATTTGGGCAACATTAAGTTTTTTTTTTAAATGGCTGGCAGCGCGGTTAGATGAGAATAGCCGAAGTTTGGGCTCAGTGGCATACATGAGAGGCCTATGTCTAGTAGTGGACTGATGTGGGCTGACTATGATAATGATTAAGTTTTTTTAGAGAGTTTGCTGATTGCCACTGGGCATTTTCAGCTTCACCGGGCTTTTTTGGGGGCGGCGAGAAACTTAAAGGGTTCCTCAAGCCGAGTGAAACGAGGGGTTCGGCTCGGATCAGGGTAACATTAAGATACTAAAAGAAGTTACTACTGATTCGTTGATAAGTCTTCTACAGCGGGAGATCTTGAACACCCCACGTCTTGACCTTCCTCGTTTTTCAACTTCATTGCCATAAGACACTTGTTTAGGTTATTGTGATCGAATGGCAAATTAAACTCGCTATAGGCACTCTGAGCTGGTCCTACAAAAATCTAAGAAAGTTCATTTCTTTTCTCCCTTAAACAACACACAAATCTTATCTTATCTTATGCCATTAGAAATAGCTCTTAGTTTTACCAACGAATATTATCCCCATTTAAATAAGATAGAGATAAAGCTGGCTATAGCCAGCTTTTATTTTTATTGTCAGCTTTATAAAGCTGACAATAAAAACAAGTCACCAGTCAGCCCGTGACCACGGCCCGTGTAACTCAATCGAAACGTCGGGTATAAAGCAGGTCATCGTCATCATCATCATCACCAGCCTATATTAGTCCACTGCTGGACATAGACTTCTCGCCACTGAGCACGATCCGCGGCTACTCTCATCCAGCTCTTGCCAGCCACCTTGCGAAGATCGTCGCTCCACCTAGTCCTAGGGCGTCCTTCACTACGTAAAGAAGGTATGAACCTCTAATTAATTTGCGTTAATCCACGTTTAAATTAATTGATAATAAAAACAAACTGTTATAAAGACCCTAAAAAAAATTGCGCTTATTTTTTCTTAATTTCAGCCTGTTATACTGGCGAATATAGCCCGGGTGTAGGCGGTAATTCGCGAGAAGGCTCTCCGTTGAGCTCTCCGCTCAGTTATTGGCCGCAAAATTGATTAAAATTCCGACTGCGTAAGGGTGTCGCATTTACTTTTTTTTATTAGATTGCGTCCAGAGTATTTCGGTTCTCATTTTTTTCTAAGTCCTGCCCGTTTACTTGATTCTGCTGAGTGGTATCAGTAAAGTTTACTGTTTATTTTATCACAGTGAAACCTAAGTTAAAGAAGTCTGAAGGAGATCGTTGGAGATAAGTTTCACTCAATTTGTAGCGGACTGTTTTCACCTACAGTTTGTAAAAGGTTTACTTGTGTGTATTTTTATATATCATTATATTCGACAAACCGGGGTTCCGGAGGTCTGGGGCCAAGCGAAACGCTAGGGCACTACCTACCTTTTTTCGCAGCGCTTCGTCGTTTTTTTGAACCCTCATAACTTGGGTTTGCATTATACCAGATAAACAAAATTATTGAGTTATAATTTCAATAGTAGTTGTATTAAACATATAAAGTTTAAATGCTCTTATACTTTAAATTTTATTGATATATAAAAAAACCCGATTTTGTCACTAACTCACTGACGATCATCAAAATTCTTCTTTATTCTATCCTGAAATCCTAGAAAGCTGAAATTTGGTATGTAAGCTATTTGTACACAAACAACAAAAAAACTAAAACTTGGAACTTTTACCTCCCCACCCCCTTAAGCTAGGAGTGGAAGTTTGTAGGGACTTCCACAAATTTTAATGGTCTGAAAAGATCTCATGTAGAGTCAAGCTTCTAACTCTACACGCCCTAACTCTACAAGCCCTAACCTCACAAACTCTACACCCTTGTCAAAATATGTGGTTAGGCCGTTTCGTTACTACAAGAACTATTGCACAGAAAAGTAATAAACAGTGAATAAAATTTTCAAGTTACGCCTTACGCCCATGTGACGGAAAATTGGATTCATGAATTTAATAGAATAGAATAGAATTTATTTGCATAAAACATGGTAAAGTACAGATCGTGACATAAATAAAACCAGCATGTTTTGCCACAATTTAGCGTGCAAAATTATAACAATTAAGTACTAATTATTTCACTAATACACATAATCACTAATAATAATTAATAATACAGATCAAAACTAAGTGACGATATAAAAATAAAAATAAACATAATCATTAAAAACTAAAGAAACACATTGCCATTTTATTTTAAATTCAAATTATCACATCATTTAATGTCAAAATAGACATTCAATGTTAAAACCGGTAGCTAGAGTTCTATTTAATACTTTGGAATTGTCTTACTGTTGCTTGTAGGTACAGTCACGAGCATTAACATGTATACACTTTTGGTTAGTTTTGACTCTTATTCCATTGTGTTAAGAGTTCCAATGTTCACATGTCAATGCTCACTGACTGTACATAGGTACTCGTTATGTTATGTTAACTTTACGAAACCAATATTTGACGAAAAATAAATGTAAAACATCAAACCACTTACGATCAACAACATCCGATGTATATAAGGGAAATTATCACTGAACTCGTACACTTATCGTCGACAACCAACACACGTGGTAAAAACATTATTACGGGGTTACAAATTATATAAAAAAAAATTTTTTTTTTAATTTTTATTAGTTTATTTCTTTATTTATGTTTGACAATGGCCAAGGCAAAGGCATAATAAACATGCAGCCATTTTATATTTTTTTCTAATGTATGTGTAAGTATTTTTATGTATATAATTTTCTTATTAGTATTTTTATGTATGTAGTTTTATTACACCACACGTCGCCACCTTACGTTCAGGGAGCTGTCTGAAAACCAGCGCTTCTGTGGCACAAAAGCATTGCTGAGACAGCTACCCGTTGGCCTTGCACACCATTGTTATTTTTATTATTTTTTCTCCCTTGTATTTTATTTTTATTTTTTTGTGATTATGTAACTTGTTTCATAATGTTCTTTTTTTGTAATTTTAATTTTAATTTAATTATTTTTTCTTATATGTTTGTATTTGTTTTTGTGCAGGTCTATAAATGTTTCTTATTTCTTATTTTATTATAACTGTTATATTTCCTTTAATTTAAGGTGCAGTTTAAATCAATGTAGCTGACGTATAATTGGAATAGACTTTCGCCATCCCTCCGAGGGTCACATCATGGATGCAGTATCCATCAAAGTAATTGCGCAGTTTCATTAAAAATCCTGGCACATCCTATAAGATTTGCATAAAAAGGTCTCGGGGCTTGACGCGCTACGTTCACTTACATTGAACCATTTTTAAACGTCGCCAAGTTAAAAGCCTACTGATGTAGGAATGGAGTGATAGTTAGTACTTTTTAGGAGCTTCCAAATCTTAAACTAATTACCGTAAGACCTAGGGGTACCTTTGAATCAAGTTTTATGTACATTGATCACAATAACTCCGACAACCTCCGTAGCCGAGTGGCTTGCTCGCCGAACTTTGGGTGGTGCTAACTCTGTGGTCCCGGGTTCGATTCCCGATCGGGGCAATGTCGAAAAAACTATTTTTTCGATATTGTGTCGGGTTTGATTGGTTGTGGTACCGCCGTTGATTCTGATTTCCATAATACGAGTTCTTTAGCTACTTTCTTTAGCAATGTATGTGATGTTGTATAATATTTAAAAAATTAAAAAACTGCTCCCTGTTCGTTAAAGTTGTCATCTACATGTAAACCTTTAGTTTAGAGACGCCTAGATCGCTTAAAATAAAAATACCGTACAATAAAAGTCTTAGTTAATTTGATATTTATTTTTTTTAACATTTCTTTAAAATTTATTGTACAAGTTTGAGATCAGATTATATTAAAAAGCTATTTCTTAAAAAAAAAATATAATATAATAACTATCTAAAATATATTATTAAAAGGAGTCCCTTTAGGCAAGGTTCCGAAGATACTGGCAGCGTTCCCCCTTTGAATAGCTAGTCTAATTCTTTGTCCGAGGTAGCTGCCAGCTCTTCGGTCTCCTGTGATGTAGACTAACCTTTTTGCTATTTCTTTAAAAAGCTTGACATTATAAATAAAATCTTGTAATATATAATAACTTATTGAACTCATTACGCGAAGGTTTAAAAACTAGTGTTAAAACTTTGTACAATTACCACCTATTAGTATTAATATAAAACCTTACTATAAAACCTTAGAAATGCAATTTTATATATTTCTGCAACTAATTATTAACTGTTCAATAACGTAATAGGAAATTTCAATTATCTTTTCATCATGTCTAAGCAGAAGAAAGTCGGTCAGCCGCTCGTTATTAACTCTCTGAATAGTTCATGACTTAATTAAAATGACGCTAGTCTGCATGTCGAGGTCCATGTCAGGAGATGCCTACCACAATATTAAGGTTGGTAGGTACCTAGCAGCGCAGCGCCCCGAGTGGCGACGGCTCACTAACCAACAGGTGAATGACTTCGAAACCGAACGTCGCGAAGACCTGGATGGGAAGCGGGATGATCTGAAGGCCAGACCCACCCTGCGGCAATCACCTACCATTACGTCAGCGTAAGCCACGTAAGCAGAGCACATTTAAGGGCTGAGCAGCGAAGCCCACACTAAGGAGATATATAGCCTATCTAGTGCATACAGTCTCTGTGGCCGAAATCGGTCAGGAGAGGAGGGATATTATATCTAGTTTATGGACAGCTATATTTTATTGACTAGAAGCTTCCTCATTGGACACAGTATTAGTTTTATTATTTTCTAGGTTTTTTTTTATATAAACATAAACAAGAAATACATTTTTTTTTGTATAGATTACATACAGATTTCCTAGGAAATTTAGCTTATGGTAAATCAAGCTACACTGATTGGTCACTATAACTCATAGTTTTTGTGTATTTTAAAAAGATTAATATGTTAATAGTAGTATATTGTTTTCTAAAGTTTACGCGAACACTACACATCCACGCGAACACTACACATCCCCCCCCTGTAATGTATAAAATAAACGCGAGTGGATCCGTAAAAGTTGTTTCATTTCAAAGTAGCAAAGGCCTCCAATATTAAAGTCAAGTCATCACTACAATTGATGGTAACATGCTTCATTACCATGCGGTTCGGTGATCACAAACCCAAGCTATGTACCGAATAAATCCGAAACACACTTTGCCCGACCTGGAAATTGAACCCGGGGCCTTCGGGTATCGGGCCAAGTGCTTTGCAACTCAGCCACCGAGCCGTTAATATGTTAATAACGATTATTATAATTTTATGTTCAAGAGTAGATATACATTCCCTAAGTTTCCATTAATTTTTTCATATTTTGCAGGCATATGCATGCACCCTTCGAGTTAGTTAAAACAGACTTTTGAGGCACTTCTGTTCCTGACAGATTTGATTCACGAGAAAATATTTAATATCATAAGTTACTACTATATTATGTAGGAACTGCAACACATTCTGATGAATTTAAAAGCTTATTCATGTAATTAAATTAAATCAAGATTTGTATAATAAAAGTTTAATATTAAGGCCACCGGAAACAAATTTTCGGGCCTGTTGTACGAAAAAATTAACTCGCTTCAGTTTCATGAACTATGGTTCAATTCCAAAGTGGCACAGGTGATAACTATGACCAGATCCTTAACTACGACACAACTTACATACAACCAACTTTAAGCATCAGTAATGGCCCCATAAATAGCTGAAGTTTGTGTCTGTTTTGTTGACTATTGCAGCTATTTATTATTCGAGCGATTTAACATGAACAAAACTTTTGTTTATATTTTAATCTTTTTTGAAAACTATGACTTTGGGGTTTATACGGTATGACAAACTCTACCAAGACAGCGTTTTTTGTTCACGTTTATTTTACACATTGGTTTATTTTTATTTTATCCTGACGAAAAAAGTCTTTATTATAGAATTATAAGTAAAATGAAATACATTATAAAATAACCTAAAGTAACTAAAACTATTACGAAACTAAAAAATGGCGTCAAAAAATTCCTCCGCGTCGCTGTCGACTGGTAATGTACCCAAGAGACTGGCGGCATTGCCACGTTGTATGGCAATGCTTAGCCTCTGGCCAAGGTAAAAGCCAGCCCTTGGGTCATGGGTAGTGTCAACCAGCCGTTTGGAGATGTCAGTAAATAAAACATGAGCACTTGGACCCCATGGCCCGAGGGTTTCAACCCCAAACGGCTCGAAAATATAATTGCCGATAAGGTTATTATACTTTCGCCGCTTGAGGTTTTCTGCAGCCGCAGCAGCAGCACCAGCACAGCACGCTGTGCTAGGAAGATGGGATGGTGCAAGAGTATCGACACAAGTTGCATCCCATACTAAAGGCCTACCCACCTTCCATGGAAATAAAGACATGCCGTCCGGTCGCTTGCCATCGTCGCGTGCCAAACCATTGGGTTCTAATACAGCTGGAACGCCGACGGTGACAAGAGCTCGTCGGATGATCTCATTAATGTTCGCGTGCCGGGCTAAGCGGCCCGCACTTCGACTGCAAGACAGGCCATGGTGTCCGAGGACGTTGACAACTTCGCCACAGTGACAGCGATGGGGAGAACAACACGGAGCTCCTAGACGCAGGGAAGCAGCGAGGCGGAAAGTAGTGTCGTCGAACAAAGTACCTAAGTTCGACGACGGTAGTGCATGAAGCCAAAGACCCGACTCCCACTTGCCCACAGCCAGCAGGCGCGCACGCTCCGCAGAAGTAGCAGACGTGACAAGTAAATTATTCAGTACTACTCTGCAGAGCGGCTCATCCCACCGTCTCTGGGAAGATGGATTGTCGGGTTTATCTGAATTCGGGCAAGCGAGTCTCCAGGCATCCACAGCCTCGGTGAAGCACGGCACATCAAAATTAATCAGTGTGGGGGCTAAGATTTTCCTGATTAATTTTTCGGTGCCATGGACCGAGGATATGAAAGCCGGTAAACTAATACTGGAAATTTTGCGGACGCCGAGGCCTCCCATGCGAATGGGAAGAGTAGCTTGTGCCCAAGATCGGTCGTCCATGGCCACATTTAAAATCGACGATAATGTATGGCGTATAATTTGGTCCACTTTATCTAAAAGATGACTGTGCATCCATAAATGGGAAGAGCGAAGGAAATATATTAATTTAGGGCCGAAACAACAGTAACGAATTAAGGTAATAGCTGAATGCATGTTAATTTGGAACAATCTTTCCGAAACGTCATTAAAATTTTGTATTTTTTCCTCGATAAAAACGGGAAAGGAATTTTCAAAGATTGGCGAACCAAGGAGACGAAGCGAACTTTTTTCAACAATTTTGATTTCCGGAGCTATTGCGTTAAATTTGGGAAGTGTCAGATGTCTGTCAGTACTGTCTGTTAAGTATAGTTCACATTTCGAAAGGTTGAGATCAAGGCCAATGGAATGAAGTTCATTTTTAAGGAATTGTAGGTCATTTAAAACAGTATCTATGTCGCCTCCTAAGGTTCCATCATCAAGATACCAAACGTTAAATTTGGAATTTAGCCGTCGAATAATTGGGTGAATGGCTAAACTGAAAATCACAGGCCCGAGGGGGTCACCTTGTTGACAGCCAACAGCGGATTCCAGAAGGTTGTCCCGATACAGTAATTTAGAGGGGTATCTGTAGCATTGCCAAAGGAAACTATAGATTTGGGGTATTTCTTTTTTAGTTTCTGTCAGCAAGGTGTCCCTATTAACAGAATTGAAGGCATTCTTTATGTCAACCTTCAGGATGACCTCTCCTTTACCAGAATTAAGGTAAGTCGACAAAGCGTGTACGGCAGCCTCACAGCCCCCTTTGGAGCCGTAACCTAGCTGCAGGGGCTGAAATTTATCAGAAACAACCTCACTATAAAATTTACAGCAAATCTTGGCTGCTATACGACGGTAAGTAGTTCCTACGGCAATGGGACGAACACCACCATCGCTTTTACTCAGGGCGCATAGATTGGCCCCATACAGAACGTCGATGACGGCTTCGTTCACCTTGCCGGAGAGCATAAGGTTAATCAGAGCCGTAAGCTCCTTCAAGAGCAACTCACCAGCAGCCCCGACGCCTGAACAGGTAAGGTCCTTAAGGTGCTGAGGAGTCAGACCATCGAGGCCGCCAGCAGAGCCGCTCCGGAAGGAGCAAACGGCTGTGACCAACTCTCGACCTGTAATGGTGAGGGAGTGATTATCTGAATCAGGGGGGTCGGGAAAAGAAAGGCCATCCGCTGGGGCAGGGTGTTTGCTCTCCAGAGCTGCCAGCGTTTCTGGAGAACACTGTGCCACTACATCACTACTAAAAAGAATCCTGGCTGCTCCGCTAATATCACCCTCCCCTAACTTAGATTCTACTAGATGAGATAAACCTCTTGAAGAGGTAAATGTCTGCGTCTGTAATTTGAAATTTAAATAATGAGCCGAAATATTACAGTTTTCTTTAATTTGTGCAGTTAACGTCTTTTTGGTTGCCAAATCCTTTTGTACGTGTAGAATTCTGTAAGGGAAGGTGAGAAGCTGTTCCCACGCACTTTGCGAGTTCTCCTGGGCGGCAAGACGTACGCAACCAGCTAGACGACGACGACGACGACGACGATGACGATGACGTTTCCAAATAAACAAATGTTGTTGTTTATTTCTTAGGACGCCTTTAGGTTTCATTTTATAATTTTTAAGAAAGCAAAAGATAAAATTGTCGAAGATAGTCTGCCTCTTATGTACTCGTTCGGTGCAACGAACGGGCCTATTTTATAGTAAACAAGCGGCACGCCCCGGCTTCGCACGGGTGGACATTTTTTTTTAAATATAGAAAGATTTTTTTTAAATCGGTCCATTAGTGTTTGAGTTTATTCGTTACAAACAAAAATACAAAAATACAAAGCTATCCACTTTATTATAATATTAGTATGACTAGCACTTTACACGCAACTTCGTCCGCGCGGATTTAACATTTAATTTAGCTATATTTTATTTAAACACAGCCTATGTTACGCGCAAGGAATGTAGTATTGAAATAATTTTTGAAATGTTTTTGTTTTGTTTATATAATTTTAACGCAAATTTTGTTGCGATACAAATTACAAAAACACAATGTTGAAAAAATTTCCACGAGCAGGATTTGAACCTGCACCCTTCTGACATACCGGGTCAGGTGCTCTTCCAATTGAGCTATCGTGGTTCTAACCAGCCCGCCGAAATTATTCAACACTATTTACTTTTTTACTTTAAAGCCAAAGGCGCCAATTCAATGTCAACAACTACCGTCATTAACAGCTGATCATAATATTTTTACAAATACTAAAGATCAGTTAAGAATTAGGCAAGCTATTTATAAAATGTTTTTGTTTTGTTTATATATCAGACCACATACCGGTATGTCAAAAGGGTGCAGGTTCAAATCCTGCTCGTGGAAATTTTTTCAACATTGTGATTTTGTAATATTTTTTGAAATTGAACCAGTAGTTCCAGAGGTTACCCTCCGCAAATAAAAAAACAAACAAAATCACAAACATTACCCTTTATTAATGTATAGATATAGATAAGCCACTCGGGCTTATAAATCTACTGTTACACAAGCTATCAGCTTCCCCAATTAAATAAATAAAAATATTTTTTTAATAAATATGAGTATATAAGTTGGTCACAAAGAAACCCCGTTTATAACACGAAATACAAAAGTTGTGTGTTCCAAATTTATAAATATTTAAAAGACGTACCAAGTAAAATTTTACGCTTCAACACAAGTTGAAGCTTTGAAGACTGCGTACAAACCTGGAGTTTATACACCAGAATTATAAGTTTGTTTTTAATTATCCCAGATTACTCTTGGCAACTTTGTAGACATGTTCGCCGACGAAACTTTGTAACGAGCTTGTAAATTAGAACTATTCATTAATGATTATAACGTCTTCTGAGAAACTTGCTCTCCATTAACTTGGGACATAATAACTTATCATGATTGTCATAATTAGCCTTTAAAAGTATATGTAACTGTTGAGCCCACGAACAGAACCCTCGAACTAGGCACAGTTCGAGTTTTATTTGTCATTTTGAGTTTTATTTGTAATTAAAGAATATGTATGGAAGAGTTTTTACTCTCCTTGTTTTTACCAGGAGGCGCTGCTGTTGCTTCGTACCACACCAGCTCATTTTATGTCCCCACTGGGCACGAGCCTTCCCAATGTATGAATAGTAGAACGGACGATAAACCACCACGCGGGCTTAGTGTGGATTGGTGGTTGTTAACGACTGCTAATGCAGCCGGGACCAACGGCTTGCCTTCCGAAATACGGAGGAGACGGAGATGATACATTTTCGGTCACCTATCCGATGTTATTGCGAAAGTAGCTTAACTTTACCAATCGCAGTTACACTTCGAACTAGGCACGCAGGCCTTCTTATATAGATTGGCATATTGGATGATTGGGCTACAACTTACCACACTGACCTAATGCGGGTTAGTGGGTAATAACGACTGCTATCTCATGACCGCAACCCGGGACCAACGGCTAAAAGTTCTTTCCGACACACGGGATTGCCAAAACTTATTGCTTGGATTGAAAAAACTGATCGGTAGGTGTAAAACTGTTAAATTACATACAGCAAAGGCCATTTAAAGTTAACTATATCTCAGTGAAAGCTAATACGATTTCCTTTGATAAAGTAATGCCATATTTGAACTCATATATAATGCAAAGTCAGACAAAGCGGAATTTATGTGGAAAAAACCACACATTTTCTAGTCCAATTACCACGATAATATCCTCATTCAACAACGCAAATAGCACGGTACCGGTCCATTTAACATCCACAATCTCGTAGATTTTAAAATAAATTCTTGGAAATAGCATCCAGTAGACTATTTCATATTTTATTTTTTTATTTAGTTTTTTAGTACATACATACATACTGGAAGAAACTGGGTTTGTTAGCTTTAATTGATGGATTAGAACAAAGTAATTAACGTTGTTACTAAAGCAACAGACTTAAATCATGTTATGGTTGTTGATAGCCGAACGAATTTAGAACAAGCCTTACGCACCGGAAGTCGCACCACGAAGACGTTTGATACTCAATAAAAGAATGATAAATGGAGTATGTCTATTGTATTACAGAAGAATGGGACTTTTGGGATCGGCCTATCCAAAACCAGAAAGATTTCAGGCTCGTCGCTCTCAAAGACGTTGATTTCACGTATGGCAAGTTGTCTTTACAAAAGAATTAGAGTGAAATTATGGGATTGTGCACAAAGATGAATGATGATAATGATGATGAAGAAAGAGGGAAACCTCGGCAGGCCCCAATATAAGATAAAATGTTATTATTGGACATTCAAAATATTTTAGAACATAGTAAAGAAGCTAATTCTAGCATTATTGTTTAAAATAATGAGCTACTTATTGAAATTCACTATGAAATGGGTGCACGAGATATCCATTTCCACAAAATAATAACGCAGCGTTACGACCCGAGTTCTATTGTTCCGTTAATGGAGATAGGTATTGCGCTACTCCCTAGAATATTAATAACGTGGCAAATAAACATGCAACCGATATATAACAGTATAAAATAAATAAGGAGAATTTCATTTGCGCTCTCATACGTGACTGGTGTGGTCGGGAATGTTTTATAACTATAAGTGTATGTACGTCTGCTGTGCTCAGCGGAGACGTACCATTTGGAGAATAATGTGATTGCAGAAAATGGAATCATTACTTGAAAAATGTTAAGAGCTACTTCATTCTTAGGGTTTTCGTAGTAAAACAGGATTTTATTATAGAATTATGTTTAGGGATAGGTAGGTAGCTATATGAAGTGGGGGTTATATTTTTTCTTAAGGCTGAAATGTTATTGTTGAAAAGTTCTTGCTTTAAGGATTAATAAAAAAAATAACAACGGAAGACTGAAAAAAATATGGATAGACTGCGTGAGATGAGATGGCAAGGAAAGGAGTAGATGTTGAGATGATAGCTAATCGAGAAGAATAAACTTTCCTACACTCACACCAATTATCTAGCCCAAGAGAAGCTTCGATAAGAAACTCGTTAAATGGTTGCTAGACAACGGATAAACATACTTAAAATACTTAAATACATATTTATTATACATAGAAAACACCAAGACTGATTTAGAAAAACAATAATTTCTAAATTGACCCGACCGGGGATCGATCCCGGGACCTCAGAGATGGCGACACCATGAAAACCGGTGTACAAATCACTTGACCAAGGAGGTTGTCAAATGGAGAACTGGAGAAATGGATAATGGAGACACAAAGGCTATTATTAACAGGTTGACCGCCGCCGGGCCCAGACACAATAGAAATTCAATTGTTTGTCGGTCAAATGGCTTAAGGTGTTTATTTATTTATTTATTTATGGACATCCAACAAAGCATACAACACCAGGACATTCATTACATTTAAAACCCTATAACTATTACAAAGGCTGCCACGGCATGCTTAATTTCAGTGTTAAAAGCGCTTGCCTGAAACAAACTTACAGATCATTTGTTTTGATACAGGAAACGTATCCGGTCACTTTCATATTTACGATAGAGATACGATTAGGTACGTTAAAGTTACACCGCCAAAACCAAGTGGCAGCATTTTTATCAGTGCCTAGCATAAAAGTTTAACTGCCAATAGCTTTTCGTCCCAACTCTACAGTTTTTGAAGTGCAAACCTTGACGAACTCTTCAGCTATAAAACTAGCGACAGGTCTAGGCTTTGACACGACTCTGGGAACGCGAAAATACTCGAAGGAATACCTAACTGTCGTACAATGCACACGTCAATTAATTTTAATGTTTATATAGTTATGTAAAGTAAAGCCTTTATAATCCCCCATCGCCAGGCATTCTTAACATAAAGGTCTCTCCAAAGAAAACAAGTCATCATCATCAAATGCCCTATTCAATCAATTCGCAAGTAAGGCAAAGTGATTCGTATTTTTCGGGTTTGTAATCACCAACCCACATATGGCAATCGTGATCAAGCTCATCTCTCATCTCATCAATTGTAGCAATGATTTCAATGAAGCTTAGGACCGTATATAGGTTAACAACTTTTGTCTACTGGTTACGATTACAATTAATCAAAGAATCTGCACGTTAACGTTTATTAAATGTCATAACCAACTGTTACCGATGTCATAAAAAGTCAGTAAGTATCATCGCTGGCAGCAGCGTTTATTGAACATTTTATGTCTTCAAAGTTTTTTAAGTATGTAAAGTTAGTGTAGCGTATATTGATGTAGATATAGAAGCAATACACATGTTAGAATACGATAGCGAGTAACATGATCTTAATGTCCTGTTAGGTCGGAATCACTCGATGAAATAGAATTTCGACTATGTCTAAAAAGTAACGTAGAAAATACTAAAAGTATTTTAGCTATTTTCTGAAATAAAATGAGTATCAAATATGTTTAATATCATTTACAAAAAAGATTATGTTTCTGTTTTGTTTCTTCTACTTTTTTTTGAGAGAGATTGCTGTTTGCCTCATACGGCATTTTCAGCTTGTTTGAGGGCGGCGAGGAACGTAAAGGGTCCCTCAAGCCGTGTGAAACGAATCACCTTCGGAGGTTTTCTAGAGGGAACGTCATCGCGCACTAGTGCGCGTCCCCGTGCCCTACTAGATTCTCCGAAGGGTTCGGATCGGATCGGGGGTTTCTTCTTCTGTAAAGCATAAATTGGTTTTTAATAAATATAAAGAATATCAATGTTCTATTATGTTTCGGCACATTCAAATTATATTCCCATTCCCGTCACGGGATTTTGCTGTCGATCAGGATTAATTTGAGCTTCGAATAAATATTTTTTTCCATTCACCGCTGATAGTTTAAAAATAAAAAAGCTACTTTAACTAAATTAAGGAATTGTGCGGTATTACTTAAATTATTTAATTTTGTATGTTCACAAAATAATGAGATCTCTGTGGACGCGGAAGAAATGAAAGTTGAAAGCCAAGTTTAAATAAGTGGTCTATTTTCTGGCGTACCGCTCTCTCAAAGAAAAGAAAACCCAACTATACCTGCTGTAGATACTTGGTATTCACATTGTTCATTGTGCAAGAAATTGCTTCGAATTTATCAAAACTAGTTGGAAACTAGTTGGAAGCTTCAATAGAAAGATACCGCGTTGTCTCTTAAATACTTTTTTAAACATTCGGAAAAGTTCGCAGTTCTCTTTTTCCTTATTTAGGTTTTGAATAGACGACGTTTTCTTACACAGTTAAGTTTCACGAGCTTTATGTTCTAAAGAAATGTATTTTTAAATACTTTTCATGAAGGCGTAAGGGGAAGTTTTTCTTGTGATAGCCATTATTTTACAAAAAAAGCTATGAGTACGTCAAAGTTGAATACGGGAAACTTTATAATTTATCAATGAAGAATGAAGGCTTTACGTGCATTCCGAATTACGGAGAAGCTCGGAAAATATATTCAGATCACTCTTCCGATGACCGTCCTTTGCGAAAGTTGCTGAACCTTAGCATTCGAAGACCGGGGGATGTTTCAAATTCATACCTTTGCAAAATCCGTGGTCACGCCTACATTACGGAGATAAGATAATATTTTCGAACATTATTTATACGGCAGAATATTTGGATAAGCCAGGCGTACTACAACACGCTTTACAATACCATTATTTTTAAACAAATAATGTATCGAGTAAAACCGTACTTTGTCTGAATATGTATTTCTATAATGCCACCATTATTTTAACCAACGTCAAACTTGAAACTTTCCTACAAGTTCTAATACTAAATCACTTAGTTGGGCGGTTGGGTTTTAGATGTTAATTTCCTATGTAAGCGAGAAACGGCAGGTGCTCTCGCCTGATATCGGAATAGATATAACTAGAGCCTTAGCAAGGAGTTAATGCAAGGCTTGGGCAAGCGAAGCTTTTGTGAATTATCAAACTGCGCTTACGAAACCTAACTAATAATAATTAAAGCTTGAATATATTGTAGCATGGGAGTAGAAAACGCATAATTAATATGCATGTGGAAATTGTAGTAATACCAGTTTTGATTGTAAATCTTGTTTTTTTTATGTTTGTCTTTGTTTGTGTTGTGCAGAAATAACAATAGTAAATTACCAATCTTAAATAAAATGTTATCTCAATTTATGTCTTTTCTCTTTGTTTTTAAACTTTATCCTAATTAATGATAAACATAGGCTACATTATAAATAAGAGTGAGAGATGTAGGTAGATGTATGTAGTGTAATGATGTATCATTCATGGTAAAAACGATTATAAAACTGTTTATTATGAAAGATAAATCTCTTACGTACCTACATGTTTGATTATTGGATGAACATAGATTATTATGACAATATTAAGTCAACGATCTAGGTTTCATCATATTAAATTGAATCAAGATCAAATCATAGGCTTTAATGCTACGGTGCTATCTTTTAAAAACGTGCGTATTTAAGTAGAACCAAAAATGTAATATTGAGTCACTGACATGTCAATGCATAATACAACAAACACGAGTGGATTAAAGTGGCGCTTAGCAAGAATTGAAATATGATTTATGGCGATGTCGATCGGGAAATGGAGACTTCGCATCTACGCGAATGAAAATGCAAATATCTACCTGCTACTAGTACGTGAAACTACTACTATTGGTGAACTGTAAAAATACTAAAAGTAAAGTAATACAAAAATGAGATATTTCGCAAGTAAGCTTACTTTTCGTAGCATTTTTGAACAGTCATACATTATTTTGTCAATCAAATAAATAAAGTCATAGTTGCTTCTTAATAGGTAGACGAAAATATTTTTTACTCTATTTTTTACGGGTAAGCACTTTCTTCACTCCTTCCTACTTATCTCCTTCGTTCCAGCTTATGTTATGATAAATAAGTCAACGCCATTTTAAAAGCTTCTACCCGTCAGTGCAGGTTCACTAAATAAAGGAGACAACTTCTCCGTTCTACAAGTTTCTTCTATGTGCTATTCGGTTACGCCAATTGATTAAAATAAAAAGACTAGACCTGGAGGTTCTTTAATGGCAAAACATTCTGGGTAAAGAGCGCTTTCATCTCCGGCTTAGACATGACAATGAAAAAGAGAATGAGAAACAAAATCAATCAATTAGTCGAGTTAAACAAATGGCACTTTGAGTATGAAGGCAAACAACTCCGCGTCACTACTGATCGTTTTATGTTTTATTTAATTGTTTACAGTATTATAAAGTTTCATGTCAACATCTTCAAACAAACAAATTTAAGCTGACGGACAGACGTAAACAAATTCCGTTAAATAATTCAGAGTGCTGCGATCACTTGAAACCTACCAAATAATTAATTTCCCTTCCGCGTTCCGAAATGAAATTAGACAAGTATATATGAGTCGGTGATTTCGAGAGTTTTTGATTTCATAGGACCTCCATGTACTTGAAACAGTCACGAGGGTGGCTCTCATGGGGTAACTGCACCGAATGTCTAAATATTGCCCCCTTTTCCTTATGTTTTGTTACTTTTAACGCGACAGTATGCCCATTCATCTATCTGTAAACAAATCTCAATCGAACCACATGTGAAAGAAATATTTTTATTACAGAAATAGAGGACCGCGGAGTACCTGATGAAAATAATGAAAAAGATGCAAAGATGTTGGTAATGAATCTTAAGAAAACAAATTTTCAAAACAAACTTTTTTGTTATTCTTCTCCGCTGCTAAAAGACGTCCGAAATAATTTTAATACGATTCAAAAGTGTTTATTTATTAATTAACTTGAACAAAAAATGATTATATTACATTTGTAACATACCTCATAGTAACGAAGCTTACCTCTAAAATCATCATCATCCCACCACTGAATTCGGGCCCTCTCGAGTGAACTCAAGTGTACATCGAGAAATCAGGTCATAAACCAGAGGCTTACTTATTTAATAAAAAATAAATAACAACCTTTAAAAACTACACCGTACAAAAGAGATATGACATCTAAACCATCTGTTGTAGAAACCTAATCGATCAGAATTGGCAGCAGTCAGTTAACTTTCAACCCCGGATAAGTTATAGGTTCCCGGAGGTCACACTACAAAGTTGGTGACCTATAACGAAAGCCGCACGCCTCAGAGACTGCCGGTCAACAGCTAATGTCACATACATTGTTGCTTTCTAACCTTTACGCAAACACTAGGTATATACATTTGAAATTTGCGTACGCCATAAATTCGCGATGCTCTTAACAAAATATTGTCGTAACTCAAAATATACTATATATATTGGAGATTTATCCGTATTGTAAAAACGGGACGGTTTATTTCAAGTTTTAGTATATTTTAAGTTTCAGTATTGTACTGCTAGTGCGAAATCCTTTTTAAAAACGCTTGATGGAACTCTGTAATTAACTATTTGATTCTGTTCTAATTCTAATTCTAATTCTAATGTATTTTTTAAGAATTATATCTTTTTTTTATGTTTTTCCCAATGTTTATGTAATAAGTAGTATATGTGTATATATATATATATATATATATAATATATATATATATAATACATATATATATATATATATATATATATATATATATATGTATTATAATTATTTGTGTAAGTTTATTTTAGTTAGTACAGGTGATACACATTTATTCTACCGTTCTTTGTAATGTCTCCTTTTGCGGGCCTTCTGGAAGATATCTCTGAACAAAATAAGCAGCGTTCTTTTTGCCACGTTATAGGTATAGGGAAAAGATAGATATATGTTAATAACCAAACCGAATGACAGACACCCCATCCCAACTCAACAAAAAAAACCGGTTTATTCGCAACAATCCAATCAGAGTGTAATCACGTATGCAAATGAAACCTCTGTCCTGAAGCGGATAAAGACCTCACAAATATTCACACTTGAATCGGCTTACCTATATCACCTTTTTTTGAAGGATGTTTGCTATTCGCTGTATTTAGCTTTTACAACGTGACTGGATTCCACAAGCGGAATTCGAACCGCACCCTATGACATGCCGGGTCTGGTGAACTACCAACTTTGCTATCGTGGCTCAATTAAACTCGCCGAAATTAATCAACACTATCTATTCATACTCGGTAAGCTAAAGGAAAAAAAAAGTGTATTTTTCAAACTATTTTTTTTTCTAATTGTAATTTGTTCGCAAAAAAAGTTTGCGTTTATATTTAACCATATTTATTATAACCCTATTCATACTTTCTTTAAAATAATAATTAGGTACATTTGAAAGATACGCACCACCAGATTGACCAGTATTTTATAGCCAGACTTGTCCATAAGAGTCAAAGACAAGTTCAAAAAACCTTTACCTACTGAATGTTAAAATCATAACCCGACAAAACTAATGGAAACAGATGAAAAAGCTGTCGCCCGCATCTCGAAATATTCTGTGTTGTACTCCCATCTGAGGCAGTATTATTTTTATTATTTTTGTTGAAACAGTTTATTAAAATGTTTTTGTTTTGTTTATATAATTTTAACGCAAATTTTGTTGTGAAACAATGACGGTAGTTGTTGACATTGAATGGGTGCCTTTGGCTTTCAAAGTAAAAAAGTAAATAGTGTTGAATAATTTCGGCGGGCTGGTTAGAACCACGATAGGTCATTTGGAAGAGCACCTGACCCGGTATGTCAGAAGGGTGCAGGTTCAAATCCTGCTCGTGGAAATTTTTTCAACATTTGTGTTTTTGTAACAGTTTATTAATCCGTTTTAGTGGTCACAGTAGTCTAAAGGACTACTAGAACACATTGGTGGTTATAATTATAAAATTCAAACGAAAGAAACAAAACTAAATAAAATTGTTAACGTAAGGAAGCTCTCTCCATAAGCTGTGATTTCGCGATTCCAATTTAGTGCTGAAACATTCCTCGATCCACTCTACGAACCAATCACCACTGGAGTTGCATTAGTGGTATAATCTTGTTGAGGCCCAAATCAACGATCCTCGTTGCTCTCGGCTTGGAAAAACACCGCGCACTAACAAGGACAATCGGAAAACAATCAGACCATCGGAAAACAATAGCACGAGGGAAACACACAAAAAGAAAACGAGTTATGCACGTGAAACAACGTAGAACTACCTGTTGATAAGCAATTGTATGTGAATCGTATATTATAGAAACTGTTTCACAAATAATATACCTAGTTAAATAAAAGGTACAGACGCCAGCACATCAACCTATACAAAGCTGTCAAATTTATTTATTTTTTATTTTATTTATTTAAACTTTTGCAACATAAATATTACATGGCGGACTTAATGCCTGAGGCATTCTCTACCAGTCAACCATAGGGTGGTGCAGAGATAACATTGGTAGGTGCAATTATGATATATGATTGTAAGTAAGTAACTATGTAATACATACATAAATATTATTATATATACATAAACATACACAAAATACATAATTCTAATAGGACGTTATTGAGATGATTCTGCCATGGTTCCATCAAACAAGAGCTCACGGACTTTCTTTTTAAAAGCATCACGACTCGTAGCCATCCTGATTTCGAGAGGCAGCGCGTTCCACAGGAGAATGGATTGAATGTGAAAGGAAGAATGAACAAAACCAGATGTATGAGAGGGACAGAGAAGGAGAAGGTTATTTGAGGACCGGAGATTTTTACTATGAGAGGAGCAAAGGTACTGAAAATAGGGAGCAAGATAAGAAGGAGCATTTAAAGAATTTAGAAGCGAAAACAGTGTGGTGAGGGCCCGTAAACGTCTTCGTTGGCGAATAGGCAACCATTTCAGCTCCAACCTGAACTGCGAGATGTGGTCATATTTCTTCAGGTTGTAAATGAATCGGATACTGTTGTTGAGCAATCTGTCAAGCTTATCAAGCAAATCAGCATTAAGATCATAATAACACACGTCACCATAGTCGATCAACGGGAATATTAAGGTTTGCACAAGCATTATCTTCGTCTTGAGTGGTAAAAAATTTCTTAAACGATTCAAGGACAAATTTCTTCTATACATTTTCAACCATTATTCTTAGGGCATAAAGTTCAAAGTCTATTGAGGAAATTTGACAGTTTGTGGTAGGTTGATGTGTAGGCGTGTGTACTTTAACCAAATAAAGAGTTATACCCGCGTCATAACAGATCATATGATTTTATATAATTATTTGTATACACCTGAAACTCAAAAACAGTTCATTTAATTCATATATCTATATCACTCATATCATACATAATAGTTTGATACGGCAGCAGATCAACCTACCACAAAATGTCAAATGTCTTTAATAAATTTTGAACCTTAGTGTTTGGGTATAAAGATCAATATCGATTAGAGAAATTTGACAGTTTTGGATAGGTTGATGTGCAGGCGTGTGTACCTATAAAAGAAGTAGTAATATAATATCTCTCTAATAGACGACCTCCGTGGTCGAGTGGTTTGTACACCGGTTTTCATGGTGTCGCCATCTCTGAGGTCCCGGGTTCGATCCCTGGTTCGATCCATGATGGTCGGGTCAATTGAGAAATTATTGTTTTTCTAAATTGTCTCGGGTCAGGGTGTTTTCTATGTATAACAAGTATGTATTTAAGTATTTTAAGTATGTTTATTCGCTGCTAGTAACCATTTAACGAGTTTCATAACGAAGCTTCTTTATTTATTATTTATTTATTTATTATCTCCATTGATTTTATCGGGTTACTAATAATAACGATATGACGCTATTCACAAAAAAATCTGTAACTCCGATCCACATTATTACGTGTCACGTTCTTCTGTAAATTAAATTATTAATAATTAATTGTCTTTATTTTTTTTTATTTATTCACTTACTAACTCCACACTCTTTGCTTTCTTTTTAAGTACTGTTTTCAAATACAAAAAAAAATATTTTACAAAAAAATACATAATTATATAATTATTGCTTAATAAGTGTGTATATGTATAAAGGTTACTTATACTTATACTATGTAAAATGTAGGTGGCTTAATACCTGGGGAACCAGCGCGGTCCGAGCTCTAGGGGGGGCTTTGACCGTGCATTGCACGGGTCCCCACTGAGGGCCGACGCTCCGTATGTCCCGGCACGTCGGCGACCCGTCTGTAAGGACGGGTCAGGTGTGTCCGCCCATCGTTTTCGAGGGTGGTCACCCGCCCCCCACCAGGGGCGGGAGAGGGGCTCGCCCATCTGGGCGAGCAAACCGACGGGGTTGTGGAAGTGTCCGAAAGGGTTCCCATGACCTCGTCAGGCTCCGGCATGCCGGCGTTCGATGCGTCCTCCTCAGAAGAGGACGACGCGATGATCGCTGGTTTGCTGGTTCCAAGGTGACGAGAGGACATCGGAGTGGTTTTACCGAGTCGGCCTATACTCGCTTTCTCTAGGGCTTCGGCCCTGGAACAGAGTCTTAGCAAGAGCCTCGTACAGCCAGCGGGACAGCGGGACCCCTTTTGCCCGCTGATGCGTCTGCTAGCAGATTTCCACTCCGTCAAAAAAAAAAAAAAAAAGGTGGCTTAATAACCCTTTTCAGGTATTGCTATTTACTTAAATTATTTTTGTTTCATCTTATTTTTTCTCTTTTGTCTGCCTCATATTTCTTTGTATATATGTATATATTTTTTTTATATTAGAAGGAGGCAAACGAGCACGCGGTTCACCTGATGGGAAGCAATCGCCGCCGCCCATGGACATCCGCAAAACCAGAGGAATCGCAGATGTGTTGCCGGCCCTTACTACATAACTTTATTTATGTGTGTGTTGTTAATAAATGGTTTTCCACTAACTTCGTACCTCTTCTTCTATAACAGTGCACAAAGTAACGCGCGGTCGAAAAGTCGCTTTACTCTTGGGCAACCAGATTACTTGTTGGTGCAGTTTCATTTCAAAATCATGACGTGCACGCACAAACAATTTGGCCCCTTCCGTTATTACAGAGTTTAATTAAAAAGCTCAACGCTCACAAGCACTTGCTAATAGGGCATCACAACACTGCATGTACAGGTCCTTCAGACGAGAACGCTTGGAGGTGCGCTCGCGGGCCCCTGTTTAGCTAAGGGAAAACAATCTAGACATGCCGTTAGGGAAAGCGTGTAGGCAACGTTTTCAATAGGGTTGCCAGATTTTTTTAAATTAAATGAAAATTATATAAAAAATAACGTTAATTAATTAATTAATCTTTACTTTATTATTCTCTATTTGTTTGTGCCCATACGTTGGTTTCTTAGTAATATATATGCGGAAACATGTAAGTGCATGTAATTTAGTATAATTAACTGTTTATTATCATTGCATGATTTCCGAATAAAGCAGAATAAAATATAAAATAAATAAATTATAAATAAAATAAGCATTTTATATTCTATTCTTAAAATTATATTATTAATTATTAAAATTATATTCTATTCTTTTCAATTCTGTTCTGCTCTACCGGTGAGCAAAGGTCTCCATCATTGAAATCAAGTCATTACTACAATTGACGGGTAACAAAAGACTCTTATTTATTTTACGATATTGTTTTACGATAACAACTGGGACTAATTTAATCTGCATTCCGAAGCACGGAGGATCTCCTAATATTTTAATTATGTCATTCATCATCTGGTGACATGGTACTTTTATTAAAGCAAAGCTTAAATCCAAAATCGCAACCCAAACGTGCAAACTACAGTTAAAGACATTTATTTTTTTCTTGTACTACTGTGTCTATTGAACCTAATAATACTGAAATTATTGCATTGTAATCGTTTTCATCCGTATGTAATAATGCGCCAAACCAAGCTCGAGATATTTTAATTTAATCACACATTTGGTGATATGGCGTCAAAACTTACTTAACTTCCAAGATAGCAAGCAAAAGGGCAAAACAAAAGTGTATGATAACTTTTGATTTGCCAAACTGTCAGCCGTAACGAACGCACGGCGTTTTGCGTCGTCATGCCACATCGCCGCTCGCTGGCACGTCTCAAACAACAATGCCCACATTCTCGCTGATGACTGCCGAACTGAACGGGCGGCATAATACTAATCCCAAAAACTCGTAAATTTACGCGTCGTAAATTCCATTTTTACGTCTCGATTCAATAGAGCGGCGTGAGATGCGAATCTTTCACACAATACCGCTTTTAGCGACGCCCGACAACAGTAAAACATTGTTCGGGCGCTCTCCTCAGCCGTAAAAAGGGTCGCGAGTAAATACTTCTATTATCATAACCATGCGTCGGCTGCGCGAGAAATAATATAACGCCCGAAATTTACGTAATGATGGCTCACGTGCGAGCCTGGACGTGCCGAACACCTCACCCGTACGGCGGAGTTATGACTTGACTGGAATGGGGTGTTTCTGTGTGTTCATACTCTGGCAATACTGAATCAAAAGTTAAGTATTGTAACTTGCAAGTTTGTCATGGTCGTTGGTGATACTTCTTTATGTCAGAAGAGTTGAGGAGGTGTCGTTCATGAATAGAGAAGTCTGCGCTGAGTGTCTTGTGAATATTGTTTGCGTGGAGTAAAAACATACATACACAATATGGGAGTGAGCACCGAGCCTTGTGGTAAGCCGGCACGTATGGGGTGGAGGGGTACTTATATATGAAGTATTTCAAAACACCCCATGATGCACGCAAAGTCAGTGTTAAGTTGATGATTGCATTGCATAACATTGCTATATTTATATTGAAACTAAAAATAACACTTTGAAACAGACGACTTGTGAAAGCTTGTTATCATTTCTCTAACAAACTTTACAATTATAAACCCAACTAAATAAACTTATACCTACAAAGTCTTAAAACTTAAAAAAACAATGAAAACTCTGTAGAACCAATTCAAATATAAATTTTGTTTGGGAAATAATTTATTTGTATTACAAAATAAATATTTGGTCAGCAAAATTATTATTTGGTCAGCTGAATTATACAATCGGTCAGCATAAGAAATCCTTACAGTTGGTTAGGTTAAGTTACATTTTTTTTCCCGAGTGAGGCACAGCCTAGCAAGGGCCAGGCACGGAAGGGGGGAGCGGCATAAGACTGCTGTTCAGAATGATATAAGTTGCAGACTGATTTAGAAATATTTGCTGACCGTTGCTGCCCAACTAGCTTTTTTGCTGCCCAACTGGCATTTTTTAACCGTTTATTAAACACCCATTTTGTTTTTGGTATAGCAGATTTTCTTGTATGCCTGTAATTTAAATAAACTATAAAAAGCGAAAGTTTAAACAACACAGTAACATTATTTCCAATCATTATCTAACATCACAAGCAGCTGAACCTACTAATTAACTCGATTAAGATTTTATCATCTGTATACCTTAACAGATTTAGGTACCATTATCACTTAACAGATTTAATGTCCGCCAATTTAAGCTATCGACACGGGCCAAATTACAGGGCAACAAAAAGCAAAAAGGCGCAGTGAATTGAGCAACATAAACCGCTTCGGCTCTCGCAGGTGCGTCTAGTAGGCTTGACTGTCTCGAAAATTTCCTTTTTAATCAGCATCCCTTCCCCCAGGATTTAATTAAAGCCTCTAAACACTTTACATTGGCAATAATTGCGCCCGAGCCGAAATAGAAATCCATTGGTATCAATTAATTGGAAACGGCGTTATTGTGAGCGCGACGATCGAATCATTAACCGTTAATGATGTTACTACTTGCGTTGTTACATGGCAAAGCCGCGTCATTATTTCAATTAAGCCATCAATGGTACTGTATAGTATTTCACTAATTAAAACTGTTCAGGGAATAAGTTCTCATTACCAGCTGTTTAGAATGTCGATCAGTAATTTAGGTCGTAACTAAATAATACATTGTACAATTGCCCCGAAATTTGTTTAATTGTTGTAATTCCGATAAATGCCTGTGTAACATTCATTAGTCTTTGAATGTTAGAAAGGCTATTTGTTAAAGAAAATAGGTATTATTATTATTCACTCTATATTTATTTCAAATAGTAGATTTAGGTTTTATAAAAGTTATATAAAAAGTAAAATATAACACAATATCATACAAAAATACAACTTTTATAAAAACCTAAACCTAGAACGCTGCCAGCAGTGGAGCAAGACTCAAGCTACCGGTGATTAAGGCTGCTGAGAAAGAAACCTCCTGACAATGCATGCCGTGTCCAGGAGTGTTGCCTTCTATATCTGACCCTTGATCCAGCCATCCAGCAAAAGTCTCTTGAGATGTTGGTCGAGACTCTTCGATATAAGGCCGTTTGCAGATACGACTATGGGAACAATGATCGACGAATCCACATCCCACATAGCGGTCACCTCGTGAGCCAAGTCAAGGTACTTAGTAAGTTTGTTCTTCTCGGCTTTCACAAGGTTCTCGTCATGCGGGATGGTGATATCGATGAGCATTGCCTGGCGCGTCAATCGATCTGTCAACACGATATCAGGCTTATTGGCAATAATAGTCCTGTCCGTGATAACAGATAGATCCCAGAAGAGCGTGGCATAACCATTTTCGACAACTGGCCGGTGCCAGTGCCAGTGCCCTGAGGTGCCGTACTATAAGTACAAGCCGGTGCTTGTACTTATAGTACGGCACCTCAGATTCTACAAGACCATATCGAAGAACAAGTTGCTGATGGATAATTCTGGCTATAAGGTTATGTCTGTGCAAGTACTCAGCGTTAGCCAGATGAGAACAACCGGAGATAATATGCCTGAGTGACTCACCTCCCGGTGAGCGGCGGCATGCCCGACAGATGTCGACCGTACCATCCCTCAGGATATATTACCGATAATTATTCGTCATCATGACTTCGTCTGCAATTGCACAGACAAACCCCTCAGTTTCCCCAAAGAGGTCTCCAAATCATGGCCAGTTTACCGACGCGAGCAGATCCACATCGGGCCCTGTTAAGGCCCGGTAGTACCGCCCGTGGAGCTCCTTACTCTTGCATGTGTTCCTGCGGTCTTTAGTGCTCAGCACCATTGGTCTACGCCAGTTCTCGTTTGCCAAGGACAGCGGCGGCGGCTTGATCCAACCATCACCAACCAATATTATTATTTAGGTATTTATAGGTATTGTTTGTATTATAGGTATCCTTGGAGGAGGCCTTTGTCCAGCTGTGGACGATTTTTTGGCTGAGAAAATGATGATGATAGATATTGCATTACCAGCCGATATATTTGAATACATGGTTTGGTTGGTGGTAGGCTTGTTCTGAATCTACCTGGCTAGCAGGCACCATCTTATATGAAACGTCACCGCACTTTTTTGGGGGACGGTGAATAACTTAGAAGGTTCCTCAAGCTGTATGATTAACACCGTCAATGGTTTTTAGAAGGTATGGTATCACGAAAGGGTGTAACAATGTGTAGCGTTATCGTGTTCTGACAGAGAGCAGATAACTAATTCTACATAGGTTGTGAATTCCGGGTGAAATCCACTTCGTCTTTATCGCCTTACCATCCGGTGAAATGAAGGCTAAGCTCTACACCGCTGTGCAATAAAAACTTCTAGGCTGATTTATTAATGGCATTACATTTTAAATTAAGAAAGAGGCGTCTCTGATAAAATTGTATCGTTAATCTTCTAAATAAAAGTTATCCTATACCTTTCCAAAGGCGGTTAAACGATTCCCGAGTTACTCGTGGATTGACGAAAATTTTCTCGAGGTTTAATTACATTAAGCCAATAAATTCTGCAGGTACGGAACCCCGGCCCCCGAGGATTAGGGTGCGGTGGGGTTTAGCAAATTGTAACTACTTCGCTTGAGTGATCGTCTAAACGTCTGAGTTGTGCAGTTTGGAGTTTGGACAGAAGTATTAAAACGCTCGTTAGGAGCACCTGCTTTCTCTTTAACGGTGAGATATTGCGAACGTTACTTTTTCTCGTAGCGACACCCAAGTGTTTGTTGTGTACGAGAAGTCGTAAAACGTAGTATAATAAGGAAACGTTGCAAATTGTGTCGCTGAAGCGGTGAAATTACCGTCACGTTTATGAAAACGCCCAGTCAGACCTGGTTTAGTTATGCATATTTTTTTTTGCTTGGATACGAAATTTAAAAGATAATGAGAGTTTTCTCATTATCTTTTAAATGCTATAGATGGTTTTGAACTGCTTTGATATAACGTCAAGACAACTGGTTACAGACCTGAAGGTTTTGGGTGCTATTCCTCTCATGTATATTCAGAGACAAAAATCCCTTTGACTAACAAATTCAAACTCACCTCATATGTATAAAAAATACTACACATGTATACATTGACTTGTAAATTTAATAACGTAACTCAACGGTTTCTTAACGGTTTAAAAACACGTCTAGCTGTTAATAAATCTCCAAGATCTAATGAAATTCTAAAGTGTTATTCGGCCGAGGCCGAGCTCCCTTTTGGCAGTAAACCGCCTTAAGGAAGGGGGCCATCTCAGCAAACACTCTATCTTCCATTCATAGACGCGAGAGGAATAGACACGGGCATAGTTTATATATGGAACCGTTTACTTTTAATATTTGTTTACTTTTCTGTTTTAGAAAAGCAGAGGCATGTAGTCCGTACAGCCTGATGTTTATTTTTTGAATAATGGTGATAGATGATGAATGATAGGTGATAATTGATGGATGGTATAAGAATGACGAAGTTCCAATTGATCCCTTTAAGTACCAACTGAGAGTGACTTTCAGCTGTTTTGTTTTTAGCAACGTGTTGTTTACTATAAAATAAATATCGATATTTTGTTTTTTAACCAAATTGTTATATTGACTTTGCAGTCTTATTAGAGTTGAAAATTTAAAATATATATTTTTTTATTTATATATAAATAGGTACTCAAATAATTAGAGATTATGTAGACTGTATCCGTGTAAGCACCCGAAGCCTTTGCCATTTACGAATATAATAATTTTTTAACGGATGACCTCTACCCTATATGGGACTTACTTGTCAAATTTCAAATTTCGAAATCCTTTAAAATTAAATATAATCAATATCTTTTAGAATTGCAGAAGCTTATTTTTTTTACTTTTGCTGTGTCAGTCTTTTCTTGGTACCCACCTGCACAGACCTAATATCTAAATTATCCCCATTGTTTAGTAGTTTGTTTATTAATTAATTAATTAAAATTTGGTTCACTAATTTGACGCACAAGACAGTACAGCACAGATTATCTTCAACGGGTTGCTAACCTACTTCAATAAGCATGGTTGCATAATCGTGGTATTTATTAATTATAGTACTATATAACATTTTGTTCCCAATTGTGTTGTTGTCTGGTGTCCTCTTTTTTAGGTTTCCACGGAAGATCAGCGTCCGGCCACCTTTGGTGGTCTGACAAATGCTGAGTTGATACCATTTTTGTGTCACTTTGATTTTTTAAATTAAATAAAAAAATAATAATATGTTGTTAACTTTAAACTTCCTAAAACTGTGTAATTACATAATCTCAGTATTATTATAAATATTATTCAGTCAGTAGGTAGGTAAGTGAGTAGTATTTTGCATCAGCACAATAGAGAGATCACACCGATGGCATTGTTAAGCATCAATTCGTGTTTCAATTTTAATTAATTTGCGAACTTAAGTAAATAATGGCGAGTAGGTCTTACCTACCCATTTCGATTTCCGTCAACAAAATGTAAGAAGCGAAGCAATTTTCGTCCGTTCGCGCCGTACCGTCTTCGTGAGACGGTGTAAACACTCCGTCTTCCATTCATACAGGTCAGGAACCACAAACACAAATTAAGATGGAAGCGCCGCTGGGGTGGCATCGGCCCTCATTCGTTAAGTAAGATTTATCACATCATTTTTAGAAATACCAGAGACTACTTTTAACACCGAAGTGACTCTGAAATTGTGAACGACAAATGTAATGGCATTCCCTTTTTCAAAGTTAATGCCATTTTCTGCAGACAAATTGTGTTAGGATTAGACGACGTGATTTTAATATCTTGTCTATAACATTTTAATGTTTTAAGGGTGAAATTAAAAAATTGGTTGCGTCTTTTTTTTATATTAACGGGTAAGCACAGTGCCTTGATCTTACCTGATGTTAAGTGATGATAAGGCCAATGATGGAAGCGTACTTCACCCGGGATTCTCAACTGGTGAGGTACTGGCTATCTTATCTCTAGCTGCCGGAACACAACAATGTCACAAACATTGATGTTATGGCGACATATTTAGATAAGATGGTGGTAGCTAGCCAGGCGGACAAACAAGCCCTACCACCAACCAAACCGAGTACACAAACATGTACCCCCCGCTGGGAATCGAACCCGGGACCTATGGGTCTAAACCGGTGGTCTTAGCCACTAGACCACAGAGGCGGTTAAAAATGGAAAGTGAGCGTATACATAAGTGAGTGTTTAGGTGTTTCATATAAATAGCTGGCATATACATTATGGTGCTATCATTTTTACAGTCTATTAAACCTTGCATTTTTTAAAGTTTTTGAATTATAATGTAAGTTATAAATACAATTCTGGCCTCACATTGATCTCTAGAAAATAAGCGAATATTGGATTTTAAAAACGGGAACGTTAGCCTCCGCCCAACCACAAGCTATTTGCAAAGTTTGTGGCAAAACAACATTCTATGTTATAGCGTTACACTATGGATATATGTATAAAAAAAAATACAAGTAAGTCCACTTTGTAATATCAAATAAAGCTTACTCGTAATTTGTATCGTTATGCAAATAAAGTTAGATTTCGTATTACCGTGTCTCTGCATTTGTATGTTGTGACGTTTCGTACCTGAGCCTCAGATCTTAGCACCTACCATTCTTGCCGTTATATCTGTACTACAACTAATTCTTAGCCTTGTCATCAGTAAGAGTATTAAAATATTAATTATTCAAATGTAGGCATATCCAGTGATTTCAATTGTGTTGTGAGTTCTGACCTCGGCATAATTCCCTCGCACACGTAGCGATAACAATAACCACTACACTCTAGCTCAACGCCTCTGGCTTCACGTGTTAAGATATTATGCTCTGTTCAATCAACGTCAAGGCTACGCAAATATAACCCTTATCACTGTGGAATACGACAGCTGTTAGATTAATGATATGTCAGTCTGAACGTCTGCTATATAAAGCACTTTGAAAATTGAAATTAATCCTTATTATTTCAAATAAGTGTTCATATTGGGACAGAGTAATGAGTTGTTTGCAGTTATAATTAAAAATCCCTTTTTAATTATCACTGCCAGCCACCCCTGTGGTCTCAACACCCGCATCAGCTAATATACCCTATAAAGAACCTACTTGCCAAATTCTATACAATGTGGGACTACCACAAATGTTACCATCACTACGCGCTACATAAGGTCAGCGTTGCAGTGATTTATTTACTATACATATAACAAATACGGAGTAGAGTATTTTTTAAGAAACAGTTTGTATTTTTTTTCATCTATATAAATACCTAAGTATGTAATGTAATTGTGTGTTCTAAACAAATAATTTTCAATTCATTTCTTTTCTAAGTATTTGTTTTCGCTACGACTATAACGATGGATTCAGCTACGGTCACCAACTACGGTCACAGCTACGGCTCTATGAACTACAAAGTTATTGTGTTACGAGTACTATACAGAATGGTAATGTTTGTCTGTATGTAGGAGGTAATCACAGAAACTACCGAACGAAATCAAAAAATATTTCACTAATAGATGTAATGTGTCCATGCTTAGTCCATGCCAATACGAAGCTACTTGGCTATATTCTCACGGATAACCTTATAGTATTTAATACTCAGGTATTGAATACCATGTTTTCAGTTAAATTAAAACGAAAAATACTCTCCCGTACACACACATGTGCTCGTTTGTCGTCATAATGGCGTCCTTACGATCGTAACGAACTATCGTTCTAGAGCACTCCGTAAATACGTCCGTATGTGAAAGTGTGTGTGTGAAAATTTAATTACTTTTGTATCATACGAAGCAAAATTGAGGTAAAAATATATATTTTATGAAATTATTAAGTATTTATAAAAACTAGATAGACCAATGATCTTTCAAAAACTATTATAATATTTACACACACAAAAACAGCAATGATCATGTATTTAACGCGCTAATACTATTATTTGACTCATTAATTAATACAGTTTAAAATTACCAATCACCAACGTTCATTTGTTTCCCCTTGCCAAGTCTCTGTAAACTACTGTCTACCGCCTCAAGTGTCCACGAGATAAAACGTTCATTATTAAAAACAATGTCGCCGACGACGTCTCAAGCGAGACGTTGAAATTCAGAAACGAAGATTTTGATAGTTGAATAGAACTTTCGGCCGAGTCCCCATCACCATCTGGCTGCAGTTGGGAGAGCTGCCAAAACAAGCTGCCTGATAAAGTTCCGAGAAAATCGGATAACAACTTCTGTAGGTAACAAACGTCGGCTCCAATGTACGTGTATGGAGGCAGGGTATCGATTCACTTGTTAACGCTTTAAAGTTGGAAAGTTGGTATCCAGCTTCTCTTCTATTAATTAATCGAAAACGATTCTGAGAACAGATTTGGGGATTGATGGATATCTCCTTAACTTGGGATTGATAAAATTATTGTCGATCGCTGGAAATGCGAAGTTTTTTATCATCTCAATAACCTAATAACCTGCTATATGTATATTTATATTTTTTTATTGTGACCAAACTTTAATACAGAAAAAAAACACAATTTGTATAATTGAATTTATGCGATTTATAGGAGAATGCCCATAAATAAACTTGCCTTTTGGGCTTTTGTGCCTTAACAAAACAAAAACAATAAAAATATTTTTTTTTAATTCTCAACAATGTTTACGAAAGTATTAGTCTAAGCCTGGGACTGAAGACAGTTTTTATTTGTAGTTAAATCATTTACAATTTATCAACGATCCATCTTGTCTTGGCTTTATTGAAAATGTTGCCACACAATAAAAGTATAGATCTAAAATAAGAATCGATGTATACCGAATCCGATTCTTTTTGCTGATGGTCTACTATGTGAAAATAGTTTCATAGTCATGTTATAGAATTATATTTTTAAACTTCTTAAGTAGAATAAAAATAAAACAAAGCCAAATAATTAAACATGGGCGATTTCGTTTTTTCACCAAAACCGATATGTAACCGATATAGATAACCGTTTCTAGATATAGGTATCAGTAAACACAGTTTACTAACTTAAATTCATTATGTTCATGTTAATTAAGGCAAAGTAACAACAAACGTTAACGCGCATTTTTATCGAGTTATTTAAATGGATATGTTATATAGATCGCGCTCGCTCAGTTAGTTATGGCGATGTCCCTCACTTTGAGAACAATATTTACACACAGCTGTAGAAGCAGCATCGTCTTTTTTATCAAAATGAGTCCATGGGGGCGATCGCGTTAAATTATCACAACCATACCACAACTGAACCGCAGCCGCGATGGCGCTATTCGAAGTCGGCAGAACGGCTGCGATTCAGTTGTGGTTTGGTTGAGATTATTTAGCGCGATCGCCCCCCATATCTTACTCGTCTTTCGCGACATTGTTAATAAAAATATCTTAACTATAAAATAAACTTGAAACGTTAAAACTAATTTAACTATTTAAAAATTCTTAAAAACGAGGCATTTAAACTATCATAATAATTATAAGTAATACTTTCTGATTACACTAAGTGTAACAAATGCACAAGTTGCACAACACAATGTTTACTTTCTCAATTTAACGGCAAATGTCACCAAGGTCAAGGGCGCGTCAAAACTATTACCAAAAAACTCTTTCAATCAAATCATAACTCTAGCTCTAGGTACTAAAACCAATTTCTCAAGTATTGTACCAAATAAGCACAAATTCGCTTCATCTCTTTTACACCACTATAAGAAGACAGAGAAAAAGCGAATGACCTCATATTCGCTTCATTCATCTCTTTTACACCGCTTTAGTAAGAAAGAGCTTCTTCTCTTTCTTACTGAAAGAGAAGAAGCGAATATCAATCCAATTGGTTGTGTGCACGGTTTGCGTTTGGTTATAGCGTTTGCAGTTTTTTTCATTATTATCATAACGTATTCTCGCGCGTGTTTTGATTTTGTCTCGTTAACATAGTTTTTGTAATATCGGTTATGTACAGACAGGCGTCTGCACATCAACTTATCCAAAACTGTCAAATTTCTTCAATACAATGTCAACCATATGCCTAAGGCATAAAGTTCAAAGTCTATTGAGGAAATTTGACAGTTTGTGGTAGGTTGATGTGCAGGCGTGTGTACAACCGTAATATCGATATGATATGGTATGAAACTCATATCGGTTATTATTTACGTTTTTATACACATATATCGAGTCATGCCTACAAAAAATCGATTTTAGTAAAATGGCAACATTTCAGTCACATTGACTAGGTATTGTCATATGGCGGCTTATGACTTATGCTCTTGTCGTACGTTAAACGTATTTGATAAGATCGTTTGTTTTCTGTGTAATATCCGAGTTGAGCTATATAGTTCCTTGGTAATTTGTGTTTTGTGAGAGTGAACTGGACACGTAGTATTCTGTTGTGACAATTTACCAAGTTGAGCTACTTTGTTCCTTGGTATTTGTTTTGTGAGAGAGACTTGGACTCGTAGTACCTAGTTTGTGGTCATTTTGTGTTTTGTGAGACGGGGCTCGTGGTAGTTTTTAAGTATGTCTAATATGCCATCACATAGTCATGAAGGAACAACCGCGCCAGGACCTCTGCGCCGGCGCTGTGTTTACTGTTCATTGCTTTTAGCACCTACTCTGCGCAGACACTTGATTGAACATTTGGATCAGCAAATACTTGCTCTAATAAGATTCTGGACATATGAGGAAGTAAGTTGTTTAGTAATGACTACTAATGACTAGATTGAGACATGTACTGTCCTTTATTTTGTATGCCTCACTTAGAAATAAGCAGTTGAGGATTTAGATTTTGGAATAACAGGTTTTATAAGGCCGTAGATAAATTATATTGTAAGGCATACAGAGTATAAGGCTGCTTTCAATTTAAGCGTTTAGAGCAGGACCAACATGGTTTAAGTTACACTTGAAACAGACTATTTATTTGTGTAGACCCTATATGTGAATCAAGGGCTTTGTTTTTATAAAATGTTTTGTATTAACTGTCAACATCTTTGTATGTCCCTTAAAGCATAGTTTAGTCCCTTAAGTTTAATTAAAATTGGCTTATTAGTTTAAATGAAGAGCTTTGAAGTTTGTATAGGATACTGACGTGTAAAATGGCTCTTGGCTGAAACACTTTTTTCTTTCTTAATCAGATTCATTGAATAAACAAAGTTCGCGACTATGATAATGTCACCATCAAGTCTTTGTGAGCTCATGAAAGTCTTCGCCAAATTTGACGGAGTTAGCCTCATACACACATTGACATAAGTTTCATTCGAAGAAATCTCGAGATTGCGACCCAAAAGTTATAATATGTTCCAGGCGCGATAAAAGTTGGCTGGAACATGTCAATCAACGGAAATGGTTATCAACTAGAGAATGTCGTGACGCCGCGCCGTTAATGTCTTATGACTTTGAAATACAATTTCGAATTTCGAAACTGAGTAGATACGAGTATTATACGCTGACGAATATTGTATATATATTCTTTATTGCACAAAAAACATACAAACAGAAATCAATGTACAAACAATGTTGAGCAAAGGTGCACTTATCTCTAAAAGAGATGCCATGAATGGATGGAGCTTTGTATATAGGTGAAAACATCAAAAGTGCAAACAAGCATACTAATCTATAGATACTAATATTATTGTTTTATATAAAGCTAACAAATAAATAAAACACAATTAAATAAATCATACTAACATAAATAATTTGTAATCTTTATTCTAGCGCTCTGAATGTAAGTCGAGAGCCGAAGATCGGGCTCAGTGACATACATTGAAGCGTATATGTCCAGCAGTGGCCAGACATTAACCGATTATAAGTATTTTTATTATTTTAATGTTTACATTCACAATGCTATTCTATAGTTACAAGATAAAATTATAGTAAAAAAAAATGAACCAGTCTCAGGAAGCTCGAGTGGGAATCGAACCCACGATTATGAGTTATTAAGTCGATTAAGAGTGGTGAGATGTTTAACTACTATTTTACAAATATTATATTATTTCGTCATTTTTAACTTCAGTTTCGCAGGTTGGAGTTTGATAATCGCATATTGCAATTTAATTTTGTTCTTTTTATCATCGTCATCACCATCTCAGCCAAAGAACTTCCACTGCCGGACAAAGGCCTCCCCCAAGGATTTCTATAAAGACTGGCTTTGTTCTGCTCGCATCCAGCTACCCGCAACCTTCACCTTTTTTTAATACGCATCTACAAATCCACTTTTTATTGAAGATTTGTCTTGTCCATCCAGAGGTTGACAGGAAGGGATTACTTCTAGAGATAATACCACCTTTTGTTATATCCCTTTTTTTTTAAAGTGTTTTTTATCTTATCTTTAAACGTTTCCAGTACACATGTAAATAGTTGCAACCCACTCATACATAGTTAAACACAAAATCAATAATATAATTAGATACATATAATTAGACTAGGCATTTAAACTCCAATCCAAGCATATGGCTTTACACGATCAATAATCCTTTGTTACTGATGGTACATTCGGAAGATTTGGCTAAGCCACACGCGGCGCCAACCAAATGAGATTATCTTAGAACCGGTTTTGAATCGGAGAGACGTCCACCACATTCGCTCATTAGAATATCTACCCTCGTTACCGCTGTATGCATTATTAAACCGCATTTGGGATTAACGAGCTTATATTAATGATATGATTACAATTAAACTTGAATTGCGTACAAAAGTCAGCATACCCACATATTTAAGATTTTCACATTTTTGAAGAAAATAAATGGTAGAATACGATTTCGTTCGAAAATCAAAGGGACTGTGAGCGCAGAGAGGCAGTTCATTTGGCGCGTTCCATTTTGTTGCGCCATGGCGCAATTTTGAGTAAACTCAATAAGCCGGCGCAGTAAGCTGCGCCAGAGTCATTGAGTTGACGCAAGGAATTTTGCTGAGTTACCCATGTCTAATTAGAATACTCGTAATAACATCTTGAATGTGAAGTTTACGCAAACATTACCAGGAATCCTGGTAAGATGCGTAACGTTACGTAAAATTATATGTAACTGTGTTCCGTTTTATAATGGTATCTACTATCAGTATTTTGTAAATGTCAGGCAAAGAAAATTCGTCTAAAATGTAAATTAGGTTACTATAACAAAAACGAATTAACTATAGTAGTTAAGTAAATAGAGTATATACTATCCCACGGCTGGGCAAAGGCCTCTATCATTGAAATCAAGTCATCGCTACAATTGATGGGTAGGTATTGGCTTAATCACCACGCTTGCCAAATGCGTGCAAAATGGTTGGTGATCACAAACCCGAGCTATGCATCGAAAAATTCGAAACACACTTTCCCAACCTGGATATTGAACCCAGGACCTCCGATTATCGGCTCAAACGCTTTGCCACTCGGCCACCGATGCGTTATAAACTATAGTAAATGGCATTAAATAATTTAACCTATTATTGTGTTCTAAGTAATTTATTTAATTTTCAGTAATGAACATAAATTGTTAGGTAGCAGTTTATTTATTACAAAACGAACTCATAACTTGCGTGCTTTCAAGCAATACGAAGCATAACAATAACATTATAAACTTAAATTGAATTTAACTGCCTTCGCCTTATTACTAGCAATAACTGTTATTATAAAACGCTATATAAGATATTACTTAGCTATCAACCCTTTAACGGGCACAGCAGGTTGAACCAGAATGTAATTGCCTTTTAATCATATTCGAATAGCTGTTTACATATAGTGGAAACAGCTCTTACCTGTGTAAAAGTGACAAACAATACGTGACATCACCCTTAAGCTATTGTTCATTTTGGAAGGCCTGTGTTCAGCAGTGGGGCGTTTATATGCTGGTAAACAAACCACCATCTTGACTTGAAAATAAATTAATCTTTATTCAAGTAAACTTACAAAATTTTTTGACTGCCTACCTATTCAGGACGTCTTTTAGCTATACAGAAGAACGAGTGCATTTTTTTTTTTGAGAGAAATTGCTGATTGCCTCTACGGCATTTTCAGCTTCACCGGGCTTTTTTGGGGGCGGCGAGGAACGTAAAGGGTCCTTCCAGCCGTGTGAAACGAATCACCTTCGGAGATTATCTAGAGGGAACGGCATCGCGCACTGGTGCGCGTCCCCGTGCCCTACTAGATTCTTCGAAGGGTTCGGATCGGATCGGGGAGCGGAGCAACCCGAGGGCGCCTCTAAAGGCACGGACCTCGGCTCGGGTTGACCGGGCCGTGGAGGAGGAGAGAAGCGCCCAGGTACTTGTCTGTACCTGGTGTAGAGCGAGTGTGAACCGGTTCTTCGTACCCTTGTTCTACGAGTACGGTGTCTTGGTCCTAAACTGGTGTGCATTTTTAGTGTATTCTGTGCCTAGACATGAACCGTTTTGTTGGTGGAAGGCTTCCAACATTATAGTTGGCGGCCGCCACAACAAGCGGGTTAGGGTGGTGGGGGGCGTTATCAAAGTAACGTATGGAAACGTCCTTGATAAAGTCTTTGATAGTGGGAAGATCAAGATCGCGGTGGAGATCTAAGTTGCGATAGTACCACGGGCAACCAGTGGCACCGCGCATGAAACGGTTTTGAAGGGTCTGTAAGCGATACAAATAGGAGGGCGCGGTATGCGCGAACACTACACTAGCTATATATAGAGTAACGACATTTACAAAATGATATGCTGTAACCAAATTGTGCTATGTGCAACGTTTAAAAGAAATGTGTGGTAAAAATGAAGACATCCAAAGTGTGTCCGATCTAGATAATTACTAATTTTAATTTGTCATGCAATTGTAAATTAAATATTAGTATTAGTGAAGTCATGCCTCATGCAATTGTTGTTATTATTAGTGAAGTCATGCCCGCCAGCCGCGTACAAGCAAGCAGCAGTGACCATAAATGTAAGTATGCTGAGGTTACTAAACACAGGGCTGTGACTTGTTTAATTTAATTGAAGTCACAATAGAAATATTTAATGAAAAACGTCTTAGTAACCTCTTCATACTAGATCTGTATCAGATATACTTTGGATCTTTTTATTTTTTACCACACCTTTCTGTTGTAGTAATGTGTATATCATCATCATCATCATCATCATCAAAAGTACACACGCCTGCACATCAACCTATCCAAAACTGTCAAATTCTTCAGTAAATTTTCAACCATATCACTCAGTCGTAAGGTTCAAAGTCTATTGAGGAAATTTGACGTTTGTGGTGGGTTAATGTGCAGGCGTGTGTACATTAAAAGTGCCATCTAGCGATGTAATTAAAAAGGTAACTCAAACAGATGATAATGTTGATAATGACCTTGGTTACAACATTCAAAATATCTGTGGTTGTGACGAAACTCTACTTGAATCACGATCCGTTTCCCTTGCTACAAATGTGCTAAAATACTTTATTAAAAACTTATAGTCATAACAAAGTAAACACCACAGACAGAATAACAAAACAACAATTCAGATGTATCAAACTCCAAGGATTAGACGTAACGACATGCTAATAACTCCAAACGATCGAGTATCCGTTCCAATGCGTCCCCGCGCACAAACTTCTCGCATACTTCACGGGTTCGAATCATTTATGGAATTTTCCGCAAAGTTACGGCATTCGCGTAAATTTCAAATTAGACCAATGTATTGAGAAAACTCCCAAGACTCGAAGGAAGACTCGACTCTCATACTCCCAAAAATAGCACCCTCACACGGAATTCGTAATTAATATTATGATAATGCTGAGCGAGCCGCCCTCTCGCTTTCCCATCAGCGTAATTTTACTTTGTGTTGCTTGGGGATCCAATAATGCTCGCTGTTTATTTTTAATATAGGACACTGAAAGATAACCGCTTCCAACATTCTTGGTATTTTAAATGTGACCCTGTTAGAATATGAAACGTTTATTGGACACTTCAAATCGTTAATAACAACAAATGCACATATTAAAACGTACATAAAACTGAAATGCCAAACCAGCTTTATCTCAGCTTGATGCATATGGCGCTGGTTTTGAACGAGAAGGAACGGTCCAAGTGCTTAAAAAGCAGTTTCATACCGATAAAAATATATATTTTTTTTTATTGAGAAATTAAAGCTATATATGTAATTAGTCAAATGTGCTGATAAATATGCATGCTTGTTTGCTATATAGTAAATAAGGGTTTGTTTATTACTTAGTAACATCGCCATTAAATTACAAACGAATAAGGTATGTTAAACAGAACCTAAATGACGGATCTAGCTGCTTGCACGTTCGGTTCACAATTCGTAATGCCAGGTCATTGATGGGTGACCAAAGTCCCGGTTGTTGCCATAAGATGGCAGTCGTTAAACCGACCGACCCGCATTTGGCCAGCAGCGTAGTGGATAGTGGCTTGAAAAGTCATTATCGGCTGCGGGAAAATTCTATTTGACCGGGATTAAAGATAATCTATTTTACTCAGGGATACTTCGGTAATAGCATCTTTTAGTGAAAGAGTCTTTGGAATGGGTTCTGAAATTAAATATTAGATTGATTTTTATTCTGTTAGCCAGCTCAAGGCCAATCTATTGAGTCTAGATAGACCTATGTAATCAAATTAAAAAAATATAAATCAATAAATTAGATATCTAATTATATAGATAGAAAGTATTTCTCTAGTGGGTTTGCTATTGTATCTGTGTTGCATTCTCATCTATACATATAAAATGCTTTGTCCTGAATGACTGACGGATCAACGCACAGCCTAAACCGCTGATCGTAGAGACCTGAAACTTGGAGGGTGTGTTCTTTGTATGACGTAGGCATCCGATAAGAAAGGATATTCCGAAATTCTACCCCTAAGGGGGTGAAAAAGAGGGGCAAAGTTTGAATGGGACAACGTGATTCCTTGGTCCAATCTACTTCAAATTTTGCATAAACCTTTTTTTAACAGAATTGATATAAGACACGTTTCGTATTTCATTGAAATTCATCTCCTAACGGGGTTAAAAAGGGTAGAAAGTTATTTTGGCGGTTATTTGCTTCGAAGTTGATATCAATACTCTTAAGTGCTTTTGATTTAAATTACATTTTATTTTGACACATGTTTGAAAACTCAATCCGGTTTTATTCAAAAAAGGTTGACTCACTTAAAAACGCAAATAGGTAGGTACTCTTTAAAATCGGAATGTCTCGAAAGTCACCGTACTATATTAGTACCTCATTGAAAGGTTTCTAAGCTTAAAGAGGTTATGGACACTTTTAGGACACGGCCTCATAGGGATGTAGAGTTCGAAATTTGAAATGATAAGGATAGAATTTCGAAAAATCCTTTCTTATCGGATAAGCTTAGAAACCTTCAAATGAGAATGAATTTCAATAAAACTGTTCATTTGTCTCGCTAAAACTCGAGAATGGCTGGACCGATTTGGCTAATTTTGATTTTGAAATATTTGTGGAAGTTCAGGGAAGGTTTAAACGATGAGAAACATAAATAATACGTAACGGAAAATACTAAAAAATGATTTATTTGTTTTGTTTTCATGGAAACTGTCAAAGCGGTACGACGTCCGCCGGGTCGGCTAGTTTTTATATGTAACTAGCTGACCGGCGGACTTCGTACCGCTTTAACACTTTCCATGACAACAAAACAAACAAATCATTCGTCCGCTTAAGAACATGCGTATCCTATGATGGATCCCTATAAAAGCGCCACCTACCGGCTCCAATTGTAAATCTAAACCATTCTCGAATCCACTTAAACACACAGAAAATTTCATCCAAATCGGTCCAGCCGTTTAGAAGGAGTTCAGTGACATACGCACAGAAAATTTATCAATATAAAGATAGTAGGCTTAGGGCCCGTTTCACGATCTACAAGTAAGTTCCCATTAGCGTTTACTTGACAGATAGTCCATACAAAACTGTCACTTTATCTGCCAAGTATCTCCTAATCAGACATTGTGAAACAGGCCCTTATAATATAAGTATAGACATAGAAAAGTGCGGACTAAAAGTATAATTTCTTTAATCTTTTTCAGTCGTAGCCATCTTTGAGAACCTACTCATTACAGAGTAAAAAACAGGCAATTTAAATAAAAAAATCTTAATTTCATCAAACAACCAAATTAACTACTCCATTCCGAAATGAAAGGGCTTAAGCGACGGAGGTGTCTCAAAGTATAAGCGATTACTTACAAAGTTAAACGGACCCTATTTGTCCGCGTCGAAGCGCCGACGATTGAGAGCTCAACTTTTAACGGACGGATTTCTCACAGAACAAGGTTCTAGTCGAAAAACTGAAAACAATAGAAACTTCTGTAACGCGACCTTTCCAGCGTCCAACTAAAGGGCGTTGTCCTATTCAGAGCGGTTAACTAGTACCATCATCATCACTCATCATTACTAGTTCATTTTTATATCTCCACTGGGCACACGAGCCTTACTTTTAGATGGAACACCGCAGGAGGAACACGCTATAAACCACCACGCAGGCCCAGAGTGGATTGGTGGTAGTCAACGACTGCTAAGCTCGGACCAACAGCTCAACGTGTCTTCCAAAGCACGGAGGAGGTCGAGATGATACGTTTTTGGTCCCCATCGGCCGGCCTTTGAGACATTTAGATAACTTCAGCAATCGCAAACCGAGCGAGTTTACCAATGCGCCATCGTAACCGCCTCTGTGGTCTAGTGGCTAAAACCACCGGTTTAGACCCAGAGGTGCCGGGTTCGATTCCCAGCGGGGGGTACATGTTTGTGTACTCGGTTTGGTTGGTGGTAGAGCTTGTTTGTCCGCCTGGCTAGCTACCACCATCTTATCTAAATATGTCGCCATAACATCAATGTTTGTAGCATTCTTGTGTTCCGGTAGCTAGAGATAAGATAGCCAGTACCTCACTAGTTGAGGATCCCGGGTGAAGAGCGCTTCCATCATTGGCCTTATCATCACTTAACATCAGGTGAGATCAAGGCACTGTGCTTACCTGTTAATGTATTTAAAAAAATCGAGCTAATCCTTGTAGCGTATTAACTAGAGACTAGAAGCTATCTTTAGTGTAAAAAGAGCTAAACTGCAATTTGATCTACAATGTAAGACAGACATGGTAAAATATAGCTGAGTTGGAACTTTAGTAGCTTAAAAATGTTACCAGCGGGAACTAGTAAACTATTAAATTGCCATTTCTGTCAAACGTTGTAGATCAAATTACAATTTAGCTCTTCTTGAGCTACAAAACAGCTAGTAGCTACTAGTTAATAGCTCTCACTGGGGCCGTGCCCTAAAGTTCAAGATGTAGGAACGTAGTTGGTAGAATTTTACTGTCGTCTCTAATCAAAGACCTCTCGAAGTTTTTGTTTTGTTTCGTCCGTCGTTTGTTTTCGCTTTAACAGAAAAGTTTTTAATTGCCGAGCTTTCCCTCCTACCCGCCGATCGATAGGTTACCTGCGCCGTGGCTCGTAATCCCCGTAATACATATAATCTCGGCGACAGGAAACATTCGACGCAAGAATACTGATATACTCGGAGACGTTATTATAATACTAATCCGAAACGTGGCACTGCGTCGGGATCGTTTCTCCATCTTTGACGTTGTATTATCTGGCTCTTTTATTATTTTTTGTTTAGTAACATTATTTGCGAGGGATTGAGAAATGGAAGTCACGTTTGATCATATTTACTTTAAAGATTATTTATGAAAATAATTGTAATTTAAAATAAATTTATAAGTATTAGGGTAACGGCGCCGGTGTTCGACAGCAACCAAAGTCGACATTTTCCTTTTAACGTGAAAAATAAGGGTCAGGAACTTTTTGACTTTAGAAACAATTGAATACAGACCAGATTGAACCAGGTCTCTATTCAATTGGTCTGTATTCAAATAGGTACCTCTAGCTGTCATCCAGTAAAATTTCAATGAAATTCTATGTTATTTTTGACGACGCAAACTGGTGGACTGTGTCGAATTCTATATGTTAATTTTAGAAATGTATTTTAATGAGTAAATATCTTAAATCTACCTCTAAAAAATTTGTTTGCACTAGAAGAAATATGTATAAAGGTACTAGGAACTAAAAGTTACTGACCTAATATGTATCTATAGATATATAATAATAAATCGATGTTTGTACAAAATAGGCGAGACCCAACAGCCCACGCTCCGACCTAATCAGCAGAATAACTGATGAGTTACGGAAGCAACCACTACAAATCCTGCTTAATGAGGACAGCTGGCCGATTGCGTTACTTACGTAATACACAAGTTTACAAGGAAGAGCATAAGGTTGCAAATGCTGTGTACATAGAAGCAAACTTAAGTACCTTCATATATCTACATGTAGTACCTACATATTTTTGACATATTAGTATTACTCGTAGTACCTTCTCAATCCGCCTCTGTGCTATAGTTACGGTCGCGGTTTTCGGTTTGGTTGTTACTACGCGCTACGATCGTCGTATATTTGTTTCACACATACCACAACCACACCACAACCACAACACGTGGGCATCACTAATTTGTATGAATATTAATAGTTCAATTCACACGGGCCACATTTTGTCGTCATTATTGACCGCGTGTTTGATACTGACTACATCGCAGCCACTTCGCAACCACAACGCAACCACCAGCGACACTGCGAACTAGCGGCCAACCATATCGCAAACATTTTGTAGGTAACACAACGCAACCGCAGGAAGCCGCAGCGACACTATTCACACGTAACCACAGCTTCACCACCTTTTGTCATGACGGTGTGGTGTAGTGTGGTTGTGGTACGTGTGAAACAATCCTAAGTCTGACGCCATAACAACTTTAAGCATTGTTGAGTTCCGTCAGTTATACGAGATAAAACTTTCAATGATTTAGTACCCAGTTGTGGATTCCGTGTTAAGTGCGCATCACCTTTTGACTTTGTCGTCACTTATTGTGAGGTGAGGCGAAGGCCATGCGCTTACTCCTACTATTCTCCTATAAATATCAATCTCATGTAGAAAACCAACAGTAAAATATTCACCAAAATTAATAAATCTAAATTTAAATGTACAGAATACTGTGGTTGCTTTCTAATTGGTTATAAATCAGTATCTCAAAATAAATTCAAGTTATGGCACACAAATATTATTGTCGTTTAGGCCGAAAGCCATAGAAAGCATTCTGCATATTTTATTACACATAGCTCTAGATAGGTGGCGATAAGACCGAAGATGGAAGCACACATTACCCGGAACCTTCAACTACTGAGGCACTGGCTATCTTATATAATCTACTGTCGGAACTAGTGATGGGTTTTTATCCAGATAAATACTGAAGATGGATAAATACTCATAAATATCCATTTTTACTCGAGTATTTATCCAAAAAATCGGATAAATACTCTTTAAACATTTTTATTTCTATTTAACATAATTTTGAATTTAAAATGTAATGTAGGTAATTTTAAGATAAAATAATTATGTGTTTCTGCATTTTTGAATTACAAATAATGAATAATAACCAAAAGAACTATGTAATGCTTATCATGTTTGTTTCTTAATTTTATGGTATTTGAATGCAACTACATGTGTCTCGTTCATTTTTGGTCTTTCCATGATACCTTAAAAAATTAAACAAGTAGGTTGTAAAAGTTTAAAATCATAAAACATCCTACAGTAAAATGTCTGGAATTTTAGTTAATTTTTGTTAATTGATACTATCAAATAACTAAATGTTAATAACTAAACAAAATTTTGAGTAAATATCAGATAAAAATGGATAAAACCGAGTATTTATCCATTTTCAATATCCGAGTATTTACTCTTTGCATTTTATCCACTGCCCATCACTAGTCGGAACAACAATGCTACTTATTATTGTTGCTATGGCTTCTATACACGTCTACAAGCGTATGTAAACGCTCTTTATGGAAGCATAAATAAATTCTTTAGAACTGGACGACGCGACAGACAGATGGCACATTTTCAACTATACCCAAAACTTTGATAACCAGTAAAACTCCAAAAGTAGGACAGCGGTAGCTGAAATATTCAAATCTCTGGACGAGTGACCTTTTCAGTATTCGAGGGGCACTTTAAAAGTTAGCAGAATATATACTATAAGCCTACTCACAAGAGTATCTATGTGGGCGGCAGTTCCTTCGAACAACAACCCAAGCTAGACATTATAAAGACTATATTAGTAAGTGTCATAGTTTTATAATAGGATGAAAGCAGTGCTCGTATTTTAAAGTACAACTAAATTTGTTATGTCTCTTATGACGACCCACGGATATAACATTGTGAAATCGTGTGTAGTTAAATAAAATAACCGCATGGAAATTGAATGGAATCTGATTGTCATAAATAAAATACTGTTGTGTTATGTATCTATATGTCGCCATAAGAACAATTTAACTAGCATGTCGGGTTCCGACAGTTGGTATAAGATAGCCATTGCTATAGAAGTTAAGAGTTTCAGTTAAAGTGCGCTCACACCTTCGACCTTATCTTCACGTACCATCGCATGAGATGATGGCCAAGCGCTTCCAATAAGTTATTATAATTTGTGTTCCAAAAAACTTGTTCACTTCTCATCACTAACTTCTTCTCACTAACGTGGATTTAATTCAATGTATTCAAACTCCTAGCATCGACTGCAAAAGAGTCTGCAGTATAAACAAAATGAAAATAGAAAAAGGCCGTCCCCCAAACAAATGGCTGCACACACAAACCAACACACAACACACAAACTGCTTTTAATAGAGCTCAAAATAAATATCTCACGGCTATTGTGTATTCAGAGTGTACGCGTTTGAAAAGGCGACACTTGATTGGCATTCGGGCCACGTACTACCCTCCGTTCAGACATCATCGATGAAGACTGTCGCTCTATCAATTGTAGACCTTTTCCTCTTTTGCGCCGAAGGAAATATCGGCATAAGACCCTTAACACATTATTATGCGATAACGTTTAAAAAGGGAGTCAAAGCCCTTTGGAAAGGCAACGTTTTCACTTATTTTTTTTACGCAGGTTTAGGTAAATATTGAATTTACGTTGAAAATTAAAAAGCAAATAAAATAAAGGTCTTCGAACTACTTAATTGGTTTTCTTTTCTCAAATTAAATGAAAAAGTGTACTTATTCATAGTTATTTTTGTTCTTGTGGATTTTTCTACAGAATTGTATTCAAATAACATTGATTAATAATTTTTGTAACATTGTTATGTTCTGACAACTAGAGACAAGGTACATAAACAGTTTCCTAGTACCAGGTGAATTGCGCTTCCACCTTCCCTTAATAGCGCTTACCAGTTGTGGTATAAAAACAATTGCTTAGCGAACTCACAACTTTTACAATCAGTCACAAAGAAATAAATAACTCATTCTCGATTTGTACACCTCCATTATTTGTACAACATACGAACAATATCGTAACAAGCTGTCAGATCAGAGAAACTCAGATCAATCCGTTTCCTGCCATGCTATTTGTGGAAACAGTCCACTCAGCTTCATTAGTAGTGCCCAAATTTAGGTTCATTGAACCGTCCAATGGATTTCAACAACACCGGTCGTCAGCGGCGTCGGAGTACCAACATTGACTTTGCCAATCGATCCCACGATTGCCTAACGTTTCATGAATATGTGTACAAATTAATTATTCATTCATTGGCCCTACCATGAGTACACTACTCGCTAGTAAAGTAAGATATAGAAAAATACCATATAAAAATACAACTTTTATAAAAACCTAAACCTAGAACGCCACCAGCAACGGAGCAAGACTCAAGCTACCGGCGATTAAGGCTGCAGAGAAAGAAACTTCCTGACAATGCGTGCCGTGTCCACGAGTGTTGCCTTCTGTAACTGACCCTTGATCCAGCCATCCAGCGAAAGTCTCTTGAGATGTTGGTCGAGATTTTTCGCTATAAGGTCGTTTGCAGATACGACTATGGGAACAATGATCGACGAATCCACATCCCACATAGCGGTCACCTCATGAGCCAAGTCAAGGTACTTAGTAAGTTTATTCTTCTCGGCTTTCATAGGGTTCTCGTTCTTATTATTATTATAACCTATACAAGTAAAATACCAGCATGCTCTTCAGCTATTTACATTTAGTAGTATTAGCAGCAATTGCTCAATAACGGCATGTTTTCGTGCTAGTACGAGTAATAAGCACAACACACGTATACACTGACTGGGTGACTCTCAATTTGTAACAATTTGATTTACCTGCTCGTTCTGCACGTCTTGCTTGGCGCAGGTTTGAGATAGCGTCCCACTGCCGTAGAGGCAAGCAATTCTTAATCCTCCTTCCCGCATTTTTTTTCTGACTTCCATAGCGTTCCACTAAGTCTGCTTCCATCCAACATTCCAACATTCGCTTGCCACGTCATGAGCTCAAGTCTGGCTGTGGCTGTCCATGTGGCCCACATGTGGCCTAACAATGACAACTTCTATGAAGCGGGACACACGGCACAGGGGTTGGCCCATACAGGTTGGTACAGCCAAGGTATTTAAATTTAATTTTATATTCTAAAATACATATATTTATTTACTTTTATAATGTATTATTATATTATTATTATTGTATTATTGTTATATTTTATTATTTTGTTTTTTTATTTTTTTTTATTATAATTTTTTTTTTTGCTTGTCGGCGTCGCGGTGCATCATCACTTGTCTCCCTCCGGCGGCCCTGTCAGAATAACAGCGCTCCTACGGTGCTCGGCCCATCTTGGAGTGTCGTAGGAGTAATATGCTGAGACAGGGTCCTTGTTGGCCTCACATACTGGTTTTTGTTTATATTTTCATTTAATGTTTTTTTGTTGTTTGTGTTCTTGCTTTGTTTTGACTGTATTGTATTTTGTGTGTGTGTGTGTGTGTGTGTCAATAAATGTTTTTCATTCTTTCTTCTTCTTCTTTCTTTCTTCTTTCTTTCTATTCATAGTTATGTGCCTATAGCTATTGTGAATCGTAGTAAGGCTAGGGTACTCGCATGCGCCACTAGCTAATCCAGTGTCGGCTGCGTTAAGTAACTTGTTCATCAAAGTCAACGGCATATACAGAGTACAAAGCCTAAAATAAAATAGTGGTACTCAATACTCAATAGATTTATTGTCAATCATAGATTATAAGGTGTTACAGGTGGGTATACTACATATGAACCCTGTTGGGTATGACAATTTGAAACGACAGGCAGATTTCAATAGGTAATGAATTATAAGTTATTAATTTTAATGTGAATAAAACAATGGAATTAACTAATCAATAGGGATTTGATTGTTCTGGTCGTTGGAAAAGATCGTCTTAATTATTATAATATTATTTTTATTATTGTTGATATTATTATTATTATTTTTATTATAAAGTTTGTTAAATTTATATTCATCTTATTTATCATTTATACTACAGATATTATAATTATAATTATAGTTTATTGATTTTAATGTAAATAAAATAATGAAATTTATTAATTAATTGGGATTTGATTGTTCTGGTTATATTATAGTTATTATTATTATTATAAAGTTTGTTTAAAATTTATATTTATGTTTATTTATCATTTATACTGCAGAGATTATAATTATAATTATTTTCTTATATAGTGTTATCCGTCAAAAACTCGTTTAATGTGTAATAGCTTTTGCTTATTAAAAAGTGTTTTAGTTTTTTTATGTAACCCGGCCAGTTCTCCTCGGATTTAATGCTGCTTGGTATTTTATTGTATATTTTAATTGACATTGCCAAGGGGCCAGAGCTTAGCATTTCTAGTTTTGATGATGGTACTATAAGTTTGTTTTTGTCTCTTGTTGGAAAACGGCGAGGCGAGGCGAGGTAGCTCTAGCCAGGCGGACAAACAAGCCCTACCACCAATCAAACCGAGTACACAAACATGTACCCCCCGCTGGGAATCGAACCCGAGACCTCTGGGTCTAAACCAGCCTATCCTATTTTTTCACAATAACATTACTATTTAATTATGTTTGGGAAACATTACAGTAATAAAAACATCTTAACATTGACCATTTTCTGATAACTCTTATGAACCAGGTGTGCCTTCAAGGTTTCAATCCAATTGCAACCTTAGTATATAGGTATAACTTCGTATCTGCAATTTTTTTTATAAAAACATAAACAATTTTTTTATAATAAAATATCTGACTAAATAAACAAATATAAAATAAATTATAACTCACCTTAAATTTTATCAATCCATCCAGGACAAAACCTGAAATGTTACAGCCGAGTGTGTAGCTGTACTCATTTGTACCTGAAATATAAGGTAACAATTAGAAATCATTATAATTAAACAAACAAACATTGACGCTAAATTGAATCCAAAAAATCGTCATGGAATATTTTAATTATTTTTTATTTTTGCTTCAACAACTTCTTTGATCTGTAGTGTATTAACATAGAATTACACTGCTTCGTCTGTTTTTATTATTTCATTCAACCGCACCGCACCGTAAAGAAGCAAATGCCAGAGCAATGGTGACGTTTTAAACATCAACAGCTTAACGTGCCTTCAACCACAGGGGAGTTTTAGTCACAATCCGGACGCTGCTATTTCGAAAGTTTCCCGATAGTAAACTGAAAGTTCCACCGAGCAACTCAACTAACAGGAAGCTGTACTGACATCACTATCGGCACACGAGTATTTTGCACGAGTGTTCCGCAAAGTACCTTCTCGATGCCTTAAACAGATTGCAGCGTCGCGCTATAAGTATTATCGGCAATGCAGAATACACAAACACTGTCTCTCAAATCCCTGCAATTGCGTAGAGATATTGCGTCACTCAGCGTGTTCTACCGCTTATATCATGGCGAGTGCTCTAACAGCTCTTTGTCCTCATCCCACCTTCCTTCTCCCTTCCGCCATAGGAGTACACGTGCTGCCTTCCAGAATCACCGCTTCACTGTCTCGAACCTTCTATCGCGCACAAAGAAATTTGTCGACTCGTTTCTTTGTCGCACCTACAAATGATGGAATAGTCTACCAGCAAACGTTTTCCATGCGTCCAATGATATTGGGTCCTTCAAATAATGCTTGAAGAGGCACCTTGTGGGCCGGCAGGATGAGAGTGATGCTGCATTGTTTTCACGCTGCACCAGTTCTCTTCGCGACTGGACTACATATCCACTTAACATCAGGTGGAGTGGAGTCACTTGCCGTGCAATATATATTAAATTTAAAGTGTCAATATCCATATTTTGTTTATTGTACTCTAGAATATCTGCTGAGCGAGTGAAGTCTAAAAAAAATAGATAAGCACACGGGACAACGACTTCATCCGCTTGGTGGAAAAAAGCCTGTGTGTCCCGTTATTATTACATTAAGTACAAAGCAAAGTTATCATTAGAAAAATCAACCAACCAGTTCTTACCAGCCCGCCGAAATTATTCAACACTATTTACTTTAAAAGCCAAAGGCGCCTCTTCAATGTCAGCAACTACCGTCATTAACATCCGATCATAATATTTTTACAAATAATTTTACAGTTAAGAAGTAGGCAAGCTATTTATAAAATGTTTTTGTTTTGTTTATATAATTTTAACCTCATCGTCATCATCATTAGAAGTTAATTGCTTGACCTTTAGACGTTGCGTTGTAGTAGGATTTTGCCGTAATATTTAAATGAAATTCTTTAATTTTTGGTGACGAAAACTGAACACTAGTGCCTTACGATAAGTTGTAAACAAACGTACGGTCCGCCTAATAGAGAGCGGTAACACGCTTTTATTTATAGCTTCATGGAAACACGAGATGTCAGTTTAGCCAGTCAGTTAGTCAGGTTGTCTTATATTTTGTGTGTTTATTTGTAATGGAAAGTTTCTTTCTATGATAGGCATTATCTAATATATTAACGCTGTAAGTGAGAAAAGAAACGCCCTTGTTGAGTTTCTTGCCGATTCTTCTCAGTACAAGGTCTCCCGCCCTGTGTAGACTTACGAACCGATGGCAAAGTGACTTTCATAAGAGCAACCTGTAGCCTTGACTGAATGATATTGTTTTTTTAATAACTATGAAGACCCCTATTAAAACCTCTTTCCTCCTTTTGTACAAGTCCTAACAAGTACATAAAAAACAGCACTTTTTCTACGTTCATATTAGGTGTTTTTAATCAAATTACAAAGCAATTGTGTTACATAATAAATTTTAAATTCCGAAACAACTGCAGCCAAGTTAAACGAGAGTCTCACATAATAATAATAAAGTATGATGTTGCCAGTTCTCCCATGCGAGCACCATTTCGAAACAACTTCCCTTCACCAAGTCACGTAGTTAGTTTTGTACGTTGTTTTAGCAGACTATAGTGATGTTACGTAGGAAAGGCGCCGCCGGAGCTAGAACGTGTTATGAATCCTACGCCTTGGTATTAAAGCTTATATTAAAACGGAAATTCATTATCTCGTTGTAACGTACAAAGCTAACACAGCTTAAAAGATAGCGAGCGAAATTAATGTTCTTTAAACGTTAGTGCAAATTAATACGATATTAAATATAACGTAATTTATGTTTTGTTATATTAACTTAACGGATGAACCGTTCAAACGCATGAAGATGAAACGCATGGTTTTATGTTGAAATAAGTTTTACTCAAAAACCGCAACTTAACCGCTATTGTGGTATAGTGTTTATATTACCAGTCTCCGATCTTTGGATCGGCAACTGGACCACCAAGACCTTTGGGTACCTGGTATGGTTTGAGGTGGTTATTGCTGGTTTTAAGTTCACCCGGCTAGATGCCACCATCTATTCGAGGCTATAACAACAATGCTAGTAACATTGCTGTGTTCTGACAGTTAGATACAATAGATAAGTCAGCTACTCAGTCGTTTAAGATTACGAGTGCAGTGCGCTTCCACCTTTAGTATTATATTAACTGGTAGGTAATTAGGAAAGATAACAGCCAAACGCTTCTGTTTTGTGATTAAAAATTGATACATTTACTTTAAAAGTTATTATATCGACAATTAAGAACTTATTTAACGATAAAATTACTAGTAGGGCCTTAAAAATACACCTTTCCAGTAATGGGTAAGATAAGAATCGAAAACAATCCCTGAATTGTGAATCGAACCCCAGTATTCCGCCCTTAGACCCAGACGCTTCACTACCATAGTAACCACATAGTAACGAAGGCGTAGAAAAATAGAAGTAGACTGTATAAAAACAAAAGAGGGAAGCAAAGTAAAAAGTTTAATTAATAAAAGATTAATGCCCATTTTCACCATTGACCCCTAAGCCATTTTAGGTGACGGTTTTGCTCCTACAACTGTCACCTAACATGGCTTAGGGGTCACCTAAAACTTAGGGGTCAATGGTGAAATCAGGCATAAATAAACTGAAGTAAATACACCAAATAAAATTAAGCTCAATTGTCGACGACAAGATACCAAGATAAAACAAAAGAGCGTGGACAGAAAAATGAAATAATAAAATGTAAAATAAAAATGTTATGAATTTACTAAAAAGTATTTAATCTGTAACGACCATTCTCTTTTATTTATCATCATTATCATCACAATAACTATCTCGTATCAGTTCACTGTGGGAGTAATGATAAACTAATGCATGGAGCCCTTTTTTATAGAATTTGCTGATGGCCTCGGACGGCCTTTTCACCACACATTTTTGTGGGTGACGAGAAAGTTAAAACTTCCTCAAGCCGTGTGATCGAAACACCATCGGGGGGTTTCTAGAGGGAATCGTATTATGCAAGCATCTCCCCTTTCCCCTACTAGATTCTGTACCATAGAGCGCGTGTGAACCGGCTCGTACTCTTGTTCTACGAGTACGGTGTATTGGGCCTATGCGAGTGTGCATGATAGTATACGAATGTGTAGCGGCATTTTGAGGATCTGGTGGGTCATTACAATACAATACAATACAACTCATTTATTCCAAACAATATACATTGTGTTGAATACGGTATACGGGTACATTTAAATTACAATTTCTTTTAATTAAACATACTTATAGAATTATTAAATTAAACATGTTACAAAAAAAAATTAAAAAAAAAACTAAAAATAATATATATACATAAGTAATAATATAAACACAAAGCAAACACAAACAAAACGCAGTCTTTACACAATATTGAAATGTCAATTTAAGTAAAAAAAAAACAATACAATGTCACTCATTTTCATTTCATAGTTCATTTTAAAAGTACTAGATAACTAGTACTACTAGTACTAGCTATAAAGCTCTTAATAATAAATTCATCTACAGTATAATAACATTGTTCTACTAAAAACATTTTCAATTTTAATTTGAAGCTATTCTTATACAATAACATTTTCAATTCAATTGGTTACTTATTAAATATTCGAATTGACTGATAATAAGTAAACTGTTTGACTACTTCTAATCGAGGAACAAATTTATTTTTAAAATCCTTTCTTCTTGTACTTTCCCTAATTTTTCTTTCTTCTAAGGATTCAAATTCACAAACACATTTAGCAAAATTCGTCAAAAGTATAAGTATGTACAAGCTTGGAACAGTTAAGATAACAAGCTTTTTGAAGTGTTCCCGACACGAGTCTCGTTGTTTGATGCGAACCATAGTACGAATCGCTCTTTTTTGCTGAACAAATGCTTTGTGTATATTATATTTATAGCTCATTCCCCAAAATAATATGCTATAGCGCAGTCTCGATTCCACTAATGCATAATATACCAGCATGAGCTGCTTTATATCTGATTCATCACGCAGACTTCTTAGTATATAGCAGGCAGAGCTTATTTTACTTTCTATGTCAATCAACTCATCTTTCCATTTTAACATATTATCAATTTTTACCCCTAAAAATTTTGTAACACGTACTGCATGCACTTTTTCACCATCTCATTTAGCGTTCAAAGTAACATTGTTCCCGACATTTTTTTTAAATAACATAACATTTGTTTTGTTCGTGTTAATTAAAAGGCCGTTAACAGCAAACCAGTTATACATAGTATCCAGAGTATGATTTACACTAGACTCTAACCTCTCCAATTCCTTAGCAGAGATAACTGCATTCGTGTCATCTGCAAATAATATTAATTTTACGTTACCGGAGTTAGAAAAATGATGATTTAGATCATTTATGAAAGTAATGAATAATATGGGACCCAGAATAGAGCCCTGCGGTACACCTACTTTAATATCTACCATCTTCGATCTAGTAATAGTTTCAGACATATTGTCATTAATTGTTTTAATCTCCACAAACATTTTCCTATTCTGCAAATAAGATTCAAAGAGCTTCAAAGCCTTTCCGCGAACACCATAATGATCTAATTTCCCCAACAGTAACCTATGACTAACGGTATCAAAAGCAGAGCTAAGATCTAGAAATAGTGTAGCTACTTTCAACCTCTCATTTATTCTGCCAAACACATCACTTAGTAGCGTGTTGATCGCATCCTGTGTTCCCACTGTTCTACGATACCCAAATTGAGATTCACATATTATCTTATTTATCCCAAAATGGTACATTAACCTAGATTTCAACACCTTCTCAAAAATCCTTGACAAGACCGGTAATAGTGAAATAGGCCTGTACATCTTTGGATCCATTCTTCAGCCTTTTTTATGAACCGGTACCGTTTTAGCTACCTTATACTGGTCAGGGAAAACGCATTCATCTAAGTATACATCTATTGTAAAAGCGACTAAGCGGCTCTGCAAGGATATCTATATTAACCTTAACAATGGTGACTGGCACTTCATCATAACTACAGGATGTTTTCGCTTCCATACCCTGAACATACATTGAACCCGATCTTCGGCTGTTCTCATCCATTCTCGTTCCACCCAATGAAATTATAATTACAGCGCTTGTTAACATTTGCCACAAAGACTGGAGTCTTGCCTCAGTGCAATATACGCGGACGGTCTGGAGCATAGGAATAGATTAGCATACACAAGTGTTGTTCAGATCCGATACCATCCTCTGTAGATTACATCGCCGCAACACTGAGCGCTCAATAAAGAGCTCGTGAACGATATTATGAGGATAAGGAAAAGTGCCAAACTGTAAAACATATTCCTTCAATACCTATACATTTTTTTAAACGAACAGGCGGGTCACCTTATGGAAAGTAATCAACGCCGCCCATGGACACCCGCAAAACCAAAGTAATTGCAGATGCGTTGCCAGCCTTGAGGAAAGAGTTAGATCTTGAGAAGGGAGTAGAAATTGGGAGGAGGGAGGGGTGAGAGATGAGAATCCGGTACTTTCACTCACCGGACGAAACACAACAGCAACGAGTGCCATTGTTTCACGTCGATATTCTGTGTGAGTATCTCGCCGGGCGAGCCGGCCCATTTCGTGCTGCAACGCAGCGTGGCTCTACCACTCACACAGTGTCATTCATTGAGCACCACCCAGGGGTCACGTGTAGGGTCTCAAGAGTAAACCTACGGACGCGAGTAACTTTAACCCCCCAATCCCTTTTGCTTATACATTGTCAACCTTAAGCCTTAAACATAAAGTTCAAAGTCTATTGAAGAAATTTGACAGTTTGTGGTAGGTTGATGTGCAGGCGTCTGTTTATATTGCAAATTTTATAGTATAGGTATTCTTTGCCCATTTTATCAACGATCCACTATCGCGGTATCTCAGTTTTACGAGTTAGAGATTTTTTTACGTCACATTATTAATCCACCTAGGATCATAGTACACCTATACTAGCGTATCAATCTTGTTACTACTTTTTTAAATATAAGCTAATTTTTATGTCTCCAATGGTGGGGCCCAGTACGGATTGGTGTTGTTAACGGCCAGGACCAACGCCTACACGTGCCTGCAGACCATGCAAACCAAGGACAGTATTGAAGTAACTAAATAGATATATCCTCATTGCGTATAGAACTGTTATCAAAATAAGTCCTGTGTTAGTAGCTTCAGGAGTTTATAAAGTAATCAAAATTCTAAATATCTCTAATCATCTCGCGGTCTTCACTGGCTATAGCGTGCTTAAACTCAAATCTCGCACCACAATAACCGGGCTGTTTAGAAATACGAGACAGCATTTGCATTCCAAAGTATCGCATACAGGAGGCACGCCCAAAGGCGTAATGAACTTGCCGGGTGAGATACGGCTGTTACGAAGGGTATTGGAATCTTGCAGTGACCCCATCAAGTAACACATACAGGGTGGAAAGAACGAAGGCAAGATGGCGGGGCATGTACACCATTGAGAATGGCAAATTGTATTTAACGCACCCATTTTCCCGAAACAAAGAACACTTGAATGTTCATGTCTGTCTAATGAAGCAAGCTACTCACTTAGAGATGTAGCAAGTAATGTAGCTCGAGCAAATTTACTTGGGTTCATTCAGATTGAGTCAATTCAAGACTTTACCAAATCACGTCGTTACTCGAACTGCGACATGCTTCCAAAATCTTATAATTATAAAAAATAAAGGTATGTACCGAATAAAAAATTGAGTTAAATTCAATTTACTCTTTTCATCATAATAAAACTTTGGTTATAACATTTTTTCCTTATAATAAACGGCGATTTCAATTTCTTCCATATCTACCTGAAAGGTATTCGTAATATTTCAATCCCGGGAAAACGTAATAAAGCTTAAACAGGCACTACCACAGTCGTTTAAGTACTAATATAAATCTTGAAAGGCTCGTCGTTCTTTGGAATTTTCCCATTAGATTTTATGGATTTCCCTCTTGTCCGCACATTAAATTATAACCGGCGGTAGCATTGAGAAGGATTGAAATTTAATTTCCCAACTCAGAATTTCTATTTGGTTTTTGAATACCTCTCATTATGTGAAATATTAGGCAACTATGTGCTACAATTCCAAAGTTCTTAATGTCGGAATTCGGAGTGAAATTAATGGAGGAACACCCCAAAATGAGCAACTTTCAACACAATTCCCCAAAACGATCTTGAAGCAATAAATTTTAATGTTCACAAGTTTGTTGCTACGATGCAGGATCACAAGTTATGTAAGCACTTCGATACTTATGGAACAGGCGTAGGCATTGTAGGCGTAATGGAGGCGTAAAGAAAATATTAGTGAACTGTCTTTCAGGAAAGATAAATGCAAAGTAAAACAGAGTAAATCGCATTTATCTTTCCTGAAAAACAGTCTACTAATATTTTCTTTGAAACATACATTGCCTACGCCTGTTCTAAAAGTAATAAAATAAAGTATGCTTACCAAATCTATATTATATTGTAGTAGAGTATATAAAAGTAAAAGTAAATAGCCTATGACTGTTCCACTGCTGGGCTCAGGCCTCCAACATTGAAATCAAGTCATCAGTACAATTTTATTGATATATAAAATAGAATTTATATTTAAAAAAGTCTAAATAAAGAAATCAGTATTTAACGACTCTGTAACAGAAGGATTTAAGAAAACGAAGAAAGTACAACTATATATCCCATTTAATAATGAGATTACTTCCAATTTTGCCAACTTTTTTATTAATTTTTAGCTAGAACTAGATATTAAATTTTACTTTTTTATTTTCAAGTGCTAATTGCTGCACTGAAGCTAAATTAAATATTTATAAAATACAGTGAAAAAATTTTAAAAAAAATATATTTTTATTATTTTTTCTTTATATATATTATTAGATATTAAATTTGAACAAGGACCTACGATCCCGCAAAAATTTGTGTCGGTCCAAGAGCCAAACACAATTTTTTTTAGGTTTTTACTTGTAAGCGACATAACAGCTGTAGCTGTAGCTATTATACAGCTATAGCTTCTGTAGTACTAGTTTTAATATTTAAAATAGGAGCCTTCAAAAACAAACTTGTAAAAAAAAACCAAGTCTCGCAACTCAGTTCTTCTACCATAAAAAGTTGTGAGATCCATGTAATACCAAGTCAGTAAATTTATTTAGTCCCTACATAAAAGACGTTATAAGTTATTACGTAAGTAATTAGCTAACCTTACAACATCAATATTAAAAATCTTTTAGATTTAAATAAAAAGATTGACTTGGCCATCGCATGAAAACACAATGTATCTCACAAGTAATAAATACAATTATATTATATTAAATTAGATTGTTTAGTGCGATTGCCAAGTCAATCTATTTATTTAAAACATAAAAGATTTTTAATATTGATATGGTCACTATAAAATGTTGTTAGGTTAGCTAATTACGTAATAACCAAAGATAGAAAGTTAGTCCTGAATAAATTAACTGACTTGGTATTACATGGATCTCACAACTTTTTACGGTAGAAGAACTGAGTTGCGAGATTTGTTTTTTATTACAAGTTTGTTTTTGAAGGCATCTCATTTCTTTTTGTAGATAGACCTACTTTTTTCCTTTCCGGTACCATCTATCTTAATCTATTAGTATTATTATACATATACAGGTACACTGATTCCTTAACTGCAAATGTAACTTTGTAATCCTAAAATTATTTATGCAGTTGGTGTATCTAGAAAACTGGACCGAAATTGCAAAATGTTTTAGTTTTTCCTTGATTTATACACTAAACACTAATTGTATTCTAAATTTGAAGCTTTTATCTTTGCTAGAAGTACACTTAGAGTTTTGATAATCGGTCAGTCAGTCAGTCAGTCAGTTCGTGAGTAACAAAATTAAAAAAAATTTACTAGTTCCTAAACTACTGGTTCAAATTTAATGAAATTTGAAATATACCGTGTTTATACAATGCCTGCTTGGTTACTGAAAATTCAGGCTTCTAGTTTTATCCACAACGAAGTTATAAAGGGTCGAAAATGGCCTGAACTGTTTCGAGAAAAGGATGGTACGGCCGTGCCGCTTTTTTGCTCGACTTGGCGGGGGCACTGCCGTACCCCTAGATTTGCATTCACAATTTAATAAAAAACAAATAATGATAATAGTATGCTCACTGCTTTAAGCGAATACCCGTCAATTGTAGCGATTACTGCATTTCAATGATAGACAGAAAATTAGACACACACATATAAAACAATAATACAATGAATATAAGTTGTGTTCCTTTTATTTGTTTCTTTTAATATTTATTATATTATTTTTCCGTTCTCGATACCCGACTACTTAAAATCTATTACGGTTTGTGGCACCCTCGCAAGTTTTATTTATAATTTATTATAATATTGTTTATAATTTAATTTAATTTTGTGTCTATTGTTTTTTTTTTTATTTCAATGTTAATTTTGTTTTCTAAAGTTTACGCGAACACTACACATTGAAATGAAACAACTTTTACGGATCTACTCGCGTTTATTTCATACATTAGTTTTATCCTGACGTTTCGGACCCTTGGCAGGGTCCGTGGTCACAGGGACACTGAGGTGTTGGTGTTGGTCGTTGTTGGTAGTCACATAATTAGTTAGTAGCTTGTATACCCTCATTCAAAGGGTTCGAAACGACAGGATAAACATTAATTAAAAAATAATGTATAAAATAAACGCGAGTAGATCCGTAAAAGTTGTTTCATTTCAATGTTAATTATGTTTTAATGCATGCTGTGATTGCCCATAAATTTAAATTTAGGTAACCTCTAAGCCATTTTAGGTGACACTTTTACTCTAGCAACTGTCCTAACATTGGTTAGGGTATACCTAAAACTTAGGGATCGTCGGTTGAACAAACAGGCATTAGATACGTAATATTTTATAAAGGATTTTCTGAGATCAGATGTTTAAATATGTACAGACAGCCCTACAAGAGATCTTAGACCGACGAGAAAACTATCGTAAAGGAAAAATGGGAGTGCTAGCTTTGAAAGAGGAAAAATATAAAAATTTTGTTGAATCCTAAATTTAATCGCAATACGAGTACACGAGAGGGGAAGCAAAGTCATACATAATGTCCAAACGACCCTGTCGAGGTCCAATATGATATCCGACGAAGTTTCTCTTTTACCTATTTACATCAACCGCCTCTGTGGTCTAGTGATTAACTCGGTAGTTAGACCTCGGTAGGTAGACCTCAGGGTCTGAGACCGGTGTCTCAGACCCTGAGGTCCTGAGGTTCGATTTCCAGTGGGGATTCATGTTTGTGTACTCGGTTTGGTTGGTGGAAGGCTTTGTTTGTCTGCCACCTATGAACTATAACATCAATATTTGTAAAAAAGCGAAGTCTCCTGGTACAAGCATTGTTACTTTTTTCCTATTTATTGGGGTAAACAAACAGTGTTATGCTTGAAAGGAGACTTTGTCAACTAGATCTAAGTTTTGTTATCATAAAAGAAAGGAGATGTTTAATTTTGTATGGAGAAAATTCCAACACCTTGTACACAATACCGAAAGATAGCTAATGTATGAAATAAGCTTATTCGAAATGATTTTCTTCAAATAAATTAATAGTTTTCATGTAAGAATTATCTGAAACACTTTAATAAATCAACTTTCGTGCACGGACCAGGAACTTTCGTGATGGCAGCGGTATTCTTCCAATGTAAGTAGCTGTCAAAACAACGATGTTTTTCGGTTTCTTTTTACATTTTTACATAAAAACGATAAAGCATATTGAAGAATTACTTATTTTAACTAAATACATGTATTTTTAAACTTTTTTAGTAAATGTACAGGGTCTTGGCATAAAATTAAACATCTCCTTTGATTGAAACAATTTTGATTTTGATCTTTAATCTATACATATTACTCGTACTTACTTTACAAAACAATATAAAAAAAATCATCATCTTCATCATCACCATCATATCTTTATGAAATAAAAACTATCAGAAAATAAACAAATTTATAAAATCGTCCTTTTCAGAGTTTTTACCATGATATTCACGTATTAAAGTAGATACTTTTCCCCATAATGGACTCGGAATCAATTATTATAATATCTCGCCGCAAGAGATTTTGATGGAGTAGCTGCCTCATACAACAAGATTACCAATTTAAATTTTGTTTTCTTAACAGAGAGATGTTATTTTTATGGTCCTCACAAAGTATGATCTTCGGTCTTTTTACATTCCCTGTGTGTGCATTTGCGTTACTCTGTAGCTTTTCTGTAATTACACGCCGTTCAAAAGAATTCATATCTTGGAGAATATTTTAATAGTAGCCACGACCTTTGCTGATATTTCAAGTAAGCGTACGGAGATAAATGAAAAATTCTTTGCAAATACCTATTATTTCGTTTTTGACACAGATTTTAATAAATTGTGGACCTCTGAACTGTAGCCAGCAAAGTGTAATTTAAATCACAATAAATAACTTCAATAAGGAAAATGTCTATTGTGTTATTTTTTTAATAGATAATACATTACAAAAAAAAATGTCGAAAAAATTTCCACGAGCAGGATTTGAACCTGCACCCTTCTGACATACTGTCAGGTATGGTCAGGTCAGGTGCGCTTTCAATTGAATTAGAACCACGATAGCTCAATTGGAAGAGCACCTGACCCGGTATGTCAGAAGGGTGCAGGTTCAAATCCTGCTCGTGGAAATTTTTTCGACATTTGTGTTTTTGTAATTTGTTTCGCAACAAAAATTTGCGTTAAAATTATATAAACAAAACAAAAACATTTTATAAATAGCTTGCCTACTTCTTAACTGGTCTTTAGTATTTGTAAAAATATTATGATCGGGTGTTAATGACGGTAGTTGTTGACATTGAATGGGTGCCTTTGGCTTTCAAAGTAAAAAGCAAATAGTGTTGAATAATTTCGGCGGGCTGGTTAGAACCACGATAGCTCAATTGGAAGAGCACCTGACCCGGTATGTCAGAAGGGTGCAGGTTCAAATCCTGCTCGTGGAAATTTTTTTCGACATTTGTGTTTTTGTAATTTGTTTCACAACAAAAAATTGCGTTAAAATTATATAAACAAAACAAAAACATTTTAGATAATACTTATAATCAATATCTAATCACTATCTATCTGGATGGGTGTCAAAGTTACGCTTCGGTACATAGGTAGGTAATTTTAATTTTCGTAAATGCACATTTTGTCTGTATCTTTGGGTATAAGTTGTACGAAATGTTTAGTTCCCATTAAAACTATTTTTGTGTAATTACAATAAAGTACTTACGACGTCGTCATCACAATTTTATAAGTACAGGCTGTTTTATAATCCCGAATATGGCAGATGGGAAAATAATAAACATACCAGAAGAGCACCATATGGCAAAGATATTAAGGTTGTTTGTTACTAAGTAAAATGGTAAAGTGATAACCCTAGGTCCAGCTGATACATTGTTCTTGTTCGTCAACCTCATGATCTAAACAAAACAGAAGTCAAAACATGTCAGGGTTAAATAAAAATAAAATTATAAAATATATTTGAGTTCTTTGAATATGATTTTGCATGGTACCACGGTGTTATTTATACTTGGCTGCATGGCTATGTTTCGGAATTATACACATATACCCATATATTACCAAACACCCTGTATACAGTGAAAAAAGGTGTTAATTGTTTGATTTCAAAAAGTTTGTAATATTTAGCACTAACATTATTCTGCTAACATCCAAAAAAACAGTTTCACTTCCAGCTTCGGACATACATAGAAGTCGTATTTGGCATGCTTTGTCTTAATTCCGATTTTTATTAATGCAAATTTTATCTGTTTCTCGGGTATAAGTTTTTGTTTCACTATAATAAAGTATTTATAAAATTTATAAAATACAATGAAAAAATTAAACGCCCACCTGACCCAGCCAGGAATCGAACCTGGGTCTTCCGCAATAATATTTTTTCACCGTATTTTATAAATTTTATAAATATTTAATTTAGCTTCAGTGCAGCAATTAGCACTTGAAAATAAATAAACAAAAAGTAAAAATTTATAATAAAATATTTACGCCATCGTCTTTACAGACTTTTATATAATGAACAATGCAGGAGTTATTTAGTATTATTTTAAAAAGTTTGTGTAATTACATCGTGACTAGTTGCATAGTAGTCGTGAATGGCACGCTATGGCGCTATTTGCATGCCTGACTGATAGTTGCCGCCTGGCGTGGCCCCCATGGTAATGCATTGAGGAACCGAGTGATATTTCAAAGTCACCACCGTGTTCATTGCCACTTTCTTTTGTTTAAAATATACGCCTTCTTTGTACATTCTATTTTTTCATTTGTTTTTACGTAAAAAGTGTTAGGTGCCATGATAAAACAAAACGATAAATATAATTATAATTAGACTTTATTGCCAACTTTGTTAATATATAAGAACGATTTCTACATGCTAATTAATTACAATGACGGCGTTTTGCGACACTCCTTCTCCAGCCATTTCCAGTATTCTTTTATTTTAGCAATTCTTTGCCATAGTGGTCCTGCAATCTTTTTAATGTCATCAGATCAAAGTTTTCGTTGTCTCCCTCTATTCCTTTTTAGAATCGAGGTTTCTGTCCTGTGTCCTTTGACCATTTATTTTTATATTTTCTGAGTATGTGGCCTGGCCTACCCATCTCCATTGAAGTTTTGATCACGACATCTTCTACTTTCGTTATGCGTTTTAATATCAATAGCCCTTTTTCTATCTCTTTTTGTAAGGCCTAATATGCTTCTTTCCGTAGCTCTTTGACATGTGATTAGTTTTAGCTGTTGTTTTTGTGTGTCTGGCCAGGTCTGGCAACCGTAAGTCAATATTGTTAATATGCATGTTTATTATATTCTTTTTCATTTTAGTCTTTATTTAGAAGTAGTAGTAACAGATCTAATACGACATACTCTAGTTTAATTTCATTTCAACATAAACGCAACACACACTCGTCGTTATCTCATACAGTTAGCAACGAAATTTCACCAGGCGTTAGTAGCTTGTAAAGTACTTTACAAGTAGCTGAAGTGCTTGATAAGCGTCTGCCAGATTAATTAGTTGCACTGACAAAGAAATGTTCGGCGTCACTCGTTACGGACTGTACGCCGCCCCACGATAATTTATCCAGGGAACACGTGAGTTCTTAACGCGCTTTTCAGCTACAACCCAATTGCGAAGTCAAGCGTTACTGGAGACCATTAAAGTTACGCCCGTGTCGTCGGTAAACGCCTCAAAGAAATGCTTCAAGGGTTTTTATATACCTACCTTCTAATATACATCCTACCCTACCCTGTATATCTCCAGAGGTATATTGTATGTGAGGTAATATTGAATCAATGCTGATATTTTGACTACAAGACATTTATGCCTACATAAGAAAAATATACCTCAAGAACACCTAAGTGTAGTTTTTTGCGACGCGTTAACCTGCTTTTGGTGTGTGAGAGTCTTATAAAAATAAACACGCATCATTGTTAGGGATATAAGGCTTTTAAGTCATTATCATCACCAGTTCATTTTATGTCTACACTGCTGGGGCACGAGCCTTCCCTACGGATAGAAACAATACATGAAGAACGGGCCATAAACCAGCACGCGGCGGGCCCAGTGCGGATTGGTGGTCATTGACATGTGTTAATGCAGCCGGGACCAACGGCTTTCCGTATCTTCCAAAGCACGGAGGATCTCGAGATGAGCAATTTATGGTCACCCATCTGATGGCTTGACTTCAGCAATCACAGACCAAGGGCTTTAACCACTGTTTTATCGACCTTCGCTGTAAATATTATTTAGTACCTACCTGTCAAAAGCAACACACCGATATACCGGATCCTGTGTATAATACTGTATAATACCACTGTGTATAATAAAATAAATCATCCAGTTCACTCAGAAGTAAGGATTCACGGTAAGGGCCCAAAATGACTTGTGTCAACAGCGCAAAGTCCACAATAGCATTAATTGAATCGACCCCCAATCAATACGGGTCTGCGGCCGCCGCGAACGTGACGCGAAATAATGATCCTGTATGTCTTCATTATTTTGTAGATTTGAGATGTTGTTCATATTCCTATAAGAACAACCCAACTCTATCATCGGCAGCCTAGAAATGTTTCATCTTTGAATTGGTTCCTATGGAGTCGAAACGAATAGTTGCTCCATCGAATAAAGGAGCTCTTAAATTACAAAAGAGCGAGAAATCATCATCATCAGATCATTTTATGTCCCCACTGCTGGAGCACGAGCCTTCCCTATGGAAGGATAGGGAGAACGGGCCATAAACCACCACGCAGGCCCATTGCGGATAGTTGGATGTTAACGACTGCTAATGCAGCCGGGACTAGCGGCTTTACGTGCCTTACGAAGCACGGAGGAGCTCGAGATGATACATTTTTAGTCACCCATCCGGTTACCAGCCTTTACGAAAGTTGTTTAACCTCAGCACTCGCAGACCAGTCAACCACTGCGCCATCGAACTCCTCGCGCGAGTAATCAATTTATGAATAATTAATAATTTTGACAATTTCATTCGTGTTTAACATGGGTGATTCAGTGATCATCATCATCATCACCGGCTTATACTAGTCCACTGCTGGACACAGGCCTCTCCAAGTGCACGCCACCGAGCATGATCCGCGGCTACGTCATTTGGAGGGTTTGCCCATAATTGCCACGCTGGGCATGCGGGTTGGCAATCGCAGTGCGCAGCTAATCGCACCAGTGTCGCTGCTGCCTGACACCGGTCTGTGTACTTTGTTAGCTACGTTCGGGCTGTGCTGGGTATCCCGCCATCGGTCGGTCGCCAGAGCCTCGTCTGTTGGTCAGCAGGGTGCACCATGCGCAGGAGAGGTTGGCTTGGGCCCCAATGGTGTAGGTTGGGACCCCTTTCACCCCCAGTGATATTTAGGTCCAAATAGCTGGTGCTGGCGTTGCCGTTCGCATAAACTTTATTGATCCATACCGAACGCCTGGGAGCATCTGGTAGGGACAGGAAGACACTTACGAGATGCCATCTCCTCAGGAAACCTTCTGGGGATGTTTTGATAACACTTGAAGAACCCTTAAGGTTCTCGCCACCTACAAAACGCTCGGGTAAGCTGAAAAGCTAACAGAAATTACTTTTAAAAAAACATAGACTTTATTGAAAAAATTATGTATAAAGGAGAATAAAAATTAATAAAGCGAGTAACATTCCTAACAAATGGTTTTCTTACGTCAAGTATGAAAGTTAGCTTTTTTTGCGTTGGGACTTCCTTTACTGGCACGTCATGTTGACGTACATTTTAATAAAAAAGAATCATTATATTTTCTTTTCCTATATAAACAATAAACACTAGCAGTTCCATCCAGTGAGAGAGTTATCAAAGTATCAACAAACCCGACTGCCTTTCATTTAAATATAAAACTGATCATTACCAGACCTTTACACAGTAAACAGCACTTGGACATCAACACAAATATTAGTATTCTAACAAACCATTAATCAATACTGTTTCAATGTTGTTCAAAGCATTGTTAGCGATTGCATACCTACTTCACTGTTTGTATTGCCTACAACAACAATTCGATTCGATTCGTTTTAATGCGGATTACCACTTCGAAAGGGATATTTTACTAGTTTTACTGCCGCACTCACCACCAGCTTATTTAATGTCCCCACTGCTGGGGCACGAGCCTTCCCTATGGGTGGATATGGAGAACGGGACTTAAACTTAACTTTAGCAGCACACGTTTTCCCTCTTTCCTATGATATGGGGTCCTTCAAACGAGGCGTGAAGAAGCACCTTGTGGGCCGGCAGAGTGAAGTTGACTGATGCTGCGTTGTTTTCACGCTGCACCAGTTGTCTTCGCGTCTGGACTCCATTTCCACTTGGCATCAGGTGGTGTGGAGTCATTTGCCGTGCTAAGTATAAAAAAAAACCACCACGTGAGCACATTGCGGATAAGTGCAGGTTGTTAACGACTACTAATGCAGCCGTAACCAACGTGCCTTCCGAAGCACGGTGGAGCTCGAGATAATAAATGTATGATCACCCATCCGATGACCAGCCTTGGCGAAGGTTGCTTAACCCTAGCAATCGCAGACCGGGCGCGTTAACCACTGCGCCATCGAGCTCCTCAGCTGCCGCATTCAACGCAAATTAACGTTAACGACTCCTTAGTAGTAATTTTTTTTATTCGAATAAAATCTTTGGGTACTTACTAGGTACATTTATACTTTTTTATTTTGACTTTTATATTTGCAATGAAAATTCATCATCATCATACTTCTAACTACTGATAATATCTAAATGCAGTAGTTAGGATTGAGTATTCAGTATGTCTTAAGTTTTATCTGAAGATTTAAATGGGCATTTTGATAACCAAATAGTTACTACCTAGATACTTACAAATATTGTTCATAAATTGCCATTAAAAATAGTATGTGTCGCAATAAGCAAGTCCACTCCCCTTTGTAGATACGAACATTTAAATATCTACACAACTCCATACAGAATGTTACAACCGCAAAAGCTATTGCTCCGACAAAATCGTATTTCATTGAGAGTAAAACTAACATTTTCCACATGAATAACTCGAGTGACGTCCCTAGGAATCGAAGTGTCTGACCTCCCTAAATAATTACGGCAGGCCGACCTCGATCGGATGATTTTTCGGCTGCTATCGCAAGGCTATCGCCTATAAATATTGTTACGAGAGTACAGAGCGTAATAATAATCAAATGTTTTATGTTGTGTTGATTCCAAAAGGTTACGGAGCTGTGGGAGGTAACATTAGATATTATGTTTTTAAATTTTCAATCTATGGTAATATCTTGATATTGACACGGGAATACGACCCTTTCACCTTTAATATTAAAATTTGTTAATAAAACAAATATGTATCAAACTTTTATTACACAATTAATAAAGGTTGTTTAAATTGAATATCCTATGACTGTCCCACTGCTGGGCAACGGTCTTCATCATTAAAGTTAGTTATAACTACAATTGATGGGTAATGGCTTAATCACCACGCTAACAAATGGAGGTTGGTTTCTGGTGCTTGTAAAATCCAAAACACACTTTGCCGCACCTGGGAATTGAACCCGGGACTTTCGGGTGTTAGGCCGAGCGCTTTGCCACTTAGCCGCCAAGGCGTAAAAAAATTTTGAAATATATAAAATATAGGAGGGCGATTTTAGACAAATAACATCGAAACAATTTGTGTAAAAAAATTATTAACCTCATAATCCCGAAAAAAACGCTCTTCTATACAAAAATAACAATACTACAACGCAGCTAACTAGTTATTTAAAGTAACTCTGAAGATTATCTCGGCGAAACAGGAAAGGAACCAATCTATAAGTGAGCCAATTTTATCCTACAGCGAGATGTTTACTGTCAAACTTGCACTAGACGGTGCAAAAGCTTAAGCCCAAGGCTAGTTCTCTAATAAAACTAAAACATCCTTGCTGGGAAACCTCTATACATTTTGCTAGTTAATAATTGCGAACGCGGCGAGCAGCGACAACGTTGTGTACCGCTTCCTGTGACCGCTCCACACCATTTTCCATTTCCGCGTCCGGCTTTCTCCTTATCTTTTTCGAATTCACAGCGGGGAAGCGTTCAGCTTTATCTCACCTGATAGTAGGCAATGATAAGAATAATTATGTTTTTGCGGGTTTAGCAATGAATGAGTAGGTAATACCTTTGATGTTTCAAGCGACTATAGGCCAGTAACCGCTTTCCATCCGACGTTAAAGACGTTATAGTCATCTTAGACGTCACAAACTTATTAGACGTATGTTTGTCTGCGATCATCATCATCGGCCTATGAACGTTCGAATGCTAGGATCAAACTTTTCCTCACATCGAGATCGGGCCATAACGTAACACGCCGCCGCCGCGAGCCTAAAACAGGTTGGTTGATTTGTTTACCATTTATGTGGTAATTAAGTCAACCCGCAAGAACTGAGTCAGATACTGTTAAACCAAAAAAAAACCCGCAACTTAAATTTTACGTTACCAACTGTATACGTTTACCCGTATTTATAGAGCTAGCGAGCAACAACGACGTTTTGAAACGTTTTCAACAGTATTGCCTTATACTATTGCCTTGCCTTCTCTAACTTTATAAGTGCCTTCACAAATGGACTACATTACATGAGAGAGAGAGAGTGTGTGTGTGACTATCACTGTTTCGTTCCAAGTCCCTAAAATAAAATTATCGTTGCCGTGCCTAAAAATAAAAAAATAAAATAGTGAGGAGGGAAAAGTTACAGTTTTAAATGACTCTGATGAACTCAGTAACGGGCTAACGGCCTCACTTATAGTCGTAAATTAATTCTAATCATAATATAATACGTACAGCTTTATTATTCAATAAAATTAACTTTTTTGTTGACTTTTTTGCAGTGAATAGTTATGGGTGAGTTAACTAATCATTAATTCACGTTTCTTTTAAGCGGCAGTTAGTACAAATTCTTTGTTGGTGCCGCGCTAAGAACACTCAAAGCTATTAGTAAGACAAAGTCATTTGAAATTAACAGACCAATTTCACAGAAATAAACAAGAGAGGAACATCGTGTACTCTCAGTTGATAACCGCCTTCATTTCCCGTTAATTACGGACTCGGTGAGCGATGGCGACGTCTTGTGCTCCTTAATATTTTCTAGAATCACGTGTGGTTTAATTGGTTTAATACCACATTTGTAGTGGTACACGTATTAACTAATGTTCGTCACATCGTTTCACGTTAATAACTAGATCTATTATTTAAACTAATTTCCGCACGTTAATAAATAGATCCCTTATGTAAAACAACAACAACAACAGCAGCAAAACGTTTGTATATACACGTTTTGCTAATGGCATAAAATTTCACGACGCAGCTTCTGTAAGCTGCGAAAATAAAAAAATAAAAAATTAACGAAAATAAAAAAAAATTAACGAGCCTTACAGTCTCAGAATAATAACTAAATATTGTTCTAAGCTTACACTAGTCGCTAGTACAGTAGTCACTAGTACACACATAAATATGTGTAACATTTTGAAATCAATATTACAATAGAGAATAGAACAGAATTAACAATCACATTTTTTTACAAATCATAAAGAGAATGCATTAAATACTCATTATAGCACATTTGACATATTAAAATAATGACACAATATGTCACATTTAATAGTAATATGTCTTGTTCATAATATCGTTGTTAAATTTACAAAACGGCGCGCGCTTGCGCGCACAGTGTGACACGAGTCACACTGTTACTGTCACTTTCTACGAAATCCCTCCCACATATTGTATATATAAAAAGTGAGCGGATCACACTGTTACGGCCTACTTCCGTCACATTTCTACGCTGTTACGGCCTACTTCCATCACATTTCTACGAAATCACTCCCACAAATTGTATAATTATATAGAAGGCGAGCGGAAAGATGTTACACATCAAAAATAAAGTAATTTTCCTTTTCACCATTATTGTTTCTATTTTAAGACACTATAATTTTATCATACTTTGACCGAAAACATTGATAGCCAAACTCTTTGTAGTAAATTTGTGTATGGTATACTGCTTGTTTTAAAATTTTTCTCTTCTCTTTAGATCTCGAATAAAAAAAACTGTTTCAGATTTTAAGGGGAACTCAAAACCAAAAAAAGAGATTCAAATTCCTCTTAAAGCTACATATATATTGAATCCTAACTACAGTTACTAAATGAATCCACTGTTTGTAAATAAAATACAACCTTCTACGTTTGCCGGTTGCTATAGTGTGACAGGTGACGAATCCTGGATTTATCAATACGATCCAGAAACAAAGCGTCAGTCGACAGATGGCTGTTTCCAAACGTTCCAACGCCTACGAAATTGAAGCGATCGAGAAGCGCTGGGAAAATTTTGATCGCTAGTTTCTTAACTTTGACGGGGTATCTGGTTTCAATTTCAATACGAGACCAAAGCAGCATCAACGCCGAATAGTATACCACAAAATGCTTGCCAGATGTTTTGTCTGCTATGAGCAACAAGCGACTGAACACCGGGCTCCGCGGGGTACTGCTTCACCATGACAACGCGCCCGCGCACTCAGCGCTCAAAACGAGCGACTTCTTGAACACCACATCGGTCAGAGTATTGGGTCACCCTCCTTACAGTACTGATCTGGCACCGTGTGACATCTTTTTATTCCCTAAAATAAAAAATCAGCTAAAAGGGATACAGTTTTCATCGCCTTAAGACGCGCCAGCAACGTTCGAGAAGGCCGTGGAAGAGGTGTCAGGGGCGGACTGAAAAAAATGTTTCGAAAATTGGTTCAGACGCATGAAACTTTGTATAGAGGCTGGTGGAGAGTTCTTTGAAAAGATTTATTTAAAATATTTTATCCATAGAAGTTAGTTTTTTAGTTTCTCAAAACTTTCTGAGTGTCCCACGTATATAGAAAAAAAAAATTAAATATTAAAAATATAAGATTTTTACTTATACCAGCCACACACCTCATGAATACCTCAGGGCATTTCGGAAAATCATCTCTTGCCTAAATTATGAAAGGAACCTAAAAAAATCATCATTCTAGGTCCAGCGGTTAGGGCTATGCCGCCCATACATCTATGTATCGTAGTAACACCCGTGTTTGACACAGTAACCCAGTGTTCAACAGCAGTTTTTAAAGCCAAAACATTATGATACTTATATACAATTTCATTAAAATTTCACAGGAAGAGCTCGATGGCGCAGCGGTTAACGCGCCCGGTCTGCGAGTGCTAAGGTTAAGAACCTTTCGCAAGGGCCTGTCATCGGATGGGTGACCAATAATGTATCATCTCGAGCTCCTCCGTGCTTCGGAAGGCACGTGAAGCCGTTGGTCCCGGCTGCATTAGCAGTCGTTAACAACCACCAATCCGCACAAGCCCGCGTGGTGATTTATTATGGCCTGTTCTCCCTGTCCATCCATAGGGAAGGCTCGTGCTCCAGCAGTGGGGACATAAAAATGAGCTGATGATGATGATGACGATGACATACAATAGCGGTAGGCAGTATATTTACCTGCATTACTTGTACTGCTTTAGCCAAGAATAACGTTACAATGTTAAATTCATCTGTTGTTCGTAGCCGGGGGTTTGCCTAAACACAAGATGTACTGATTAATTACTTGGGGCCTTAAGTTAACAAGAACCTACTTCAGTGACGAAGGCACTTCAGCGGAGGCACTAGTCTGGCACAGAAATTATTAACGCCGTCGGCGAACTCTGCTCGGATATCAATGACGTCACACCGCAAACTTATTCCCTGTTATTCCGTAACGGCTTGTTAATCAGATGCAATTAGTAGATATGTTAATCAGATGTATACGCAAATGTAGTTGCTAACAAATTACAATTTGAAAGTGTTAGAAAATTCCACGAGCCGGTTTCGAACCCGTACTTTATGACATACCGGGTCAAGTGCACTACCGACTATGCTATCGTGGCTCTGTCCGACCCGCCGAAATTTATCAATGTGTTGATTATTAAACTTCATTTATTTATTTATTTTTTTATGTTAGAAGGAGGCAAACGAGCAGGCGGGTCACCTGATGGAAAGTAATCACCGCCGCCCATGGACACCCGCGAAACCAAAGTAATCGCAGACGCGTTGCCGGCCTTGAGGAAGGAGTTGGATCTTGAGGAGGGAGTAGGAATTGGGAGGGGGGAGGGGTGAGAGATGGGCCATAATATTAATTAATAAGACATAATTATTATTATTAATTAACTAATAAGTAGCACCCCACCATAGTTTATTCTCTTCTCTTATGTTTAGGACACCATAATTTAGTTTTTTATGATCAGTATTAAATTACTTTAATTTACCTTATTTTATTAGTTCTTATATATTTTTTAATCTGTTATTCGGTTTACCTAAATTAAATAAATAAATTAAATAACGTAAGGCCATCAAACCGCTTCCGCCCAACGAGCGTGGAGTGATTTGCCCTGTAACCTGACTATGAGCTCTTATAGCGGTATTATAAGATGCGTGAACAAGCAAGCTGCAAGCAAGATGCGTGTAGTTTATACATGCGTCTCTTTTTCACAACTGCAATAATACTGCTATCAGAGCCCATGGAAACTCCCATGCGAATTTCATGTTGGAAGTAAATCTCCACATTGACTATTTAGAGATCTCATTTTATCGATAGTTATTTTTTCACTTAACTACACCATTAAAGGAATGTAGTTTTTTTTTTACATATTATAATCAATGATAATTGATAACGACAGATGACACAAGTTATTTCCACGAATCCCCTAGAGTTTGAATAAATATTAGGTATGTTGGATTTTTATAAGACCTTTAGCAGACTACCTACTTTGGAGAATTTGAAATTTGACTGTCAACTGCTTTGTCTGCAGCGTGAAGATTGATGATTGTAAGTGTCTCGTCATGTCACAAAATCTTTGTGTTTCCATTAATGTTTCTTTTTACCATCTGTTCCGTGACAGCTAGACGCTGTTATGGTTATGGATTTCTTTTATTTTCTTTCGTACATCTTAATGCTTTGTTTCGAAGTTTTTGACAACCATCTCACCGGTCGACCACGCCTATAGGCGGTTCACGGCGCGTCACGCTTTTACCCTGTTAATTATTGGTTTTACTGTTTGTAAACGAAGCCTTTACACATAGAAAACTGATGCTATCTGATCGCGCGCGAATCTAAAGAATCCTTCCTTATTCTTTTGCGATTATACTTCGCTGAATCTCCTTTTATGCCTTTCTTAACATACAAGTTGCGTTACAGAGTACTGTAATGCTACTTAGTTGTATAAGAGTAACATACTTGCTACTATCTATATACTATCTTGCTACTATCTACTATCTTTGAAAATTAACAACTATATTAAAAGACCAGCTCTTCTAAGCTACTCTCTCAATTTCACTTGTAAATAGGCAAAACTTTGAGTGTAGATGTTTTGACCGCAGCTTCACAATTTCTAATATTACACATTTTGCGTGACACGACGCCATCTAGTTTCCTAAATCGCGTTAAGAGGGCGCTCCAAGAGAACGAAGGGGCAGACAATAAACATGTCATTCCTCTCTTTCAATTTAAAAACGATTCTCGTCGCGCTAACTTCACAAATTCCGTTGTGAAGTAACAATTTTCGCGCTCGCCCGAGTTCGGCGGGGCGGGGACCCCGGTATAAACGGGGGAAAAATTAGATTTAACTCCAACACCGCGGAGAGGTTTACCCACACATCCCGGGTCCTTCGAGCCACTCCCCCACGGTTTAGTTATCCGTTTTATATTTTCCTCTGCACGGGGAACAGTGCCAGTAATATATTTCTTAATTTGAAACAAGATACTCTGGCGTATTCTCTGATATATTAAGTTGTGTTAGCGTGGTTTATACAGCTGCTATGGTGCTATTATCAGAATAAAAACTAAAGCCAGATACGACGTGTACATGAAAACTTTATGGAGCGTAAATGCAGTACAAACACGGATACTGAACAAAAATTAAATTATTTTATAAATTTAAAAAAAGTTTTGTATCTCTTGACTTTTGTAGAGTTATAATTTAAGGGTGTAAGTAAGTTATGTTTCCTAAGTACTTAGATAATTTTAAGAAAAGCATACATTGTGGAGGAGCTCGATAGCGCAGTGGTTAACGCGCCTGGTCTGCGACTGCTGAAGTTAAGCAACTTTCATCTATCATCTTGTCATCGGATGGGTGACCAAAAATTTATCATCTCGAGCTCCTCCGTGCTTCAGAAATCACGTAAAGCCGTTGGTCCCGGCTGCATTACAAGTCGTTTACAACCACCAACCCGCACTGGGCCCGCGTGGTGGTTTATGGCCAGTTATCCCTATCCATCCATAGGGAAGGCTCGTTTCCCAACAGTGGGGACATAAAATGAGCTGATAAAGACATTGTAATGACTGAAGTCAAAAATTAAATTAAATATATCTTGTTGAACTTCAAAGTCATACTTACATAAATTGACAAGCTCACGAGAATTCAATCCTTATGGTACATTGATTAATATTGGGCATTTTCAGTATCTTGATTGCTATTATTAGCAACGTGGCTCAAAGCAATTTCATCTAGTTGTTAACAAAGCACTTAGATTGATGGTGCTAGGCCCACAGTAACAAGACAAGATGGCGGCTCAGGGGAATATAATTAATTATTGTTGCTGTTTTAGAACAGATTTAGTTAGTTAATGGTCCGATTTCTTGTCTTTAATTGAGGATTTTCTTATATAGTTTATTGTATAAAAGAACACATTAAAACACCAGTTAAACAATTGTTCTAAGGGCTGTTAAGATTCCGTTTTTTGGGTCATGTTCGGTGACAATGACATCGGCGTGAAAATAGCGAGCATATCACAAAATTTTATTTTTCTCTTTACAAACTTTGAATGTACAATAATATGCTTAATAACACTTCGGTGGCCGAGTGCCAAAGCGCTCGGTCCGATACCCGAAGATCCAGAATTCGATTCCCAGGTCGGTCAAAGTGTTTCGCATTTCTCGATACATAGCCTGGGTTTGTGATCACCAACCCGCATTTGGCAAGCGTGGTGATTAAGCCATTACCCATTGTAGCGATGACTTGATTTAATGATGGAGGCCCTTGCCCCGCAGTGGATTATCATATAGGCTATTTTCTTCTTCTTCAATAGCTTTTAACTTATACTGTACAATTTAACGTATCGTCTGTGGAAGAATGAAATCTAAGCTCGGCTTTCTACCGGTATTATAGAACTGCTGAGCCTCAATAAACATAGCTGCATATAGTCTTGAAAATAAACTAAATCACGATAGAGGTGAATTTTACCAAACAACAGAAACAAATATATTCTAAACGTGTTGTTATTTTTATAGAACTGCTGAAAGCTGAAATCTACGTTTGAATAAACAATGAACGTTACTTTGTTTGTAGCCGAAAGTATTCTTATACCATTATTTATAACTTTATACCTACCATTCATGACCGATTGTGATGAAACTTTGGTAAGTAGTGCGCATGCTCGCTAAGGTTTATACGTTGGTAAACCATCTAGGGATAGGGGTGTTGACTTGTTAGAAGTCGCATGCGGGCTGCTAGTTGGAAAAAAAAGATAAAAACAGATAATTTTATCACAACTTGAAAAAATATACGTAATCCTAACTAATATTATAAATGCGAAAGTGAGTTTGTTTGTTTGTTGTTTGATACGCTTTCACACGTAAACTATTCAACCGATCATCATGAAATTTAGTACACATGTTATCAAGAGTATATAGCATACTTATTATAAGTGTTTTTTATATATTTTAGCGTTTTATTAACGCTTAAATATACTTAAGTAAATTTAAACACTGAAAAAAGACGACAACCTCAGGCGGGAATCGAACCACGCACCTTCCGCATTCCGGGCGGCTGCCTTAACCACTTGGCTACCGAGGACTGGCTTTCACCCGTCGAAATTTTTCAGTGCTTGATGCTTATGTTTTTTAGTTTAGTGTTTGTTTAGCCCGGAATGCGGAAGGTGCGTGGTTCGATTCCCGCCTGAGGTTGTCGTCTTTTTTCAGTGTTTAAATTTACTTAGCATACTTATTATTTAAAAAAAGTGAGGTTATTTAGTACGCTTTTACGCGTAAACTATTGAACGATTTGTTTGTTTGTAAACTTTCAAAGCGGTACTAAGTCCGCCGGGTCAACTAGTATATTATATTTGATTTTCAATATGGTCGCCCAATAGTCAAAATTCGGCCAATATCATCTATACATATAAAATGCTTGTCCTGAATGACTGACGGATCAACGCACAGCCTAAACCGCTGATCGTAGAGACCTGAAACTTGGAGGGTGTGTTCTTTGTATGACGTAGGCATCCAGGCATCTAGCATCTAGGCATCTAGCGTCGTGGCTGGTAACGGCCTACCCCCGTTGAGCGTCGCGGTATTCTGCGCGAATTGATTTTGGTTTTACAAAAATATTTATTTATGGCTTGTGTTTAAACGCCTAACAAAAATTTATCAATTTTACTACCAATAAAATTCAAACCACCGCTTACCAAGATGAATAAATGATCACCAAATTGTGTTTTCTAAAATTTTATAAAAATAATACAATTTATATTTTTATTAAATGCCTTAAAAATATATGAATACCTTTTAACTGCATTTCAGACCAAATATGTTATATTGTCACCAAATAGATAATACCAATATTTTATGCCTCGAGTTTCAATTTGGTAAAATTTGCTTCCTGTTGTCTAATAAAAAAATATAACCTCGAAATTCAAAACAATCACTACGCTGCGGTTCGCGATTGTCTTAAGTTTCTAACCTATCACGTGACCTACAGGAGTAGGGCAGCTAGTATCCTCAATCATTTGAATAATTCTGCTTAAAATTTCAAGTACAATGTATTACACTAAAATTTAAAACATTATTTTGTTTAGATCATAGAAAATATCGCCTTAACAGCTAAATCCTAATCCAAGGATCACTTATCGGATGCCTTACACCCGTGCCCTTTCAACCGTGAAATTAAATAAGTCACTAATCCTGTACGAAGACTACAACAAGGTGACAGGGCGTTTAATTTCTAAGCAAAGCTGTTCGCTAACTATATAGCTTAGCGACCGATTGTTAAATGAAAGTTAAAAAGTGAGTCCAGACTATATGAAAAAACATGTTTTATAGCATAGTGAAGCATGTTTTATTAGTGTAGACGATAAGTGTCATTAAAACAACCATATACACATAGTATTGTGGCATGTTATATAACATAAGCTATATAACATGTTACTTAATGTGGACTCACCTCAAGCAGGAGTGGGAACAGAGACAGTGTCAAATGCTTGTTTAAGATCTAAAAATACTGTAATACATTTCTTACTATTATCTAATTGTTATAGCAGCATTTTCGGTCGAAAGTCCATGTCTAAAACCATATTGCGAGCTAGACAGTATGTTGAAATTTTTTAGATAGTTGACCAAACGAGAAGTGCCTCTTGCACTCATGACAAATTACTTACAGAATAGAAAACAAGTTAAGTTGGGGAATTCCACTAATGATCTACTTGACATATCCTATGGTGTTCCGCAAGGAAGTGTTTTAGGCCCTACATTATTTTTAATGTATATAAATGAGCTTTGTGACTTACAAATATACAACGCAAAAACTTTTTGTTATGCTGATGATACAGCCATTGTATTCTATGGAGACTCTTGGGAGGATGTGCGAAGGACTGCAGAAAACGGACTGTATACTGTGCCTCAATGGTTGAATACGAACCTTCTCACCCAAAACATTTCGAAAAGTAATAACATTGTATTTTATAATCGATAAAAGAACTCAACCTAGCGGAGATTTTGGAATCCGAATCCATAACTGCGTAAATCCCAAAAACCAAACATGCTCCTGTCACAATATTGACAAAGTCACCTCTACTAAATATCTAGGAGTTATAGTTGATCAACGCCTTTCATTGCATATACACATCGAAATCGAAATCGCACTCAAAAGGCTTTGCTCAAGGTGATGTAATTTCTACCATTCAGATTTTTTACTAATGAACTATTTACATATGAGAACCTTCTGTCCATTCGAAAACTATACATACTGAATTCCATACTCAAAATACATAAATCTACAGCTTACGATCAAAGTATAATAAAAATAAGAAGAAAAGATAGAGCTTTCCCCATCAAATCAGTCAAAACAGCTTTTGCTGCTAAACAATATGACATACAAGTTAATCACACATATAAGAAAGGGTGTTATTTAAACGGTTAGCAAAGTATTCGTATTTTTGTTAGCAAAAAAATGCTAGTTGGGCAGCAACTTATGGTCAGCAAATATTTCTAAATCAGTCTGCAACTTATATTATTCTGAATAGCAGTCTTATGCCGCTCCCCCCTTCCGTGACTGGCTCTCGCTACGCTGCGCTTCGCTCGGGGAAAAAAAATTACTTAACCTAACGTCGACTAAACTAAACCTAAATTAACTAAACCTTGACGTCTTTTGGCTGAGATGATAATGATGACGATGATGACGATGAAGATGGTCGATGACGCTGGAACTATCTTTTATTTAAATGTATTGTGGTTGTGACCAACGTTCAAACCGATCGCGTGACGTTTTCGCGAGCGATAACTTTTTACGTAGTTATTCCATCGACTCCGTAAGACTGCTTGTAACAACGAGCAGAGCCAATTAGGCCTGGTAAACTTTACCGGTAAACAAGGATGGACTCTACTCAGAATTCGGAAACATTTCTACAGTTAAGATGTAAGTTTCCAATGTGCGAAGTTGAACATTACGCTTCAATCGAATTCGTAAGTTGGGAAAAATATGATTTAAAAGTATAGACTTACCGTCTGTTTCTCAAATTGTAAACCTGTTTTTTCTAGTTACCTACTCGGTAGTATAATTATTTGAAACCTTTCCGAACTTTATAATGCAACCTTGTTGGTTTTAGTAAAGAATTGTCTCAAGGTGAGAATTTAAATTACGCTTGCGGATTTCATTTCAAGTTTATTAAAAATAAAAAAATACAACTGCCAGCACCAACGAATAGAACTCGTGACTGAATTTTTTAAATTAATTTTGCAATTCTTATTTAGTTAAATTTATATAAATGGAAACAAACACAGGTCTCTCTTGCTCCAGTGCTTTGTCAAAGATGAAACGATAATCAAAACAACTTTAAAACAGTTCTTTTAAAACTTAGATGATTTAAACAAATTAGTCTTTAAGTTGACTATATTCAAAGTAGCTTTTCGGGCGATAATATTTCTTCCAAGCGTAGTACCGTTCTGTTCGCCCCTACCACGCATAAATGCATAGATAGGCACTAAGCTACTTCCCACATTATGCACGATGCCTTCAAAACTTCTATTGCACTCAACACAAACACACACACACACACACACACACAATTTGATACGGAGCGATTTTACGAAACATCAGTATCGAGTAACAATATTCGTTGGAACTTTTCTTCGCATTCCGATGACTAAGTTACCTATAACTTATGTTATATAACATGTTACAAAACCATAAGTATAAAGTTGTTTTATTAACACTTATCGTCCACACTAACAAAAGATGCTACATAACTATGCTATATAACGTGTTTTGTCATATAGCCTGAACTCATCTTAACAATCTTTTTCCTTATCGTTACTTTCCATCATGTAAGATGAAAGACAAGCGCTTTGCTTTTGTAAGGCAAAAAACCACTTTTAGGACTTTTTGGCGGGAAAGTGAAGAGTCATGTCTGCGGTTTTGTATGAATTTCTAAAATTTGTGTTAGGTCGAATATTAAAGTGAAATAATGGTGGATTATTAACCGTTAAGTGTTCGTAAGTGCGCATGAGTGTTGGCAAATGAAACAAAACAGTGCAACTTCACTTTTCAAATTCTCAAGAAGTCCGCCCGAGGAATAAGTGAAGCCCCACATCTTTACTGAGATACTCGAGGGGTTGGGGGGTATATAATTTCTCACTTCTCATTTCTATTATCATTCATCATCATCATCATACTGGAAGGCATTAATGTATATTTATAAATTACTTGTAAGAAAAATTACTTTGACACTGGCTAAACGTTTTAATCGCACGAAGTCATCAACTTAAAGAAAAAAAAAACAACTTTCATTCTGACGAACAAAGAATCATCATCATCAGCGCTACACATTTTTTTTTATAGATAGCTCGGCAAATGACTTCATCCCACCTGATGTTAAGTTGAAATGGAGTCCAGACGCGAAGATAACTGGTGCAGCGCGAAAACAAACGTAGCATATGTTAACCTCTGCCGGCCCACAAGCTGCTTCTTCACGCCTCTTTTGAAGGACCCCATATCATAGGAAGGAGGGAAAATGTGTGCTGGTAGACTATTCCATCTTTTGGAGGTGCTACAAAGAAACAGAATGTTATTAGATTAGAAGAATAATTGAGACAGTGAAGCGGTGACTCCGAAGAGCAGCACGTGTACTCTTATGAAAGGAGGGAGAAAGAGGGATGAGGTCAAAGAGCTCTTCAGAGCACTCGCCATGGTATAAGCGGTAAAAACATGCTGAGTGACGAATAAATAAGCTGCTTTCATAGTATTGTGTCTTCCTAATGATTGTTGATCGAATTAAGAATGAATAACCTATTTTAAAAGCAACATAAATTCGTACTCCTTTCCTCCACTCCGTTATTTATTTTAATTATATATTGGGAGTAGACCATAAAGTTTTAATGCTTTCGAATAGAGCATAAAGCATTTTGCATAAAACAATGTGTTACCTACATAAAAGTGACGCTAAAAATACTTTCAGTACATGTTCGCACGTTCGCCTAGGGTTAAGAGGCAAGTTTAAGTTAACCCAACCCTTTTAGTTGGGAACAAAGGACAGGTCGGGGTCGCAAGCACCCCCACTTTGGCGCCCAGGATTGTCACTGCATAAATGTTAATTTGCCTCTAAATTGTTTTCTTTAACCTGCACATTTCATTGCTATACACTCTATACCACAGAGTAGTGAGGAGCTCGATGGCACAGAGGTTAAGGCGCCCGGTCTGCGAGTGCTATAAGCAACTTTTGCAAAAGCCGGTCATGGGATGGGTGACCAAAACTTTGTCATCTCGAGCCCTCCGTGCTTTGAAAAGCACATAAAGCCATTGGTCCCGGCTGCATTAGCAGCGGTTAGCAACCACGCACGCGGGCCCAGTGCGGATTGCCGCACTGGGCCCGCGTGGAGGTGTATGGCCAGTTTTCCCTCAACACTTTGTCTTTTTTTCATAAAATGAGCTGATGATGATAATGACATTCTATACAAGATTTGAAAGACCATCAATCAAGTCGCTCAGGAAGCTCGGTAGCTCGCGGCTTGTTTTCTAGGTGCCCACAAATAAAATCGAATAACGGAACCACACACATTTCGTAAATGTGAACAGCCAAGTCTCGCATTAACTTTTTGCTGTTGCAGTCTATTTATTTTTATTTATTTATTTATTTAATCTTTATTGCACAATACAATAAAATAAAGTACAAAACGGACTTAATGCCAAATGTCATTCTCTACCAGTATTGAATGGCCTGAACCGTGAAGGAATTTGCAGCGAATCCTGAATGATGCAGAGGAGTGGCGAGAAAGTGATTATTTGATGAGCGAAGTTGGCGGGCATGAGTAGAGCTAAGGAAACTGAAACTACATTTTAAGTAAGAAGGAGAATTAGCATCATTTCGAATAGAAAATAGAGTTGTTAGAATTCTGGACTTACGACGCTGCGGGATGGTCAGCTATTTAAGCTGAAGACGATAGAAAGATATATGGTCGCATTTGCGTAAACCAAAAATAAAGCGTATTGAGTTATTGAGAAGACGATCAATTTTATTAAAAAGGTCCTTATTTAAATCGGGATAGCAAACGTCAGCATAATCAATAATTGGGAGAATAAGGGCTTGTACGAACGAAACTTTGGTTTGTGAGGCAGGAAGTTCTTAAGCCTGTAGAGAGAACGTAGCGCAGCGGTGACTTTTCGGCTTACTTCGATGACTTGAGAAGACCAACTGAGTGTGCTGTCACTTTACAAACCAAGGTCTTTGACGCAGGAGCAGAAAGGAATGTCAACACCTTTATAAGTGACAGGTGAGACAGCAGAGACATTAAGTTTACCCAGCTGACGTTGACTACCAATAATTGTGGCCTGGCACTTCAAGGATTCACCGTTACTCCATACCGCCTCGACCAATCACTTACACTCCCGCAGATCGCCCGTCAAAGCAGCTACAGCGGCGTCAATGTCAGTAACATGACCATCGCGATACAATTGCAGGTCTTCCGCATACAAATGGTGAGAACAGCGAATAAGAGGAGTTAAGGAGTTAATAAAATGGGTAAAAAGAAGCGGGGACAGGATACCTCCTTATGGTACACCAGTTAAGAGAGTACTCCATTTCGAGAATTTGCGACCAACTCTAACGGCTTGCTCGCGATTGCGAAGATAAGCCGAGAACCAATCCAGAGCCGTCGATGAAATACTAAAATGGGATAGCATGGCGAGTAACAATCATGATCAACCGTGTTGAAAGCGTTGGAAAGTCCATAAGGACCAACACGGTGACCCTGCCGCGCTCCATACTCTCTCTGGCATCTTCAGTCACTTTAAGCAGAGCTGTACTGGTACTGTGAGCAGGGCAAAAACCGAATTGCAATTCAGAGAGAAGAGAGTTCTTATGCACGTGCTGGGATAATTGTTTATGATATACTACTTCAAGGACCTTTGAGAGGGAGGGTAAAATGGAGATTGGTCTAAAATTAAAGTACTGGGATTGGAGGGTTTGGTAGAGGTAAGACATAGGCTTTACGCCAGATGCCTAACATCTGGCCTGGCTAAGGGAGGAATTAACAAGGTGTACAAGAGCAAGGATAAAATTATTATTTTGAAGTGTAGTGTGTCATATTATGACAATAAATTACCTTTTACTTTCCTTTATCTCACTTGGGTTTTTTATTAACTCGAGGGGTTTCGGAAATTTCAAAATAGCTCTTGGAGCACCAGTTGGGCACCACTGCCCTTAGGTCTGAGAAAAGTGATTCGTACCAATAAACCACAGAGGCAGTGAAATTTCATGTACCTTCCAACATAATATATAATGTAGCTTGTGTGTGACGCTATCCTAAAAAGTCTATCCCTGTCTTTCCCTATCACACGTGGAAACAAAATGGACCCGTAAAAGGGAGAGAAAGAAGTTATCTCGTCGTATCCGTGAAATGATCCATAAAATGATCCTGAGGGGTTAATGGTGACACTTTTCCATTGCGATAACTGTCAATTTATACAATTCCGTTGTGATCGTGCTGGGAAAATTGTATCTGCGAAACCGATCTAGTGGCGCCCTTATGGAGTTGGATAGGACCAAATTTCAATCTTTTGGGAAAGCAATGAAATCAGAAAGCCAGTACACCAATAGCGGATAATTTGCAGATGCGTAGCAGTCACTTTGGTTCTTATATGGAGTGTGTTTTGTAAGTGCTTGCAATGTTACGAAATTGAAGTATGTTTTGTTGCTAAGAACAATAACTAATTAGCTAATGAGGTTTGTTGTTAGCTGCCATAACGAATGTGAATCGTACCTCGTGTCAATATCAAGATAGCCCGCATACGCATTCCATGTTTTTTGTTTTAAGAACTTTCTTTATAAATAAACCGCTTAATATTTGAACAGATCAATAGGAAAAATATATATAACAATAACAATCAATTCTGATTGTGATTCAAGTCGAAAAATAAATGTTGACGTTGATAACTTTTTATGGAAAAAATGGTATCATACATAAATATATAAGTATATAAAAATATCATATCATCCTCATTAATAAAAGTATTTTCTCTGAAGTCCCAAAGTCTTATGTTAACAGAGCACAGTTATCGTGGCAAATATATATTATGCTTAGTAAAAACTTCAAAGCCTATTTAGAAAATGTTTATGCTAAAGCACCGCTTTATCCTATATGTAAAAATCAAGGAACAAAAAGTTTATAAGTAAGTAGGTATTTACTATTATTTATCATAACTGTTTCGATAAGTTTTCTACTTGAATGACGGGTTGGCGTTGACGAGGGTGCTTACAAAAGTCGATGTGTGGAAAATTTGATATTGCATACCTATCCATGGAAATGAAACGCTTAATAAGGATCTCCTAGCGTTTGGTTTTACTTACTACTTAAGACTGGCGTGACCATCTGCAAAAAATTTCGTACCTTTAACAAAAAAAGATTATTAATTATAATTGTATTAATAAGTAGAATAATTATAAAATGTTATAAAATTTAAACTGGAGAAGCTTGGCACCTTAGAAGGGCCTCGAAACCCACCTGAAAAAAAATGTCTCTATTGCAAGTGCTATTTTCTAATTAAAAATAGTCTACAATAAAACATTAGGGTAAAATCACACACTATTAAATAGTACGCACTACTAATTGATAATATGATATCGGTAAGCAACACTTGTCTGTCATTTATTTGTCACTTAAATATGCATAAAATTGTAGATACGTTGTACTTATTGTATCGTCACTGGATAGGCAACTTTACTTAAACGCCAAAACGCCATTTCGAGAAAAACGCATTAAAAATTATTTTTCATTGTGGAAAAAAAATCATATCTTTTTACTTTATTATCTGAATTTGATCAAATAACTTGATATGCAAAACTTATTTTTTTTATTATTTTAGTTAATGTGCTGTTTATCTATTTGAAGCCTATTTTAGGAAATAAATGGCGGTTAAGTAATACGGCTTCATTTCAGAGTAGGCCAGAGACTGTAACGCTGTCAAGTAAAATTTTCTTTCCAATTCAAAAGTATTGATAGCACAATTTTTAGAGAAATAGAAGTACGATAAAATTTCTTTAAGTTTATCTATACCGCTATGCTGGTGAGCTAGAGCTACTTCCGGGACATATATTCCATTTTCATCTGTATAGCAAAAGTACTTAAGAATTTATCAGATAATTTAGTAAGTTCACTTTTAAGTTAAGTTTAAGTTTACCGTAATTATATATCGGGCAAAACGACGAAAGAGACTTATGATACTTTGGATAACCACCATAAAAATACTTTGCTTTGGCTTTAATTGGCTTTGGTTTATGTGAAGAGATTTTTTATTAAACTTGAATGACCCACTGTTAACAGGCTAATTATGAATCACCATGACACCTCGCCACATGCCTCCAGTACGTATCAAGTTATTTGTTACATAGATACTTATCACGTCTATAACTTATAAAATGACTATGTAATAGCTACTATCAATTTAAAATTAATATTTCAATAAATTACAGACATTATTAAAGTTATCTTTAATTTATATTAATACAGGGAAGTTTCATTTATTACACGAATAATCACAAAAATGAATCTTAATTATTTCACAAATTAGTGTTTTATAGAACTGCTCTAGTCTCGAATATATGGTGGAATCAAATTAGTGAACATTATCCAATTATTCTAACCATCAATACAAGCTTCTTAAACAATGAGATCAACATCGAAATCTATCAAGGAATGGACTTGCATTAATAAATTAGATAATTTCAAATAGACACTTTTAGGCTTCCGTGGTCAACAAGGAACCTGTCTGTCTGTCTGTCCCCAGCCTAGCTCATAGACTTTTAGTACTAGAAAGCTGTAATTTGGCATGGATATACATATTAATGACGCCGACAAAGTGGTAAAGTAAAATTTTGAAAATTTTTTTTTTTAGGTTTCCTCCCCTTTCTTGTCTACCCCTCTAGTGTGAGTTGTCTTTGGATAGCAATTTTAAAAATATTGCGCGTTTGTGAAAACAGTTTTTGATTGAGACATCCGTTCGTGAACTATTAAGCTTTAAAGTGCAAAATTTTGTTAGAGACTAGTATTGTATGTGTTTCGAGTGTTTGTATTTGTGTCTGTTTATGGTTCTTCCTAATTGTTAAACTGGGAGAAACTATATAGACGTAAATTTCATGTATAAGTAAGTAAATGTTAGTATGTTCTCTATTATTATGTTCTGCATCGCCTGCCGGCGGCGCGGCGGCAGGCTCCGCCAGAATACCAGCGTTGTTGCGACACGCCTCGTTCGTAACAACACAAGCTGAGGCGGGGTCCTGATTGACCTATTGTTTGTTGTTTGTTTTTGTTTTTATGTATAATAGTGTACACACTAATATACTTAATAATAATTGTCAATAAATTTCTCTCTCTCTCTCTCTCTCTCCCTCTCTCTCTCCCGCTCCATCTCTCTCTCCATCTCCCCCCCTCTCTCTCTCTCTCTCTCTCTCTCTCTCTCTCTCTCTCTCTCTATCTCTCTTTGCAAAAGTTGGTTTCTGGCACTTTGCCGGCCGCTGTCGTGACACGCTCGTTTCGCTCGCTCGGCTCGCGCTTTGTTATGGTCACTGATCTAACCTAACCACTCCAAACCTGAACAATCCTTACCTTTCCATTTCGTTGTGCCCCCCGTCTGTTCGTTCTTTCTGGCCGGAATATTGCTTAATGTCTTACTGGCCATCAGGATCTTTCTCCATTAAATATATTTGTGATAGGAAAAAATAACTAATGTTCTGTAGCGAAATGACAATTTATAAAACAATTACTTTGTAAGATGTAAGGTATGTGAAATAATTTTATATGGAGTGTTGATTTTGAAATGGACATTTGCGTTTTGTTGCTTGTTATTTAAAAATTTGTTAAATAACTGTCGAACTTTCGAATGGTAACCTATTTATATATATCATGAACGTTTATTGGCAATCCTATACGTCTCCTTTCTGGCAGTATACTCTTTTGTGGATTTGCCCTATATTAACCGACAATCGACAACATCCACTTTCAAAATACAGCCTTCAACAGACGAGAGCTTAAGACAAAAACCTATTAAGAATGTAGTAAGCTTCCCGCTGCATTGTTGGAGGATTTAAAATTAGCCCAGAGCCCTAACATGGTCTGAACGGACTCGATAAAGCGACGGAAGCAAAACAACTGCTTCACTTTTATACTTAACTGAGAGCAAGACTTAAAAGAAAAACATATCAAATCGTTTAAAAAGATCGCTACCGATTGTAAAGAGCACTTTGCCATTTGGCCACATAACTGGCATAACTAATAAATAGTGATTTAAATGATCGTCTCGCATGATAAAAAAAAACAATTATTAATAATTAAAAATCTTAAAGATTAAGGGCCTGTTTCACAATCTACAAGTAAGTTCCCATTAGCGTTTACTTGACAGATATTCCATACAAAACTGTCACTTTATCTGCCAAGTATCTCCTAATCAGACATTGTGAAACAGGCCCTAAACATTGCACAAACTAACACGCGTAAAAGTGTTTAAATTTAATATGCGCAATGCACGTAGGTACTTTAAATAACAATATAGACAAAAAAAGCTTACTTTTCGGTGCCAAAAATAAGTAAGTATTTTTGTTTATAGAAATAACAATACAAATACTCTTAAAAATTAAGCTTAGCGACAAACATATTTGAATGTAACAAAACGGATACAAAACAAATAGCAAACGTTGGATCGTCACGCGGTGATTTGCCTTGCAAATCCAGCAACATCCATCCTCCGCGATGCACCATCAACCATCATCATCATCATCATCTCAGCCACAAGACGTCCACTGCTGGATAAAGGCCTCCCCCAAGGATCTCTGCTCGCATCCAGCGGCTTCCCGCGACCTTAACCAGATCGTTGGTCCACCTTGTTGGAGGTCTGCCCACACTACGCTTCCCGGTACGCGGTCAAATACATACATACCATCAATACAGTGATTCAACCCGATGTTGACACCCGTAAAAAACTACATCCGACCTAATCACGAATACTCTTTCAATACATCCTTTTATAATTTGTGAAATCCAGAACCACGATGAAAAAGGCATGCTGAATGTTTATCATTGTTTACCACAAGACGGAGATAACAGATAAGCCTACCTTCATACAATGACAGTATCTTTATGCAAAAAAGGACGCATTTACAAATAAAATGTTTAACGAAACCTTCTTAAAGGTTATATTTATGTCGAGTTGCGCCGACAGTGGTCACGGGCTGTCTCCTGTCGCGGTGTTAAACCTGTGTTTGCAAAGCAGAACCTCCTTTTAAGGAGCAATTCCTTACCTTAATACTACCTTTATTCACTGTTACCTTATTTATCAACTACCGCCATATACAACACTAGTAAGTGTTGTAATGCACATTGTGCCATTTTGAAATTGTTATTTTGTTTTACAAAACTCGTTTTTTAGGGTTCCGTACCTCAAAAGGAAAAAATGGAACCCTTATAGGATCACTTTGTTGTCCTTTTAATACCATATACTAGGTCTGCGGTCCCTTGAAGCTGTGAAAAAATAACATGATTGATACTAGGAAGTATATCTATGGTTTGTATTCAATTGTCAAATTGTTTTATTATTATTATTCAAGAGCTGGATGAGAGTAGCCGTGGATCGTGCTCAGTGGCGTGCATTTGGAGAGGCCTATGTTCAGCAGTGGAAGTGTATAGGCCGATGATGATTCAATTGTCACTTAAGTCTTAAATCAGTAAGTTGCTGACCCCCATTCTTAATAATTAAAAGAAAAAAAACGAACGAGCCTTACAGTAGAACCATAATTATGATGTGTAACATTTGACATCTCACCTTTTTAAATCAATATTACAATAGAAAATAGAATATAGAATTAACAATGAAGTATATTTTTTTTAATTTTTGTATTTTTATAAAATATTGTTTAAAGTCTATTTATTACACACAAAATGGTTGAAATCAATAAAACAATAGAAAATAGAATACAGATTTACAAATCACAAAGAGAATGCAGTAAATACGTCACACTGTTAGCCTGTTACACTGTTACGATCACATTTCTACGAAATCACTCCCACAAATATTACGACCTTTCGACCTACAACGGACATTGGGCTTAAAATGTCGATCACTGGTGGCTTCCCCGACTAACACGTAACAGTTACAGGATCACACTGTTACCACCCTACTTCCGCCCTTTTCTACGAAATCACTCCCACAAATTGTAAGAAGGCGAGCGGAAAGATGTTACAAATCAAAAATTATGGTTACTGGTTCTTGTCGAATACTGGCGCCACTACCCTATTTAATAATTCTTATATTTCAACAATATCGTACTCCGTTAGCTTTGTGAAGAGTCTATCGGACTTTCGCTAGTAGATGTTATTATAATTTACAAGTCCGCCAAGTCCGCCAAGTCCGCCTCAGGCAGAGAGCATTAATAAAAGATTGTAGCCCGCTATATTAAATTCTTGTCTACAGAAATATCATTATGCTCATAATAAGCGTTAGAAACATTCGACGATGTAACATTCGTGAGGGGCAAGACATATTTCCATTTGTAGCTTATATTTTTTTCGGCATAGAAATGTAGTATATTTTCCTCAGATATAAGAAGCTCTACAAGTAATAATTCCTTCGGTATATAAAACTGTTAATTTTTATTCCCAAACAAATAATAATTAACTACATTTTGCCTTTCTTATTTTCACGGCGTAGAGGTCATCGCAGAAACTTTTAAATGAAACATAATATTAATTTTTAGTTATTGTATTTCAACCGTTGGTGTTTTTAGGAATTTAGTTATTAATTGTCTATTGTTACAATATTTTGTTGTTGATTTTCAACTTGTCTGTAGAGAAAGCACCTAGAAGCAAAAATATGAATAAAGTAAAAGCACTATAGACAAAAATATTAACAAAGGCGAAATGTTAATTAAAAACGCTGTGAGCTACAAAATTATGTAAAGTCTTTTAATCTCAACAGCAACAATGAGTGGAGCACTGACATCTGTGCGCCATTATTCCCAGCACTGTAGGGATCCTCAGACCTGTCGTGGAAAATCTTTATCACGGACAATTAAACGCCCCGGCAAAATTAATTCCTTCTCTGGGTAGCGTTGTTCGTACTAAGAAGTTATTGGGAGAAGAATAGTTTTTGAAATAACGAGGTTACATTTGAAGCGAATGTAACATTGATCGTGGCTCCTGGTCCTTGATTTTGTTGTAAGACGTCCAATGCCAAAATCCGGCCGCCGACACACTAATGAGACTTTGTTGATTTAATAATCTTGAAGACCAGTTCTTTATAGTCTGTTTTGATCTACATGTAAACCTTCAGTATGATTCTGGAGGGAGTTAATAATAATATTTGTTTTTATTTTAAAATAATGTGAAAATCTAGTTTTAAGAAAGAAAATAAATAAAGGGTATAATAATAATATGTAGACAACATCGCATACATTGTTCTGATCCCAAGGTAAGTAGCTAAAGCACTTGTTTCATGGAAATCAGAAACAACGACGGTACCACAACCACCCTGACCCACCCCAGTTACACTAGACGTGCCTAGAAAAGGGGGAACGCCCATTTTAGTAGCCACTAATGGATCTACGCCTGAGATCATTGCTTTAAAAGTTACAACAGGCCTTATCGAGATGCCTCTGTAAAAAGATTTCCGTTATCAACATTCGACGCAAGATAACCGAAACAATTTTGTAAAATGTTTTATCGCTTATTATAGAAACATAAAAGAAACACAAGCATCACACAAAAATATCAATCTGTAAATATATGTGCGAGTATATTAAAGTTTCTCATTAAAATTCGTAGGCACGTCAGGTTTCCATCAGAGAATTCGAAGACAAACTTGAATTAAAAATCACAGTACGCTATTCTCGGAACAAGATGGCAAAAAAAATATTTCAAGGAATAAATGAAGGTTAGCAATAAAAACTCAACATCATTCTAGCACTCATTTACTAAGGACAGCATCTAATGAATAATTTCTGGCAAAAAAGTCATTAACCACACCGTTCACACGTTTCACGTATAAACGACTATTCTGCCACTTATCCACGCATGATTGATCTTCACAAAAATCGTGTTTCATTCCCGTCATTTCGAGGGCCACCTCTGGCGCAGCGGTAATTATCTTCATCGATATCAGAGCTTCGATCAAACCAATTACTGAATACTCTTTTAAATCCTGCAGGAAAACCTGCTCCGGATAAATTTCATTTGGGTCCAAGTCACATTGACGTAGTACAGCCGATAAAGTCCGGTAATATAGATCGGCAGCACGATCGTAGTGATTAGAAAGAAATTCTTGATCAGAAGACATGTACAGATAGTAAGCTAAGTCAGTGACTGGTGAGGCGTATCTTATAAGTTGGTAATCGACGAATATAACATCAACGGGTCGTGTATTCTGAAAGAAAGGTGTAAATAATGAGATTTGTCAACATCGTCAGCCTAAAAACGTCTTATTGCTAGGCCAAGCCTTTCTATGTGCTAATGAATAGTACATAAGATGACTAGCCAAAAGTTGAAAGCCATAAGCACTTTTGGATCGCGGGTGTTATCTATTACCATTTTACAATAACAACTGGGACTAATAATGGTTTAAAATGCCAAGAGTATGGAGATTTTTTAGTTCCATTTTTGCATTCCAAATGGGCATCCCCTTTGTTTCGACCGAGTTACACCGGCCGCGACCATAGGTTAAACTAGTACAGCTATGCCTAGGATACCTGAACTGAATGATTTGCTTTCAGCCCTATTTGATTTGTTAATGGTAATAAAAGGAATTTGGAGACTTTATGTAAAGGTCAAGATGTGTTTGTGGTATAGCAGCATGTTTTTAAACACTTGGCTCTTAGAAACGGCTGTCGTTTCCTTATTAAACTATTTACTTTAAACTGATACGTTTAAAATTATAAATATTTTTATAGTTTTAGTGATACTCTCATAATTCTCAGCAGTTTTACCTGCATATAAATATTTACATTTTACCTGATATTTGAAAAGTAAATTGTTGTTCCAACAATCGCCATGACATATTGTAAGGTATTGCTTTTTATCAGGCATCGCACATTTATTTAGTGTTATTAGAATGTCAGCTGCGCAGTCTTCTAACTTTTTCCTTAAGATTGCATCTTCAATGACGTCAACAGAGGCTTTGTAGTAAGAAGCCATAGAACAGGATATCCGTCTCGTATCTGAGTATTGGACATCAGTGCGACACACCTTAACTATTTCTTCAAATGCTTCGGGTTGTAATTTTTGAAACACAAATGAAAAAGCGTGCAACTTTGCTAAATTTTTCATTACAAGAGAGACGTGGTCTAAGTCTAACTTTTTAAATCTGTCATGAAAGGTATATTTTTGTAGGTGTAGATTCGATATGACAATGGCTTCTTTGTCCCTCTCAGCGCTGGCAAAATCACAACTAGGAAATTTTATTTTCAATCCTTCGATAAGTTTAAAGCCCTTTTGCAGTTCTAAAATTTTAGGAACAATCTTTTGAAAGAACAAAACTTCACGCTTGTACGCTTCTCTGAAGACTGTTCGTTTTTTTGGTTCGCTGTGCCACTTTACGATATATTGCTTTCTAACCTTTTGCCCTTCTCTGTATCCTTTTATGCTCACTTTGTACATACCATCAATGTAACTATCAATATCTTCACAACCAAATTCAATAACGTAATCAAAATTTACTATATTGCCCAGATCGGTCACTTTATCGATTATGTTCATTAACTCAGGAGGACCACGAGAAATCTTTCTTTGCAGCATATTTATTATGTTTTATGTTTTGTTCATGTAAAACGTATCCACTCGGTTAAGTTATTGCAATCACTGAATGGAAATTATTGATAAATATCTCTGTGTGCTGCCACAAAGTTTGATTGACATTATCGTTAACGAAAAACCTTATGAAATATTTGTCAGCTCTACTATTGTAGATCATATCTATGAACAAGATAACAACTTGTAGACATTTAATAAAGTCAAAAATCTTGTTTTGCTTCTGGTGGGTTTGCCCAAATGAATTGAGGGTGATTCAGCTTTTCTTTTCTTTCAAACAACAAATCTAGCCTTCTGTGTCCCTGATCTTAATCACAGTTGCCACAACATAAGAATCCAAACAGCAGAACAGAATTCGCAGCTCACTTTTATCAGTGATCTCAACAATGCGAGCTCGCAATATGACGACGCTACGCTCTGAACGGTATCAGCGCGGAACCACTCGCGTCCACAAATAGATATGAGATAAACTAGTTCTGGTTCTCTGACAATGCCTTTTGTAAGACTTTCAATGGCCGTCCTGCCTGCAGACGCACGTAATACGTACCTAAGCAAACATGTATGACCGATTTTATGCATTCAGAGTCTCTTTGTGCCCATTGTCACCGTCCTTCTGGTCATTGAATAATCTCGGAATATGCGCTATTGGTCTGGTGACCGTTGTGAAAGAATGAACGAGTGTTCAATATTTCTATTGTGCTCCCTCGACGTTACGAGCTTTGTTATAGCCTGAACTTGGAGTAGGGATATTTATTTGGCTCATAACGTTTTAGATTAAACTATTTAGCTACTGTACTGCTTCATATCAGCCTCCTAATGAGTCCTATCTACTACAGGTTTATGCTTTAATATCTTCACGAAAAAGAGCATTTTTAAAGTTGTTACAGTTGAAAATAATATGTTTAATTATGATGTGATATTACTACTTAGACTACTTTTATTCAGCTATTAGTAAAGTTTCAAGTGTTATATTAATTTAATATCACCATTGTAGAAAGCTCCTAAATCATTACAAGCTGCAAGATTTAATTTACGGCCCGGCGAAGTGAACGATCTTTTGTTTCGATCGTCTTTTGTTTGCTTTTGTGTGTTATGGTTCAGCATATATCGCGTATTTCTTTAAAGTTAATCGAGTCAGCCAGTCTGGGCGCATTGACATCAGGTGAACTTGTTTGTTTGAGTATTCGTTAGTAGCCAACTGCCTTTGGCCACGCTGAATTATTTACCCGGCTGGACAAACAAAATACAAGCGCAGTAGCTTTTGCGTGCCTTTTGAAACGGGAAAATAAACAAATGCGAATACTGAAATTTACGTAAAACGCATCCTTGCAATTTGAGTTTTAAATGAAATGTGTAAATACGAAAATATAGTTTACACAGTATAGAAAATTGACTTTTATTATTACTTACTTATTTCTAATACTATTGTTTTGCTAGAAATAGTATTGAAAAGGTTGTTACATAAAATCATTGTTGTTTGAGTTTACTTAAAACCTTTCTTATTTCTTACATTTGAACTAATATTTCAGTGCCAATTGATAATCTGAATCTACACAATAATCACAATAATGTAAGATTAAAAATTATAAAAAAACATTGCTTTTAGAGTATTAAAACTGTGTAAACATTTTTGAACGTACATAGTTTTCACTAAAATGTCATTGTTTGCTATATTTACAGCGCACAAAGGCTTAAAGCTGAGTTTTTAAAACGTTCGCTGGTGCCAATGAAAATACAATTAATTGAATTTGAAAAATTGTTAAAAAAAATCCACAAAATATCCTGCACTTTTTGACAGACCAGATATATGGTTATGTTAAAAAAAATAGCCGACCTAGTTTTTTTTTTCAACACCGTTTCTAATCATTATTTTTTATTTAAAATATACCTAACTATCATCATCATCATCTCAGCCAAAACACGTCTACCGCTGGACAAAGGCCTCCCCCAAGGCTAGGCAAAGCTTAGAAATATTTGAACCAAACATCTTCAGGGCAGGTCTTATGGAGCGCCCCTAACTTCTCAATATAATATGATTTCGGCGTAGGGGAAATGTGTCTAGACGTCCAGGAAATCAGCTTTCGTGGAAATCACTAGTGACGCCGGTATCACGGCAGAATTTAAAATGTTGCATCACTCTGGATTCATAAATGTACAAAATGTGACGACCAATACATAATGTTTGGTAGTCGTAAGGTAAGGAAAATATTATATATATGGCATGTATTTGATTAAATTATAGAAGTACCGCAACTTAGAAAGATGCTATTTGGAATTCAACTAAGACATATCCCTAATAGAACTCAAAGAGGGAAACTAAAAAACTACGTTAATATCAAAGATCCTTTTTCTATAGAACTATAGAAGTTTTAAAGCAGCAAATTTATTCAATACATTTTCAACCATAACTTTAAGGCATAAAGTACAAAGTCTATTGAAGAAATTTGACAGTTTGCGGTAGGTTGATGTGCAGGCGTGTGTACATACGAGAAACTTTTCAACATAATTTTAAATATGAAACGGAAATAAAACAAAGTACAGACGCCAGACGCCAGAAGCCTGCACATCAACCTACCACAAACTGTCAAATTTCCTCAATAGACTTTGAAATTTATGCCTAACACATATGGTTGACAATGTATTGAAGAAAATTGACAGTCTTGGATAGGTTGATCTGCAGTCCAAACCTTGTGGTTTGGACTGCATTACCAACATTGCAACATTACCTTAACATTTTAAAAATACGTTGTCTTATAAATACTTATAATACGTAATTTTTAATAGAAAACCATTAATCGATAAAATGCTTTGTCAACAATAATAAATCTTCGATAAAAACAACAATTTTACTATACGAGTACTCTTACCTGCCTGATATAAAATAGTAATAGACAAAGTTAAGTCTAGTCGATAGATAAATTGTGTTTATAAAAAATACCATAATATTACCTATGAAAATATCACCAAGAAATATATTAAAATAAAAAAATATTGGACAACATTACATACATTGTCCCAAGTTGATCCCAAGTAAGTAACTAAAGCACTCGTATTATGGAAATCAGAATCAACAACGGTACCACAACCACCCAGACCCGACACAGTATCTAAAAGTTCGTTTTTCGACATTCGACCCGACCGGTGACCGAACCCGGGACCTTAGAGTTAGCGCCGCCCAAAGTCCGGCGTGCAAGCCACTCGGCTACGGAAGTCGTCGAAATATTGTTAAGTAATAGATAAAGAGACACTAAACAATCCACCAAAGCCAATGTAATCTGATGAGCTTGCCACCGCGCATGTTGATTTTTGAAGGGGGTCATGCCAATTATTTTTATAACTATAGAGCCTTTAACCATATAGGGTTTAAATATTAAGCCTCAAAATTGCCTAGATGGAAGCACACTTCATCAGAAATCTACTGAGAAATAGGAATGTCTTATTTCTTACCGTCGGAAAACAAACATTATACGAACATTAACATATTAATATGGCAACCTGGTGTAGTATCAATGGTGGCAACAGACTTTGGTAAGATGATTGTAGTTTGCCAGACCTAATAACAAGCTCTACCAGTCCACCAGTCCAGTACCACGCATATACAGTAAAATATGTAGGTCGTTGGAATTGGAACAATAGAACCTTTAGGCCTGAGATGGGTAAAACGGAGAAAATAGACAATGGAAAAGATGAATCCTATAATAATGAAAAATGCACTTGTAAAGCGGAATGTGGGTTTAATATCAACATTTACAACATAAATTCTACCACTTCAAAAGACAAGCAAAAACAATAAAACATAAACGTCAAAGTCAATTGTGACAAATTAAAAAGAATAATATTTAAAACTATACAAAATATCATAAAAAGGGCGGCTCAAAATGAGTCTGCAACAATGGGTGTTATAACATCAAGTTAATAGAAACATTATCTGTCCTAAAAATGGATAAACGCGACACTCTGTGTTAAAACATTTTACACGTAATATAGAATAACCTGTGCGATAATCTGTCACCCTAGCTTAATGAACTTATTCAGTATTGCAATTATTTGCTGATCATAGAAATTCATTGTTGACATCCTATACACCATTTCTATATTTTAACAATCTTAGAACGTAATGAAAGTTGACGTCTCGAGCTGTTAGAAATCTTTAGAATGTGAAAATCAAATTTCCCATTCGCCATTGTCGCATCCAATTATGTTAATGCTAAAAGCAATAATTCCGAAACCTTTGCTGTTGTTTGTTTGCGTAGTCGGGCCCCACTTCGGTGTGCCCAAAGTAAACCTTTCGCAAATGGACTCGGTTCGACGCTCCGCGCCCGTTGTCGCGGACCGAAAGAGCTTACTTTTTTTCAGAGACTGCACGAAAGGAGCCCGCTCCCTATTTTATATGTAATAAAACCTTCATGCAACGAAAAAAGATGGCCGCCTACAGGCGAGCAGCGCTTATTATAACATTCGTAATTTTATGTTTTAGTTTCTACTTTAGTGCGCGCCATAGTTTGTGCTTTTACAAAATAATAAATGTTGAGGCGTGTCAAGCTATGGGATTTAATAGGCTATTTAGATAGATTACAAAAACACAAATGTTGAAAAAGTTTTCACGAGCAGGATTTGAATCTCTGCCAATAGAGCTATCGTGGTTCTAACCAGCCCGCCGAAATTATTCAACACTATTTACTATTTTACTTTGAAAGCCAAAGGCGCCCATTCAAGTTAGAACCACGATAGCTCAATTGGGAGAGCATCTGACCCGGTAGGTCAGAAGGGTGCAGGTTCAAATCCTGCTCGTGGAAATTTTTTTTAACATTTGGGTTTTTGTAATTTGTTTCGCAACAAAATTTGCGTTAAAATGATATAAACAAAAAAACATTTTACTTAAATAGACTTTAGAAATCCTCCTCAAACTGGCAAAAACTGGATAATTATTATACAAACAGACTTGTTGGCTATATTTACATGAAAAATAAACACATGATAATGTCGGCATGTGTACTTTAAATATTCTGGAATTTATTAGTTGTTGCCTGTCAATTAGTCAGTATCAGTATATACAGTATGTCAGTATCCCTATAACCACGGACTAATAAAATAAAATAAAATAAAATAAAATAAAATAAAATAAAATGTAAAATAAACGCGAATAGTTCCGAATAAAGTGTTGTAAAATAAATATATAGAGCGTTGTTTTCACGCTGCACCAGTTGTCCTTGCGTCTGGACTCCATTTCCACTTAACATCAGGTGGAGTGGAGTCATTTGTCGAGCTACGTATAAAAAAAAATAATACGTTAAGAGAAAACTTCGGGCCCGTTCTTAAGCACTGCTCGTTCGGAGGAGTGCAAGTTTGGTATAGTTGAAGTTCATAAATATGAAGTTTCTATGGAAATATTGTATGTACGTTACATTACATCACATTCTATAAACATTTTATATTTTGTAAACTACGGTCCCATTTCGACCACTGGGCGACCACTAGTAAATAATATTACACTTCACTTCAACACTCTATATTTCTTACGTGTACAAAACTAACCCAGTAACAAAATAAAAAAACTTAAAAATAATAATATGTAGGTAGTTATAATTAACGCGAGTTGTTGCGAATAAAGTGTTACATTTGAAATAAATAATATTTCACTTCTTTATTTTTTCTTACGTGTACAAAACTAACCCAGTTTGCGATTCAACACTTGAATACTTGCATTGGGTACACAGGGGTGCATTAGGCCCAGCAGGGGTGCGTATCGATTGGTCACCCCTCCCTCGCGGCACTACACGATATTACTCCGCCACCCTTCCGTTACAATTGCACCCGGACCGGAATAACATTATTGTACAGTGTTTTGACTTCAAAGAAACAATATTGAAGGCCACTTCGGTTTGGTGCTTTCCGCAACGATCGCCGCTTTTCATAAGCGGGTTTTATAAAAAAAAAATATTTTCTTGCTCAATCTTTTATGTAGTTTAGCTCGGCCTTTATCTTTACGCTCGCTATATGGTTTTCTCCAGTATACCCAGCCGCACAGGCAAGTGTAACTGGCATGATACGCGTATGGGTGCCGAGAAGTGAGTGCGCGTACAACTCTGGTACCAAAAAGGACATTTGGTGATCGACTTCAGAGTTGACGACCCGTCATCATCATCATCATCAGCTCACTTTTATATTTCCATAGCTGAGGCACGAGCCTTCCCTATGGATGGATAGGGAGAACGGGCCATAAACCACCACCCTGTGCGGATTGGTAGTTGTTAACGACTGCTAATGCAGCCGGGACCAACGGCTTTACATGCCTTCCGAAGCACGGAGGAACTCGACATGATACATTTTTGGTCATCCATCCGATGACCGGCCTTTGTGAAAGTTACTTAATCTCAGCAGTCGCAGACCGGGCGCGTAACCACTGCGCCATCGAGTTGACGGCAGTTTCCACTGCTTAGCAGTGAAAACTGCTAGTTGTTCTTTTCGTTCAACGAGAAATGAGCGCTTGACAGCCCCCCGATCTGATCCGCACCCCTCAGAGAATCTAGTAGGGCACGGGGACACGCACTAGTGCGTGATGCCGTTCCCTCTAGAAAACCACCGAAGGTGATTCGTTTCACACGACTTGAGGAACCCTTTAAGTTTCTCGTTGCCCCCAAAAATGCCCTGTGAAGCTGAAAATGCCGTCTGAGGCAATCAGCAAACTCTCCAAAAACCGGAGCTTTTTTGGAGAGTTTGCTGATTGTCTCATCTATCTCCAGATATATGATATAGATAGATAATATAGACGACACTATACGACATACGTGTCCATGGGTAACTCTTTTGACTCTTTTGAGTACTGGGTGAGAAATGCGCTTCGGCGGAACCTAATCTGGCCTTATTACTTGTAGAGAAGGTCCGCTGTGCGAGTTTTACTTGCGCAGCGACGTCTAGGACCTTTTCGTAAAACCTAATGGTTGGTAAGTGGGTGCCAGTACAAATATAAGTTAAAATGTAAGAGTGGGGGTTGGGCTTTATCTCGCCTGATAGTTAGTGACGGTGAGACTGTAAGTGGAAATGCACTACACTCGGCATTTTCACTACTGGATCTGGAGGAACTGACTACGGGCCTAACTAGCTCTAATTAACGTCACCTAAGTGCCGTGTCTATTCTAAAAATAGAAAGAGACATGTTTCACCCGTCTAATATAATTGTGTTAGTATCACAACATTACTTTATAACAAATCTATAAAAAAATATCGTTGGCATCTTGTAATGTAACTCATTACGCTGAAGGGCAACTATTTTGATGGATATTTATATACAGAACGGTCTAGACCACTTCAAACGATAATAATACCCTTATTTAGTATTAGAAGAAAAATACATTAATACAGTAAATAATATGGAACTACTATAATGACTGAACTCATATCAAACATAAGTGCAGTAACCTCAAGTTATAAAGGTTATTTTTTATTTATTTAAAAATACTGCTAACTACGTACGGTCAACGCCGCCCACAGATATATGATACTTTCAAGAAGCTGACTACGCGTTCATATCACATATATATTTAACAAACTAAACCACTTACTACTGTAAATCACTGGTTGATTGAGGAAATCAACTTTGTGTTTTAGAAGCCACCACATTTGAGAAGTGGTAGGCCGAAAGCCGGCTAAATTAACGAACAATTGAACGAGACTCGAGGCCCGAGCACTGCCCAGCGGCTCTAATTAATCAAATGACAATCGTATTTGATTATTAGGGTTGACATGGATTCAATATACCTTTGATATAATTTATCTCGTCTTTTTATGTAACAATCAATAGTTTGTTGCGAGCCATAATCTTTGTACACACGCCTGCACATCAACCTACTACAAACTGTCTAATTTCCTCAACAGATTTTGAACTTTATGCCTAAGGCAGCTGTCCCACCACCCAGCGAGTAGGCGACGAATTATCGACTATTTTCTCGCATAAGAAACGTACAATAGATATAGATCCTGTGTCAATAGATGCATATATTAATAGCTGATCGCTGACTGTTCACACTGCCGGCGAGTACTCGTTTTACTAGTTTGCCGCTGGCGAGTGCTCGCTTTACTAGTTTGCCGCTGAGCATTACTCGCTCAGCGATACTCGATTGGTGGTCAGTTCACTCGCCGAGCGGTCATTTCTACCTAGAGTGCGGATCTGAGTGCTAGGGATAGCTACATAATGAATACATAATTCATGGATACATAATATTGACATTGACATATTTCGAATTGTATATGTTTTTGTTATATGTTTTTCTGGTTTCCTTTAGTCTGTAACCGCTGAGCCACCGTCCTTTATTGCATTATAAGCCAATGCGGGCAACAAAAGCAATTTACTGTGCGGTCCCTCATCCAATTGGTGAGAATTGCCAGCTCTACTTCGTAGCTACACTAGAAAGCAAATGTATAAAGAATCAAAATCAATGCACCATATTATGAGCGCTCGCGTAACGTTCTTAATCGCGAATCTCAGCTAAGAACTGGAACTACCTTATGTGTTCCCTGAATAAAGCTATTTCTAGGTATGATATCTTTCAACAGCCTCGGTGGTCTAGTGGTTCCTAGAACATGTTTGTGTACTCGGTTTGTTGGTGATAGGATTTGTTTGTCCGCTAGCTACTACCATATTATCTAAATATGTCGCTATAACATCAATGGTTGTGGCATTGTTGTGTTCCGCGGCAGCTAGAGATAAGAAAGCCAGTGACTCAGTAGTTGAGAATCCCGGGTGAAGTGCTCTTCCACTGTTAGCCTTCTCATCACTTAACATCAGGTGAGATCACAGAGGCACTGTGCTTACCCTTACCTACGGATGAGTGCGGATTGGTGGTTGTTTACGAAATTGGTGCCTTTGCGAAAGTTTCTTAACTTTAGTAATCACAGACCGGGCGCGTTAACCACTGCGCCATCGAACTCCTCAAACTGCCATGCCATAACCATATAGAAACAGGTACACAATAAATTTGTGTCAACACCTCTCCAGTACCTATCCTTCCTTACAAACTGACAATCTAATCCTACTAATATTATAAACGCGAAAGTTTGTAAGTATGGATGGATGTTTGTTACTCTTTCACGTAAAAACTACTGAATGGATTTTAATGAAACTTTCCTCATATACAGACCATGACCCAGACCAGCATATAGGATACTTTTTTTTTTTACTTTAGTCTTCGCGAACGAAGTCGCGGGCAACAACTAGTTTGTTCATAAATATTTAATATCTTAACAATATACATCAACGAGTTTCTAAAACAATCACCAAACTTTACAAAGCTTAAACGTTGTATGCCTAAAACAGTATGGTCATGAATTTTCATTAACGAGACGGTCCAACAGTCGCTGCAATAAAAAACCCATGAGGTTCCATTTCTATTTTTGTTCAGCGAACGTGCTATAAATCCATATTCACGAGCCCTTGTTTTCCACACGCTTTGTTCCCGCAAATTGGTATGACATATAGCATCCTAATTGTATTAATGAATTGATCGGAGTTCGAAATTTCGAATATTAATTTTAGTTTTGCTGGCCAGTTTTTCAAAATTGCAAATTGTAGCACTGATGGGATTGCTAACGGATAGAGCTCGCATCAATTAATGCATGATACTTTTTGCAATAGATTTCGTTGGGAAGCTCAAGGCCTAGAGATTTTTTTCAATAGATTGACGTAGTTATATTAATGTTTACTATAAAACACCTTACTTGTATTGCGAATCCTAACTCAATATTATAAATGCGGAAGTGAGTTTGTTTGATACGCTTTCACACGTAGACTATTTAACGATTTTGTTTGTTTTGTTGTCATAGAAACTGGCAAAGCAGTACGAAGTATGCCGGGTCAGTTAGAATACTATAACCCTTTATAGGGCTCTAGCAATATATTAGACACTATAACCTTATTCCTGAGAACTTAAGTGCAAAATGTCGTTTTCCTACGTCCAAGGGTTTGGACTGTAGTACGTCAGCTAAAGAATTATTCAGCGACAGAGCAATCGAACTTTTACTACTAACAATTGGACTTTTGTATTTATATGCCTTGAATATGAATAAATACAATATAAGAGCACAATTGTGACCTTATGTTTAATAAAATTTCTCAACAATAATAATTTCTTTATTACTGAAATATCAACAAAAATAGCTGTGTTTCATATTTTATATTACTTTTCTTTAACACCATCTTTCATGTTTTTTGACAGCAATATAGATCAAAGAAGCCTCCGACAGCCACGCTCAAATTATGGCGACAGCGCTCACCGGCGACGCCGTCAGACTTCATAAAACCTTCCAAACGTCGTTCGCAATATTTATTTATTTATGGCGAACCACACTGACCTAACATATGACAGTCTAGTCGACCTGTGTGCTATTTTTATTTTGTTATGAAAGTTCCTGTCATATTTATGTCCAATATGAACAGTAGCAAATAGGTAGATTAGGCATAACCGACCTTCTACTTCCTGCCTTGGTGGGCCCAAGGTTACTTACTTGGGGTCGGCGCAAAATATACGTTTCTTCCGCGTTCATTTTTGCTAAGGTTTTGGCTAAGTACCTATTTACCAGGGTTTGTTTTGGGTTGCCAGAGGAAGACCATAGACTAGCTCTATTATCATGTCACTTAAATAACTATGGAAAAAATTACAGAATCAGGCGGCAGAGTTACTACGATTGTATGTGATAAAATAGCAGAATATACATAGTAACACGTTAACAACAAACAATTTTCCAGTCGTATTTACCACTTCATAAAATGTAGGTTTAGTTGTATAATAAATAATTATGTAAAGTTAGACTAATCATCATTCCATTCCTAAAGCTATTAATCAATCACGAGTCTCAAATGTAAAGCTTTTAACCCAATGTAATAAACTTTGAATGGTGAAACACCAACAATTACTCTCACAAGGGAATTGAATTCTGAATAATTAAATAAATTTATGGAAAAAATAAAAAGGTTATATTTATAGATTTATAACGAAGAGCTTTTTAATGTATTCTTAGAATAGGCAAAAATATAAAAAAAATCTTTAACCCAGTAATTAAACAAGTTGTTTATATATCAATCCTAGATTTTGATTAACTAATCTAATGATGACAAAAGAAAGTTTGAGTTTATGGCTTTAATAATATTTAGTTTTAGAATTAAACTCTCCATACCTCGTTACAAGGGTCGGATTTTGTTTAACAAATCTATTGATAACAAATGAAAGTTTAATGGCATAGTGACATTCACAAGAGCTACTTGTAGCCTAAACTGTATAAATGATTTTAAATTTTGTTTTTTTTTTAAATTTTAAGTTTATGGCATTTATTTTCTTTACTTTTATAAACTCTCCATACCTCATATTAAGGCCCATGTAGTGCCCATCTTAAGTTTTCGTCTGAACCATCACTTTCCTTGCCAATCAATCTTGTGCTTTTATAGATGCTTGGTTTTATAGATTCTGCTTTGGATAGTCGTACAGATGATGTCCATCAGACTTGTAGCCTCCTCAGAGCCCTTTACACTAGCGTTTCTCTAGTGCATGCGTTTGACAAACGTATGACAACGTAACGCCGCCGTAGTAGACAACTGCGGTTAGGCTCAGGCCTACTATCCACGGAGGCGAAGCTTCATAGACGCGTATTCATCATTATACGCTGTGTATGCCTGCTTGCAGCTTACATACAAAACTATGCTACTCTGTCGACAGAGAGGCAACATCGCGCTCGCGTCGCTGCATCGCTCCATGCAGGCGTCATAACGCCTGCCGTACCGCATGTCATACGCCGGGGCGTACATAAAGTGAACGCACGTGTTTATTAATGTAAAAAATGGCGGGAACGGCTGTAAAATTTGTTCAGATAGTAGAATTCTCACAAATTATTGGCAACGTACCTACGCTTGCGATACGCCTCGTGGACACGCTGGGCTGCTTAAACTGGTTGGCATATTTTGAAGCGTCTATGAAGCTACGCCTCCGTGGACAACTACACTGAGCGTATGCTGAGACGCAGGCGACGCAGCTCCGCGCAGCGCAGCGCATGGCAGATTTTGTAATGTATAGATGTGCCGAGAGCTGCGTACGCTGCGGCGCAGGCACATGCGAAGCGGACATGTGTCTGCCCTGTCCTGCGCCTTGTTGTAGTGCCGACACAGATTTCTGCGAGCCGCGTGCGTGTCGACACGTTTTACCATTTTATTATAATTTTGTAACAATGATAGACCAATTAATAGAACTCTCTCGATAGTACAAATTATCCATTAGTAGAACATTTTTTCATATAATCACTTTAGTTTTTCTATGCTTTGCCAAACTGTAAAGTAGCAACAAGTCATCAATTTCATTATCAGACTCTGACTCTGAACTCATTTTGGTCATCAACTCCAAAACGTCTATCCTTTGTACTAGCTAGGACGTGAATGAAGTGCCTGTGCTGTGTCACTTAGCTGCGTCGCAACATGCCTATGTCTGCCTTAACTGCCCTGCTCTGCAAAATCTGCACTGTGCTGTGCTACGTCACCTGCGTGTCAGCATATGCTTAGCCTAAAGTCGCGTAAACGCACGCGCAAGACTGCGGCCAAGCTTGTACCTGCCTGCGTTGCGTAGCTACGCGTAACGCGTGGGCGTAGCGTTTTCGTAGCGTTGTCGTAGCGAGCGTAGCCAAGTAATTATAAAATTTATTTTCGTAGTAAATACATAACTGAACAGGATGCCTCGTGCTAGTTTTATTCGCCATTCGATCATGATAATGAAAACTGTAACAAAGTTATGTCCAGCAGTGGACTAGTATAGGCTGATGATGTCTCGACCGGACCGTTGGAAGCGCTGGGAGGTGTGTGGGGATGGACGATGGTCTGCCCGACCCACGACACAAAAACCAAGAACATCGGCCGCTGGGCGGGACTCTGAGTACTCGGAGAGTCGTTCATGGAAATTATCGTTTACGTTAACGTGATCGAATGTCAAATAAAAGTCACACTAATAGTCACACTAATAGCTGTTCAGAGAGAGCTAGTTGCCATGAATGAAAGTGTTAATTAATAGTAGAATAGTAGTAGTTGAATTTGTTAATTATATTTTTTACTTTAAACAGGCGGAGTGTACACAATATAAATACAAAATCTCAGAATACAATGAAAAGAGGCGAAGTCACTGGCCGTTGACTCCATTACAGTAATAATTGTATAAATCAAGCTAAACTCTCCTCAAACCTTATTTAATTAACGTTCCTTAATTGCTTTAAGGGACCGACGATATTATGACTTCTGGGACCAGTGTTACAATTAATATTTTTTTATTTAAAAAGAATTTATAGATTGTGTACACCGGCAGAAAAAGTGTTTACTACGTTTTACAATATAAATAAGTTTTCAAGCAATTTGATTGCGAAGTTTCTGTTAAATTGAAGTAAATTTACTAGTTTTATTGAAATTAAAGCTATAAACAAATTAAAATTAAAAGTTTTACGTTTTTTAAGTCTTTCCAAAACTGTATCAAATAATTTATTAATTATAGAGGCATTTGCACCTGAGTATTAGACTGGATATAAGCAAAGTAATTATGTATACCTACTAGAAAACTTTCATATGATATTATTATAGGGCATTTATTTTTATGAAACTAGGAGGTCAAACTGCCTTGGTGACCGAGTGACAACGCTCTCGGCCGGATACCTTGTCCTGGGTTCAATTCCCTGGTCGGGCAAAGTGTGTTTCGGATTTTTCGATGCACAGTCCGAGTTCGTGATCACCAACCCTCATTTGCCAAGCGTGGTGATTAAGCCATTAAGCCAAGCCAACACGCACTCGATCTGCCTGATGGTAAGCGGTCATTGCTAACCATCAGGCTGATCAAGCAGCTGTTTAATGACTGAAATTGCTTTGATGTTGACAGTTATCTAGACAAGTTCTGTCCGGAAGCTAAGTATAGCTATTTTTCCATTTATTTATATCTGGGGAAAATGCTTTTGCGTTCTACAGCGTCTGATGAAACGTAGATAGTGTAACCACCAACGTAAATTAACTAACCTGTATATTGAAATATAAAAGCTTAATTTCCGGTTTCATTAACGTGCTTTACGGCCATTTTCGACAGAGTATTTACAGAGCTTATTATTGAATTGCATTTACATAAATACAAAAACAAAATTAAATATTTAAGTCTAGTTTTTATTTAAGGCTTTTACGGGTTTTAGCATCCCTTACAGTTGAGTAGGTTTCGCGAATTCGCTATTTCTGAGGTGAAAATTTTTGCGTTCAAACATTTCTTTGTATATTTTGCCGCTTTTACTGCTGGGCCTAGCATCACAAAAATTATGTCATTCGTCGAAAATTGCTTTGGCAAAATTTTCGTGGCACCACGCTCTGTGCGTCTGCGGAACAAATAGAGAGAAAAAAACACTATGGCAACGGCAAGTGAGAGGGAAACGGGAAAAATTTCATTTTAAATATCTGCTTTAACATTTTCAACCAAAAATGTTGTAGAATAAAGTTACTTTGTTTTGTTTTTCATATGAAAAGGGTTTGTTAATGATTTAAATCTGGGCCAACATGGTGCCTAGTGCGAGTTTCATTTGCTTTTCGATAACTTTAAAAAGATGAATATTTTACAAAAACGCAAAAAAGAGTAGGTACCTCTTTTGTGTCTACGTTTTGATTCAAGACAAATAAAACACTCACTACGCACCCTCGGCCAGATGAGGTTAATAATATCAAAACTACTTAGTTAGTTAATTTACAGTTACTTTACTGATTTAGAATAGATACTTTATTGTACACATAAAAAAACAATGTTTTAAGATATTTTATTCTAGTTCCAATGAAGAAACTACTCTTATAGATAAACTTTTCAGTCTATCACAGTGGACAGATTTCTGAAGTAAATTTATTTATATGCAAATTATAAGCTCAAAAGAAAAATAATTAATCGAAATTCTCATCGAAGCAAGCAGAAATAATTATATAAGGGAATAATTCTTATTGAAAAATATTACTTTTAAAACCCAATATGTTCCTAAACGAATCTACCTACGTGATTTACTTATCATCAACAAATTTTATCTGTATGATGACCATAATCTTTCATAAAAAGAATTTTAAACATAATAAACATTTACCGAGTAAAGACGTAATTTCTGATCACGTTTTCCAAGTCGTATTAAACGGTTTTATACGTTTTTTTTTTTTAACTATCATTTTGTACTATTATATCTTTCAACTTTAACAAACTATCATCACAAAATTATCTTTTGATTAATATAGACTGTTCCAATACCGCACTTTATCAAAACTGGGATTAGAACCCGGGGTTTTGCCACTTGGCTACCGAGGCGTTGCTAATAAATTATTTAAAAATATCCCTTAGGTTCCCGCGTAACGCGGAAAATGTCACTAGCGGCTGCTAGTATATTACACATAGGTACCGTCAGCGTCAAAGAGATCTGAGCAAAACATTAATACAAGAACAATTGACAAAAAACAGCCTTATGTCATTGACACTCGGTTACCTACACTTTTGATTCAAGTCTGAAAACAAATGAAAGTGGATCTTAACGTATTGTAATAATGGTGATTTTTGTCAAACGTTCACATATTTTGGTCTGAACGCTCTGTTCATTTTGCCGCTAACTTTGCCTGTACGTTATAAGAGCGATGCTTTAGAGGTGATGTATGAAAGTATTATGGTGCCTATTCCACGTCGATAAGTAAATGCTACCCTTGTCCGTGCGAGTTACGAACCCTCTGGGGATGTGTAAGCGTATTTTTCCGCAAGCCCTTTTGTTAGGGATGCTTGTGGAGTTCAAACAGTTTTCAATTAAATTTCGATTCATGTTTACCTTTGTGTCTTTGAATTGTTTCTACGGCATCGTTTTATGTTTTACGTTGGTAGTATTGCCATAATTTACGTTCTGTTATGTTTGAGACAAAATCATAAACACACTTAGACACAATTATAAATAGCAAGTAGCTCGATGGCGCAGTGGTTAACGCGCCCGGTCTGCGAGTGCTAAGGTTAAGCAACTTTTGCAAAAAGGCCGGTCATCGGATGGGGGACCAAAAATGTATCATCTCGAGCTTCTCCGTGCTTCGGAAGGCACGTAAAGGCGTTGGTACCGGCTGCATTAGCAGTCGTTAACAACCGCCAATACGTACCGGGCCCGCGTGGTGGTTTATGGCCCGTTCTCCCTATCCATCCATAGGGAAGGCTCGTGCCCCAGCAGTGGGGATATAAAATAAGCTGATAATGAATGATAAATAGCAATACAAAAACAAATGAGTTTATAACTCTAAATATCGACCTCGTTAATGCGCCCCTAAGCTCATAAAAATAAAGTTCAATATTGATTCGCAATAATAACAGACTTGAACTTAAATTGTACTTTCACAAAACCCCTGCAATCAGTCTTTTAAGGAGGATTACACTAGCCAGAGAGTTATCAACTCCTAAAGCTGATAGGATAATAGACCTGAGTGATCTCATTGTGCCGCAGGTATTATAAAATTTGAATTCCATACTTTGTAGCCAGTCCTTTGGAAATTATCCTGCCTGAAACGAGATAATAAGAGCTTTCGCTACGTTTGCAAAGATATTTTCTTTTTGAGATTTCATTAATTACCCAATGAATTTAGAAGTATTAAATCAACCAAATCAAGCGAACCAAATCAATTACTCCTTACCAATATTATGTAAAAAAATCCCCACTTCATGTGTAGGGGACGTAACCTAAAAAAAATATTTTTCAAAATTTTACTTCACCGCTTTATCGGCGTCATTAATATTTATATCCATGCCAAATTTAAGCTTTCTAGTACTAAGAGTCTATGAGTTAGGCTGGGGACAGACAGACAGACAGACGGAAATGGCGAAACTATAGTTCTTTTTAGGGTTCCTCGTTGACTACGGAACCCTAAAAAGAAGACTGCAGAAGGTAAGCTTCATACTTGACGCACTCGAACGCACACATAGTCACCTTTTACTGATACAAAATCTCGCAACAGCGCGCAACAGTCCGAGCGCAACTGTTACGTAATTCAAGTATGAATTCAATCGCGGCGTGTATGAAACAAACCTTCTGTCTCCTATTTTGTGCTAAAGAGGAGGTTCGCTATTGATTTGATACCTGTTGTGCCGACCCGACCAGGCAGCCCTGAATAATGTACAATATTGCTTAATTGGAAAATATTCCGACTGTATCTTTGACATCAAAAATGTATATCGGAGAGTGGAAAGCAGCCATTTAATGGTGTTACGTAAACGAGGTTTGCACTCGTGTTTTGTTTTGGTTCTTTGTTCTCTTCATAAAATGATTGTGATACAATACCTACTATATGTATGTAGGTACAATGCTTCTAATAAAGAGCCTGCATCAGCGTCACCCCGTTCAACATGTTAATGAAACGTTTATTTTCTTTACTTGATGGCTTCGTGCGGTTAGCCGGTGTCATAGTAATTTTCTTACAAGTTAATTATACAATATATGATGATGAATGATAATAGTTATTAGTAATGATAAATCTTATAACCCCTAACTCTCTGAGTATCTCAGTAAAGATGAGGGGCTTTGTAGAGACCTCACGCTGCCTTCTTGAGAGAATTAGAAAAGTGACGTCGTTGTTCATTTTGTTTCATTTGCCAACACTCATGCAGGTTAACGAACACTTAACACTTAACACTAAATAATTCACCATTATTTCACATAATATTTGACATTTAACACAAACTTTAGAAAATGAAACAACACTGCACACTAGACTATATTCACTTTACCGCCAAGAAGTCAAAAAGATTAATGAAACATACGTGAATTGTATTAATATTGTTTAAAGAAAAATAACAAAAGAGTCCTCTCTCTCTCTCTCTCTCTCTTTCTCTCTCTCCCTGGGTTCATAAAACATTATTAATCATCAAATTCCTTCCGTAATTGAGTTCGCTTAAATGAGCTTTCTGGCTTAATATTAATTTCCTCCCATTTAATGCATGCCTAAGAGATTACTGTGTGGACTCGACGCGGTATTAATTAGAAAGCACCAAGTTATTATTTAAAATACAGTTATATTATTAATAGCAGCAAGAACATAGTCAGACAAGACTGAATCGCGCTATCAAAGCGTCTTAGTAAATAGCATATAGGCCATAGCTCAATAAAGTTGTTACCTACATCAGATCAAGGAAGCTACTAGCGGTTTCATTTTCAACCTTAAGTAAAAAGGTATATATACCATTTGTCATTTTTCAGACAAGTGTCTGCGATATAAAAAAAAATTGTTTATTTCCATTAACAATTTTGGCGTTACAAACAATGAGTTGGAGCTTCTCTTTAAGCTTAGAGGCCTGTTTTGAGCAGCCCCGCTCCTCCTTAATGATTTTACATACATACATATTCATGAACAGGCACACAAAAGTAGCAAAAAGAATACTCATAATGTTAGAATATAAGTGCATGTGTGGGGTGTGTGTGAGTGTGTGTGAGTGTGTGTGTGGGGGTGTGTGTGTGTGTGTGTTTGTTTCATGGGTGTGTTTGTGTATGTGTGAGAGGGAGGGGGTGTGTGTGTGTGTGTGGGTGTGTGTATGGGTGCGTGTATGTATGTGTGTGTGCGTGCGTGTGGCATATTATGTATGGCGTTAGTTTTGTATTTTATTAGACTATGAATAAGAGGAATGATTATGTCTCTTCCTACGTTTTACTATTTAACCATTTAGTTACAAGTTTTTTGGTTTCATTGCGTGTCTTGTTATAAATAAATAGTTCTCTGTTTATGAGATTATATAGGTGGACAGATTGAGTAATATATTATGTTTGTGCAAATTTTGTCCTAACTCTCGGAGAATGGCCTATTAAATTTTTCCTTCTCCTATTCATTATATCCGGGTTATATGGCAGTGATTTGTGAAGTTTTTGGGTAGCCTGTACAATGTATGTATAGATTTCTTACCGAAAGGATGTTACCTAATTGGTAGAGGCTTGCCGTTGGATAACGTAATTTTTTGAAAAACATCACTTTTAGTAAACACCTTTGAGCTCGTTCTAACTTTAGAAATTTAGTCTTACCAGCCCCTATATAGTGATGCAATATGTAAAAACAGACTGTATTAGAGCTATATAAATAGTATTCAGTAGACAGAATACATCGCGCACTAGTGCGCGATGCCGTTCCCTCTAGATAACCTCTGAAGGTGATTCGTTTCACACGGCTTGAGGGACCCTTTACGTTCCTCGCCGCCCCCAAAAAAGCCCGGTGAAGCTGAAAATGCTGTAGAGGCAACCAGCAATCTCTCTCAAAAAAAAACAGAATACATTTTCAACCATATAATTTTGGGATAAAGTTCAAAGTCTATTGAGGAAATTTGACAATTTGTGGTAAGTTGATATGCAGGCGTGTGTACTTGTAAATAATTTTAGTTGTTCCCGGCTGCATTTGCAGTCGTTAACAACCGCCAATCCACACAGGGCTCGCGTAGTTGTTTATAGCCCGATCTCCCTGTGGTGTTTAAATACAGGGAAGGCCTCAGGGGATGAAGTCTCATGCCCCAGCAGTGGGGACACAATAAGAAGATGACGATAATGATGATGAGATGAGGTACAAGTTATGATGGGACTGACATGGCATTTAGAACTTCTTAATTTTTTTTTTTACAAAGACAGTAATGTAAAATAAAATTTGAATGTAAAGATTCACCCCACCCCCTAAATCCACAAAGGATTTTTGCTCTCTTTCAGGTCTCTTTCAAAATCCATATACAGTGACGGTGACAGATAGAACAAAATCGAAAACTTTTCAATCGGAAAGTGTTCGAGAATTGAGGGGCTACTCTGACTAAAAAACGAGATTTTCCTTTAATCTTTAAGAGTTCTCTGAAATTTTAAAAGCTACCGTTGAGTTTCAAATATCTTAGAAGTATTAAAGAGGTGATGGAAATGACAAAACGAATAAGATAAATGACATATAAATACATATACATATAAATGACATATAAATGACATATATTTTATATATGTTAATATATGTTGTATAATTCATTAAAAACCTATCTGCTGTAACTCAAAGCCGTGTAGCGACTTGGAACTCAGAGATTCACTAACATAACCACTATCAGTCTCTTTCATTCTAGAAAAATCGGGAAATCCTTATTTAAAAAAACTACCTTTTTTTTAAATATTTTTTTTTATCTTTATATTCCACAACGAAGAAGCGTTGGTCCATCATTCAATTTTCCCTTAATTTGGTGCTGGCAACCAACCAAACTTATAACAATATTATATACCACCAATGGGAATAGAACCCATGACCTCTTGATCTGAGACCGGTGGTCTAACAGATTCAACTGCGGGCACGCTATCTGCATCACAAGATACACACATATGTTAGAAGTCAAACAAAAGACGATCGAAATTGCTAAAAAATTAACACTGCCCAAACCCAAATCCATGCTAGCTAAGTTGCAATGGTTGCCACACGAAATAAATCTAGAGAATTCGTTAAAACGACCGCTATGTCCGACCGACGCGACGACTGGAAACTTTTTCAATTTCCATCTGATGCCGAGTTGGAGGCACTTAACACCAAATACCCGCGGAGGAAGGGTTTTAACGTGACATTATTAAAAACCTTGATTGAGGATAATTATTATATTAAAAATCTAAATTTTATTTCGAATTTATAATTAACTTTGACAGCAGACAGTCTTTAGCGGCCGTGGGCTGCGCTCATAAGATATATAAATATAATGCATCGAGAATTATTAAAGAAACGAGATCTCATCTAAAACAGCGCATGTAACTATTTTAGGAATCAAGGTAGGTAAGTATTATATAACACTTTGCGTGTACAATAAAGATTCTAAACATCTAAATACTTCAGTTAAGCCAACGTATTCACATTCACATCATTCATTTACATCAAGCAAGGTTAAGAGCTTCGATTAATATATTAACTAAAACCTCTAATACGCCACATTCAACATGAACCTCTTTACGCCAAAAAGTAGTTTTGCCTCCTTTAAAAACATCAGTGACGAATTAAATGTAATAGTAGAAACTGTTTCAGAGCCCCAAAGGATCCGAGAATCCCTGAAGTGCACTGAACAGTAAAGCACCCTCTCGATTTACAGTGCCTTGGCGACTCGTAAACTCTTCTGTCCTTGTCTAAATCCTTGAGTCAGAGTGGAGTAGCATCCAAATCACATTTAAGCTTTTATAGGCTGAAACCTCCTCATTCTTCATTCTGTACGATAGTAGCGTCTCTCCAAAATAGTCTAGTGATTTTTTGAGCCACCTCACTATATAAAGTCTTGGTACGTTTTTGGTATTATGAAATAACATAGATCAATAATATTGTCTTTTTTTATTTAGCTTCGTTAATATTATTTACTATGTTGTGAACTTATGTTTATATTTTACATCAAACCGTGGATTGGGACTTAGCTATCGCGATTTAAAATATGCTCCATGGGATTCATGTAAGCTGTGGATAACGGTGCTGGTTTTGCAATTACTTATCCGTTTTGTATCCACCCTACATTAATTAGCAAGTATTGTAATTCCGTTTGTTATTGAAAACAAAAAAAATAATCGTGGAATTTTTTGTGTATTGATCTCCAAATTTCAGTATGATGACGATGATGATAAATACCTCTGTTATTTCTTTCATATAAAAGCCGATTTTATTAGTTTGAAATAATTAGGTAGTATTTGCGGCTTTGAAATTTGTAGGGGATACTGAAATGTAAAATGGGTCTTTATTACAAGTTATAATTTTATGCTTAGTTGTTAGAAAAATGTTGTTGTGTTTCGTATTAAATAAACAAAAACACAAGTTTCCTCTTTTGTAATAAAGCATTGTTTAAACAAATTATTTTCCAAATTGTGTGGTTCTAAAAGGAAACACAGAAAAACTTTTATTCAGCAATTTTTTCGCGTTGAGTCAAAGGCATGAAATAGTTCGTTGTGCAAAGCCGTTTTATACGGGTCAGCTAGGGGCAAAAGTTATTAAAACTTTAAAAAAAAACTTTAAGCAGACTTTATTTACTTTCATATTAAATTTTTGATGTGCTTCTAGTGGAAAGAAGTTAATGTAGCACGACGAAACATCTAATCCACTTGTACCGCACAGCAAATCCAGCTATACATTTGTTCTAAGCAGCAAGGGCAACAATGACGCAGGAACTTGCGCGGTCCAGTTGCGATCTTACAAGTTAAGTAACTTACACATGCCGGGTCACCAGATGGGTGACCCAGCTCCTTCGTGCTTGTAAAGCCATTGTAGGTAATTATGGCCTCAAACAATTCCACATTAGGCCAGGCGTGGTGGCTTTTGGACATATCTCCATGTAGCCTCCAAAAAGCCTAATCCTAAAAGTAGGACATTTATAGACTCTCTCTCTTCCCGACTATATATCCCACGTGGTGGTGGGGTCAGCCTTCCTTTCATATATTTGGCGTTTTTGAGTTTATGAAATCTGTACCAATTGCCATTTGACGTACAAAAAACCTGCCCGCTTGAAACAGGAAAACTCCGGATTTTGATGTTAAAACCATGACAACAGGGATTTCTGGGTGTGTAAAGCTTAGTCTGGATATACCGCCAGACGACGGTCGTCAGAGCCTCGTCCGTTGTACAGCAGGGGGACCACATGCAGGTGAGGTTGACAATTGGGCCGGTAAGGCTGTTAATTCCAGTTCCCCATTCCCCCCATTTATAGACTGATGATGATAATTTATCCAACCGAATCACACTGCTCAATGTTGCAAATGCAAACATACGTGTGATGGGCTCCATGAATCAATCGTCCGTGGGTCGAAAGACTAATACAGATTCGTTGCCGAGAGGGTGCTGTAGCCCTACCACGATAATATGCAATACAACATTCGCATGCGACAGCGTAAACACTGCTGTATGGCAAAATGAACAGTGGTCGTATTGTAAACACTTGAGCGCATGGTCCATTTTGCCGTGCGACGGTTTAACGGCGACGATAGCGAGCATTTTCCTTGTGATACCGTGGTAGAGTAGCGCTTCTGTTTGCTGAGTGAGGTACGGGTCACACCCCTGCTGTAGTGGTAACAGTCAAATAAAATGGAGTAGGTCAAGATTTGGTCGGTATCAAGTGTCAAGTTTGTTGGTTATTATTCATCGTGTAAAAATTGATACTCTTGCTTTGAATTCGATCACACATTCGACCAAACATCCATTCGACCGTTATCCCGTGGTAAACTCGAGAAACATAATGCGAAAATTACATTTCATAGCATATGACCTGAAATATGGTAATACAATCGTCCATATACTGAGGTGGCCGGTTTCTATCGAGCGGGCCGTAAGCGCGTTTGCCGGCTCAGTAGAATAAAAGAACGATTTACCGTTAAACAAAAGCATAACAACATAATGTTCTTGTAATTTTGTTTATTTGCTAAGGTTCGCGTAACCATGACAACTGCTATCCCAATTTCACTATGGCCGTGGACGCACCCTCGCCACCGCGCGGGGAAAGATAAATCGAACTCATTCGATATGCTAACGCGTTGCGTTCCAATGTACTGTGCAACGACAATCATATATAACTCTTGTCCCCATATAAATAGGGATCAAAGTGGGGGCATAGGTGATTGCTATATGTTGTAACTTTTATTGAAGACCGTTTCGATCTGGCTTGATACACACCTGAATGCCATCAAGATTCAATTACCTTCTTAGCTTTGTTATATTTTTCGCAAATAAAATAAAACAGTGAGTTTTTTTTTATTTCCGCAGAAAACCAGCAGCGTCGTGGTACTCTGCCGCGACATTATGGTGACCTTCTTGGTATCTAACATTTACAACAATATGCAAATAATGTATTGCGGTATACCAAAAATAATAATTTTCATTCAAATTATTATTTCTAAGATGCAAGAGGCGGAGAAAACCACACAAGAGCGTTATGATATTTAAAAATTAAGAACATGAATAAATTGAATTTAAGGTTAATTAATAACTTTATATATTTTTTATTATTATTTTTAGCTTTTTAACTTTATACTTTTATATTTTATATAACTTTATTATTTTTAAATTTTTGGCTAAATAATAAAGAGTAGAGCTATAAGTCATTAGATGTTCAAATAACACTTACACCCGTTTGCACTAAACTTATGAATCGCCTAAGTTCTTGCCTAATTTGTTTAGGCTACTCCTAGCGAAAAATTTGCTTGCATTAACCTTAGGCAATTCCTAACTCCACTTAGGAGATTCATAACTTTATGAGCCCGATCAGGAAGCGCCCAACGAGTAAGGCGATACTTAAGTAGTAATATTATATCATTTTCTGTCTGTCACAATCAAATCAATCAATCAGGCACTTTTTGATAGGTTATTTTCTTCCGCCGTGAAATTCGGAGTTCGTTTACGTTTTGTGCATTTCATTTTAATAAAAACCACACGAAAATACTACGAAAGGCATGACAACAAAGTCCACAAATTAGATTGTCAAGACATGACGTTGACAAATTCAAACAGATTTTGTTTTATAAAATAATAGACCATAAACAATCTATCATTCCAATCGTTCGCCATTCTTTCATCATTCACTTTACTAGGCAATTCCTTAGTTTCGTCAGTGAGACAGAGCTTTTAGTGCAAACCAATTTTTTTGTTGGGCTGCTCCTAAGCTTAGGTGTATCTTAACTAGGACAAGCCTAACCCAAGTTTAGTGCAAACGGGCATAAGACTTGCGATGTCACTATTCAAACTTTATCAAGAACTCCGTGTATGATCTCAGTAAAGTAATGATTTTTACTGGAATTTAAGAGGATCTGAGGATCATCACTTCGTCATCATCCATTAAATAAATCATTTCAGACAATCATCACTTATCATTATCATCACGATCAGACTGTATTATAAAATATGTATCATTAAACAAAAAATATTTAACTGAGCAGCTTAGACCCTCAGGTCAACACAAAGGTCACTGTTCATTTCTCTATAAAGTGACACTCGTGTTTACACACCGCGGCCTTGAATGTTAATATAAAACGAATTGCCTTTCATCCTACGAAGCACTTACTTCCTTCTGAACAAATATAATAATGTGAAATTCAATCATACGGGTATGAATTCCTCACGCTCTGTCGTCTTTGAAGTGGAATTTGCCGTATCAATACCTACATAATATTATTATAACTCATAAAAACACTGATTTCACAATACGATGTTACCTGCAGAACACTGAATATATTGTTTTCTTTCCATTTCGACAACATTTGACTTACCGAGTAAGAGTATATAGTGTTGATTAATTTCGGTGAGTTGGATTGAGGCACTATAGCATAGTTGGTAGTGCACCTGACCCTGACTGACCCTGTGCACTGAATTTTTTCAACACTTTGTCTTTTTTCAATTTGTAATTTGTTCGCAACAAAATTTGCCTAAAATTATATGTAAATAATCATAGAATGAAATTTTTACATATATAATTTAAGTTTATTTAATTTAAATGATATGTTAATTTACCAGAACAACTGTTACATTTTTACAGAGACTTCTAACCTTTTGTTAAGTTTATTAGAACAATTAAAACATTATTACCACATTGTTACATTATCAGCTGTATCCCGCCGTAACACAAAGGGTCATGTGACTAACCCCCAAATTAATGTAAGCCGGATTACCGGTCGAATTATGACGGTCTACTAAATTATAATCTATTCGCGTAATGAGAGTAACATATTCTTCAATTCCACGCCGGCCGGCGCAACCTACGTTTGAACTTGACCCCGTTCAATATTCAACGCTTGCCCGACCTTCGAGAATCTGTAAAATTCGCAAGAGATACCTACCTGTGTGAAATAACGAATAAACGAATAATTTGCGTGTCTTATATAGATCATTGTGTCACACACAACCTCTCGCGGACACGGAATTTTGCAACAGCTGCGCTCTAAGGCGCGGGACACAGAAAAGACGTAAGACGCGGGCGGGGCGCAGACAGGGCGCAGACGGGGTGCCGGCGTCGTCGCGACTTTTTAAAACATATAGAAAAGACGAGGCACGGACGCGGACGTGACGCTGGGCGTCGCGACTGTGTGACAGCGACGCGCGAGTCCCGCGCCCCCGAACGCTCCTCTCCTCGTCCGCTCGCGCCCGTGCCCTGTCCTTTCTGTATGTCTTACAATAAGGCGCAGACGAGTAAGTGTCGTGCCCGCGCCCTGTCTTTTCTACATGTTTTGCGTTGCGACGCTTCTATACATTTTGTATGAAAGGGACGCGGAAGAGACATTTGTCCGCGCCCCGTCTGCGTCTTACGTCTTTTCTGTGTGTCCAGTACTTAACAGTTGCAAGCTATTGCGAGATTCCGTGTCCATAAGAGAGTATTATGATTATGTTCTCTTATGCCTCTCTCTCTCTCTCTCTATCTCTCTCTCTATCTATCTATATATCTCTCTCTATCTATTTATCTATCTCTCTATCTCTCTCCCTCCCTCTCTCTCTCTCTCTCTCTCTCTCTCTCTCTCTCTTATGTTATACAGGTTGTAACATTTAGATCGGTCAGTATGGAAAGTCTGAAACTATAAGACCTACGAAGATCTATTTTCAGGAACCAAGTCATCGATTTTAGTAACAAGAAAAACTGCATTCATATATTTAAAAAAAACTTGTACTCAGCTCGGGAATCGAACCTGGACGTTTTGAAAAATAAAACTCACACTATTCCTTATTTAGATATCGATTGTGTAGTTCTTAAGCATCAAATGTTACTATGAAACATGATATCTAAAACTAATAAAATGCATTATTTTCATATACTTTCAATACACGGAAATACAGAAAAAGCCATTGCGAACACCTACTAAAATAAATGAAAGGATATCATAATTATCCGAATATATTTCACTATCAACACAATAGTTGATGCAAATACGTGTAAAGAAATATAAAAATTTTGTTGTTTTTACCAAAAATAATTTAACTCAATCCTTCTCTGTGAATATTGTGAAACATATATTTTTGTTTGTTGCACGGCGCTTCTTTTTTTTTAACAAATGGCCAGCGAGCGTAGTGACGATAAAAAACCGTGTGGAAAGCTGTGAAATGCCGCCAAAGCTATGGTAACATTTTGTTACGTGTAACACGCGGAACATTTAGCAGCGATTTTACTTTTTTATTCTAGAGATTTAACGCAGATATGTATCAAAATTTACCTAAATGTCGCGCAGCAAAATTTGGTAGGGGAATAAGAATCCAAAGATTTTCATTTAACCATAATAGCTGTATGATTTATTGAAATTAAAGTCATAACTAAAGTACACCGGTCCCGGACTCGTTTTTTTTAATATTGTTTTGTAAAGTTTAGGCGGACACTACACATTGAAATGAAATCACATTTAGGGGTTAACTCACGTTTATATTTGATTTTTTTGATATTGATACTTTCGTTGCTATCTAAACAAATAATAATTAATAGTTTTATCTGTGCAATTATGGACGAAGTTATGCTGACGAATAACTACCGGAAATATATTATGAAGGACGGGACGGTTGACAAATGTCGGGCATGCCACCGTCCGGGTGAGTCTATCAGACATATTATTTCTGGCTGTTCTCGTCTGGCTAACGGCGAGTACTTGCATAGGCTTGCATAGGCAAGTGGCCAGGATTATGTATCAGCAACTTGCTTTGAAATACAAACTTGTGGATTCTGACATACGTACAGGAAAAGCACTTTAGTAACTGATTCACTCGCTTTAAAACAAGGTAAAACTAGTAGTCCTGCTTTGCAGAAACTGAATGCTTTTCTTGACGATAAGAACTTAATCAGAGTAGGTGGTCGTTTGCGACACCGACAACGACACCTGATTGTTCTACCTGCGAGGAATCCTATAGTTCATTTACTCGTCGATTTCTATCACATATCGAATTTACACGGTGGTCCTAGCCTACTGCAATCAGTTCTTACGCAGAGCTATTGGATTGTCGCAGCTTGAAACATTCGTAAACGCTACCAACAAAGCAATATTTGTTTTAGACATAAACCTAAAAGTACTAATCCCATTATGGGAGATTTGCCTTACTTCCGCGTTAGTCAAGTCCAATGTTTTGTTTTTACTGGCGTAGAATACGCTGGTCTATTCTATGTTACGTCTTATCGCCGCCGCGGAATAAAAAGTACCAAAGCTTACCTCTGTCTATTTATTTGTCTTACTACAAAGACACTTCATTTGGAGCTGGTCTCAGATTTGAGTTCTGAGCTCTTTCTCGCCGCTTTCAAAAGGTTCATAAGTAGAAGAGGTCCCGTCTCCATGATAGTTAGCGAAGGAGGCACAAACTTTGTAGGTGCTAAAAGACAAAGTGTTTTGAAATTGTAATCCCACTCGTGGAATTTTTTCAACACTTTGAAATCCACTTTGTGCGGGATTCGATCCCGCACCCCAAAACATGCCGGGTCAGGTGCACTGCCAACTATGCTATCGTGGCTCAATCCAACTCGCCGAAATTAATCAACACTATCTACTTATACTTTATAAGCCAAAGGAGCCCTATATCGAAAATCTTTTACTTACAATAGAAGACTTTAAAAGGCAAAAAAACTCCAACAAAGCTGTCATAAAAACGCAATTAAACCTCTTGCCTCAAAGTTTATTATTATTATTATTGTAAGATGGGCTTGCTCTTGGCCTCATTCTAATCCCTAGGGCTAAGAAGAGGCCGATGATGTAGTTCTTGCTGTAACACCGGAAAATTGCTAAGTGGTCGTCTTACTCGACCTAGGTCCCTAGAATAATAAAATAGCGCCGCAGATTCCCGCTCCGTGCCACTAGGGCGGCGCTGCGCACTCCGCGTAACGACTCGCATTCATCTCGACGAAACAGCGGCAGGCACGCCACAGTGAAGGACGGCCGGTAGCTCAAGGACACGAGTCGTCATTGGCCCAAAACCAGCATAAATACTGGCCACTTATTTTATTCTTTCTTCGTAATTAATTAAAACCCCTTGCTCAAATTTTAGGCTGTAACACCGGAAAAATGTTAAGTATTTTTTTGGAGAGAGTTTGCTGTTGATCAGTCTGACGTTACAGCGTCACCGGACATTAATTGATAAGTGGTAGTCTTACTCGACCTAGGTCTCTAGAATAGTATACACTATAGTCTCCGTGTCACTTGGGCGGCGCTGCACACTCCGCGTAACGACTCGCATTCATCTCGACGAAACAGCGGCAGGCATGCCACAGTGAAGGACGGCCGGTGGCTCAAGGATATGAGCCGTCAGTCGTAAACCAGAATTAATACTAGGGCTTTACCATGAGCTCTCAAAGCAGCATTATTGCAGTTGTGAAAACGAGGCACGTGTATATACGCCGCTACACGCGTCTCGTTTCCACAACTGTTTAGAAAGCTAATGGCTCATAATCAGTCATATATTTCCCTGTTTTTCAAACTTTACGAAAAAGTAAAGGTTTGTGCTACAACGTCAGAAAATATTAGTTAGCATGGTACGGCCAGCAAATAAATGTAGATTAACACTTAAGCGCCGTGTCATAATAACAATATTAGAAATTGACAAGTGCCTGTTAGATTATTCGATTTCGGATCGGTTCGCCTACAAGGCAAAATGTCTATCGACTAAGACTACCCACAACTGACTAAGACTTGATAGCAAATCGTCCACATTTGAAAATGTAACCAAAAATTGTTTTAATGACGTCTTGCGAAAATGTCTAACCAGCATATTGGCTACGAAGCAAACCGTCCACAATACATAATATAACTATTGTTGAATGACAATCGGAAACAGTGTGTGTAGAATACGACTAATTGCACCTAACTACCTACATAACACTGTAAGGGTTATGTAAACCCTTATGTTGTCATTCAGATATAAGTATAAGTATTAATTATAGTAAATTATAACAGGAAGGATGTATTTATTTATTTATTTATTTATTTATTAGGTTACATAGCGGACATTAATCTTAACAAAGTTAGGCACGCAGATAGCGCGGGTGGATCGTCCATTCGGCTGGCCAGGTCCCCACAAGAAATAATATTAACAAACTTATCGTATACATGATAGGTTCAACAATATTTTATACAAGACTAATGTCCTAAATGTGTTAACACAAATAGTTTGTGTGCTTAACATGTGTTAACATTAGATTTAGCTATAGATTTTAAAAAACAAGAAAATAAAACTAGATTTAGAGAAATAATACTTCCAAATAACTTTAAAATTACTTAAAACTATTTGGAAATACTACACTTGGGTTGTAAGCCATTTGGGTCAATTAATATGTATGCACATATTTATCTATTAAATATCCTTTTTTATTAGTCTGTAGGAAGGAATTAATGCTAACATCATATGCATCATGAACGATTTGTCTACAGGCAGTTTTCAATTATAGACTACTAGACTTATGGACATAAATAAATTGTGGACGATTTGCTCCCAGGACAATCTCTTCATGTGGTCAAGATTGGTTATATAGACCTTTTGCTTGAGAAGACCAAAAGCATATATGAACATTTTGCTTTGTAGCCGATCCAATCCCAAATGGATTATTCAATGCTTTGACAAAATTATAAATTTTATCTGCTTTACTAACTTACTCACTTAGTTATATGTCATTGTTTCAGGTATCTCAACAGAATCATTCCGTAGCTAGTTGTCTCAGTTTTAGACATTTTCTATCTTGTACAAGCACAACGCCTATTTAAGTTTTAAACAGAGCTACGGACATAGACAAAATACTAATCACCTGCCTAAAAAATTGGCATTGGCTAAACTATGCGAGAGCCATCAACCAAAAAAAATTGAATTGAATTGCTTTGACAAATTACTAACGTTTTCTGCGTCAGCGTTGCTGACTGTACTATATAGCATCCTACTGACACACTCGTTACTACGCCACCACTCACGATTTAGATATCTGCGGCGCATTAAATCACGTTCTTTGCTGGGAATTTGAAATATGGCTTTGCCTCGTTCGACTATCAAACGCTCGGTGCTTTATGAAGTTATTTTTTGTCCCGATACATTCCTGGATTCTGATTTTTTCAATAAAAACAAGGATTAAAGCCGACGCTGCTGAAAGATTTAAAGCAGTTGTATTGGAGGATTTTTCGGTTCAAAATGGTTTTGATGAAGGATTTTTGGAACGATATTATTAGGTTTGAGCTGCCAAACTACGTAGCTGGCTATGTGACATCTAAGTGTCTTGTATTGTATAACAGATTCTCACAATACATTTCAAGCACCGTCTTTTCAAAAAAACGATTGGAAACTTGCTGTTTAAAAAAATTACTTGCTTTTGCACTTTTCTGAATATAGAAGATGCGTTAACACAAAGAGGCAGAACACTATAGAAATAGATATTTTCTTCCTCATAGATAAAATTACAGAGGCGTAATGAGTAATTTCTGTTTTCTTCAAATAATTTTATTTAAGTAAAAACTTACACTATATGATAATATATGTTATAGTAACGCAAGAGTAATAAATCAATCATTGACGATTCACCAACGCCATAAGGCAATCAAATTTAGCTGTATCTGATGTAGAGTTTGCCAAGATAGTTTGATATACCTACTCCTACATGTTTAAATGTTTAGGTCTGTTGATAACCCAATAGTATCGCTCTCGTTGTTAAGTTTTTTTTTATTATTTTTATTAATGTTACAATCCGCAATTTAACACTATTATTATTCTAATGTGTAATTGTGATGTGTGGCGAAGGGTAACCAAAACTTTAATCGTAGAACTGATAATAACACCGACTAAGGCAAACAAGTATTTTTTTTACACACAATCATAACCGTAACAAGCCCTTTTATTATACAAAACCTTTTTAAAACAAAGTTCGAACACATAAATCAAAAGACTGGCCTAAACGCCCAGGCGTTTTTAAATTAATCCCGGACAAAGAAGTAGAAAAACATGAAGATACCAAACATGAAAAAACATGAAAATACCAAAGATTTTATATTAGGTTGGATTTATGTAAATTATCATTATCAATAGACAGGACAAGCATATGAAATTAAAATAATAAATTTAAGGGTTTTAATGTTATATATAAAATTAAAATCTTTTGTTTTGTTTTTATAATTTTAACGCAAATTTTGTTGCGAAACAAATTACAAAAACACAAATGTTGAAAAAATTTCCACGAGCATATTTATAGCATATTTTATTTATTAGTTTGAAAGATATTGAACTTTAAAATTCAAGAACAAACTTTGTTCCGATGACGCTTGATAACATAGAACATGTTAAATGAGTCATGTTACTTGAAATAAAAAAATAGGGTAGTGGCCACCAGTGTTCGACAGGGACTAGTGCTCGACATTTTTTTTCCTTTAACCCTTTCACAGTCAGAGGGATGTATGTATATTCCCACCAAATTTTGAACTTTGTCATTGTGTTATGATTGAAAAACAATGAAATATTCAAACATGTTATGCCCGTTAAAGGGTTAAACATTTAGCAACAATTGAATACAGATCCTACCTAAAATTTCAATGGGATTCTCTATTATTTTTGGCGATAAAAGCTGGTGCCACAACGATATTATTTTTATTAGCCCAGAGTTGAGGGTTATGGACCGACCTAGTTGGACGTTTCTATGCTAAAGATTACAACACAAGAGTGTATGATACGCTATCTGAGAATTATCAAGAAAAGAACATTTTAATAGGTATCTGTAAAAAAATATTACGGGTAAAAATATTAAGCTCACCAACGGCGGCCCTCAGAGGCTCGCTCGGCTGGCCAAAACATATATTGCTTACGTATCTTGTAAAGGTGAATCCCACCTTCATATTCGTGCAAAGATATCATTTCCCCGGAGACTGTGGCCGAGGTAATCAGACTACCGTCGGTGGTCCCTAGGATTCTGAACGTCATTTTCTAGCCATATTATTCATGCATAGCATCTTTGCTGTAGTTTCGTGCGCTAGGCAAAGTTACAAATCTTATAGAATAAATTTTCCAAATAAAGAATAACGTTTGCGTTTAATACGAGATTGACACTTCAGTTTTGCATTACAGACCTGACAGGCCTAAGTTGACATGCACGCTGATAAAAATATCGATTCTATTACAACTTGTGCTATAAACATTTTAAGGCAACAACAGCTTATATTTTCTATGTAGCAATTATGCCAATACTAAAAATATTTAAATTTGTAGAAAAATTCGACTTTAAAGTTGCCATATTAATGAAGAAATATTAATACCTACAGTCTATATTAAAAGTAATTGTGAAAGTAATATGTAGTTTCAAATCTGCTCCTGTCGTTTAATTAAATAGTCTATGGTCTAAACTCCGATCTCAGATCTAAAAACAATATAGGTTGGTTAATGATACTATTTGTTTTAAGCTCCCATCTTCGGATTTTCTCCTGAAGACAAAGAGCATCTCAATTGAGGAATAAAATAAATGCACATCCAATTAGCCATTCAGTTATGGAACGCTCTCCCCGAAAAAGTCAGACAAGCTCCAAGTAAAATGGTCTTTAAAACAATGGTGTATAAACTGTTTCTACAGGAATCAACACCCACGTAAGAGATTCCCATCATCTTTTCTTCTGTTATGTTTAAGTATGTTCATGTAGTCTATTTTATTTAAGTTTTTTTATGGTTTGTATATTATATTATTATCACTTAATTTAATAAACTTAATATGCATATTTCAGTTCTTATAAATTTATGTAGTATATGTTTCATTTACGTTCTTTGTCGCACCGCTTACCAATTTTTCTTACCAATTTTTCTGCCTGCCTAGGTCGACTGGTAAAGAATGCCATTCGGCATTAAGTCCGCCTTTTGTACTTTATTTTATTGTATTGTGCAAGAAAGATTAAATAAATAAATAAATAACATCATAACATAATTCTAGACATTTTTTTTTATTTTTACCGCTAACCGCTGAGCTAGAGCATTGGACCGGTTATCCAAAGGTCGTGGGTTCGATTCCCACTCCAGCCTTCTAAGGCTGGTTGATTTTTTCTAGTAAAAATTTAATATTGTAACTATACATATCATTGTGAATACAAAATTCAAAATAATATAAATGTCATGTCAACTTTACTTCACTTTATCATGTTCTTCGTCACTAAACATATGTAAGGAGATTACAAAAAGACAAATGTTGAAAAAAATTCCACGAGCAGGATTTGAACTTGCACTCTTCTGACATACCGGGTCAGGTGCTCTTCCAATTGAATATTATGATCAGATGTTAATGACGGTAGTTGTTGACATTGAATGGGTGCCTTTGGCTTTCAAAGTAAAAAGTAAATAGTGTTGAATAATTTCGGCGGGCTGGTTAGAACCACGATAGCTCAATTGGAAGAGCACCTGACCCGGTATGTCAGAAGGGTGCAGGTTCAAATCCTGCTCGTGGAAATTTTTTCAACATTTGTGTTTTTGTAATTTGATTCGCAACAAAATTTGCGTTAAAATTATATAAACAAAACAAAAACATTTTATATGTAAGGAGTCCATCGCTCCTGACAATTTATTGGAGAACACAAAATTTCATCGTGTAAATAAAATATGTACACAACGCTTGCACATCAGACTACCACAAACTGTCAATAGACTTTGAACTTTATGTGTATGTCATATGGTTGAACATTAATTGAAGAAGTTCGACATTTTTGGATATGTTAATTTGCAGGCGTCTGTACATAAGCGGAGAGTGTCACCGACGAAATTGAAAACGACTCGAACAATGCGGTATCCCGTGAAATATTCATCACGTCACACTTTTTACTTATTCAAAGAAACAACTCTCGCTGGAAATTTCCCCAACATCAGTGTAATGTATAAAGAAAACTTTCAGGCTCACCTAATAGTATTTTTAGCCTTTAAAATACTTGCTTAGCTAAGTTACAACAAAGAATGAGTTTGTAAAACATAAAGGTGCTTACAATATGACATACACTAATAATATCGAGAATTATAAATACTACAATCGAATATGTATAATTAAATAGTATAGTTAAGCAACTCTCGCAAAGGCCGGTCTTCGGATGGGTGATCAAAAATGTATCATCTCGAACTCCTCCGTGCTTTGGAAGGCACGTAAAGCCGTTGGTCCCGGCTGCATTAGCAGTCGTTAACAACCACCAATCCGCACTGAGCCCGCGTGGTGCGCGTGGTGGTTTATGACTCGTTCTCCCTATCCATTTATAGGGAAGGCCTCAGCAGTAAGGACTTAAAGTGAGCTGATGATAATGATAAGTATTTATAATTTATAATAAAATATTATAGAATAAAATAAAATTATATGAGTAAAAACTGTGTACTCTTCTTTAGAAGAGTATCGCCATTTACAGATAGTGATAGCGTATGTTTATTTTATTACTACAATAATATTTATTTTATTTTATTTTATTTTATTTTATTATCTAAGGAAAACCAAGGTTTACATAATTTACATAGGGTCATCAAGTGTTACACATAAAAACCACTAATAGGTTCTCACCGATAGAAGTTACTTAATAATTAAAACTAGAAGCACTAAGCAACGCATTATTAACCTCGCTCAAACTATTAACAAGTTGGTATTACCGCAACAGAATATATAGTTAAGAATATCATGTGGGTCGAAGATATCTAGGTATACTTACATACACTTACAAATGTTTAAAGTTTATTTAGTTTCGTATGTCCTATAAAAACGTAATCATTAATTACCACTAAAATTTCACATATACCTTAAGATTGTTACTGATGAATGAGACACAACTTAAGTCTTATTATCATTAAAATATAAAATAAAATAAAATAAACTTTCCTACACTCACACCAATTTTATTATCTAGCCCAAGAGAAGCTTCGTTATGAAGCTCGTTAATTGGTTACCAGACAACGGATAAACATACTTAAAATACTTAAATACATACTTATTATACGTAGAAAACACCCAGAGCCGAGACAATTAAGAAAAACAATAATTCCTAAATTGACCCGACCGGGGATCGATCTCGGGACCTCAGAGATGGCGACACCACGAAAACCGGTGCACAAACCACTCGACCAAGGAGGTCGTCAAGTATAAGTATATATAAGTTCATCATCCCTCAGCTGAGCTTAAGTCTCAACATTTTAACAACAGCACATGAAAAGATTCTACTATTTTTTTATTTATACATTCAGCCAAATTAGCAATATATAGCAAGTTCACAGCTAAGGTAAAAGGGCAAATCAATTATGAGAAATTACTCAACATAAAAGTTTGGGTTGAATCAATTGGGAAACTAGTTAGCTCCGAAGGTAATTACAATAACCTTTCGTGACCTGTAGGCTTAACCAAAGTATCATTAAGAAAACGATAGCGAAGTTCGGAAAGAATAAAATGTATGGGATTGACATAAGCCGCGCTAAATCACGTGGTCAATCTTATGTCAATCCCATACATTTTGTTCATTTCGAACTTCGCTATCGTTTTCTTAATGTTATTTTGGCTACCGCCACTGGTAATAACGGATACCTTCTATATTAAGAAAACGACGAGTCATCAAATAATACAGGTATCGACTTACATTCTGCAAAGAGTCTTAAGTTTTTTAAGACGAGATGTTATTTTTTAATAAACTAAACAACAGATAACCTACCTCCTTCATCTAAAGTGGTTTTAAGTGATGACAATAAAGCCGGAGGTGGAAGCGCACTTCACCTGTAATTCTGAAGTATTGGCTCCTGACAAACGTCACCTGGTGTGTGTCTAACACGATAGCCTAATGTAGGCCACCAGGCCCAAAGTATCAGAAGGCTCGGGGAAGACTTAAATACGTAGGTATAATTTTGATTTTTGATGACACAGGCTCGGCCTAGTTTTGATGCTAGTGATCTTGTATTTAGTCCTATAAAAATCGTTATCATTGTTTTGTCTTTTATATGTATTTTCTTAGTCAATAAAGTATTATTATTATTATTTTTGATTTTGTGTCACATACCTTCGGTTATGGAAATAAGCACGTAGAAATAAACAGATAATAGCAAAACACGCGAAAAAAATCGATCCAATACCTATAGATAAAACTCAATGTGATGTCCAGCATTTTCTATAAAGTTAATGATAGAACAAGATGTACTGGGCTCAATAAAAATGTCATTTAAAACTTTATGGTAGCTAGCCAGACGTTACATTTCTTTATAGGTTATTCCTTGATCGCAGCACACCCATCTAAGATTGCCATAAAACAAAACTAGACCTTTAGTCCATGGTAGCCTGCCGTTATCTTGATGATATTATAATCGTCGTATATTAATCGAACTCGATTTTTAGCTTTAGGTAATTTACCTAGGCTAAAAACAAAAAAAAAGGTAGGTTGAAGGCAGTATTCGTAGGTATACCTACACGAGTATAATTATTATTTATCAAGGAGACTTCAATTTATTTAAATAATCAGTAATTATTATTGTTGATTACGTGACATGTATTTGTGTCATTTTTTTTTATTATTGTTATTTTTTTAAATGACTTTTTTTACGCCAGCATTTTGTTTAATACGTGGATAAAACTAAGGTAATTATTATAAATTGATAAAAACAAATAAAATTTCAAGTACAATCAGTTTTAAACTTATTATTTCGTCTCTCTTTAGAACAAGGCTGGCTTAGAACCTTTTCTGCCACTTGAGAAAAAAAATACTTAAGCAATCTAATTTTTTTTTAAATAATCTTACTTAAATAGCGTTTTCATTGCCGTAGACACGACAAGAGCCAAGAACCCTTTTTATGGACCCATTAATATCAGCTCATTAAAATTGAGTGAAAACTTCGTGGTGTCTATGCGGAAAATTTGTCTTGGCTCGACGACCTTTAAACACCAACTTAATTTGAAGCCTCCAGCGGTTGCCGAAGTTACTATCAGACGTCAAGTTCTTGATGGGTGTGTACCAACTTTTGATATTTTCATTTTGCTAATAAATGACTGCTAATAAATTAGATTCAGTCTGGTACCGCGTTTTACAACTCTATTAGGTTTTACGTACACCACAACATATGATATATAATGTTAATTATTGGTTAAACGGTTATATTTTAATCTGTTTTGTAAAATATCACACACATATTTAAATCAGCTTGTACTTAGCTAATTAGATACAACTACGAGTATGTTAATTATTTTGAACTGACTTTTATGTTTTGATGTTGATCCTCCAAAGGTAAAAGCTAGGGCATACGGTTTATTGCGGATAAATTATAATAAAAAAGCAAAAAAAGTGTTAAAAAAATGTTCACCTGCAGGATTTTATCGGGATTAAGTGATCCGGGCTGTGTCCGACCCGTGCCTAACTTCAAATCCCGCTCGTGGAGGTTTTTCCAACGTTATTATGTAACATTCATGAAACGCGGGTATTCAAAATTGTGGAGATTTGTAAGTGGCATCTGTTAACTCAAAGTTTTAGTTTCAATTTGGCTGTAAATCTGCTAATAGCAGATCTCTTTATACAAAAATCAGATGATGTTCGTTGGTAAGCGCATCACTTGAAAATGGAGAATTTGGACGAAACTATGCATATAGGCAGAGCATTATCCGGACCGGGACATAGGATACTTTTTATCCTATTAACAGGTTACTGTGGGATATTATTGTCATCGCAAACTAATCGCGGGCAACAGCTAGTAAGTATGTAAACACCCTTTTTTTGGGGAGAGATTGCTGATTGCCTCAGACGGCATTTACAGCTTCACCGGGATTTTTGGGGGCGGCGAGAAACTTAAAGGGTTCCTCAAGCCGTGTGAAAAGAATCACCTTTGAAGGTTTTCTAGAGGGAACGGCATCACGCACTAAGGCGTGTCCCTGTGCCCTATTACATTCTCCGAAGTGTTCGTATCGGATCGGTGTAAATAGCCTATATGTGTGCTGGACAAAGGCCTCCATCATTGAAATCAAGTCATCGCTACAATTGATGAGTAATGGCTTAATCACCACGCTTGCCAAATGCGGGTTGGTGATCACAAACTCGGGCTATGCATCGAAAAATCCGAAACACACCTTGCCTGACCTGGGAATTGAACCCGGGATCGTCGGGTATCGGGCCGAGCGCTTTGCCACTCGGCCACCGAGGCGTTTAACAGCTAGTAAATAAATATATACGCTTTCGATAGACACATTGATCGTTGAACAGCTACCATTGTGTTATTAATAAGCAGTTATCATGATTCCAAGTCATCGGGAGGCGGTTTGGACAACGCAGATATCGGGAGGCATGTTACAAAAATCGAAGTTACGAACTTGTGCGACATAGAAGCTCATCATTTCGATATTCACAATAGGCCCCCGGGACTGTCCAGATCCAGTTAACGATTGGTGGTAGGATTCTTCCCTTTTTCGGAGAGTGTTTGCTGATTGATAGCCTCAGTCGGACTTTTTAGCGTCACCGGAATCAGTGGATTCTGCCCAAAATCCGGTTAGATGGCGATATCTATTTCTGGTTGAGCAACTTTGTTATGCGTTTATGAATTCCGTTTCCAAAGGTACTATACAAGTACCGATCCAGAGAAATCACAAAACGTCGAAGCATAAGAACTAGAACTTCAGGGTAGTGAATACGTGCGTGATACCCTTAGATCTTTAGAAATAAACAGAGAATAAGTTTTGAATATTTAGTTTGTGTTTTACTCTTTTTACAACACCATCTCATTTTATGTCCCCACTGCTGGGGCTTAAGACTTCGCTATGGATAGATAGGGAGAACATGCCATAAACCACCACGTCAGTCCAGTGGGGATTGGTGGTTCTTACCGATTGCTAATGCAGCCATGACTATCGGTTTTACGTGCTTTCCGAAGCACGGAGGAGCTCGAGGTGATACATTTTTGGTCACCGGACCAGCCTTAGCGAAAGCTGCTTAACCTTAGCAATCGTAGACCGGGCACGTAAACCACTGCGCCGTCGAGCTCCTCATTTTTTTTCTGGTTTTTTCTCTTTTACTCTAATTTAAAATTAGGTTTACATGACGGGAACAAAACACGGCATAATTATTCGAAGCTTATACTCTGTTTATTTGTAAGGCCCACAGTGTTGCAAGCTTCCTAGAATTGCTATGGCCGCTTTTCATCAGGCGGGCTGTATGCTCGATTGCCTTCACAATATTGTAAAAGAAAAATGATACAAAAAACCAGAACAAAGGACAGTGCTCCGCTGTTTGATTCGGCTGTAACTTAAGTGTTTATTACAACTAAGAAAAGGTATTTTGACAGTTTGACTTGTGAACATAAACTATAAAAATTAGTCTTATAACTGCGACAATAGCAGTCACTTTAAAATCAATTGGCACAAAGGATGCATTTGGTCTACAACGGGACAGTGCGATTTGATTGCCATTGTGCACCCTAATTCCGCAGAACTATAGAAAAGTGTTAATAACCATTGTAAAGAAATACCATTGTCTTACAATCCATTGCACACTTTTGTAAAAAAAACCACGATGGAGAAGAGCTTGGTCTTCATTTGATGTTAATTAACGATAAGGCCGAAGATGGAAGCGCACTTCACCCAGAATCATTTATCATTGTGTGTGTATCATTGGTGTGTTTACACCAACACATTAAATTACTAGAACATCGTACCACAGTGGCTAGGCTTGGTGGCTCCGGCAAGCGTGAATAAAAGAACAAAAGACTACATGACACATACATGAACTATACAAGATAAACAATATAAAACCTTTTTTTTTTTAATGCTAAAGAAAATCTACGACCGGCCAGCGATGACATCTTTGGCGCAAGATCATTCGGTCTTAAGTAACCCATGCCAGGAGCATTCAAGATTGAGTTCAAATTATACATCTGGCTACTGTCCAAGTAGGTATAAATCATTAAGAAACGCCGGCAGACATAATCTATGTTATGTACTTGTAGAAGGAATCTACGAGGCAGCTTGTACTCTGTGAATTACTATCTAAATCAAAACTAAAATAGATTTTCTTTGTAGTTAGAAAAACATCTCATATTACACAGTTTACAAATAGAAATAATAAAAAAAAATACTAATCATTAATATTCAAAAATATCGAATGTTCAATAAATTATACGACCGATGTAACGCACACATTAAACTTGAATCGCTTTTAGTAAAATTCCGAGCGAATTCCAAATTCATGAGGCTTGTAACGCAAGGTGGCACCTTATCTAATAAATTATTCCTTACCCCACTTCAAAAAGCAACCCTATGTCGCATTACTCTGCGTGCTCCGACCCACCTGTATTTTCTACATTCAAATTCAAACGAAATGCCGATATTCGATTGTTGCATATACTCTTTCGTCCGTCATCCATATTAAACAAACGGTAGTGACGAAACAAACAATAAAAAAATAGTTTTTTCCTTTCATCAGCTTGATCAATAACCGTGTCCTTGACATTAATAAAGCATGCTGACATCCGAGCTCCACCGCTATTCATATCTCGTTATTCAATATTCACTCACCTTATTCACGTGATTATTCACTTGAGTACAAATAGTTACATCCACGGATCACTTAGTATTTTTTCACAGTCACAGTCACAGGTGTGTTTGTGTATTGTACGGTGTACGTAACGGTGACGTCGTAGTCGCGCGGTCGACTACGGCCCGTAGCGAAGCGTAGCGGACGCGGACGTAGCGGGTCGCGCGGCAGAGAAGACTGCTCGCCCCGCGGTACGCGCGTACACGGATTGCAGTGCGCAGACTAACTCAAATGTACAGACAAACTGGTTGCAATTTAATGTTATGATGTACGAATCTTTTAATAAACGGTGCTCATTTATTTGAGTAGGATGTGCCTACCAACTAAGCGACAATGTCATTGTCGTGTCATTACGTATAAGAAGCATTAGCAAAACTGCACACCATATTAGTGATATTTTATAAATTATTACAATACCTAATAATTAAACATAAATAAATAATAAATTATGAATGAAATACTTGTATAAGATCTAGTTTATTTTTTATTTACTTGTTTAAAACCTCAATTTCAAGCTAGCATACTTTAGTCTTTCGGGAATTTAATTATAATAATATAAATAAATATCGACCTTAAACACAATTTAGCATCTGTAACATCTACATTTCAACCGTACTCTATGCATCAAGGAGTCACAAGGAGCGCATGCGCGCATGACGTCAGCGCGTCGCCACCCCGCGCGTCCCGCCCACGCGTACTGCTAAGGCCCGTCCGGCTACCCGTCCGGCCATCCGTCTGACCGTCCGGACCGTCCGTCTTCGCCATCCGTCGCTTGTCACAAGTCGTCCAACTCTCGTTAGTGGACGTGCGCATTAACCTAAACATTTTTAAATGTACGGCCTTGAGGAAACATGAAACATTGTCTTACTGAGCTTGCGAAACGAAGTGTATCTTTTATGGTAATAACGGATAGTAAAAACTATTTTTATTATTTTTGGCGCCAGTTTCGATATACAAACCATACAACACAATAACTTAATTAGACACAATTTAAGCAAAAATACATCTATAACTACGGCGCGCAACATTTGAATAAAACCAAAAAATAAATAATATAATATGTTATTATTAGTAACTCAATAAAATTAATAACACAGTGAACAAAACTAAATCACCTATCCTTTAGTTTTATGCTAATGGAATAAACTATGTCATGACATGATTTTTATTTTATAATGCCGTAAATTTATTTCAATGCACTTTCGTCTAGGCGGTAAAATTTTGATTAAAATTTCGCTATATCTGAAGCAACTTATATCAATTAACAAGTACCATGATGTTTTAAACGGATATTAAGGTTTAAGCAAATTGTAACTGTGAATTTCATGAATGTCATTAAGCGGTTTGATTGATCTGTGTGCCGATAACTAAATTACCTTTGGTGCATAACGCCCGTTTGGAGTACGTAATCACATCAAGTTTATGGTTCAGTAAATATAAGGGTTTTTTGGATATTTTAATTCAATTTTGTGTTTAACCTGATCGGTTATTACGAAGACGTTATTTTAATTATTCAAATTAAATCGGGTCTTGCTTTGGTGTAATCAAAAAATAACAATTTGTAAGTATTTTGTGATTCAATGATTTGTTAAAAGTACATTAGTTTTATGATAATGTAATTAGCATTAGCTATTAACTAAGTTGATTAAACGTTTTTTTTTTGTCTACTACTTCAATATATTATCTATGTTTTTTCCTTTAAAATTTTTAAGTTAGTATGGGCAGGGACTATAGAGTATTATTAATACTCTATACTAATCCATGGTATGAGCTACCGAAACGTGTAAGTACCATTAAAGGCACAACTCGTATTCAAAACAATGGAAACTATCAGGATTTCAAAATAGCATGTTGCCACCAAATCGCAATATATCGCGGAGTTGCTAAGCTGAATTCAATGGCGCTCGCTAGGAGGGGGCCAACTTCCTCCGAGAGCCCTTTTATTTAGGGTTGTCATCGGCCCCCGCTGTTACACTGACCCTCTACGACGGCACTAGTGTGGTGTAATTTAAAGGCGGAACACTACTTTGGTCTTACGTTTCCAGTATCAACTCCTGAGTGAAGTGATATATGGAATTTGTACCGTTACTGATGCCGTTACTGCGATATATGAATAAGCATCGTTACGAATTGAGTTACTTTTTAACGGACTCCAAAAGACGCTTGCTTGCTTATGCTTAGATGGAACTAGAAAGTCTATAGTGCTAGTGCAATCCCTCATTCATTCACATTAACGAAAACAAGAATTTGTATGGCAATAAAGAATTAATTTGCCAACACTCATGCACACTCACGAACACTTAACGGTTAATAATCCACCATTATTTTACATTAATATTCGACATAACACATTTTTTGGAAAACAAAACAAACCCGCAGACATGATCCAACACTTTCCCGCCAAGAATTCAAAACTGTCTAAAATAATTGTTTTTTTTTCCTTTTCATTAAATTTAAAAGGAATAAAAATCGCTTCATTTTCACGTCTTTCCCGTCGCCTTCTTTAACTTGAAACAGTGTCAGTAGGAGCTATTAACAAAAATTCGGCACTGATCAGACGATAGCACCCCCCACCGCGCAGCCGGTCTCCAGTCGTCTCGTCACTCGCCCACCGACGCATAACTATTAGGTAAACTTGGACAATCGCTACTGATGAGCTAAATTATAGGTAATCAATGTTATGGTTACTTATGAAGTTGCTACGAATTAGTTTTTTGGCAGTTGTGTCAGCAGAACATTGGTTCTGTCTAAATATAGAAAATTATTGGAAAAGAAGGTGCTTTTATAATATATCAATTCTTAGTACCTACATACTTACATAAAATCAAGTTATGCGCGATCATACATAAAATAAATATAATATATACAAACGAAATGAGAACCTGATAACCAATTTACATGACGTTCTCAAATCTAGTCTTAAATAAATAAGAAATAATATAAAATGTTTTTATTTTGTTTATATAATTTTAACGCAAATTTTGTTGCGAAACAAATTACAAAAACACAATGTTGAAAAAATTTCCACGAGCAGGATTTGAACCTGCACCCTTCTGACATACCGGGTCAGGTGCTCTTCCAATTGAGCTATCGTGGTTCTAACCAGCCCGCCGAAATTATTCAACACTATTTACTTTTTACTTTGAAAGCCAAAGGCACCCATTCAATGTCAACAACTACCGTCATTAACACCCGATCATAATATTTTTACAAATACTAAAGATCAGTTAAGAAGTAGGCAAGCTATTTATAAAATGTTTTTATTTTGTTTATATAATCTTAACGCAAATTTTGTTGCGAAACAAATTACAAAAACACAATGTTTTCAACATTGTGTTTTTGTAATAAGAAATAATATTGTACGTAGATAAAGATTTCGATACTATTTAAAATGTATTCATTTGATTTCATTTCAATGTTGCATTGTCATAAATGAACGAACAATATTATGTGTTGTATGAAATAGTGTAACAATATCGCGTCTTTTACGTAAAATAGTGTTAAATTGCACGAAGCTCGAGTTTTGTAAGCTTCTATACGGTAGGAGGTATTGAGAATCCTTGGCATAACTTAACATAAAAAAGAATTTATTAATTTTTAACAAAGAGGTTTTATTCGAATATTGACCTATACTCGTACAACACGTAACAGATTCCTAAACACATCACACATCCTAAAAATAGTTTGATAACACAGACCATGGTCTGTGTTTGATAATAATCGGCAACTCCATCGATTAAAAATATTTAAAGTATTAATAATTTTTTCCCCAAAAATATTAAAATTTAATTGTATTCATTTATTTAGTCACACCTTTAAAAATAAGTTGTAAAACATAAAATAAATTTCAATCACAATAACATTGTTCTTTACAAACAATGAGCACTGTCATTTGGTACATTCATCTGCAAAAATCATAAGACAATAAATAGCAGAATTATTGATGCGGGAATGACAAAGTATTAAATGAATCGAACAACGACGCTTTTATTTGTTTACTTGACACAATAGTTTTATTGAAATCTCATTTTTATCGTTCATCGCAGTTTAACGAAGTTGTACAAAAACATTCATTTAAATATGCGTTTTTAAATATTTAATAGTTACAAACTTATTTTAAAGTGTAAAATGCGGGTAAATAAAGGTTGAATATCGGCCAGCGAGAAACACCAAACTGAACGCCTGAGTCTACAGTACAAATATATATTTTTTTAATTTATCATCATCAACTTATAGACGTCTCGTTACTGAGCTCAAGCCTTCTCATAAGAACAATAGCACATATTTCATATAATCAGATGTTATTATAACGAACCAATTAAGAAACATAGGCTGACAAACATTACGAAATTACCCAACCCATTATCCAGTTTGTAGATGATCTAAATATTTATAAAATATAGTGAAAAAATTAAATGCCCAGCCAGGAATCAAACCTGGGTCTTCCGCAATCCGGGCGGCAAAGACATATAAAGATTTGTCCTGATTGACTGATTCATCATCGCCGAGCTGAAACCGCTGAAGCTAATTAGATGAAATTAGGACTGTAGGTTAATTTAGTGACGTAACCAGCCACTAAGAAAGGATTTTACGGAAATCATACCCTAAGGGGGTCAATATTGGCTTTTTAAAAGAAATAAAGAATGACACGTTATTTTCCTTTTGAAGGAATAAAGTTGTTTTTTAAGTAAGAACTATAAAAATTATTAATTTAATCGATCTTTAGATATTTCAATAAAAATAAAGAATGACGTCTTTTAGTATTTCTGGAAAAACCTCCCCTAAAGAGGTGAAATAAGGGTGGAAAATTTGTATGATAATCTGTTATTATAAAAATTAAATCCTTCGAAATTTGGACTGTTTAGAAATTATTAAGTGTTTTAGGATTATACCTATAGACACTTACCTTTAGTAAGTTTGACTTTTATTAAAAATAATTACAGGTCGTGTAGCCATGTGAGCTAAGCCGCGAGCAAAAGCTATTTTTATAAATATTTAATTCAGCTTAAAGTGCAGCAAATTAGCACTTGAAAATAAAAAATAAAATATATGATGTTCTAGTTAAGTCATGGCTCTTGGGACTTAGAGAGTGAATCAGTGTAGCCTTTGTGCTATAGTTTGGAGGCCCCTGTATACAATATTTTTTGTATATGAAGTCCTGGATAGAATAATCCTCGGAACCAAAAACTTATGGCGTTGTCAATGAAAAATGGAAAACAAAACTCAAAAAATTCAAATCTGACATTGCAGCCACACCGAGAGGCTGCCAGCAATCAACTACAGAGGTCCAGATACAATAGGCTAGAATACACAAACAACAACTACGCCACCTACTGGTATAACTACAAGATATATAGAAATATGCAGAGTGTCGAAAGGCGAGAAACTGGTAGCGGTGATTACTGGTAGAGGTAGAAACGCCAAAAAGCCAGGCGATCTGCGCGATGGGCAAAGTAACGGTTCTTTCGGTTCAAAGGGGTAATTCAATTAGCATTTCTCGTGAGAACGTCGTATTTATTTAGAATGTATGAACAATCATACACCGATACATATGTATGCACCGATGAGCTACAAAGCTCCTCGGTGCATAATATCATTCATGCCCATCCGTACCACCCACCCTTGCCGTATGCCTTCTTCTTCTTCTTGTTCTTTTTGACCCCGTATTGCGCATCTGGTAATCGAAGTGCTCTCGGAAATTCTAAATAAATGACCAACAAGTACTGGTCGTTAATCTTTATGTATTGCGTGATGTGTTTTATTGTAAACGTGTTTCTTTTGTGCGGTCTAAAGTTAGTTTTTTGCTTATTGTAAACTTGTTCTTTTGTGCAGTCTAAACTGTTCAATACGTGTTTAGTGAAACGAAGTGCTTACTTTTATTTTATTTTACTACACATTCTAATAATTACGGCACATACGCTATAATTAATCACTCAGAGTAGTAAAATCCCGTAGTATTGAAAGACACCGCAGTCTGGCAAAGTGCAAGTTGCACTTGGCCGGGCGAGCGTCGCGCAATGCAAACATTCTCAAATTCATTCTTAGCAGATAAAGTTTGACAGGAAATTTCAATTAAACTCACTGACGCAAACCAACTTTGTCTATAGCTGGAATTAAGGGTTCACCGAAAGGTCTCGAAACTATTTGTCAAATTGTGAGTTATCCGACGTTTCTGGTAAAACAGAACAGCCTTTAGATGCACAAGCCTTTTACTGGCATACTTCGTCTTATCGCTAGATAATGGTTCTGCAAAATTGTTGGTAATTTAACTACTATTATGCAACAGAAGAAAACTGCTCATATATTTGTTTAACCCGTCGCGCGATTTGTTAACACGGTGTGTGACTACAAAACGCGGTATCTCGCGCGCTTTGTTAACATCGTGTGTTACCAAAGCGCGCGAGATACTTTCGTTCAAATTTTAGCGGTCCGATCCGGTCCGGTCCGGCGCTAGCTGTGTTTTCGTTTAGATTAAAATACTCTTTGGTTCCTATGGAGCAACTTTTATTTAGAAACCATAGCACAATGACTCGGAACGGAAGTCAGAAAAATTCTAGAAAAAAAAAGTGTAATATTTTCGGTTGTCAACTTGTCACTCATTGCGTCGTTCATTTACCAGTGTTGTTTTGTTTGATGTGAAAATGAATTCTCGGGGAAAACGGTGAGTAATCTAATATAAAGTATATATATAATTACTGGGAAAAGAGTGTAGATTGTGTTAAAACTAATAGTTATTGTAGAATCAGTGTTTATCTTTGTGAAAAAAAAAAAATTGGTTGCCTGTAAAGTCGATATACGGGCGAAAGTTTTATGTGACAACGACTTTGAGTGGTAAAATAATTTTAATGTGAATATTCATTCGTATAGTAGGAAGAAGGATGAAATAATAGTAACAAATTAAAACATTTATTTATACAAAGAATTATATTTAAAACATTAATTTATACAAAGAATCTCGCACTGAATTTCATATTAACAAAATTTTATTTTTACCTTTACACATACATACGTATTTACCTTTCACTTTTTATGTCTGTCTCTCTCGCTCTTAGGCGGGCTAACCATGCCCGAGTGGAAGGGACGCGTGCCTCTCACTCGCTCTCATTGTGAGCGCATAACGTGAGCGGAGCGTAACGCAGTTTCTTGAAGTGTCACCCGGCAAACCAATTTATAAGACGTTGTCACGTCAAAAGCCATAAACTTTTGAAGTAATGATTTTTTCGTAAGCGTGTGTTTGAGTAGGTAAGTATTTTCGTCGTATTTATGTTGTGAAATATAAATAAAAGTGTGTAAGTTTGTTGACTACATACACAGTTATTGATAAAATCACATTTCATTACCAAATAACTAATGTAATGATGTGACAAATGAAAACTAGTTACGAAACAACAAGAAATCGCGGCCCGGCCGCCATCACGGACTCAGTTCGGCGCCGGCCGTCAATAGATATTTGCCTCCGGTGCATATTATTGTGAATAACTAAGTCAATATGTGACTTCAAAGTCTGACATTTGAAATGTATACAGGTGAATAAGTGTAATTTGTGGTGGCAGTGTTGTTTGAAGTGAATGTTTATGAGAAATATGTATTTTGATGTGTGAAAGTATAGGTACGATGCGATGAATAACATTCATCTCATTATCATCATCAGCAGCTCTCTTTCAAGCAAGTTCTTTTGACATTATTTTATGATATTTCGATAGGATATTTCATGCAGATTACAATGATATATAACACTTATTAATAAATCATACAGGAATTACGTAATTAGGTTATTTCTGAAGACTAGCCCAAAAAAAATATAAATTAAGTGCATCATTTAGGGGACTTTTTTTGTTTGTACGTATTAATCGCGCGACGGGTTAAAACAAGTGAAATATAGTTTCGCTCCTCAAACAAATGTAATCAGTAACGTTCTCCATAATTTCTATTTTATAACACGGACTCAAAAATCACGTAAATGGCAACGAGAATTTTATTAGCAACCTTTTAACTCTCGTTCGACACCAAGACACAACACAACTTACAATTTATCTTTTCGTTAACGTGATCAAGTTTAATGGAGAACAAAACTAGCGCTAGACACTCTTTAACTTTTTTTTTTCTTTAGTTAATGGCTTCGTGCGATTAGCACATTTAGCCAGTGTCGAAGTATTTTTTCTTACAAGTAGGTAATACATAAATAAAGAACATTTCCTTTCAGTGTGGTGATGATGAATGTTATTAGAAATTGGAAGTGAGAAATTATATACCCCCAACCCCTCGAGTATCTCAGTAAAGATGTGGGGGCTTTACTAAGTCCTCACGCGGACTTCTTGAGAGAATTTGAAAAGTGCCGTTGCACTGTTTTGTTTCATTTGCCAACACTCACGAACACTTAACGGTTAATAATCCACCATTATTTCACATTAATAATCGACAAAACACATATTTTAGAAAATAAAACAAAACCGCAGACATGACTCTTCACATTCCCGCCAAAAAGTCTCTCTTCGCCTTTAGAGCCTTATAAAATGAATTAAACAAAGAATAAGCTAGGAATAGATATTCCGTGTTTTGTTCCTGTCATGTTAACTTCATTTCAGATTAGAGTAAAAGAGACAAAATACGTAATAACTATTCGAAGCTGTCGAGTGGCACCAGTGTTCGACAGGAACCAGTGATCGACACTGTATTCCTTTAATCATCAAAAATAGGGGTCAGTAACAGATTTTTGCATTTTAGCAACAATTCAATACATACCACTTGTTTCCTAGGTATCATTCGGTAAAATTTCAATGAAAAAATTATATAATGTTTTGGCTACAAAAAATGGTATCGAACAATGGGTTACTGTGTTGAACATTGATGCCACTACAATATTCTCTTTCAGTTAACGTGACCGAATGGAAAATAAAATTTTCTTTACCATTTCACTTTACCTTTAGTGCCTTACAAATAAACAAAGAATAAGGTCCGTATAGTTATTCCGTGTTTTGTCTCTTTGTACTCTATTAGAAATGACGTTTACATGACAGGAACAAAACACGGAATAACTATTCGGACCTTATTCTTTGGTTATTTGCAAGGGGCTTAGGGTTTTATTCGGTGAGCGTCTGTTAAGTCTTTTTAAAAAGGCACTAAATTCAAAACGATGCTTTTCTCTTATTTCGAAGCGGAGTAATGAGGTCAGTACGATTGTTACAAGTTCCATATCGATTCACCGGCTTGTAATGAAGACATATCGCCCATTTGACTGCTGGAATTATCGGCTAGCACCTCCGCCAGCCACTAACGGTTTAACCGCACACGAACGAAGCACAATTTCTGTTTCGAATATTGATGAGACAAACTCATTTGTTTTACCATTTTGCAAGAAGAGTAGAAGTTTTTTTTTTTAAATAAATTTTGAAGAGAGATTTTATATATTTCAGTTTTTTAAAAGTGTTTTTTTTTCTATACAACAATTTAATTTTCATATAATGGAAGATATTAAGATAAATATTTTTTAAATAAAAATTCTATCAGCAAAGGCTTAGAGTTTGTAAAAATAAAATATAAAATTATGAAACTTACCAAGTCGAATAGCTGTAGAACGCCGCGCCGGACGTCAAGAAAGAATTACGCAAAACAAAAGAGCGTTGACAGTTTGTAGAGAAGTATAAAACAAAAACGCATTTTCTTCGTAAGACCGTTACTGGCTGTTAGTTTTAATTTAGTTTTTATCACGTATAAACCTTTTTTCGAGAGCGATTGGGCTTAGAGTAAAATACAGAAATTGACACCAACATTAACTACATATATATTAAAATGTTTTTGTTTTGTTTATATAATTTTAACGCAAATTTCCTTTTCCTTTGACTTTTAAAGTAAATAGTGTTGAATAATTTCGGCGGGTTGGTTAGAACCACGATAGCTCAATTGGAAGAACACCTGACCCGGTATGTCAGAAGGGTGTAGGTTCAAATCCTGCTCGTGGAAATTTTTTCAACATTGTGTTTTTGTAATACATATATATTATGATTAAGACTTAGCATATCAGTTCTTTAAAACGTTTAAAACCATAACCTATTTTTTATTTGACTTATGCATGAATTTCTGTAAACTATGAAGATTAACACTTTAATTCTTATTAAAAAAAATAGTTTTGAAAATCGCTAAAAAGTTTTTTATTGACTAACTAGCGGCCCGTCCCTGCTTCGCACGAGTAGAATTTTTTTTTAAATGTAGCTAATGTAGCATTCTAATAATGAAAGAATTTTTTAAATGGGTCAAGTAGTTTTTGAGTTTATTCGTTGCAAACAAACATACATACAAAGATACAAAGGTTTCCTCTTTATAATATTAGTATAGATCAGGTCAATTAATAGTCAATCAATCATTTAATATGGGGTCCTTCAAACGAGGCGTGAAAAAGCACCTTGTGGGCCGGCAGAGTGAAGTTGACTGATGCTGCGTTGTTTTAACGCTGCACCAGTTGTCTTCGCGTCTGGACTCCATTTTCACTTAACATCAGGTGGTGTGGAGTCATTTGCCGTGGTAAGTATAAAAAAAATTACCCAATTGTTAAAGGGCATGGTAGAGACAACATCTAAAAGCAATTTCGACATATTTTTCAAACGTGAATCAACAAAAATAAAGCAAAACATTAGTAATGCAATTAGACATTAGTAAACCAATTTTTTTTTTTGCATGTTGTGGTTGTCTTCTATAATTTTGTGTTTATTTGTAATGGAAAGTGTCCTGCTATGATAGGGCATTTTCCAATATTTTTGACGCTGTAAGGGAGAAAAGAGCTGGACACTTGCTGAGTTTCTTGCCGGTTCTTGTCAGTACAAGATCTCCCGCCCAGAGTAGAGTTACGAACCGATGGCATATTGACATTCACAAGAGCTACTTGTAGCCTAAACTGAATAAATGATTTTGAATTTTGAATTTTTTTTTTTTCATTAACATATCTTCACTGAATTAGTAAAAGAAAAAAGCATGTGTAAAAAACCCTCCATCCAGAGGTACTCGAACGAAAGCAACTAGCAGAAACATGGAGAGCCATAAATCATTTTTAAGATACCATAAAGTATGTAGATATACAAACGGAAATACCGATACATAACACACATAAGCCAATATCGTGTCTCTCGGCTAAGTAACCACGAGTATTGGCTCCATAAATCAAGAGGCGAAGCAAATTGTTATCGGATGAGACACCCAGAGTCGGGGATCCGCTGACAAATAGAAATCTGATGGAGTCGCCCATAGAGCCCGTGCTGCACTGATACATACAGTGATTTGTGCGTGTTTTATTCACATTCGGCCTATAACTATAATTTGTATGGCTTCGAAGCAGTGAGAGTAAATGATTTATTTAATATTTATATTACTTTGCCTCGATGGCCAGAGTGGCAAAGTGCTCGGCCCAATACCCGAAGGTCCCGGGTTCAATTGTCAGGTCAGACAAAAGTTGTTTTCAATGATGGAGGCCTTTGCCCAGCAGTGGGGCAGTCATATGCTATTATTTCACTTGTTGAGGATTCCGAGTGAAGTGCGCTTCCACCAATTGGCCTTATCATCACTTAACATCAGGTAAGATCAAGGCATGCTTACCCGTAAAATATTTTTTTTATACTTGTATTTCACTGTTTCTGAATACTGGTAATTTGGGAGAGTTTTCAAAACATACACCCACAAACAGAAGACTGCATTTTTATTTAAGTTTTTTCTCATTTAATATAATAAAGCAAAAAGATCTATTCAAACCCAAGCCTTTAGTGTATATTTTATAAATTTGTCTATGTGTCTGATGATGGCCAGCATCCAGAAACAGTAAAATGAGCAGGACATATTGTGGTGCCTAAGCACGGCGGCGCAGGCTCTACGGTGCAAGCTACCCCATGGTAGAGCGTTTGGTAGAGGTGGTCGCTCTAGGCCAGGGGTTCCCAACCTTTTTTTGTCTACTGCCCACTTTAAGAATAAATTATTTTTTAACGCCCCCCTTTTTAAACATACTTAAAAACCGCTAAGTACTTATAACTGATTATTGAAACGCAACTTTATAGTATTCGGACAGAGTATCTTTTATTGAAAATAAAACAAACATAATCAATTCTTATATAAAAACTAATGTGAAGGTTGAATCTGATGCTGTTCAATAAGTTTGTTGATATCAGGTTCCAATTTACTCAAAAACAGCCGCAAGTCGCCACGTTCAAACACAAACAAACGATTTCTCTTTTTAGTAAGCAGCGTTGCCACAGCACTAAATCCACGTTCACACAAATATGACGATGGGAATGCTATCAAGAATCGTTGAACAATTAACCACAATCCAGGGTACAATTGCGGGATCGGTTTTTGTAGCCAAAATTCTTGATATCCATTTTTGAACTTGATTTTTATTTCTTCGTTTGTTGTCAATTCTATAAGTTCTTCTTCCAGCTGAGGTGACATTGCTGTGTTGACATTTGAAAACGGATCCAACACCCAGTCTGGTATTTCCAAGTTTAAAATGTCCTGGTATCGTTCGGTGAAGTCAATGTGGAGGTTTTCCAAATGTTGGCAGTAGGCAAACAAGTCGTCGTTACTGCAGGATACTGATAAATTCGGAAAATTGTGAAACTCACGTCTGCCCATATTCTTTTTGTGCAGAAGCAGTTTGGCTGCGAAAGCAGCAACGACATTTTTTGTTTTAATTAAATTTAGTTCATCGCCTTGCAGTTGGAGGTTCATGTCGTTGAACAATTTATACAGGTCTGTCATGTAAGCTATATCATTCTTTGATGTTATGAGCTTGTTGCGCAGTTCTGTATCTTTAGTTTCCAAGAACTCTATCACAGAGTCAAACAGGTTGTAAAATCGAATCAGACAATTGCCTCTTGACAGCCAACGAACTTCAGTATGAAGCAACAAACGATTGAAATCTTCGTCATTAGTAACACAAAGCTGATGAAATAATCTACCATTCAAAGAGCTGCTACGGATTTTATTGACTGCTTTGATGACATATTGCAGTGATTGAAATAGTCGTTCACTTAAGTTTCTAGCAACCAAATGTTGTCTATGAATAACGCAATGTATAGCAAGGACATCTGGAATTTTATTCTTTAAGTACGCTATGAAGCCTTTATGGCGCCCTGTCATAGCCGGAGCGCCATCCGTAGCAACTGATATAATATTTTTCAAAGGAATCTCTTTCTCTTCACAAAACTTTTCCAATGTATTGAATATGGTTTCGCCTTTTGTATCTGTTTCCAAATTTCTGGCAAACAATAGTTCTTCACGTATTTTCTCATCTTTAATAAACCTCACGTAAGATAGCAACAACGCTTCATTAGTTGGTAAAGTGGACTCATCGAGCTGAATTGAGAATTGACTAGTCCTCAGATGATTGCACAATGATTCTTCAATGTTTTCAGCCATTTCATCAATTCGTCTTTGCACAGAATTATTACTCAAAGGAATTTTTCGGATAATATTTGCGGCCGGTTTATGAAGCACAGTAGTTATTACTTCCTTTATTGCTGGCAAAATTAACTCTTCTCCGATGTTGTGTGGTTTGCCTTTTTGAGCAATTAACAAAGAGATATTGTACGAAGCTCGAAGTCCGTCGTCATCTTGCTTAGCAGCCGCCGAAAATAGTTTTGATACACTTGGCTGAGTATTATGCTTTTTCTTTAGGTCTTGAAAATATGCTACATTCTTGTCTTTTTTATCTGGATGCATTTTATTCAAATGATCTTGCAGTCTTGAAGGCTTCATTGCTTCGTTTGAAAATGTTTTTAGACATAGAAGACACAAAGGCGACGACGGGTTTGTGGGATTTTCAATAAATCCGAATTTAATATATTCCGCAGAGTATTGCCGTCTCTTCTTTTTTACTTCCGACATTGTTTTGTTTTGAGAAATACGTAAGTGTTGAAATCAAGTACTGCTTATCTATTAAGCGCGAAACCGCAAATGAAAATAAAATAAATTTACGTCGTTTATATAGGATTGCATAAGCAGCACGCACCAACAGGAATAAGACAAACGTGCATAAACTCGTTTATCTCATTCGACGCCCAATCGTACTCGACAAGCAAGAACAAGTATTATAGAACCAGCCGATTGATACAGGAATGTACAAATCGGATTATTTAACAAAAACTTGTTAAAACATGATTGCCCGCGGTCTATTATATCGAACCGAGTTTGAGCTATATCTTAATTAATATTAGTTGATGTTCACAAGATGTAGTCGAGAGTCGAGAGCTCAGTCGGTGTCTAAGAGTCTTCCTAGCTAGGTAGATGAAATTATAAATCAACCCCAAAGCCCTACACAACGCCCCCTTTTTTTTCTGGGTCTCTTACCGCCCCCCTTTAGGCTTGCAGCGCCCACAAGGGGGCGTTATCGCCCACGTTGGGAAAGACTGCCTAGGCGCTCGCCGGTGGCAAGGGGTGCCAAAATGCTAAAACAATTTTAAAAAAAATATTACGCCTTTTGAGATGAATGAGTGATAGATAATATGCTTTATTTAAATTTTCGCTCCACCCTAAATTATTGATACTAGATGTCTAGGACCGGCGCTGCGTAAGCAAGCAATTGTTTTACTTTTCAAATAGTTGTACGTGGTTCTTTACGACTTCTTTTAGCCATATATAGTCAATCGGGGTAATTGTAAACAAGGGTGATTGGAAACAGCCATCATGACTCCTTTGTAATTTGAAAAAAATAAAATTACTTAATTCGAAACGCAACTTTGTTTTATTGTCTAAGGCGGCAGCTATCAAAATCTATGACAAGTCAAATATAACTTTGTGTGTTGAGAAAAAATTAATGTCATGCCAAAACTTAAGATATATTATTTAATAAAGAATTAACTTACAAGAAACATAACATAACTAACTACATTAAAGAAAAAAAATTAAGATAACTAAAGACAAAATAAAACCTATAAATAAAAAATGTCCTCCAGCTGTGGGCAAATTTAGTTCTAATAAATTGATTTCACGAATTGCAACAGATATTTAGCATTTCAATTTGAATAAAAAGTTAAAGGTAATTTATTTTTTGGTATAATAATATTAGGTTTGGTTTTGCTTTTTCACTGCTTTTTAACACTAATAGTAAACTGGAAATCTAAGCCGGAAATGGATGTTTACAATTGCCCATCAATAAGTCGTATTGGGTTAATTGTAAACAATTTTTGGATTAATTGTACAATATGGGTAATTTGAAACTATAATATAATATGCATGGAAGGTGGTGGTGGGTAAACACTTTGTTTTTCAAGTTATTGATAAGATGTCACGTGTATACACACGTAGAGAGAGTAAATAGTACACTTTAGAGGATATTTCTAATGCAGTCAAAGATGTTCAAGAAAAAAGAAAAACATATAGGGTAGACAGGCAGCGACTATATACAACGTGCCTGTCAAAGTTATCTTTGATAGAATAAAAGGCCGAAAAATAAGTAGAGAGTCCATACTCTCATACTGGATGTAGGGGTTAAAAGAGTGTTTTCAGAGAAAGTGTAAGAATATATAGTATCCTGCCTAAAGACAAGAGCCCAAATGGGGCAGGCTTGCCAAAAAGGTGAGCTCAAATTATTGATCATAGAGTAGGTATGTTGAAACCAAAAATTTGATAGCCCTATTGACGTTTTCGAATGAGCTTAATAGGATTGATAATAGATATAGATAGAATAAGATAACGTGTTAATTCTTTTAGGTGTATTATTTTAGATGATTTTGTTTCAACGGTTATGGGTATGGGAGTTAAGTAACCAAAAAATTGTTTTTGCAAATAAATACTTTATTTGATTTGAAACGATGAAGTTTTAGCTTTGTCTCACCTACCAATGGCTCACCACACTCACAACATACTTTTACTGGTCAACCTCGACATGTGTTTGGATCTTTCATGACGCATCCTCAGCAAGACGTTGACTTACGTCAATAAATAAATATTTTGCATGGAAATTTTATGTTGTTTCTATTTACCACATAAAATTTAGTAAGCTTTTTTACAATTTCCCATAGGTTAATGCTTTGTTTCCTTTTCCCTCAATATTTTTTCTATACCATTAATATGAGTGAAAACAAGCAGTTTACAATTACCCCCTGATTAAGCGTATGGTTTGAATCTTTCATATTTTTAGGATTAAAAATTAATAGCCTGATAAAATATGTAGTGATAATATCTTTGTATCTCTTTCAATTAAGTATCTATATTGATATTTTTTTTGTTTTTGTTTATATAATTTTAACGCAAATTTTGTTGCGAATCAAATTACAAAAACACAATGTTGAAAAAATTTCCACGAGCAGGATTTTAACCTGCACCCTTCTGATATACCGGGTCAGGTGCTCTTCCAATTGAGCTATCGTGGTTCTATCCAGCGCGCCGAAATTATTCAACACTATTTACTTTTTACTTTGAAAGCCAAAGGCACCTATTCAATGTCAACAACTACCGTCATTAACACCCGATCATAATATTTTTACAAATAAGGAAGTAGGCAAGCTATTTATAATTTTTTTTTGTTTTTGTTTATATAATTTTAACGCAACTTTTGTTGCGAATCAAATTACAAAAACACAATGTTGAAAAAATTTCCTGCTCCCTTCTGACATAGCACCATTAGGTTGGTTAGAACCACGATAGCTCAATTGGAAGAGCACCTGACCCGGTATGTCAGAAGGGTGCAGGTTCAAATCCTGCTCGTGGAAATTTTTTCAACATTGTGTTTTTGTAATCTATTTTGATGTTTCCAATTACCCCAAAGAGTTTAAAAACTTATGGGTAATTGTAAACAGGCGTTTAAAGATCTTTGTAAGCGGTAAATACTTTATGAATTGCATTAAAATATAGCTAAGGTATAATATAACATCAACATATTTTTTTTTGTTAATATATAAAATAAATGAAAAAATCATAGTATAAAATATTGATGAAGGTAACCAAAAAATCAAAAGTGTTTACAATTACCCTGATTGACCCTACCTAATAATTATGTTATAGTAAGTCACAATGCAAAACACACAAAATACAAAAGTTACGGTAAGCTTCATAGATGTTATTACCACATCATTTCGTCCATTGTAAACTTATTAGCTCAATAAAAGACTACCCTAAATTTCGCCGATTATAATGGCCGGCTGTTCTTCATTCAAATCATTGTGTTTGTGTACCGCGCGCCGTTTAGTTTCACCGCTGCGCTGCCGTTCCATAAAATGGTTTAATTATTCAATCGTAATATTATGGCGCTGCGTTTTGATCTCATTTAATCGGTCTACGGGATTTTAGTTTAAACTTGTGGGAATTTTAAATTGGATTCATTAGCTTTTATAACTATGTTTTTTTAATAATGTGGTATTAGATCTCGTTTGTGATGAAAAAAATTACTAACTTTTTAAATTGGGTAGTTGACTGGTTAGTCAATATAGAAACTTTTTAACAACTGTCAAAACAATTATTTTTTATAGAAATTGTATGGAATTAGCAAACTATGACGTCACTATTTCTTTCCATCAATTGAGTGGTTATTAATAACTTTTTAGGTTACAAAAATTCATGCTTAGGTTAAATAAAAAATTGGTCAATGTTATAAAGAACTGTTACGTGATTTCATTTACACGTTTATTATTCTGGAATTAATTGTTGTTGTTGTCAACTACCCAATTATGTCTGTTACGTAAGCGTGATAACAGAGAAAGAACTAGCTTTAGTTATTATTCTGAGAAGAGAACTGTCCCGCTGCGAGGCTTAAATTGTCTATTAATAACACACATTGGTACCTACAATGTATCCTAAAAAGGATTTGTTGCGTGTAGAGATCGGGACACAAAACTCTATACTAGTCTTCTGCGAGTTGGTGGGTTGTTATTGTTAATGACTTTGAATTTACGACAGCAATCTAGACTAAAGGCCCCAGTACACAATGGCCTGTGATGGGTCATGCTTTGCATTGGACAACTGTAGGCCACGATCACTTGGTGTTCACACAATGGCTGCCTGGCGAGACACTTGCGATGGACGTGGAAGTAATTACGGTTGCGGCTATTTATTTATATACCTACCTACTGCTTACAAGTATATTTCTGTACTAATATTATAAAGAGGAAAGTTTGATTGTTTGTTTGCATTGAATAGGCACCGAAACTAATGGACCGATTTGAAAAATTCTTTTAGCATTAGAATCCTACATTATCCCTGATGAACATAGGCGATAGAAGAGCCTCGTCTGAACATAATATGCAGTAATGTAAGTACGATGTTTTCACGTCAATGATGCATGGGATCGCATTGCAGACTCCCTGCAAAATCCTGTTTCGGAACTAAAAAAAAAAGAAAGAGACATTATAATAAATAATAATAATAATAAATAAACTTTCCTACACTCACACCAATTATATAGCCCAAGAGAAGCTTCGTTATGAAACTCGTTAAATAGACGTTAAAACGGAAAAACATACTTAAAATACTTAAATACATACTTATTATACATAGAAAACATCCAGACCCGAGACAATTTAGAAAAACAATAATTTCTAAATTGACCCGACCAGGGATCAAACCCGGGACCTCAGAGATGGCGACACCATCAAAACCGATGTACAAACCACTCGACCAAGGAGGTCGTCAAAAAATAAATAAATAATAAATCAATAAACTGGAACATCTCTTAATTTCTCTACGATACTGACATTTTGGGCGATCAAAAATTCAAGTACTAGCACGCAACAAAAAAGTGCACTATTCCCGGTCAGCGGTCGGTGATGAACTAAACAATGGGCGATTGTGTGAACACCACATGCCACGCTACGCCACGACTCCTTTGAAGTGTGTCCAAAAACCCCGCCCGATCCTCTAAATGACAGCACACATTTACAGAATACACTAAACATGCACACCAGTTTAAGCCCAAGACACCGTACTCGTAGAACAAGGGTACGAAGAACCGGTTCACACTCGCTCTACACCAGGTACAGACATGTACCTGGGCGGTTCTCTCCTCCTCCACGGCCCGGTCAACCCGAGCCGAGGTCCGTGCCTTTAGAGGCGCCCTCGGGTTGCTCCGCTCCCCGATCCGATCCGAACCCTTCGGAGAATCTAGTAGGGCACGGGGACGCGCACTTGTGCGCGATGCCGTTCCCTCTAGATAACCTCTCAAGGTGATTCGTTTCACACGGCTTGAGGGACCCTTTACGTTCCTCGCCGCCCCCAAAAAGCCCGGTGAAGCTGAAAATGCCGCAGCGGCAATCAGCAATCTCTCTCAAAAAAAAAAAGTGTCCAAAAAACCGACAACACCCCGATTGCGCGCCACGATTGACAATTGTCCGCCACTATATACCATTACCCCCTGTATGGTGATCGCCTGAAGTGGACCAGCATACGCCATTATGTGCTGGGGCCTTTACAGTTGACTTTCTGAAGCACGGAAGGAACCTCCTTCATGGCTAAAAAGGTTGGGCGATAATCTTTAATAATTAAACAAAGAAGTAACCGCCCGGGCGGCGGCGCCTACGGCTGCGTCGTCAATATGATACACAATGTACGTGCGCCTACTGGCAACATATTTTACACTATACCTAGGATATTCAGATTTTCTGCTTTGCAGGATAAAATATTAATAATGTTTTAAAATTGTTTTATTTTTTTAAATTGTGTTTTATTTGATACCTATTTATGTGTTCGAGTCATTATAATTGAAGTGTTCGTGTACACACGGCGGCAGATCAACCTGTCAAATTTCTCCTATGAATATTGATCCTTATAGCAAAATGATAAAGTTCAAAATTGATTGTAGTAATTTGACAGTTTTGGGTAGATCTGCCGCCGTGTGTACATGCATGATATTGACAAAATGTTACAAATCACTGAAACAATAGTTTTGTTTTCTCTCAAGAACAGTTCTTAAAATAATTAAATTTTCTTAAAAAGTTCGTCTTTTTCAGTGAAGTCCCACGTGTTTACAGAAACTCAAAAGGGTTGGGGGAATATAATTCGTAATTTATCGCACTTGTCCGGATTTTAAGATTGGATGGAACTATGCGGAACTTCATAGCTGATAGAACAGAAGTGAAAACTAATACGTACCTATTACAGATTTTTTACGTTTCTGTTTGCGGTTTATTTTTGGAGCAGACATACATTTAGTTAGGAAATGCTGGTATTTGTTGCCATAGTTTCATCATTAAAACAACTGTTCTCTTTGCCTTTATTTACGTTGACAGAAAGAGTAACATTTTATAACACATCACACGACAAAATAGTAAGTATACTAACTAACAATGAAACTAACCAAACACAAGCAACATTGTTAAACCTGAACACCTACAAAAACATTCAAAAGATAAGAAACTTGTGAGTCGCTGGTATACACCAAAAGACATCCATCCGCTCAGCATAATGTTTCGACGCAGCGTAGAATGCGCTGAAGTATTAAATTTCATATCAACAAAGCCAAAAGGAGTTTCAATAACAGTTGAGTGCAAAAAAAATTTTTTTTTTTTTCGTTTTTACTTTTTATTTTATTTTTTTACTTTTCTTTGCTTTTGCTTTTTTTATTTGCTTACTTATAATGTTTGAGTTCTCTCGGTGTCGATTGCTATTGTTCTTTTAGCATATGGATACTGTTTTATATACTAATGTTGCTATGTTATACCTTGTGTAAATCCGCCTAACAGCCATATGTGTAGGTAAACATGGTAGGTAGTTATAATTAATTATTAAAACTAACTAACCAAAAGAAAAATATACACACAAGATAATATTACGATCCAACAAGATAACGGTTCTATTACGCCTACATATACAAACATCACATTTCATTTCATTTCATTTATATATACAAACTCTTTCGACAACATCAAAACAAACAAAAAAAAAGTCAACAAGAAACTCCGTCCGTCTCGTAACCCAAAATCCGATACATAAAGTGCCGTACTTAACATTCAAGTGATAAACAATGCCGCGGAAAATATGTAAATTTGTTTTTTAAAAGTTATGAAGCCAATCTGGAAGATCCGAGGTCGGATTAGCGCGGCGCACCGGGAGATTTTAAAAGGGCTTTTGTAATAAAATCGGCCCGCCCTTATATTCCGCCATCATCGTGTCCATTTATCTTCATCTCGTCAAATACAGCGAAAGTTATTACTGGACGAAAACTAATTGCTTATTCTTGCGGATCCTTTGTGGTTAGGTTACTTTTTAACAACACAATACAATCAATCAAAGGGATAAATACGACGCAGTTTTCAGTTTGGGCCTTTCATAAACATTGTCTATGACGTATTTTAAATGAAAACCGAAGGAGCTTATCAAAGTAAAATTCTTTTTGGTTTAGTAAAACTTAACACTGAGACATAATAATATAGAACCAAGGTGCTGAGTGCGGGTTTTATTCACCATTCGTTCGCGAAAACGAGAATAGGGTAGTTGACAACAACAAATAACCTATATTTTGTTTGACCTAAGCAGGAATTTCTGTAACCTAGAATAGAAAGTTTAAGCACACAATTGACGGAACTCAATAGTGACGTCGTAGTTTGCCATTTCCATACTATTTCAATAAAAAAATCGTTATGATAGTTGCTACAAAGTTTATCTATTAACTAACCGGTCACCTACCCTATTGTATGGTATAGGAATGAGCGCCACCTGTCAACAAACGAGGTGATTTACAAAATTTTTCAAATCAACTATAATACAAATTGTTGTTATCTTAAACGTAATCGAATGGTAAAAAATCTCGTACTTAGCAAACTGTCAATAAATATGTTTTTTATTTTATTATATTATTTACTCTGGGAGAGAAAGAGGATTAAAATTTGGTGTTGTGAATTAGAGGACTGTATGTAGGTAGGTAAAGGCAAGTAGAAGACACGTTTAGGATTTTAGAGAATATATTCAATCTTATCACAAAAGCAAAAAAAAAAACAAAACAAAAAAAAAAGCAAAAACAAAGCCCAGCCGCTACTGATTTTCACGAAACACATAAAGATCTATCAAAAATACAAGACAGCGTCAAAAACTATAAATAAAAATCTCTAAAAAGGTTGCCTTCGGCAACAATCCTCCCCCATTTAACTGATGGGCAACCGCACCGGCTATTTGGAAGCACGACGTAGTGTCCCTCCAACAGCATAGAGAAATAAATGGTAGACAAGATTGTCATCAAAAGATGATGAAAACTTACTTGTTTTTTTTTAAATAGTGTTTGTGTTACAAACCTGCCTGCGGCTTGGCAGGGGAATAATCAGATTCCGGCCGTGTAGGCGTCAACGCAAACTCCATTTGCGAGGTGTTGAAAGTGCTTGGCAAACGGAAAAATTTTTACAGGTACATGAGTGAAGCTTCAATTCTACAATCTACATAGATTAAAGAAGCAAGTTTTCAAAAAAAATTTTTTACCCATCTGGACTTAAATAAAACAGTGGAATAGATAATCTAGTAGACTTAAAATAATCCTAGCTACTAATAAAACTATGTTTTACTCTACTGTGATTCGTATTCTGGATTTACAATCGGTTGGGTCACTTTATAAGACGGCGCGGCGTAGAAACGGCATATCGTTTTTTAAATGTTACTTTGCCGGTAACTGTGCCGCTAATGGAAATTACGTTCTCGCCTCCATGCCCAACAATTGCAGTCATCACCAGCTCATTTTATGTCCCCACTGCTGGGGCACGAGCCTTCCCTATGGATAAGGAGAACGGGCCATAAACCACCACGCGGGCCCATTGCGGTGGTGGTGGTTGTTAAACGACTGCTAATGCAGCCTTAACAACGGTTTAACGTGCCTTCCGAAGCACGGAGAACTCGATGATAAATTTTTGGTCACCCATCCGATGACTGGCCTTTGCGAAAGTTGCTTAACTTTAGCAATCGCAGACCGAGCGCGTTAACCACTGCGCCATCGAGCTTATAATAATCCTCCTGACTAATAATAATTGCAGTTATCCTTTTAGATTACTTAGCCCTTGAGCATTGCATATTTAACCAAACGGAACACATCTATCTACAATACTGCCTGGCGAAAGAAATATTTTAAGTGTGGCTTGTCATCCTTGTAAGATTTTCCCTCGGCAATATTTATTGTGAAAACTGAACTTATTCCTTTCCGGAAGAGTAGACAATACCAACACAAAATAAGGAAATCCAGAAGGTAAACCTAATACATAGCACGCTCGAGTAACTAACACATAGACCACTTGCACGGACACGGATCTCGTAACAGTTTAAAGACCGGATATTACGATACTCTGTGTCGTTAGAGGTTGTCTATGCGTGCGTCGCTCGAGCGCGTTTGTATGAAGCTTACCTTCTGCAGCCTCCTAAATTTGTGATACCAATGTCCGAGTTCGACTGTTAAATCCAATCTAAATCTCGTGGCCGGTGGCCGCTGTACCGCGCATTCTATCAGAGCCGCGGACGCGAATCGTTTTTCAAGACCGCTCGCCGCTCGACCACAATACCGGTAATCAGGCCTCGAGACCGTGATCCGGGGCTTAACTATGTAAAACGCTACCGGATTTGAAATCGTTGCGTGACCGAAGATATATATCGTATTGGCGCCAGCGTTCGACACTTTAAGCCCAGAGTTTGACACAGTTTTCGTCGCCAAAACAATTATAGAATTTCATTGAATTTTGCTAGATAACAGCTAGAAAGCAGATGGTCTCTATTCAATCGTCGCTAAAGTCACGAATCAAATCGATTCCAGTAGAACACTGGTCACTACCCTATATTCTTAAATTTATTTATTTGTCTTTTAAGTAATAGTAATAAAAAGCGGTTTTCATTGCCACATTCATATCTCATACTCGTGAACGGGTGCCGCCTGTGAAGGTTGGTCTGCTCTTGCATACTTATCTTATTTTTAGTATTATTCACTATAGTTTGACTTTGTGTTTCTTAAACAATTTTTGACTTTTATTAGAGTACATACTGTAGTGGTACTGTATGACATTGTGGAAATATAAACTTTTACCTAATGTAAATTTGTTAACTTAAATTTTTTATATTGTTTTTGTTTTTTTCATGTTAACTACAACATCTTCTATATTTTTTGTGTTTATTTGTAATGGAACGTGTCCTGCTATGATAGGGCATTTTCCAATATTTTTGACGCTGTAAGGGAGAAAAGAGCTTGACACTGAGTTTCTTGCCGGTTCTTCTCAGTACAAGATCTCCCGCCCATAGTAGACTTACGAACCGATGGCATAGTGACATTCATAAGAGCTACTTGTAGCCTAAACTGAATAAATGATTTTGAATTTGATACAAAGTACAAAAATACTACATAAAATTTTACTACAAGAAACATTTACGTTACCAATAGAATTTAGTATTCTATAATATTGTAAAGAGAGGCTAGGGTATCAAAAATTATTAACTTTTTGTATAGGAAGATTAATATCTACTCACTGGATACGCGTTGAAGCACGTCGGTGCGCTGCAGGAAACAAGACGCCTATGAGGCAAACTAGCAATACCCATGGCATGCCTGCCTGGTGGGAGCCGTTGAGTGACGTCAGATGTGCGAGCGAGAGGAGGGCTATATGGTAGACAGAGAGGTAAAGAGCCAGGAAACAGATAGGGGCCTATCTCATATAATAAAGTTTCAAATAAGGTAAGTATTTAATAAACGTTTTATTTACAGGTAAAACGCTGCTATTTACTTATTTACTATCCTGGCGCTGTAGCCTCAAGTGAGCTTTGGCCTCTTTTGATACAAGTCGGCGCCATTGGTCCCGGTTCTGAACTGGTTCCTGCCAGTTGTCTACGTGAAGCTTTTCTAGGTCCTTTAGAACTTGGCCCCACAGCGGTAACGGTGGACGACCGACTGGTCTTCGCCCTACTGGACGCCCAGCATATGCGCGTTTCATTCAACGAGCGATCATCTTCCTTCTTTTCTACGTGACCTGACCAGCGAAGCTTAGATATGTGTCTTAATTTCAGCGATAATGTTGTGCTCGGCCACTAGTTCTTCAAAGGAGAATGCTCGTAGGTGTATGGACTACCGTACAGAGTTGCATTAACGCCAAACTTGTTTTAGACGGATTATAAATAACCAATTACTACCTTAAGTTAATAATGTGTTGTAATCAAAATACGGGTTTCTAAGATATATAAAGAAACGTAACATAACCTCAATACTTTAAAAAAGTAACTCTTTTAAATTGTGGGTAGTTTGGACAGTTTAACTTAGTATTAAGGCATAATTGACATAGACTGTTTAAATCAGCGCTTTGTAATTAAACAAATTTTCTATTTATTAATACAAATAGCAGCTTATTTAGAATAGATGAATAAAAAAAACACCAATGAGTTCAAGAGATTGAAAACTAGTGCCAATGAATTGGTCCACATTTAGCATAATATCGAGGTAGGTACCGGACTGTACGCACGCCTGCACATCAAACTACCACAAACTGTCTTTTCTCAATAGATTTTTAACTTTATGTTTATAGCATATGGTTGAATATTTGTTGAAGTTTGACAGTTTGATGTGCAGGCGTCTGTGCCATGACGCTGGTTCCGTGGGTGGGTACCAGAAGACATTCATACATAACAATAATATATAATTTTAAACATTATACAGAAAAAAAAAACGGTATTACAACCGGTCGCTAACCGGTAAGTACCGGTTAGAAAGTTACGTAGTCACGAAGTCCGGGTCAGACAAAATAAAATTGTTATAGATACTGAATGTGTACCTAACTAGCTGTAGGTACGTGAATAGACTCCTTTAACGATTTTCAGTAGCAGTGGCCATGAGTGAGAATAACTATTCAATACTAAAGAATGTTACGTCACCATGCTACGTACCTACTGATGATACTGATAACCAGGGGCGGTTGTACCTTAAGTGCATTCGTGAACACAACCACCAATTTTTTTATACGTTGAGAAACCAACATAAAATATTGAATAAATTTTATTAAATATCTTTTCAATATAAATTTCAATACGAGAATTTATGACGAAAAATTTAAGCTCTAACCCATACTGTTAAGACTTATTTTTGATGTAAAGAAGATTCCTCTTGCGCTAGGTCGAAGCGCACGGGGAAACGGGGGAAGGTTTAATGCCCTAAGTACCTAACCTCTCCGAAGATTAACCCTCAGAACAATATGCCCTTTACAAATAAACAAAGAATAAGGTCCGAATAGTTATTCCGTGTTTTGTCCCTGTCTTGTAAACGTCATTTCAAATTAGACTAAGAGAGAGTTGTCTCTTTTGTTTTGTAACACGGAATAACAACTATTCGGACCTTATTCTTTGTTTATTTGTTAGGCCCTTTAGCTTTAGTTATTATTCTGAGGATTAACCATAGCGCGCGATGCCGACCATGTTGAAATGCCCTGTCAATCAGTGTCGCTGTGACGCCAAAAGTTTTGTTAATGCGAGTGGTTGTTTTGTTTTTGTACTCATTTAAATTCAGAAAGGATATTTATAAAATTTATCCTACTAATATTATAAACGCGAAAGTTCGTAAGCATGGATGGATGTTTGTTACTCTTTCACGTTAAAACTACTGAATAGATTTTAATAAAACTTTCCTCATATACAGACCATGACCCAGACCAGCATAATTAGGATACTTTTTTATTTTTTACTTTTTTTTTTACTGTAGTCTTCGCGAACGAAGTCGCGGGCAACAACTAGTATATTTATAAAATTTATAAAATACAGTGAAAAAATTAAACGCCCACCCGACCCAGCCAGGAATCGAACCGGGAAGGCTGACGTAAACGATGAATTTTGTCACTGCTTTTTAATTTCTGAAAGGATATTAAAATTTAATATGCTTACTGATGAGTCGGTTGATGTGTAGCAGTACACGTGTATGTATGTTTAAGCAAAATGTTGGTTTATTTTATTGAAACTTTGTATCCTAATATTTGGTCAGCTAGTAAACTGCACCTATAGTTCTATAACCCACCAGCCGCCACTGTTTATAACATAATATATCGGAGAAACATGTGATCATTTTGGCATACTATTAGCAATACTTGTACTTAGCGAGTTCTTCACAAAATTGTAACCCATACTTGATTGCCATTAAGAAAGAAAAAAAGAAAATGTTATTACAAACACAACAGATAACATGCAAAAAAATACACACAGATTTACACTAGTTAGTAAATTACAACATAACTATACGAAAAAAGTGTTGCAAATTAAGCCCCAGCGTTTCCTTTAGCAAAGGCTTAATTAAACACCATTTTTTTTTGTATTTTATACTTACCCAATATCACTTTAAACTTTTTACAAAATGTCAATAACTTTGTTCATGCCCGCGAGAATTTCAAGCTCGTAGCGTTCACTTTAATTCATTTGAAAAGTCTTAAGTGCCTGTCATTTGGGGTGTTTGTCCCAATTGAGCACAAAGCTGAAATAATTTCTTCTGAAAGTGTCAAACTTGGTCATGTTCATTCACGCCATAGGCCGACACGGTTTTTCCTTAAGCACAGCTTCTAAAAAGTGCAAGAGACTGTCTTCCTTTGTTAATTATCATAAATTTCTTAGCCTTTGTTTGTTCTAAAATTTAATTAATATTATGAATCAATTCAAAATGTTTATTCAGTTTTACGCAGTATTATAATAAACCTAACAAAAATAAAATAAAAATAGGAACTAAAATGAATCCTAACGCAGCACATTTTTTTATTTATTTTTTTATTTTAAGGAAGGTTTACAGCTATTTATACAAAAAATATTGAACTATGTAAAATCTTAAAGCTACAAACCCCCACAAGTATTTTAACATTTGGTAAACACAAAATTACAAAAAAAAGAACTACAAAAACAAGTAAAACAGAAATATACAACAAAGTACATTACCATGTCAGTGTCAAATACTGCTCTTCAGTAATACGTAATCAATATAATTATATATTTTAAAATGTTAATTGCTGAATAAGAAAAGAAATTTTGACATGCGCTGTGCTTGTCGAGAACAGATCCAAGTCGTGTTCAGAGCTATACCTGTTGTAAGTAACACAACCGCGCACAAAGAAAGTGTTTTCTCGGTAATTTGTACGAACAAAAGTTATGTGAAGCAATGGGCGCGGACGCAGCAGTATATTTGTGCGAAAACCAATTTTGACAGTAATTCCGGTGCTCGTAGTTAGAAGACTGTTGTCTAGCCTTGAAGTCAAGGTATCGTAGAAATCTTTTTTTGTATTATCTCTAAACGATTGATATAAACGTTATACTGCGGATTCCATACTTGTGATGCGTAGGTACTCAAGATGGCTATGCACGAACGCGCAATAAAGACATTTAATTGATTTCAGGGACTTGAATTCTTTGGACATACGCATAACAAACCCCAGGGCCTTAGAGGCCTTACTAGCGATATGATGAACATGTTCCCCAAAAATTAATTTAGAATTATGATTATTTATGAATAAAGCCCAAGTCTTTTATATTATTCACTCTAGCTGGACTGTGATTAAGGAGAATGTATTTAGACAAAACTTTGTTATTTTTACGTGTAAATGTCATAAGAAGCCCTTTGATACGTTAAGAACTAATGTATTCAGAATACAATATTGTTCAAATCGTAAGAGATCTTGTTGCAAATTATCTAAAGGAATACGAATCTCCTTAAAAACTTTCATGTCATCGGCGAAAAGTAAGGAATTGAAATGTAAAAAGCATTTATTAATATCCATGATACACATAATAAATAAAAGAGGGCCCAAGATGGACCCCTGGGGTACCGCAGATGTTATTTCTGTCCGCCTAGACACAGCCACGTAAGACTACAGCTTGACTTCGGTTATTAATATAGGACGCAAACCAACGATACAAGTTGCCATGTGTGATAGGTATATACTACATCTACTTGTGCTCCATTTTCCATTTCGCCTGCTATAAATACATTCGCAATAATGAGGTTATTGGATGTCGAGCGGTGCTTAAGAAAGCCATGCTGTTCTTCACTGAATGAACTTCTCAAACTGGAGTAAACATTTTGATTAACTAACCTGGGACGATATGGATATGGGACGATAGTTCTCCACATTACTTTTGTCACCTTTTTTAAGTAGGTACTGGGGTAATAAAAGCTGATTTCCATATTTTGGGAACAGTACCCTCCGGCACAGCAGACTCAATGGTATCGTTAGACCATCGACGCATTTGACAATAAAAAGAGCGGGAATTGAGTCTGGTCCACCAGACTTAGATAAATCAAGCGATTTCAAAAGGTTCTTTAGTTGGATCGATATCAACATTACTAATACTGCAAAGGCCTTCATCAGAGGTCATGCTTGTAACATGACCTATATTTTGACTTTTAGCCAAAAAAGTGGAATGAAAATACTCCGCAAACCAATTACTAATACCTTTTCTAGTGTAATGACTGTAACTTAAGCGCGGATACTGATGAAGGTATTCGTTCGTTACCTTAGGCACTACTAAATACCCGTGATATACTTAATTACCCGTGGCACTACCATCCAGTAGATTTGGATTTAAATATTCGTTTGTGAACTTTAATTTTTTTTTAATGAAAACGAAAGTGACTTATCTTGTATTATGTATTAAGCTTACTTAGAGAAACAATTTCAAAGTTGAACTATTTCTTCTCGCTTTTACAAATGCCCAAAAAAGGTTTGATGAAATGAAATGAAATGGTCGCATTTCATGAAATGGTCGCATTTCGTGAAACGGTCGCATTTCGTGAAATGTTTCACTGTCTATTAGCCACATCATGATGTGGTTTGGGCAAATCAATTATAAGAAATCGTTTCCCGATATGGGAAACTAAACGCGCGGCTACTTCATGAAATGGTTAAACTTTAGTGATCATATCGTAAAATATTTACATTACCCACCGTTAGAGGCGCTGATATCGTTTACTTTTGTGTCGATACAATCGATTTGTACAATCTTATGCCGCTCCCCCTTCCGTGACTGCGCTCCCCCCTTCCGTGACTGGCCCTCGCTACGCTGCGCTTCGCTCGGGAAAAAAATTATACTTAACCTTACCAACAGTAAGGACTTCCTACATGAATGATATGGCCAAACGTGGAAAGGCATATCATCAAACGTCGACGCTTTAATGCTTTAACGCTTTTTGAAGTTTAAGGTGGGCAAATCACGAAATACAACCATTTCATGAAATGGTCGATTACATCATAAAGTGATCAATTTTAAGATCCTGCCACGGCATATATCTGTGGTCTAGTGATTAAGGCCACCGGTCTTAGACCCAGAGGTCCCGGGTTGGATTCCCAGCGGCTACATGTTTTTGTACTTGGTTTAGTTCTTATCTAATTATGTCGCCATTACATCAATATTATTAGCATTGTTGTAGTCCGGCAGCTAGACATAAGATAGGCAGTGCCTCAGTAGTTGAGGATTTGAGGTACAGACGCCAGCACATCAACCTATCCAAAACTGTAAATTTTTTTTTTAATACATTTTCAACCATATGATTAAGGCATAAAGTTTAAAGTCTATTGAGGAAATTTAACAGTTTGTGGTAGGTTGATGTGCAGGCGTGTGTACGCTTCCACCTTCGGCCTTATCGTCTTTATATCGTACTTAACATCAGGTGACATGAAGGCCAAGTGATGCTTACACGTAGGTAATTTAAAAAAAGTCTAGTCCTGCGGCTAATACCTATAACCAATCCACTGGCCACGATATGATATGAATATTCTTACCTTTTAAACATTTTTGTTCGTCCCCCAGCCTAGGAGCAGTTGCGAATCACCGGCGAGGCGGAAAACTCGGAGTGGTCGCAGGAGACTCCTCAGAATGGAATCTCAATTCACGCCCCAGTTGCGAGAGCGCCGGCCAGCCCCGCTCCTGTTTGCCCCACAAATCCGTTACATTTCACACGAAATCCCGTTATTTCATTTATGAAAGCGTACCAGACATTGGGGCTTACGTTCGGTACACAATGCCCGTTTCGAAGTGCGCGCTAAAAGGACGCCCACGAAGCACTTGCTACTCGTTGAAGCCAGCCATGAGCTATTTTGTTGCCGTTCCCTGTTTAACTGCATGTGTGTAAGTGTTAGAACAATTTACTTATATTTATATATATTTATATATATATTTATAGGCGTCCACGGAAGACCAGTGACGGGTGCCTTTTAGATGCCCTTACATTATGCCGAGTGGGAGCCTTATTGTACCATATAGAAAAATTTCTTATTTTATTCTTGTGAATATTAAATCTTTTTGTTTTGTTTATATAATTTTAACGCAAATTTTGTTGCTAAACAAATTACAAAAACACAAACCCTGACCCGGTATGTCAGAAGGGTGCAGGTTCAAATCCTGCTCGTGGAAATTTTTTCAACATTTGTGTTTTTGTAACTTGTGAATATTGTTCTTTTTTTTATTATGAAATGGGCTTGCTCTTAGCCTCATTCTAATCCCTAGTAAAGAAATGAAACAACTTTTACGGATCTACTCGCGTTTATTTTACACATTAGTTTTAATTAATGTTTATCCTGACGTTTCGAACCCTTTGCAGGGTCTGTGGTCACAGGGAGACTCAGGTGTTGGTCGTCTCATAATTAGTTAGTAGCTTGTATACCCTCATTTAAATTAATCAGGTGCATTCCGTTTTACGCAGAAAGAGCTTACAGTATCTTTTGGTCTGGCATTATGGTGTTGGGGCTGGGATTTAATATTCTGTATGAAAGAAAACAATACCTAGTAAAGAAGTTGGGTAAGAAGAGGCCGACGATGGAACGAGCTTGCCCAGAAATAGCCTATTCACTCGGGTTATATGCAATTCCACTCTTTAGCTGTACGCATTATAAATATAAAAGCAAAACGCTTGGTGCGCAAATGTGGAATGTCAACCTGGTAAGGGTGGTAGCTAGCCGTACGTTTGGATTCCCGATCAATCGCGGGCAATCAAGCGCGGCGAGCTGGTGTTTTGCTGAACCGTCCCAAAGGTGGCAGCAATACTCATGCACGATCCTGTATTTTTGACACAAATAAATATTATTAATTCCATTTCATTTCATATGCTTAGGTGATTTCTTTTATCTATATATATCTTTTGATATTGTATGAATCATACATAACTATGAGGTTGTTGCCAGGCGATTGTAGGCTCTAATGTAGCTCTAAACCAGTTGTACGTCAGACACCGTGGCACGTAGGCCTACTTTTGTTATTACCTTTTATAAACCTAGAAAAACAGTTCATTACATCGTGAAATATATATGTGGCGTTTCATTTACCAGCGAGCGTCACATAATTTGGTCCTTCGAGAAAAAGGGCTGCGTGTGTTAGGCGTGTGCAGTGCAACTCATTTTGAGGGCGATCCCGTGGATCCGCCATTACTTCGGACAATTCCGAGTTTTTTAAGCGAGCGAGTGAAGTGCAAGACACGAACAATTTGTTAATTTTGTTATTTTACGTCGTCTATGCCGCCGCGTGTGTTATATTAACTACTCTCAATTTGTGAGATCGCATTTTGTTATTTCTAAAATTACTAGATAAATTATCTAGTAGAAACTCTTTTCGTTCGTGTGCGAACGAGACAAGGCGTGGGATCAACCAGGCCAGAGTGAGACAGCTAGCGGCGTTGCCGCGTTCCTGTTCGTCGCAGTCGCAGCCAGCGTGGCGCCCCTCGCCGCGTTATCTCGGTTGGAGTCGGAGCTTGTCGGCAAGCCGGCCGCCTAGTACGGTGCGGAAGGGAGAAAGTCGTCGCCCCGGGAGCGTTCGCAACGGAGTGCGAGCGAGAGAGCGCAGCGCATCTAGAACATTCGCTGCGTGACGTCGTCGCGACTGCGAGGCGATCTGCGCGCCTCTTCCTGTGCTGTGCTGCCGCTACGAACTATTCACTTTCTTTGAATCCACGTCCTGTGCAATTTAAAACCGCCATTACGGGCAACCATTTTGTGATTTGTTGCGCTACGTATTTATTAGCTACGTGCTATTAGTATTGTAATTATAACATTTAGAGCAAGAATGGGTGAAGAACTTAAACGCTTGGTTGCGGCTCGCGGCCAAGCCAAGGGGTCCATCACAAGACTTTATAATTTCGCTAAGGGTGATACAACACGTGATTGTACGTTGATAGAAATTACAATAAAAAAAGACCGATTAGTGTCAACATTTAGGGAGTACTGTGATCTAAATATAGATGTTTTAGTTCTAGATCCTAAGAACAACGAAGACTTCACCGAAACGGAAGAGAAGTACATGAGCACGTTGGCTCTTCTCGAGGAGCAAGCCATGGCAAACGTTTCTAAAGGTGGATCTGGTACTGAACCAACCCAGGATGAAATTAGCACAAGCAGGTTACCGTGTATCAACATCCCCAAGTTTAGTGGCGAGGTAGGTGGTTACCACGATTTTATAAATCTCTTCAAAAGTGTTATCGACTCCAGCTGCAAATTATCGCAATGCGATAAGCTTTATTATTTAAAGTCTTTCCTAGAGGGGGAGGCTGCTGCTTTATTAAAGCATTTAAGTTTAAGCGCAGATAGTTATATCACCGCACTCCAGCTGTTAGAAGACAGATATAATAATAAAAATAAATTAATTAATCACCATATTACTTCTTTATTAGATATGAAACCTATTACCAAGTGCACTGCTTCAGCGTTAAGAGACATTATCTCATTGACGCGCCAACACCTAGGGGCCTTAAATAATCTGGAAGTGCCTGTCCAACATTGGGGCTTATTGCTAATATGCATTTTGCAACGCAAGCTGGACCAATATACCATAAGGTGCTTTCATTTGGAGCAAGGGGATAGTTTGCCTGACTTAAATTTGTTTTTGCGTTTCTTAGAACAACGAGCGGTTGCACTGGAGACTGTTGCTGACGTTGGCCGGGCTCAGGCAAGCACCTCATGGAGCAGCGGGCGCAGGGCAAGCTTATTAACCACAGCTGCAGCTGCACAACCTGCATCATGTCATTTTTGTGAGTCCAAGAGTCACCGGCTCCATCAATGTGAGAAATTTAGGTTAGCCTCGCTGTCCGAACGTATTAAGTTTATAAATTCTAATAAATTATGTCAGCTGTGCCTTAGCAAGCATGATAAAAAGTGTAGGTTTAATTTCAAATGTTCAATTTGCAAAGAAAAACATAATACTTTATTACATCAAAGCAAGCCATCAGGAGAGTTGAAGCAAGTGGCACTTTCCAGGAGTAGGGGTGATGAAATTGTATTACCTACTATTAAGGTAAGGTTAGTTGATAAACACAACAATGATATTTATGTCCGAGCACTTTGTGATTCTGGAAGTCAAGTCTCTTTTATTCTATCAGACTTGGCACAAATAATTAATTGTAATATCTATGATAAATACACTTCCTTTTCGGGCATTGGTAGGGACAGTCACATTAACACAGTGAAGAAAAATGCAACCGTACAGATCTTTTCATCTTCAAATGATTACAAGTTGAAGGTGGAATGTTGTATTGTTCCTAACATTACTAGTGATTTACCACAATGCGAAATAAAAACAGAAAGCCTAAACATACCTTCACACATAAAGTTAGCCGATCCTGAATTTTATAAGACAGAAAAAATAAGTATACTTTTAGGTTGTGATATTTTCTTTAAATTATTACTGCGGGAGCAATTACCTATCCTATCTAGCGGCTTATATGTTCAAGATACCAAGTTTGGTTTTGTTGTTGCTGGCAAGCTATCACATAGTAGACGGCAAAATACTGTTAATAAACAGGTAAGCGCACATGTTAGCAATAGTGATAGTTTAGCTTCATTAGAAAATACTATTCAGCAATTTTGGAAGTGTGAACAGGTGTCTGAGGTTTTCAAAGAAGCTTACTCAGAACATGAGCTTGCTGAAAAGATATTTAGTAAATCAGTAGTGTTAAAATATAACAAGTTTCAAGTAGATTTGCTTTTAAAACAAGACATTAACCATTTAAACATGGGCAGCTCACTTTCACGCGCATTGCAGCGTTTTACAAATTTAGAAAAAAGGTTTCAAAAAGATCCAATTCTTTTCCAAAAATACAAAGCCTTTATTGATGAATATGTCGCTTTAGGGCATGCCAAGGTTATAGACATTGAATCTTGTGATTTAGAGAGTGGTGAAATTTATTTTTTGCCTCATCACCCGGTTATTAATGAAAATAGCGAAACTACCAAGTTAAGGGTGGTGTTCGACGGTTCTATGAATACAAATTTAGGTTTTTCACTAAACAATATGCTGTTAAATGGACCATGTGTGCAAAATGAGTTATTTAATATCCTTATCTTATTTAGATTACAGAAATATGTCCTAATCAGTGATATCAGGCGTATGTTCAGAGAGGTACTATTAAATACTTCCCATTGTAAATTGCAAAATATTCTGTGGAGAAATTCACCACATGAAAAAATACAGTGTATTCAGTTACAAACTGTAACTTATGGGCTGAAGTGCTCAACCTTTTTAGCAACTAGGTGTTTAGTTGAATTAGCCAACCATTTTAAGGATCAATATCCTTTGGCAAGTGCAGCATTATTAAACAACACATATGTTGATGATATTATTATTAATAATAATAACATTAAGTTACTTATTGATACTAAAAGACAGCTAATTAATTTACTCAAGCTTGGTGGGTTCACATTACATAAATGGCGGGCTAACAGCGATATTCTGTTGAGTGATACTACTAGTACAAAAAACAATATAAAAGAGATAGATTTATGTAAAGATGAGTATACAAGTGTCAAGACTTTAGGTGTTACATATGATATTCAATCAGACACACTTAACATCACTAGTCCTCCTCAGAGCCCACTGGAACACTATACCAAGCGTCAAGTATTAAGCTTTATAAGCAGATTGTTTGACCCATTAGGTTTAGCAGGTCCAATTATTGTAGCTGCAAAAATAATTATGCAACAAGCATGGTTAGCAAAAGTTGATTGGGATGCTCTTCTCCCTGTCAAGCTTAACAATGATTTTAAGTCATTTGTTTCCAATTTGTCTAAAATGAATACAATAAAGGCAAAAAGAAACATAGATACATTAAATACAAAGCTCATTGAATTGATTGGGTTCGCAGATGCCTCAAAGAAGGCATATGGGTGCTGTTTGTACTTGCGAATCATTGACAAGGAAGGAAAGGTAAAAGTTAGCTTATTATGCTCAAAATCTAGAATTAACCCTATAAAACCTTTAAGTATTCCTCAACTAGAGTTAAATAGTGCGTTATTACTGTCACAATTAACAAAAAAGGTCTATGACCAAATGTGTCAGGCAGGATTTTGTTCAAAGGTGTATCTCTATCTTGATTCACAAGTGGTTTTAGCGTGGTTAAATACAGAACCTACAAAGTTGCCAGTTTATGTTGCAAACAGAGTTAGGTCAAGTCAAAAAATCACTAATGATTTTTCTTGGTCTTATGTTAACACTAATGAAAACCCTGCAGATCTAATATCAAGAGGAGTAGATGCTCATTTACTGAAAGATAATATGTTATGGTGGCAGGGTCCACAGTTTTTACACAGTGCAGATTATTTTCATAAATTTTTCCCCTGCAAAAATGTTAGTGAAATTTCTCATTTTAAAGTCTGTAAGGTCATTGCTATCAGTTCAGAAAGTGATAATATATTTGCAAAATACTCTGATTTAACTAATATGAAACGAATAGCAGCTTATGTGTACAGATTTATTAACAATTGTAAACAAATAAAGGCGAACAGAGTATTTGGTAATTTAACTTGCAATGAAATGGAGCTTGCTTTAAAAATGATAATCAAAAAAGAACAAGCTCATTATTTTTCTGAAGAACTTAAGAATTTAAAGTCAAATATGCCAATTAAATCAAAGTTAAAGTCATTAAATCCATTCATTGATGGAACGGGTATACTTCGCGTTGGGGGGAGGCTACAGAATGCAAACATGTCTTTCTCTCAGAAACACCCAATAATTTTACCTAAAAAATCAACAATTACAATGGCAATCATTAATTATGTACATAAATGTTTAATGCATGCTGGTCCAAAGTTATTGTTTGCAAGTTTAAGTCAAATGTATTACATTATAGATGGGCTTAGGATCATAAAAAATATAATTTATAAATGCATAACTTGCTTCAAATTAAAGGCCAAGGCAGCTGAACAGTTAATGGGTTCCCTGCCTACAGATAGGGTGACTCCTAGTAGACCATTTGAAAAGGTAGGCGTTGATTTCGGTGGTCCATTTTCAGTGAAATTACACCGTGTTAGAAAACCAATTATCTACAAGGCTTATATAGTGCTTTTTGTATGCTTTGTCACTAAGGCAATCCATATTGAGCTGGTGTCCAATATGACAACAGAGTGCTTTTTGCAGTGTTTGAAAAGATTTATAGCGCGTAGAAATAAACCTTCAGTAATTTACTGCGACAATGCCTCAACTTTCAAAGGTGCTAATAATCAGCTACACGAATTGTACGAACTTCATTCCAAACAAGGACACCAAGACAAGGTCACAAAGTTTGCAGATAATTCAGGTATTCGCTTCAGCTTTATTCCTAGCTATAGTCCGGTGTTCGGAGGCTTATGGGAATCGGGTATCAAAAGCGCGAAATACCATCTTAAAAGAGTGGTAGGTATACAAGTTTTGACTTATGAAGAGTTAAATTCAGTAGTCATTCAAATTGAAGGTATTTTAAACTCAAGGCCACTATTGTCTCTTAATAATGTAGATACAGATGACATGTCATACCTAACTCCAGCACATTTTCTGACAGGTGCATCATTAACCTCATATCCAGATCAAAACATAACACAAATGCCAATTAATCGTTTGTCGTTCTGGAAACAATGTACACACATGGTACAGTGTTTTTGGAAAATATGGTCAAAGCAATACTTGACCCAACTTCAAAACCGTCCCAAGTGGCATAAGTCTCTTCCTAATATTCAAAAGGGTATCTTAGTTCTACTAAAAGATGACAATTTATCACCCTTGGTCTGGAAGGTGGCACGGGTTACAGAAACATTCCCAGGTTCGGATGGCAAGGTCAGGGCTCTCACAGTTAAAACTGGCAAGGGTTCTTTTGTTCGGACAAGCATCACCAAGGTCTGCGTGCTTCCCATTTATGACACAGATGATTCAGGTTGTGCAGGGCAGGGTGGCTGATCGGGCTTTCCATGTGTCACTGCCTTTTTGATAAACCGTTCTAGCGTTTGTACCTTCCATTACAACAATTTTAAAGAGCATGTTCTGTGCTGTTAGAACAAAATATCTATACTTGGGTCACAGTTTACAACTGCATATTGTTGTCAACATGTAATTGATATAATGTAAGAATATTTAGTAAAACTTAGTAATTAATATAAATTTTATGTAACTAACTATAAGTAGCTTCTTAAGCAATATGTATATTTTATAAAAACCTTAAGCTTATTAAAATTTTATATTACATCAAATAAAAAAAGTATTAAATTTTTTGCTATAAGTACATACTTAGTAAAAACAAAAATAGATGTATAAGTTTTTGTTTATCTAACATAACCTGCAGTGAGGTAACTAAGTCTATGTATTTTTTAGTAAGTATTGTGCTTTAAATAATAGTTTTTTTGTGATTTCAACTATTTTTTGTGTTGGTCTCGATTATCACAGGAGTACAGTGACTAGACTTTAAGTTTAAACTAATATATTGGTAATTTAAGTTAATATTGTTTTTGTTACACAGCAAGTGGTAAGTTGTTACAAATGTAACAACTTACCACAGGAGTAAAGTGGGTCATTTTGTTTACTTTGTTAAAAGTTAGGGCATAGTAATGTAAAAATAGAAAATGTGTTACAATATTACATAATGTTCATTGAAATATAAATAGGTAAACGGTCAGGCATCTTTAAAATACAAAATAGATTAAAAATAGAATTTGTAATTTTCAGAAAAATTAGCTTACTTATGTATTAGAGTGATTAGCATTATATTTTGTTTACAAATTAACATGACATTGCTATTTACCCAATGTTTATAACTTTTTAAGGCGACAGTTAACCTTTTTGTTGTTGTTCCCAATTTATGTATGAATCATACATAACTATGAGGTTGTTGCCAGGCGATTGTAGGCTCTAATGTAGCTCTAAACCAGTTGTACGTCAGACACCGTGGCACGTAGGCCTACTTTTGTTATTACCTTTTATAAACCTAGAAAAACAGTTCATTACATCGTGAAATATATATGTGGCGTTTCATTTACCAGCGAGCGTCACAGATATTCTTTTTCGTTCTTTATATACTCACAATTTCGTGCTTCGGAAGACGCGTAAGCATTGGTACCGTTGGTACCGGCTGCATTAGCAGTCGTTAACAATCGACAATCAGCACTGGGCCCGCGTGGTTGTTTATGATTTGTAAGGCTCGTGCCCCTACAGACGGGACATTAAATGTGCTGGTGATGATGATGATACAATAACTACATCTTCGTTTCGGATGGCATATTTAGTTTGCCGTTTGTCCTGGTTGTTGTCGTAAGATGACAATCGTCAACCCTTGCATAGCATTGTGCATAGTGGTTGGTTTATAGGTTATGATCTTTATGAGGTTGGATTATTGATATCAGCTACAAATAATATAGGTTCACCAACCAAAAGTATGCAGGAGTCTTTTAAGCATGAAAATTATACACTTCATGCGGCTCGAAAATGTTTATTTTACATATTAATACAATTTATACTGACGTTTGTACCCTTTCCAGGATACGTGGTCTAAAACTCAGGAGTTTGTGACGTACTTTCTTTACTTTGCGCCTATACAAATTTGATTCCGACAATAATTTTAATTACGAAGCCCCGCGACCACCGCAGAGCATAACCACAAAATAAGCAGACCCCAGAAGGTATGCTAAATAATACCGCGCTCGAGCGACGACGCCCACATTGACCCTCTCACCCGTCCCTATCTACTGACCCTGATAGGTAGGGTATGGCAGTTGGAACTACGGGTCCTGCTTTCTTTTCAAGGGTACCACGGAAATTCCGGATTTTAGGCCCCCTGCCGGTTATGCCTTAGCGGGCGTCTCCGGCAGATCCTGGACATGGGTTGAACACATAGTGGCTATGTGGTTAGCCGTAGAAGTGGGAATGTTCGTCTTCCTGGTTGAGGTCTGGCCAGGCTTCCATTTCGTGCACAGCGAGCAGGTCCGAGTAGCGGTCTTGGTGGGGCCCTGAAGCGAAAGGATCTGCGGGGGTCTGCGGGGCACTTTGTGCCCCGCAGACCCGCAGTGGTTGTTCTGCTCGGTGGTTTTCATTGAGTAGGCTTCCAACATCTCCGGCACTAGTCTGGAGAACTAGTAGAGGCGCCCGCTAGATGCAATGTCTCCAGTTGAATCAGCCGCGTAAGATTTTGGAACTGATGAGGTGCCTGGATGGATACTGAGAAGTGAGTGGGCTTACAACTCCGCCACCAATGAGGACATTTGGTAGTCGACTTTAGAGTTGATGACCCGAGCAGTGGAACTGCGAGTTGTGTGCTCTTGGTGCAACGAGAAGTGAGCGAGCTTACAGCTCCGGTAACCTATCTGGATATTAGGTAGTGGACTATACGTTTCCACGGAGCAGTTGCTCCTGAGAGTGAGTGAGTGAGTGAGTGAGTGAGTTCACTCGAGGCACTAGTCTTTAAAGTACCGGATGAAGAATGCGCTTCGGCGCGTCGATCCGGCGTTATGACCTGACGCAGATGGTCCCTTGTGCTTGCGCAAGGATGTCTGACTTTTAACTTTATAACCTAACGGTTGGTGGCGGGTATCAGTATAAACTTTAAAGTCGTTTGTAGTGAGCTGACCCTCTCACAGTCACGAATCTCGGAGCGCGGCTGTTGCGAGATGCCGTGCCATGAGAGGTTGTTTATGTGTACGTTGCTCGAACGGGTTTGTATGAAGCATACTTTCTGCAGTCTCCTTATTTTTTAGGCATAACTCCCAAGTTGCACAGATTGAGTTCGCCGGACTCATTGAGCCCGTAATTTCCGTCCGAACAAATCCAATCAACAGAAAATAAATTATGCAAACTTTATAACTATCATACCGGCTAATTGGCAGTGAAGATTTTCGCAGCGTTCGTGAGAAAAGGGAAGCGAACAAAATTATTACCCACTTACTATGATAACAGAAAAATTATGAAATGTGCTTATTAGGATAACAATACCTCTGTAACTACATAAAAACGTATAAATATTTACGATTTATTAAAGTTTGAGTAATCATTTGTGACCTTGTCCGGGCGTATACATAAATTATTAAGTAAGAAAATGTTCTTAAATCTAACAGTCAATTACAAGTATGTTTTTTATAAAATAACAATTACACATAACATGAAATAATGTATTATCAGAATAATTTAACATCTTCATACTTTTTTGGGGGTTAAAGTTACTCGCCTCCGTAGGTTTACCCTTGAGACCCTACACGTGACCCCTGGGTGGTGCTAAACGATTGACACTGTCTGAGTGGTAGAGCCACACTGCGTTGCAGCACGAAATGGGCCGGCTCGCCCGGCGTAATACCACCCTCATACGGAATATCGGCGTGAAACAATGGCGCTCGTTGCTGTTGTGTTTCGTCCGGTAAGTGAAAGTACCGCAGGCCCATCTCTCACCCCCCCAATTTCTACTCCTTTCTCCCAATTCTTACTCCCTCCTCAAGATCCACCTCCTTCCTCAAGGCCGGCGACGCATCTGCGATTACTTTGGTTTTGCGGGTGTCCATGGGCGGCGGTGATTACATCAGGTGACCCGCCTGCTCGTTTGCCTCCTTTTAACGTTAAAAAAAAACTAACGTTTGGAGTACACAAAACTTCGCGCGGATCCAAGTAGCATCTTGTAACTGACGATAGTTAAGTCCAGTCCATTGTTTGATGTCGTCTTAAACAACTAATTATGTATAAATAAAAAAAATACTTTTACTAGTCCACCGAAGTTCCTACGCATCTGATGATTCCTTTTTAGTAGGTTAGTAAGCCAGTATTTACATTAGTTTATTGTACACTCAGCTAGACTATTCTATTAGGTATTCGTGCGGCTTTTCAAATCCTACATTTATCGCTATCACCGTCATCATCATCATCAGCTCATTTTATGTCCCCACACCGGCCTTTGCGAAAGTTGCTTAACCTCAGCAATCGTAGACCAGGTGGGCGCGTTTACCAGTGCGGGGACCCTACATCCAATTAAGCATAATCGCACCAAACATTCATATATTATAGCAATGAAATCGCAAATAATGAAAATGTGTGTTGTTCCGTAAACGTTTTTGACATATCCCACCAGCGTCGACCATTAGCAATTCAATAAACGTTGACAACAATCGATGTATTGAGTAACAGACAATTGATTACTTGATTTAACTTAACCTTATAACCTTTGAGCTAGTTTATATGTTATGGACCAAGTGATTAATAGGGCATTATAAAAAAATCCCACGCAGTTTGAATAATGCCCAATATGAGAGGGCAGTGTGATTACAACTATTGAAATAATTATATTGTCCGGGCATTATTTATATTGTTTTCACCTATGGGGCAGAGTAATTAAAACCAGGTTTTGGTCAGGAAGAACGGAGAGCACGGGGCCACTAGAGGGGCTCGAGGGGCGCAGCCACCCGTCACAGAACAGAAAGATGAGGGTTGATTAGGTTATGTTAGATCAGTGACCAAAACAAAGAAACAAATTTTGTTTTTGTTTAAAAAAATTGTTTAAAAATTGTTTAAAAAATATAAATGTTGTATTTTGGTCAAATTCATTATTTGTAAAACGTACCTTTTGTTTTCTTAAAAATGTTAACATGTCAGTTTATCTTTTAAAATAAAACAAAATGATAATTTATCAATTATCAGCTTGCAATTTGAATATTTATGTTTTGATGACATTGAAAGCAATAGTTATTTAGCACTAGTTTAAAATGAAACGTTTGTTGCTTGTGGAATGAAAATTTGCTCTTGAATTGTGTGGTAAACATTATAGAACCCCTTGTTCTCCTACCCGCACCCCGTGCAATGTAAAAAACACAGGGTATTATCAGATTGTTCGAAAACCACATGGCACAATATTCATAATGTCTAGGCAATGTGATAAATAAGGAAGTTCATAATGCCCGGGCATCATGAAAAATGCCCAAAGTCATTACTTGATCCATTACATATATAAAATTCGACTGTTTTATATTCAAATTTAGTGCGTGGTAAGACTCGATCGGTGAGTGAAGTGATTTTTTCAAATACTCAATTGGTATCCATTAATTAGAAAAATAATAAAATCTTTGCGTTAAAATAATAAAAAATAAAATAATAAAACTTAATTCTACATTAAGTGTTACTATTATTATATCAGTGGTTATAACGACATATTTAAATAAGATACCACCAACTAAACCGAGTATAAACATGTAATCCGGGGGGAATCGAACGCGGGAGCTCTGGGTCTGAAACCGGTGGTTTTAACGACTATAGCTCAGGGGTTAATAGTGATTTAGTGATTATGTTGCTTAAATTTTCATTGTGCTATGAATCTTATAGATGTTTCAAAGCGGCTAGCACGTTCAGTTTGCAATCTTGTAAATCAAGCGATTATCGCAAGGATGGGTCACCGGAAAGGTGACCAAATTAAGGGCCTACTTCAAGTTGTCATAAGACAGTGATAGTTTATTTATAATGTTATAATAATACTATTGCATTATTTGAATCTCTGGCTTTATCAAACTGAAAACATTAATTTGTTTTCTTTAAATCAGAACCCGAATTTCTTTTCATTACCGTTAAAATGTAATTAACAAGCGTTTAAAGATAAAAAACAGAGGCTACTGTGGATTTTTTTCTATCCAGAACAATTGTCATAATCTTGTTTTAGCGTTTATCAGAATTTCTAATACATGCTCACCTAACTTATATCCGAATATCAAACACCTTATCTTAATACTTTATGATATCTGGGGCTTTGAAATATGCATTTTTTCCCGTATATCCCCTTAAAATATCTCTTGTTCTACCATGCTAAGAAGGTACGTCTACCAGTTGGTTACCAACCCGCATTTGACAGATTGATGTTTTAAAAAGAAAATTATAAATCTAGCTTATATCATAATCTTAATTATCTTATGACTAGGTCAGTGTTTAATCCGTCGAACGAAAAAACCCCTAGCACTCACACACACAGATAAATACATGTTGTTAGGCACCACTGTGGTACCTTATCGCTCGAAGGGTTAAGACTATACTAATATGAAAACAACATAAAGGGAGAACTATGAATATAATGTTATCTTCTTTCCTCCTAGATTGTTATCTTCAACAAAGGATTATTGACAAAACAAAGTCCATTATTATTTTGCCTCCGTTATTTATTATGCTATTGGGCTTAATTGGAACAATTTACAATTTTAACATCACTTAAACTCCTATAAAATGAATAAAAAGTAGCCGGAATTCTTCTCGTGATTTGTAAACAGATTTTGCAGCATCTTTTATAAATGAACGCCTTAGTAGTATCTGCTAATAGACGGCAGTGGTTTTTTCCATCGCGTGCTTTCTATTCTAATTAATTAATTTTTCTTAGTGTTATTATTTTCCTTTTAACAGATTTTCTTTGAAGTCTTATCTTTTTAACCACCTCTGTGGTCTAGTGGCTAAGACCACCTGTTTAGACCGAGAGGTCCCGGGTTCGATTCCCAGCGGGGGGTACATGTTTGTGTACTCGGTTTGGTTGTTGGTGGGGTTTGTTTGTCCACCTGGCTAGCTACCACCATCTTATCTAAATATAAAGCCATAACATCAATGTTTGTAGCATTGTTGTGTTCCGGCAGCTAGAGATAAGAAAGCCAGTAAGTACCTCACTAGTTGTGGATCCCGGGTGAAGTGCGCTTCCATCATTGGCCTTATCATCACTTAACATCAGGTGAGATCAAGGCACTGTGCTTACCCGTTAATATAAAAAAAAATCTTTAGATTAGTCGGCTTAAACATAAAAATGTACCAATAATTGACATTCCTCACCCTACTAACGCGAAAGTTTGTAAGCATGGATGGATGTTTGTTACTCTTTCACGTAAAAACTACCGAATGGATTTTAATGAAATTTTCCTCATATACAGACCATGACCCAGACCAGCATATAGGATACTTTATTTACTTTTTTTTACTGTAGTCTTCGCGAACGAAGTCACGTGCAACAACTAGTCTTTAATAAATTATCTCGTCTTTACTAGCACTCTTAACAAAAGTTTATTCTGTTATTTCTTTGTTACAAATATGTCTTTGCCTATGAATCCATTTTTTTTAAATGTGATGAAATTAGTACTAAGGTAAATACAAAGTGGTTTGCGCTAAACCCTGTTAAATTCTTGTTTATATAGATTATAGATAGGTAAATAAAACATTTATTATTACACCAAAGCTCAGAGAAATAAGAACCACCAAAGCAATGAAATGATCATTGAAAACATTTAGTCTTTGCTTTTATATTTACCTACTAGGTAAGACTTCCAAAATATTAATAAACAGATACAATTTGGCGATTTTGTTTAAAATTTAATTGAAAGTATTCTATTTTTATACTATTTTATTCAAGACCTGCTATCAGTCGCCAGACCTACTTGTAACAATTAAAACCTTTTTTCTAGCCATGCCCCCTCAAGTAGACCCGATCCCTAGCGGGGTCCTATTTGAAACAGACACGCAGACAGCGGACTTGGGATTAGACCAAGATGTATCCGTACTGAAGAAGGCCGCGCCAAAGAAGTATGAATATGTGTGGTTCAACATATTCTGGTTCGTGTACCTGCACGTCATTTCTTTGTACGGCGTGTACCTGGTGTTCACGTCGGCGAAGTGGCAAACAAATGTTTTCGGTATGTTCACATTATATTATACATTACATTGTAACGTCTCAGTGGCCAAGTGGCAAAGCGCTCGGCCTGATACTCGAAGGTCAGGGGTTAAATTCCCAGGCAAAGTGTGGTTCGAATTTTTCGATGCATAGCCCTAGCCCTGGTATGCGATCACCCACCCGCATTCGCATTTGGCAAGCGTGGTGATCAGCTCAATTAAGCTCATTTACTCATAAATTTTAGTGATGACTTGATTTCAATGATGGAGGCATTTGCCCAGCAGTGGGACAGTTATAGGCTATTTACTTTACTTTACATTACATTTTAACATTGTTGATTTTGAAATGTTTTCGCAGCGGCACACTTGATGCCTAAATAATATAGAACTTCACTGAAATTTTACTAGATGACCTAGGGACCACCTGTTGGTCTGTATACAAAGTGTTGATAAAGTAAAAAATCTGTTGCTGGACCTTATTTTAGTGATATAAGGTACAAAGTGTCGATCACAGGTTCTAGTCGAACATTGGCGCAAAAACCCTTTATACATGCGTCTTCTACCGCTTATACCACGGCGACTGCTCTGAAGAACTCTTTGACCTTATCGCACCTTCTCCCTTCCTTCATAGGAGTACGCGTGCTGCTCTTCGGAGTCATCGCTATACTGTCTCGAACATACCATCGCACACAAAGAAATTTGGTGACTCGTTTCTTTGTCGCACTTCCAAAAGAGGGAATAGTCTACCAGCAAACGTTTTCCCTCCTTCCTATGACATGGGGTCCTTCAAACGAGGCGTGAAGAGGCACCTTGTGGGCCGGCAGGGTGAGGGTGACTGATGATGCGTTGTTTTCACGCTGCACCAGTTGTCCTTGCGTCTGGACTCCGTTTTCTTAACATCAGGTGGAGTGGAGTCATTTGCCGAGCTATGTATATAAATATTAAAAAATACATAATTTTTTTCTCGTTGTGTGTGTTTTTCATGGATAGCCCGTGTTTGCACTCACCAACCCGCATTTAGCAAGGTTTAGTGATGCAACGAATACACAATACGATATCAATTGTTGTGAGTTGATTTCAATGATGGAGACCTTTGACTTATTGTAGGGCAATAGGTATATTGGCTAATTACTCTACTTTGCTCTATTATTTTTGAAATGAAACAACTTTTACGGATCTACTCGCGTTTATTTTACACATTAGTTTTAATTAATGTTTATCCTGACGTTTCGAACCCTTTGCAGGGTCCGTGGTCACAGGGAGACTTAGGTGTTGGTCGTCTCATAATTAGTTAGTAGCTTGTATACCCTCATTTAAATGAATCAGGTGCATTCCGTTTTACGCAGAAAGAGCTTACAGTATCTTTTGGCCTGGCAGTATGGTGTTGGGGCTGGGATTTAATATTCTGTATGATGGGATCCCAGGCTGGTGGTAGATTCCAACCATCTTCTTTATTAAAATTAGGATGTTTTTTAATTTCAATAGCCTCGCGTATCATCCTAGGGATGAATCGCGATCGCATCCTATTATTTTTACTTTTAGTTGAGTGTGTCCTTATTGACTATGACTATGACGTAGTAAGTTAATAAATGCTTTGTTTATAATAAATACAAACATTACACATTTATTTTATAGTTATGTTTTTCACATTTTTCGGCATACTTAAAAATATTTCAGTGTTTCAATAACTTGGCATGTTTGTAACGACTCTACTCGACTTCTTAAGATCTTTTAATGTTTTAACCTTTTACGAAGCTTTGGTATCGATAATATTGAACGACATAATTATAATTATATTACAACTACATAAAATCGAAAACCAGCAAAACAACTACATAATGGCAGTTAACACGTTGACTGCCGCAAAACCAGACACAATAGAAAATTTATTGTTTGTCGGTCACCGGTGACCACCACGGCGATTAAAGACTTAAAGGGTTTTCTTTCTTTTCTCTAAGTCCTCATCATCCCACTGCTGAAGATAGCTTCTTCTCTATTGCGCTAATATTCATGGTTCTAAGGGTCCCTATCTACTGACCCAGATAGGTAGGGTATGGCAGTTGGAACTACGGGTCCGGCTGTCTTTTCAAGGGTACCACAGGAGTTCCGGATTCTATGCCCCCTGCCGGTTTTCCTTTCGCGGGCGTCTCCGGCAGGTCCCGGACATGGGTTGGACTCGTGGTGGCTGGTGGTGGAAGTAGGAATGTTCGTTTGCCTGGTTGAGGTCTGGCCAGGCTTCCATTTCGTGAACAGCGAGCGGGTCCTAGTAGCGGTCTTGGTGGGGCCCTGAAGCGAAAGGATCTGCGGGGCACGTGAGTTGTCCATAGTTGGTTGTTCTGCTCGGTGATTTTCATTAAGTAGGCTTCCAACATCTCCGGCACTAGTCTGGAGAACTAGTAGAGGCGCCCGCTAGATGCAATATCTCCGGTTGAATCAGCCGCGTAGGATTTTGGAATTGATGAGGTGCCTGGATGGGTACTGAGAAGTGAGTGGGCTTACAACTCCGCCACCAATGAGGACTTTTGGTAGTTGACTTTAGAGTTGACGACCCGAGCAGTGGAACTGCAAGTTGTGCTCTTGGTGCAACGAGAAGTGAGCGAGCTTACAGCTCCGGTAACCTATCTGGATATTTGGTAGTGGACTATACGTTTCCACGGAGCAACTCACTCGAGGCACTAGTCTTAAAAGTACCGGATGAAGAATGCGCTTCGGCGCGTCGATCCGGCGTTATGACCTGACGCAGATGGTCCCTTGTGACACGTAACTTTATAACCGGTGGGGGGTGTCAGTATAAACTTTAAAGTCGTGTGTAGCGGGGTCCTAGGGGTAATATGTCACGTTCACCTATTTATTATATGTAATGCCCGCTTGGTTTTGCACAATTCGTATTACAGTAGGTATTAGCAAAAGACACTGAAATAAAGAAGAGCTTGATAGCGCAGTGGTTAACGCGCCCGGTCTGCGATTGCTAAGGTTAAGCTACTATCGCAAAGGCCGGTGACCAAAATTGTATCATCTGAAACACCTCCGTGCTTCGCAAGGTATGTAAAACCATTGGACCTGGCTGCATTAGCAATCGTTAACCACCACCAATCGGCACTGAGCCTGCGTGGTGGCTTACAATCCGTTCTCCCTATCCATCCATAGGGAAGGTTCGTGCTCTAACAGTGGAGAAATAGAATGAGCATTCTATTCTATTTCCACAGCGTTTGTGGTGCACCTGATGTGTGCCATCGGCATTGGCGCCGGAGCTCACCGTCTCTGGACTCACAGGAGCTACAAGGCGCGCACGCCGCTCCGGATTCTGCTCATGCTCTGGCAGACAATGGGCTTCCAGGTAACTTTTTTTTATAAAGCCGGTTTCTTTTTTTTTTTGCTATACTTTTTGGTAAACATGCCTGCACATCAGACTACCACAAACTGTCAAATTTCCTCAATATACTTAAAACTTTATGTATATGGCATACGGTTGTACGTTTATTGAAGAAATTTGGCAGTTTTGGATAGGTTGATGTGCAGGCGTACTTCGAAGAAGGCGCTCTACAAAGCGGTAGATGGTAGATACATTGAGTTATCTCGTTATTGTGTTACATCTCGTCTAGTTACCTACAGTTAATGTAGTTTAGTTACTGTGTCTAGTGTCAGTTAACATAGTAACTAAATTACAGAAATAGTACTAGTGTCATCTATACATTAATACTTGAAGCAAAAACCCTTTGTATCCCTTTTTACGAAAATTGCGCGGACGGAGGAGTATGAAATTTCGCACACTTATAGTTTATTTAAAGAAGCAGTGGAGAATGCTAATATTTTTTTTTCAAATTATTAGCAATCTGCATTAAATAAACATAGAATACAATCCGTGCAGCCTTAATAAAAAAATTACGGTCGAATTTCGACCGCTGGGCGACCACTAGTTCATATTATTCCCTCTCTCATATTTATGTTTTCTGTAGTTGCGATAAAAACCAATTATGATTCGGCAGATAGTTGTATAGGTATAAATATAAATGAAAGTAGCTTATATAAATCATATGAAATCGAACTTTTAACATGTCAAAAATAAATAACTAAAACTAAAGTGATATAAAATTTCTATGGAAGTTTGTAGATCTATTTGAAGAAATAATTTATTAGTAGCTATAAATTAGTTTTTGTGCATAAACACGTATTTATTAAATGAAAAGAAAACTCGACATTTATTGGTACTCGATCTTTCTAGGATTGCGTCTTTGAATGGGCTCGCGACCATCGCACCCATCATAAGTACGCGGACACAGATGCTGATCCCCACAATGCTGAAAGGGGGTTATTCTTCTCGCACATGGGCTGGCTTTGCTGCAAGAAAGGCCCTGAAGTTATTGAAGGCGGCAAACGAATTGACGTGACCGACCTCTATAATGACCCCGTTGTCATGTTTCAAAAAAGGTGAGACTTGTTTTGATCTAAGCCAATATGTAAATGTCCTCTTGATGTTTGTCGAAATTATACAATACTCATGAGCTATAAACTGTTATTATAATTAGATTCAACTTGTTTTTATAACGAATTTTCCGGAACTCTTATATTTTAGCAGTATATTAGTATTATTTTTATTTTTACTCTTATCTTTTTCCTATTTATTATATTCAATGAATTAATTTCTAAAAACCTTAAACCTTAAACCTGCAGTTTTCTTACAATCATTCAAGATACACCATTAAGAACATTTTAAAACATTATTAAGTGACTATTCTGGAGCAAGGGAATGCTTTTACTACTTCTGAAGCTGATAATATTACTAAGCAAGTTTAGAGTAGATATTGAGCTAATTATGGACAGCTAGCAAGACAATACACCAAAAACTCAAAATAAAATACAAATGCATGAGACACTTCAAGATACAGTCAACTACAGTGTTGTCGTCTTATTTAAAGACCTAATCCCTTTTTTCAAACGGCAAACGTCATCTCTGCCATTTTGTACTTCACATACACACCAGCCCATTATATGTCCCCACAGCTGGAGCATGAGCCTTCCTTATGGATGGATAGGGTTAACGGGTCTAGAACGCGACCTCGCGGGCCCAGTGTGGATCGCCTGCTTATGCAGCTGGGACCAACGGCTTTACGTGCTTTCCGAAGCACGGAGGAGCTCGAGATGATACATTTTTGGTCACTCATCCGATGACCGGCCTTTGCGAAAGTTGCTTAACCTTACCAATCGCAGACAGGGCGCGTTAACTACGCCATCGAGCCCCTTGTAGCTTTATACTTATATTTCATTACTGTATTTTCCATCACTATAGGAACTACTTGAAGATGATGCCGATCCTATGCTTCGTACTGCCAACCATCATCCCCGTATACTTCTGGGGGGAGACGTGGCTGAACGCATTTTGCGTGCCCACCATCCTGCGATACACCTGTGGCATCAACGTCGTCTGGTCCATCAACAGCTTCGCGCACAAGTTCGGATACAGGCCGTATGACAAGTACGTTGACTGATGTTTTATGTTTCTGATTCGTACTCCTTGGAAAATCTAGTTAGGGCCGGGAACAGGCTTCTCCCTAGGAACCCTGTGAGTGTGAGATTTGTAATGGGTACATTTTAAGTGCTCATAAAAATAATTTTTATACCCTAATATACACTCATCAGAATAATTGTTGTGTCAAACATTGACACAACAATTTTTACACTATTATTCAAATGATTGAGGATACTAGCTGCCCTACGCTGCCCTACTCCTATAGGTCACGTGTTAGGTTAGAAATTTAAGACAATCGCGAAGCGCAGCGTAGCGATTGTCTTGTCTATTTTTTAATGCTATTTTTTCGAAGTTATTTTGTAATGCCAAGTAATTTACTTAATAAAATCTATATTACGTTGGCGCAATCAGTCATAACATAATGCATTCCTGTTTGGGGTGGAGCTACCAAGACTACTTTTTCATTTGATCCAAGAAAACAAAAGAAAAGACGTAAATACAATGTAGCACCTTATCGACCCATTCGTACAGTTTTTGCTGAACGTCAATACACTACCCGATCGTCAGTTATCTATAACAATTTAAATACCCTAAAGTGCCCTAAACAAACATCAGAATGCAAAAAAATAATAACAGAGTGGCTAAAAGAAGTGACATAAATAAATAATCTTATAAAATGTTTTTGTTTTGTTTATATAATTTTAACGCAAATTTTGTTGCGAAACAATGACACTGACCCGGTATGTCAGAAGGACCTGCTCGTGGAAATTTTTTCAACATTTTTTCAACATCATGACTTCATCTGCAATTGCACATACAAACCCCTGGGTTTCCCCAAAGAGGTCTCCAAATCGTAGCCAGTTTACCGACGCGAGCAGATCCTTACTCTTCCATATGTTCCTGCGGTCTTCAGTGATCGGCACCGTTGGTCAACGCCAGTTCTCGTTTGCTAAAAAGAGCGACGTGAGGCTCGTATCTACTGCTACAACGTCGCGGTGCATCCCACACTCATTGTTAAGAAAGTAATCCCTAAAACTGCACACCTCACGGTTATGGAGAGTCTTGGCGCTTAAAAAGCCACGACCTCCACACTTACGCGGGATGTACATAACAGTTTCATAACAGATGACCGTGGGTGAAGCATGCGATGCGTTGTGAGCTGTTGCTTTTTTTTGTTGATTGTTTTTATTATATTAGTTCGTACACAAATAAACATTTACAATGGTTAACATTTTGGATCGCAATAGTACAGGTAAGCTTATCTCTAAAAAGAGATTTCTTCCAGCAGACCATGGTGACAGGATAGTATGTAAGTAGCTAGTTATATAGACATTGAAAGCATTGGTAGTTTTATGAAAAGGATAATATTAAACCATTGAACAGAAGATTTAGAACATTTATTTGTTCAAATTTTCAATTGCTGGTTCAAATCTTTTTAATTAGCTTTCGTTTATGTGCATATTAAATAGTTTCGCATTTGCATAATTCAGTTCGTTGCATAAATTTGAAACGTGATTAAAATCATCGCTGTAGGTATTAACTTCAAATAATAACTAATTAGTATTTTAATCCGGTCATTCATGAGTTTATCGTTCTATTCGCAGTACATAATTGTGAAGTTATTTGTTTATTTTGCTGCTGTCATACGTTTTATTTATTACTTATACGAAACATTTTTTTTAGTGCTAATACAAAATTATGATAACTTATTTCGCCTGGCAGTAAAATTCTGACCCGTATCCGACAAAATGGGAGAATCCGATCAACCCATTCGCCAAACAAACATTATTTACAGTATTTCAGCCGCAAACAGCTTTGTTTCTGTTTTTATCGTTGCTATCCCGGTATGAGCTAGTTATGTGGGCACAAGACTACCCAATTTTCCTATGTACTTAGCTGTAGGAAAATTGTGCTGTTTTTCCACTAGAACAGTGCAGGTAGAAGCGGTGCGCTAGTAAAAATCCACTAATAGGATTATTTACTACATTTTACACCGTAAAGAAAAGGATGTACTCAATCCTATTAGTGGTTTCTTCTTCACGCACCGCTTAGCTACCTCACACAGTTCTGGTGGAAAAGCAGTCTTATATCCCACAGTCCCAGTATATTATCTCGTAACAAATCTAGCTATTTTTTATATTATTTGTTAAAATAACATAATAAAACAAATAACTAATAACAAGGCTGTGAAGCAGTCTTTAAACATTTACGCCTATTACAATATTTTGTGAGTGACAATAAATCTATGAAAACAAAAAAGAGCTTACCATTTTGGTCTGCAGGTCGTTGAACCCTCGCGACAACATCGGCACGTGGATGATCTGCGTGGAAGGCTTCCACAACTACCACCACACGTTCCCGTGGGACTACCGCGCGACCGAGTACCCCTTCTACAACATGCTGACGCCTACGATCGTCTTCATCGATATCATGGCTAAGGTGGGCTTTGGAAATAAATACATACCTACGCGTGTACTGTCAAGGAAGTTCGCGGTAATGCATTTTTAAACAAAATTCTTTAAGACGTTCTCGTAACAGCGCGACCAACGCATGCGAGTAGTGGTAGAGGCTAACTACTAGGATCGAGGGCAATTAAGCGACTAAGATGGCAGACCACAAACTTCCTAGCAATACCAAAAAGAAAAAATAATATAGAATTTAATAAAAAAAGTATTTAGCTAGGAAGCAGGTTGACGTTGATGCCAAGTCCTTTCCAGTCCTGAAGCTTGAAAACATCTTCCAGTACAGCAGTGAACAGTTTCGGAGATATCACATCTCCCTGTCTCACTTCTCGCTGCAGCTGGATAGGTTTCGAGCTCTGGTCCTGAAGACGGACTGACATAGTGGCGCTTTCATACAAACACCGGAAAGCGCAGTGTGGGCAGACCTCCAACAAGGTGGACTGACGATCTGGTGAAGGTCGCGGGAAGCCGCTGGATGCGAGCAGCACAAAACCGGTCGTTGTGGAGATCCTTGGGGGAGGCCTTTGTCCAGCAGCGGACGTCTTTTGGCTGAGATGATGAGGAAGCAGGTTGTCTGTATTAAATTGTCACTACAGTAAAAAACATGTTGCTAATAATTTTTAATTATTAAAGGAACAAATTTCGATCACTGGTTCCTGTCGAACTGCTTACAAAAACAAAACTTGACCTTTCCTTCTGAAAGCAAAAAATTGCAACTGGTTTAGCAGCATTGTTGTTTGTTGGTGGTCGTAGCTAGCTTACTTAACCGCCTCTGTGGTCTAGTGGCTAAGACCACCGGTTTAGACCCAGAGGTCCCGGGTTCGATTTCCAGCGGGGGGTACATGTTCGTGTACTCGGTTTGGTTGGTGGTAAGGCTTGTTTGCCCGCCTGGCTAGCTACCACCATCTTATCTAAATATGTCGCCATAACATCAATGTTTGTAGCATTGTTGTGTTCCGGCAGCTACAGATAAGATAGCCAGTGCCTCACTAGTTGAGGATTCCGGGTGAAGTGCGCTTCCATCATTGGCCTTATCATTAGTTAACATCAGGTGAGATCAAGGCACTGTGCTTACCCGTAAAATATTAAAAAAAAACTTGGTATAGAACTCAATATACGTATAGATTACAGAGATTTTGGTAAAATATATCGTCCCTCTTCTTAAAGTGAATACTTACGTTGTTTTGTCTCTTACCGTACGAGTTTTGAGGTTTTTATAAGGAAAATTGATTTGTTCTCAGCTTGGTCAAGCATATGACCTGAAGAGCGTCACTGCGGACATCATAAAGAGTCGCGCGCAACGCACCGGCGACGGAACCCATCACATTTGGGGTTGGGATGACCCCGAATTCACTGAAAAGCTGAAGGCCCAATATGGAGTCGTCGGTAATAAAGACAAAAAAACTGAATGAGAATTATCCTTGCACGGGTTACTATTTCGCGCTCAGAGTATCCCTGCCTGCAATGTTTAACCATTAAGCAATGTGCCGGCATTTCAACCTTGTTTCATCTATATAAATACTTATAATGATTTGTCCTGACTGACTGACTGACAAATTTGGTATTTGGCTTTTTTTTTTGTTAAATTTCGGTATTTGGCCTGGTTAAAAATTTGAAGTGTTTCATGATTTTTGGAAAATTATCCCTTAAGTAGGGAATGATCATTTTTGCGGGAGGTTTCAAAACGGACAAAAATTACTTATACAGAGTGTTCTTTATTTCGTTGTTTTGTGTTAGACACTTTTTACTAATTCTAGCTCGCATGGATGGGCTTTTTAATGATAAAAAATGAAAATCTTAATATTGAAATGACGTGACATGTTTAGTTGTCTAACCTTTAATACTTACTAGCTGACCCGGCGGACTTCGTAGCACTTTGACAGTTTTTATGACAACAAATCAAACAAATTGTGGAATATTTTGTATTGGAAAATTAAATTGTAATAAAAAATGTTTGGTGTGGACCACCCTTATCACTTAGGGGTATGAAAAATAGATTACGACCGATTCTTAGACCTGCCGAATATACCTACATATAAACATTCATAAAAATCGATCGAACCATTTCGGAGGAATACTCCTCCGAAACGGCTCGATCGATTTTAGGCAACTAACAATGTGACACTAGAATTTTATATAATACAGTTTCTATTACAACAAAACAAACAAAGACATCAAATGTTTCACAGCTAAGAACTTTTTGTATTGGAAAATTAAATTGTCGATTTTTAGTATAAATATTTTTTTTCCTTTAATTTTCTTTTTTACAAACCTTGTTCTGACAATAACAAACACAAAAAAAAAGAATTATCCAATTTTGTGCAGTCAATTGGAAGTTATGCGCGTACAAACATTTCAGTGATTCATTTTTATTTATAAAGATAGATAGATAGAAGATAGATAGATAGATACGATATTTACCTTTAATAAGTTTGGCTTTTATTTCGAATAAACACAAGTCGTTCAGCCCACGTGAGCAAAGCCGCGAACAAAAGCTAGTAGTTCATATCTATACTATATTACTATATATAATATTATAAAGCTGAAGAGTTTGTTTGTTTGGCTGAACGCGCTAGTCTCAGGAAATACTGGTTCAAATTGAAAAATTATTTTTGTGTTGAATAGTCCATTTATTGAGGAGGCTATAGGCTATATTACATCATGCTATGACTAATAGGAGTGGAGCAGCAATGAAAAATGTTGCAAAAACGGGAAAATATTTTTTTTGTGAGCTAATTAACGTGGGTGAAATTTTTAATAAAAGCGTTCTATTTTTTCTTATTAAGAATACATTCATTTTGTATTATGTGTTATAATTAATCAAAATGTATATGCATATAAGTATAAAACTATAATATTATGATTTTTGCACAAAATTATAAATGATTATATTCTGTCTAAGGACTAGGTATACTACATTTATTGATTTGTTATTTTATTGATTAAATAACTTTCAAAAGAACTGCAAACTATAAAAACTTTTCTTATATACCTTATATATTACCTTGTATTGTATCTAAATACAGTAGGTACACACGCCTGCACATCAACCTACCACAAATTGTGAAATTTCCTCTTGAACTTTATGCCTTTAAAATATGGTTGAAAATGTATTTAAGAAATTTGACGGTTTTAGATAGGTTGGTGTGCAAGCGTGTTAAGGTTGCCACCTTTTTTTTGTGCAAATAAAGTACATTGATTATTAAAAGGTAGAAAAAAAGTACATTGTGTCAAAATAAAGTACCTACGATTATTTATTTCGCTTAAAAACATGCTTCTCATTATTTTTAGCAACTTTTACCAAATGATTATCACTGCTAAATATCTGCACAGCAACTTTTTTGTGTGTTATAAAAAGACTCCCAGAGAAATAAAATATGTGAATAATAGTATTTTCACGTACTTTGTTATTTTCATAAAGTATAGAGTACAATTACCCGAAATAACGTACAATACTTTATAATAAAGTACGGGTGACAACCCTAAAGCATGTGTACATGAAAAAAGCGATTGCCTCCGGGCGAATGATTACAATAATCGTTTTTTATATGAATATGGTAGGAATATGGTGATGAATATATCACCGACATCTAGATAAATCCTGCGAGGTGCTGGTTTGTAAGTAAATCTTTATATAAAATTGAAAAAATAATAATTGTCCATACTTTTTTAAATTTATTAAATTTTTTTAAACGTGCCTATTTAATACTATTTATAGTAGGTACATGAAAAGCACAATGTACGGTCACCCATCCGATGTGCTAATCTACAAAAACAACTTATAACTTAACCTTTTGAGTTGACTATTTGATTCTCTACTTCGCTACCAAAGTAATAATCCCAGCGAAAATATTCGACGCGGTCAGCTGTTCTACTTTGAAAAATGAATGAGTAAATTGAAAAATCCGGAAATCTTTTTCCAATGTTGAACGCAGCCGGCTACGTCGCCGTCGTAAACGATAAGCGAAAATCAATATTCTCTTCCATTAGTTGGGTATAATTAATGCGGTGCAATCATACGCTCTACGGTTACACTTTTGTTTTATATCAGGGCGTAAATGAAGAGTGCCAGTACCATAATACTAGGCTTATGCTTCAATCTTTACATTATACGTTGCCAAAAACGTATGGCAGTAACCGTGGCAGAATCTCCCTTTATAATGTTACCAGACTACTTTTACTTATTATTAATATGAGAGGGAAATACCATTGTGGAATACGTAATTGAATAACGATTTAGAGTTTTCCAGCTTTCCAGTTTTCACACGAAATATCAAAACAAAACAATAATAAAGTACGTTGTTCTGAATTCAAATTATTATACATGATAAATCTAATAATTAATGGGCATGGAAATTCATGATTATTCACATATAATTTAACGCAAATATTGTTGCGAACAAATTACCTGATCCGGCATGTCATGGGGTGCGGGTTCGAATCCCGCTCGCGGATTTTTTTCAACGCGTTGTTTTTTTTCAAGTTGTAATTTGTTCGCAACAATATTTGCGTAAAATAATATGTGAAAAATCATAAATAGCTTGTCTAATTCGTAACTGATCTTTCAATATTTGTAAAAATATTAAGATCGGATGTTGGTGACGTAGTGGTCGACATTAAATAGGGTTCCTTTGGCTAAAAGAGTAAGAGTAGATAGTGTTATTTAATATCGGCGAGTTGGATTGAGCCACGATAGCATAGTTGGTAGTGCACCTGCCCCGGCATGTCATGGGGTGCAGTTTCGAATCCCGCTCGTGGAATTTTTTCAACACTGTCTTTTTTCAAATGGAAATTCATATTCGGAAAATGCGATGATTACCGATAGAAGCACTGTACAAATTTTTGATTTCGTTTATTAAGTCATTAGAGGCACTTAAGGTCACGTGATTCTAATGCAATAAATTTATGTCATTGAAGCAGTGACTTCTGGTGACAAACGAGAAACGCAAGGTGAATAAAACTCGTACTACTCTCTCATCATGTGAGGTTATGAACAAGTTGACGACGATATAAGGAAAGGCAAAGAAGAATAAAACTTAATTACTTAAAAGGCTATGTGAAAGATGTTATTATACTAAATATATTTTTTTCCTTTATTTGATGGCTTCGTGCGATTAGCACATTTAGCCAGTGTCAAAGTAATTTTTCTTACAAGTAATACATAAATACAATATTTTCTTCCAGTATGATGATGATGAATAATAATAATAGAAATGAGAAGTGAGAAATGATATACTCCCCCTACCCCTCGAGTATCTCAGTAAAGAGAGCCCCACAGGGCTTAACTAATTCCTTGGGCGGACTTCTTGAGAGAATTTGTAAAATGAAGTTGCACTGTTTTGTTTCATTTGCCAACACTCATGCGCACTTACGAACACTTAACGATTAAAAATCCACCATTATTTCACAATAATAATTAATTAATTAATTAATTAAATAATAAACAAAAAATAGCTTTGAATAGTTATTCCGTGTTTTGTCTCTTTTACGGTGCCCGCCCACGACCGACTTTTTGTAGGACCGATAATCGGACCGATTTTTGAGCGGAGGTTTTAGTCTGGTTGTAGGACGTGTGCGTTGCAACATAGTCAAACTTCATACGTTTCATTTCCACCGACTAAAAATCGGTCACCGATTATCGGTCGTGGGTACATAGGTACATTAATTTGAAATGACGTTTACATGACAGGAACACGGAATAACTATTCGGACCTTATTCTCTGTTTATAAGTCACAAAAGTTTGGGATTTTGTTTGTTTTGAGTAGGGTACCTAATTTTTTCTTAAAAAATTAAATAAATGTTCATATATATTTCTTCAAAAATCTTTCAAAACAGAATGATAGCGTCCCGTCCTTACGGGTAACATCTACGGTAAGTATAGGCGTTATTAGAAGCTTTTATTTAAATGCAATGTATGTTTGTTCGGGTGAAATCTTGCAACTCAATTTTGAAGCAGATATCTTCAACCGATTGAGCTGAAATTTTGTATACATGTTCAGTTCGGAGCACAACGCATGGTTAATTGTATGACGTCAATACGTCATTCTAAATCCAAGATGGCGGCACACCCAACCCAATGGGGGACTAATTATTTTTAATGCATTCCTACAATATGGGTATCAAATAAAAGGGCTTGCTGGGAATAACTCGTAAAATAAAGTGACGTCACTCTGAATCCAATATGGCAGACTAAGTTTTTGAAACGTGTCCAGCGATAACTAAATAATAAAAAATAAATTAAAAGTAAAAACCTTTTTAAAAAACAAGCTTTTATTTAAATGCGCTAAAAATTTTAAAAAATAACTTTTACTATCACGTCATTACACAATTTATATGATATAAAAGCTTGACGCGAGATTTACTTGTGTCGATAAACAAATAAATTAAATAACTTGTGTGCAAAATCAATATTTTAACTATTAAAATTTTCAATCTATGTAAATACGAGTATGTACGAGAGTACCTACTTAAATCTCGCGACAACCTTTTATATCATATAAATTGTGTAATGACGTTAATATAAGTTGATAGTAAAGTCTTAAAGTAAAAATTTTTTTTTTAGCGCATTTAAATAAAAGCTTGTTTTTTTAAAAAGGTTATTATAATTTTTTTACGGAAAAATACGAAATCAACGTGGAAGAAGTCGCGGGCATAGTGCTGCAAGTAAAGGAGTAAAAATGTTGAGACGACGTCAGTTTGACGAGAAAGACATTGCACCTCGACCCTAAATAAGATTGTATATATATAAGATTGTATAACACCGTACATTAAAACCGCCTTACAAATAAAAACTCAATACGAAACACTCAATACAAAAAATTGGCGTGCCTTCCGCGGAGGGGCTCGGTGATAAAATTTTTGGTCATGTTATTGTTTGTTACAGACTTTAAAGAACAAATATTCTTTTAACTTCGTGGAGGTCTCATAATGATATGTGAACATTAATAGCCTTCGTGTTAGAGCAAATGAGAGACATGAAAAGGATTATGATATTCGAATAAACAATTTGGCTGAATTATACAACCAAGTAATGAAAAATATACACAAGAAAATTATTTATTTATTGTAGATTTTACAAATTGTTTTTTTCTTCAAATATTGTAGTAATTTAAACCTAATATAACGATTAAAATACACTCAAAATATGTTTTTATATCCTATACCTATTTCATATATGTACCATAATCTTTATTATTTTCTCAACTAACTACACGCAATGAGTAATGTTGTGATGGTAACGCAGTGGTTTAGGCAGAGGATGTTCATCATTATTATTCATTGCTGCACTGAAGCCAAATTAAATATTTATAAAATACAGTAAAAAAATTAAATGCCTACCCGACCCAGCCAGCCAGGAATCGAACCTGGGTCTTCCGCAATCCGGGCGGGCAATACCTCTGAAATCTGCAGCGTAAACAGTGCATTTGCAATGCAAAACAAACATTCATGAACAAAATGAATTGACGTTATATATTGAGAAAATTGGATATATTATGTATTGAGAAAATTGTATTGCAACAGCAGTTGATTAATTTATGTAATAAATAAATTATTGAATCTTCAAGTGGTTTTTAATTATTTCAAGGTAGCTTATTTATTTACTCACATAGGTTAAAACTAAGCTATGATTGTACTATGGTTTTGTGGTTTTTAAATTTTTAATACAATATTTTTTATTATAAATAAATCTTTTACGTAAAATCTTTCCTTTTGACCAACTGATACATGCCTGTCACTGGTTGCTTGGCAACGCTTTGTTGGTAAACATTCTTTACCTAAATTGGCTATAATATAAATATAACAAAATAAAACTTCGTAGCGACCGCCTTACTGAGTACACTTAGCGGTAATCTGCTACAAGGGTTTTGTTTTATCACATTTAAGCATTTATGTCTCTACAAACAGATTCGGAAACATTGTTTTTGTTAGGCGGGTATTAAAAATCTAACTCATGAAGAGCACTTGCGTTGCGTCATTAATCAACTTTACTTAACGCCTCGGTAGCCGAGTGGCAAAGCGTTCAGCCCGATACCCGGAGATCCCGATTCAATTCCCAGGTCGGTGAAAAATCCGAAGTGTGTTTCGGATTTTTCGATGCATAGCAACCCGCATTTGGCAAGCGTGGTGTTAAGCCATTAGTGCCATTACCCATCAATTGTAGTGATGACTTGATTTCAATGATGGAGGTCTTTGCCCAACAGTGGGACAGATATAGGCTATTTACTAACTTACTCACACAATAAATATCTGCCATAGATGTGAAGTAAGCCGCAAGTTCCGTCGGAGATTGTTCTGATCTGAGGTGGGTAACAAAAATGATAGGTAAGTAAATAACCAAAGGTGCGGCACTCCCGACCGCCTAACTCAGCCAAAGCAATCGGTTAGGCGGTCGGGCGCCTGCGAGTATTTGTGCGAGCACGAAGTTAACTTAACAGCCACCTGAAAGTTTTTCTTCATACCTATTCAAGAATAATCCTTAGGAATACCATTACGATTTAGATAGTTAGATAGCCGGAACTGGCTAGGACCGGCCGAAATTGTATACCTAAACGTAAAACTTTTACCTATCGTCCGCCTCTTCGTACTATTTTGAATATTTATTATTCTTAAATTATGTATTATTGATGTGTATTATTGATTTTATATTCAGTTGAAAATGCATTAAAAATATTATTTTTCAAAGATGCAAATTAAAGAATCACTTCATTCCCGGTTCTTGCTCAACGTAGCTCATTTATCTATCATAATGTTATGAAGACTGTTTGAATTAGACTCCTTTGCCTCAATAGAAATAAAAACATAAGAAATTATAGACAGAAATTCAGTCAGAATGACATGAAAGGTGTTTTCGATTGGAAAAGTTGCCCTAAAACTAGACACTGGCTAAATCGTAGCGAGAGCCATTTTACAAGAAATTGAATTGAAATGAAATGAAGCCCTATCCTAGAATTAAATTATTATAAAAACAAAATAAAATTGTATATAGTTAGCTGATAAGTGGTATATAAACTCAACGACCATGCTTTCGTCGTTAATTAAAGAACATCAAACTAAACAATCTACGAAAAGAGTAGTGCAAGGTAAACATTGATGACACAAAACAGTAAAACTTCATAATATAACTTCGCGTTGTTGTAAATCTAAGATAACATACTTGAGTAGCCTTATTTGATATTGATGCCTAAATCTTAACTACGTATTGATGGCCTTTTCTTTTACGCCCTAAAGTTAAATATGCGAGACTGTTTGTATGCAAGCAGTTGTCTAGGTTTTTTTACTATTCTTGGCTCAAAGCTTGATGAAAACTGACCTTAATCCCATAAAATAAGCACTGTCTATCAACTAAATGTTGGAATTGGCACATACTGGTGACGACAGCCACAGTTTCTGTGTATTTTCGTTGTTGTATCTCTAATCTTATCTTTCACAGTAAGTTTATTTTTTAATATAATAATATAAAGTTTTGCTAACAATTATAATGGATTAATTTCAGAACAGAAACGTAAAGAATGTATCGCTGCTGCCAATGATTTGACTCAAGCTCTTGTTGATCACCTCAATGTTGGGTATGTCGTCATTACAATTATTTTCATATCACACGTAATACAATACCTAAATAATTTAAAAATTTTAATGCATTTGTGTAATTTATAAACTAGTCAATTTCTTTTTAAATTCCTAAATCCGTTTTTCCTCAGGGTAGCACAAGCCTATTTGAACCAGAAAAAACTTGATGCAGAAGCAAAGCTGCTACACCAGGGTGCTATAAACTTTGCCCGACAAACACAACAGTGGCTTGCCCTTGTCGAAAACTTCAGCAGTGCTCTAAAAGAAATTGGTGATGTGGAAAACTGGGCACGAAGCATTGAAAATGATATGAAGATAGTCACAGACACATTAGAAAGAGCTTATGAAATGACACAAGAGCAACCTACTAGTACTCAATAAATTGTATTAAGAACAGCAATATTTATTTTACTAAACATTTAACAGAAATTATTTTAAAAGAGTTTATTTATACTGTTCATTAGCTTGTTGGGTACATTCCCATCTTACATCTTAACACAGTCTTATGTAATAAAAATATTCTCTAATATTCTAAGGCTACATCATCATAATAATTACCAGATATTCTCGAGCCACTGCTGGGTTCGGCCTAGCTTACATTGTTGTTATATTATTTATTTTAACTGGGAAGGGGTACTTTGGAATGATGATAAATAAAAGCGATTGACTAAGTGCTTGACTAAAATAAAACAACACTAACATTTTTCTGTCCTACATATTATATTAATACCTTTGAAACGCTACATTAATTTATAATCCATGATAAGTTTGCTGACACACACTTTTATGAGCGCTTTGAAACGTGTCTCGGACCGGCTATTTTATCGTACAAACGTCAGTGTTTGACTTCTGTGCGGAAAAGTGATGAGCCATTTTGCGGTTTTGTTTTTTTCTTAAAGTTTGTGAATTGAGTATCTATCTACGGAGTTAGCACCACCTTAAACAAAACACAACACATGGAAAGACGACACAATGTTAAGAGGGAGATTCTGTTAGTTTATAATCTTATATTATTTGATTGAATAAACTTACATAAATAATTTAATATGGAAGGATGAGGGAAAGTCAGAAGAAATTGTAAGTTTATAGGGCGGTAGACGGGTATCTTGGACAGTTAAAGAATATATGGTCTGAAGTGCCTTCGTCTAAACCGCACTCACATAATGACGTGTCTTTCGCGTGGATCTTGTGGAGAAAGACTGGAGTGCATGAGTGGCCAATACGCAAGCGACAAATTGTGGAGATGGTTTGTCTATTTTGTTTTGCATCCCTAGCCCAAACATCCACCTGTTACCGGCCAATATTTGTAACTTCTACTGGCCATTTTCCAAATTATAACGTGTCTCGTTAATACCATTTCACAAGAAAATAATAATAAATAATAATTGTTTTTTTTTTCTAAAATTTGTGTTATGTCGAATATTAATGTGAAATAATGGTTGATTATTAACTGTTAAGTGTTCGTGAGTGTGCAAATGAAACAAAACAGTGCAACGTCACTTTTCAAATTCTCTCAAGAAGTCCGCGTGAGGACTTAGTAAAGCCCCACATCTTTACCAGATACTGGAGGAGTTGGGGGGTATAACATTTCTCACTTCCCATTTGAGGCGTATAGATGCAAAAGCGCCTCTATCACTTTAAAAAAAAATCACGCTCTTTTATCACTGGCAACCTCCTACTAATTCTCTACAGTTTTCTTTAATAATGTGGCTTCAAAATCGCCTCTATCTTATACAAAACCTTAAAAGATTTCTTACGTTAGGAGCAAAACCGCCTCTGTCAAATCTTAAGTAACAAAAGCGCCACTATCGCGGCTCGGCCAATCACAACACAGTATTTTGTACCGACGCTAATGGCGTCCGCGTGTTGTTTTTGTGCACGGTGTGGTTTTATTTTTCTGTTTTATATATAAAAAACTACAATAATGGAAGTAAATATTGTCCAAGTGGAAGGAAAAGGCAGAGAAATGAAAATCAGTGGAAGCGCAACATAAAAAAGCGAGAGAGGTAAGTTTCGTTTGCCTTAGAACTTGGTCGTGTTAATGCAATAGTGCGATACGAAGAACGCGGTGCGGGCGCTAAGCCCGCTCGCATGTGTAAACTATTTAATAGTATTTAAATTAAAGTGCCACGCTAGCAGCTTTAGTATAAAATAGTTTTAAGTTTACAGTGTTTTAACCAAAAAATATTATTTCAGATATTCATCTAAAAGACCACCTAATCTACTGGATATAACAAGTTGCAAGCATAAAAAAACCGAGAAATTAAAATGCAACACACTAAATTTTCAAGATGTTAGACAATTTCATCGAGCATATTATTCTAAGCCGAATAAAATCGTTCAAGATAACTTTATGCTAAAATTTATGAAAGTTCATGTACCGAAGCGTCGAAGACGTATAGTGGGAAACAGAGCAGAATCGGTTACTTACACAAAATTTTATATTAGAACGTACACAAAACCGTTTAAGTTGGTAAGAGTTTGTCAACGTGCATTTTCGAAAATACTTGGCGTTGGTGTTCATAGACTACGAAATATATCCAAAAAATTCTTATTAGAGGGCAAAATACCACAAGAAAATCGCGGCGGTGATAGAGTGTCCAGAAAGTATACACCAAAAAGGGAAAATGTAATGAGATTTATCGAATCATTTAAGTGCCTTGAGGCACACTATTGCAGATCGTCTACTTCAGAAAGAAAATACGTATCGTCTGATTTGAACATCCGTAAAATGTGGAGAATGTATGAAGAAAAACAGACTGATGAAAATCTCAATGTTCGCCATTCTTTCTTTAGACACATTTTTAATACAAAGTATAATATTGGATTCGGATCACCAAGAGTCGATGTTTGCTCCAAATGCACAGAGCTATCAGAAAAAATCAAAAGATCACATGATAACGAAAAAGTTCAATTTATGACTTCATTGCGGATCCATAAATTAAAAGCAAAATGTTTTTATACTTTCTTGCGGGAATACGATGAAAAAACGTTTTCCATATCATTTGACTGTCAGAAAAATCAAGTTTTACCCAAAATTCCCGACCAAGTAGCATATTATTCTAGATAATTATACATCTACAATTTTACAATTGTAACTGGCACAAGCACTAACAAGTTCCCTAAGGAAAATGTGCGCGTATATACGTGGACTGAAAACGTCTATGCTAAGTCGTCAAATGAGATTGCATCAGCCGTTTTCGATTTACTTTCACAGACTGATTTTACTGGCAAGAAAAAGGTGCGAATGTGTGCCGACGGGTGTGGCTCACAAAATAAAAACAGTACAATGATCGCTATGATTGCTTACTGGTTAACCAATTGCGCCCCAAGTAATGTCAAGATGGTCGAGCTTATATTTCCTGTTCCCGGACATTCATTTATGCCGGCTGATCGTATTTTTGGTCATATCGAAAAAGAAGTCAAAAACAAAGAAGTCATTATAGATCCATCTGAATATAGAGACATATACGATCGTTATGGCGTTGTTCGCAGATTGGGTGAGGATTGTGTAGTAAAAGATTGGAGGGCCTATGCAAAAGAAATAATGAAACCGCCAGCCAATTATCATTTCAAATTTGCAGAGTGCAAGAGGAGAGCAGATATTATGTGAGCAGAGTCAAGAATAAACCGGGACGGTTTCTTCTCAGAGGAGAAGTAAATTATAAAAGTGACCTTGGCGCAGCTAAAAGCGTAATGAAAACAGGTATATCGTCAACTTCAGAGTATGGCATCAGGGACATACCACCCTATCAAGCGCGAATCTCTGCTTTAAAACTTCAAGATGTTAATAATTTGTTGTTAAAACATTTCGGTGCTAATTGGAAATCAGAGCTAGGAGCTGGTCAGCTCTTATTTTATAAAAATATTTTTGAAACCGCAGGCGGTGAACCAGAAAATGAAGAACGTTGTGAGTACCTAGAAGAAGTTGGAATAAACATCTAATTTTAATAATTAAATATATTTCGAATTGAAATATTTTAATTTTTTTATTTCTAATTTCCATTCCTTGCCATCGATTGCATGAACCCATCCATGTGTCCATTATGGAAGCAAAACCGCTTCTATCCTTTAGTGTCAGATGCAAAAGCGCCTCTGTCAACTGTTATATCTTTAAATAATATTAAAATTTAAACCTTTTTATTTCATATTTATATTATATTCTTTCTCCTATCTTTGTAAATATTGTAAAAATTAGTTTGTAGGTAGTTATTAATTTATTTATATTTGTATTATTTTTAGGTCAATTTCTTCTTTCTTTCCTGATCCTATGACCTATCCCGTAATTTCCGGTTTGTTTTGTAAATAACCGTTTCCCTAATTTTCTTTAAAACAAATCGTTCCCGAATCAAATCCTTTCCAAACCATGTTCCTAAAACCCAAGAAGACTTGCGATTTCTTTGAAGAAAACATGAGAAGAATAAAAACGTCTCAAGACAGAACATGATACATAATATAATCACGAAAAATACTGGACATTGGCGTGCAAGTGCACAGCCATAACTTCGGTCTACGACCGAAGAAAAAAAAAAAAAAAGATACAAAATAGCCTCTATCCAGATTTTATTGTTTTTTTTACAATTTTCATAAACTATTTGAGGTTTTAATCAATACATTAATACAAAAATGTGTTATTTTGCCATGATATAAGATTGTGTCATCGGATACAGCTTCAATTTAGGTAAAAAAAAACGGTTTTTGCTAAATTGTAAAAAAAATAGAAAAAGTGGATAGAGGCGCTTTTGAATTTATACGCCTCATTTCTAATAACATTCATCATCATCATACAGGAAGGAAATATTGTTTATAAACAAATAAACCTTGACACACAAAATTACCTTGACACTGGCTAAATGTGCTAATCGCAAAAAGCCATCTACTAAAGGAAAAAAAACGTCAGTGTCAATGTCAAACCTACTGCAACTATTATCGATATATATTGCTTAAAAAAAATCAATATCTTATAGTCACATAACAGCACAAGAAGAAATTGAACATCTAATTTAGAACAAACATAAAGTTACCATTTGAATCAAATGAAAGTCTAATCGCTTCATTACGAGCTCTTTTAGCTCTTTTCTATTTCTATTGTTTTCTGATATTACAACTACATGCAACTGCTTAGCTTAGTAGTGGCGATAAGATATAACATTTCAGAAAAATATACTAATTAGTTTTAATAGGTACTTGAAACTAAGCTCACGAAGAAAGTATAAAATCATTGGAAACTCTTTATCGATATATCGAAAAATGTGTCGTAGTAAAATCTCGATAATTATTTTTTTTCGACCATCCTTCCTAGAAATTTTTAGGTCTACTAACAATGATATTATATAAAACGAGAAGGCTACTAAGCTAATTTAATTAATATGTATACCTACGTACGTTTATATACATGTACTATCTTAGTGTGAAAGAAAAGTTGCCTATTGGCTATTTATCAGTGAAGTTATGATTAGCGGCAAAAACTACAGTCTTGTTGTATCTGTATTGCGGTTACAGCCTACAACCGCTGATAACTGAATTGGCTGGCGTGGCGCTGTTTTATTACCTCAGTAGCCGTCTGGAGGTTTGTGTGTATTCCTGAGAACCTAATTATCGTAGCGAAAGCCAGTTTACAAGAAATTGAGAACCTAATTTTTTTTATTACAATGAGCACCTTACCTGAGTCTACTCCTAGAGTTCTTTCCATCCAAAGTCATGTGGTGCATGGGTACGTCGGAAACAAGAGTGCTGTGTTCCCTTTACAAGTAAGAATATTTTGTTACATAAATATTTATCTTTGATAACAAACTCCATGTAACTTAAGAGATGAAAAGTAAGAATATTTTGTTATATAAATATTTAACTATGATGACAAACTCCATGTAACCTAAGAGGTGAAGAAGTGTACAGGTTCGATAGCCTATCTACGAATTAGGATAATACATAGGTATTGTAAGGCTCCCAATACTTAGGGAACCCTACTAGGATATAAAATGAGAACAATTGTTGCACTTAACTTTGTGTATTATCATAAAAACATTACATTAGATTAAATCAATCTCAGAGCACCTCGGCTCTTAGCCGAGCTGCCTAGCTCATGTCTACGACTCCACGACTGTGTCAAACCGTTGCAAACCTTTTTAATTTTACCTGTTCAATGATTCAAATATTCGTCCAGAGTAAAGAGGCTTACATACAAATACAATAAACTAACTTTTACTATGAGCTGCATATAACCTCCTTACAGTATCCTTCAGGCAACTTACATTACTATTCTAAGACCTAATGAAGGATGTGTATCCTTTTCTATGGCATTATGACTTGGCATTTCATGATTTCTTGTGTGGTCTTTGCTTTCATATGGTTAGGCTCTTGTGTAATTTGATGGTAATTGGTGCAATAGCAAATAACTATAAAAACATCCTTAGTCAAAATGTCAAAAAGCGGAATTCAAAACCGCACCCAATGACATGCTGGGTCAGGAGCACTACCAATTATGATATTTAGGTTAATTATGACATATAATTAAGATAAAACATATCCTTAGTCAAACTTAGTGAAATAAAATTGCAGGAAGTTTTGCCTTGGTTATACTGATACCTACGATTTTTGTTTGTTTTGTAGATGTTGAAATAGTTAATATGCAATGTTATCTATTACACAGTAAATATTGTAATCTTTTTAGACTAGCAGAAATACCTTCTGTAAATAGAACATTGTGTTTAATGATAATGCAACTATGATTACTTGTTATGAAATCTGTCTGTTGTAATTATTTTATTCTTATATATTGTTATATAAGTTTTTATTAAGTATCAGGACTTTCCTTTGTAGGTAGCTATGAGAAAATTAAAAAAATTACAATCCCATTCACATTTTCAATGTATTTTCAAGATGTAGTGACAAAAATTGTGAAAGGTATGCTGAGATGGTTTGGCCATGTCCAGAGAATAGATGACGATTGATTGACGAAAAAAGTGTATAAGACAAGTGTGAATGAAAGTGTTGGTAGGGGTAGACCTAGGCGGACGTTTTGAGATCAAATCAGGGACGTCTTGAAAAAAGGCCAGGTCAAGAGTACCCTAAACCAAAGAGCATGTATGAAGGGAATAATGAAAGTGGATGAGTCGAAACAAGTATGTAAGGATTGTAGCAAGTGGAAAGAAGTGGTCTCTGCCTACCCCTCCGAGAAAGAGGCGTGATTATTATGTATGTATGTATGTATTTTCAATGTTATGCCAACAATCTTTTAATTTTCATGTAATTTCAGGTCCTAGGTTTTGAAGTTGACTCAATAAATACAGTACAGTTTTCCACACATACTGCCTACAAACATATTAAAGGCAATGTATTACAAAATGATGAACTAGAGGAGCTTGTACAAGGCTTGATATTAAATGAAGTTGACTATTACACTCACTTCCTTACTGGTTATTCGAGATCTCCTGACTCACTGAAACAGATAGCTGAAATCATCAAAAAACTGAGGCTAAAGAATCCATCACTTGTTTATGGTAAGTTTTTAAGAAATATAAAAATTTTTTGTTAAAATGAACATAACTATGTTCATTGGAATCCAAAGGAATACCTACATTTTAGATTGTTTCTTATCTTTTTTTATCAGCAATGGTTACTAAGTCTTTTATAGTGCACACAGTTAATTAGTGGATAACTCATTGCCTGTTCATGTGTTGCATTAAAAAAGCGTGTTCCAATGTAGACTACATCTCAATTTAATTTTTTGTTTCATACACAAAAACAGTTTACATTCCATTACGCTTAATAACTATATCAAGATTTGAAAAAAGACAAAGTGTTGAAAAAATTCCACAAGTGGGATTTGAACCCACACCCCATGACATGCCGGGTCAGGTGGCAGTGCACCTGACCATTTCAACACTTTCAAATTGCAATTTTTTCACAACAATATTTGCGTAAAATTATATGTAAATAATCAAAATATCAAAATTGTTAAACAATCTGAATACAACCCAAAACATGTGTACAGTAAAGCTCACTACACAATCAAGAAACTGGTTTAAAGATTTTTTAAAATACCTACGCATTATAACAGCTCTAGGTATAGTATTGCATTATAGTAAGTAGTATTTTTAACAAAAAAAACAAACAACAAAAAATTTTTTAAAATGAAATCGAATTTATTGTAGAGAAATTGTGGTCAAATAGTACATTTGCTTACATATTTAATAAAAAAATATGTGTTTTATTATTATAATGTTGTATTACAATCTTATAATAGCTACTTATGCTTTACAATTTATAGTCACTAATAATAATATTATGGTGTAGGTACACTAATTCCATGTAAAGTTTCTTTATATATGGGTTTTCAATAATAAAGCAATTTTAAATATAATAAGTAACTGTATTTAGATCTATACTATTTAATTTGTGCCTCATTTTTAGTATGTGATCCTGTAATGGGGGACAATGGACAAATGTATGTTCCTAAGGAGATATTGCCAGTTTACAGAGACATAGTTGTACCTTTGGCTGACATTCTGACGCCCAATCAGTTTGAGGCTGAGTTGTTGACTGGTATTAAGATATCTGACTTGGCTAGAGCTCTGAGCGCTATACAGGCCCTGCATGACAAAGGAGTCAAGACTGTGGTACTCTCAAGTACTGATCTAGGGGATGATGATGCTATAATTGCGATTACTAGTACAAAAGGTAGAAACACAATTATTTATAGTGTTCTATGAATTACTCATCAATCAATCAATTGATAATCACATAATAATAATAACCAATAAACAAATATCAAGTTTCATATTTTAATTGGATCTGAATAAAGATTTATGATACCTAATTGCCAACCATGAAAGTTATTTGAGACCCACTCAGGGTTCATGTTCTCAATATTTATTGATGAAAGATAAGAAATCACTTCTATAAACAATATTTCAACCTTATTTTAATAGGATCTAAGTTCAATTTTAACTGTTGTTGAAGTCTGTTTCAGCAATTTGTTGTGCTACTCTTATTGGATACATTAATGTATTATGAACACATAAATAAAACAATACAATTGACCTAGTTCTTTAGTGGGTGACTCAAATGTAAAGAAAAATATTTTTTGTATTGTTAGGTACTTAAGTACTTATAGAAGTTTTTTGTGTCAGTTGCGCAAAAAAACATATATAATATCTTACTTTGGATTTTTCAGCGGGCTTGTGTTATAAGATCGAAATGAAGAAGCAGGACGCCACATTCACCGGCACAGGAGACCTGTTTGCGTCGCTTTTCCTCGCGTGGTCCCATAAAACGAACAATGACGTCAAACTGACTCTCGAGAAGACGATAGCCACCATGCAAAGCATCGTCACCGACACTTATAGGAAAGCAAGAGGTAAGCTTCAAACTTAGATTCAAGGATATTAATTCTCAATTATATGATTTTTAATTGAAAATCATAAAATAGTCTTAGGTAGTTAGTTTAACTTCAAAATCATATTTTTTATATGCGAACGTTATAATTGCTATAAAATAAAGCAACACGAGTTATTTCATGTTAGTACTACTAAGAAATTATTTTCGGAATCCGTGTTTCAATAAAGGGCCTCTTCAAGTGCACGCCACTGAGCACGATCCGCAGCTACTCTCATAGCAACAAAAAAGTTAACGCTTTTAGATGAGCTACGTGTAAGCTATACAGTCTTTGAAGTTACATATACATACGAAAACTGCAACTGATTTTTTATTTTTTTTATTTAGACAACATCACATACATTGTTCTGATCCCAAGATAAGTAACTAAAGCACTGGTTTCATGGAAATCAGAAACAACGACGGTACCACAACCACTCAGACCCGACACAGTATCGAAAAGTTCGTTTTCGACTTTGACCCGACCGGGAATCGAAACCGGGACCTCAGTGTTAGCGCCGCCCAAGGTCCGGCGTTCAAGCCACTCGGCTACGGAGGTCGTCGAAAACAAAAGACAGCAAAGTTACATTCATAAGAGCTATATTTAAAAAAAACTAATTTCCTAGATATGCTAAACTGTATTCTTTTCGCAGTGATTCACCCGACTGGAAAGGTCCCGCCAGCACTTATTGAGCTGAGGCTTGTGCAAAACAAGAGAGTGATAGAGGATCCCGTTATAGAAATAAACGCTGTAGAAATAAATGCCGCGTAAGCGCATTACCCAAATATTAGGAATTAAGTTAAATAGTTTTATATCAAACAGGTTTTAAACAAAACCTACAACTTTTCCTTACCAGACTATTTGTGTGAAAAAGACAATAATGAAATGTTAAGATTTTTTAAATTTTAAGCACCTAATATCATAATTATATATTAATATTTTTAATAACAACATATCAATGTAATTGATTCTTACATTTAAACAACGATAGAAGTTTTCAAAGTTAAAAGCCATAATATTTCCACATAGGTGATTAAGTAATGTAGGTCAGTGATTCCGATTGACGCGAGAACCATTGATAGCAAATAATAATGTTGATATTAATAAATAATTTATTATTATTTGATTCGAACCATATAAATTGATGTTACTAAATATTATGCTAATAAATTCAAATCAGCAATAAGAAGGCTTTGTTGACTCATTCATTGATGACTTCATCTGCAGACGAAACTGCATTAATAGGCATTTCTTAATATAAGATTGTAAAGTCAGCGCGTCAGAAAATAGTGCTTTTCATGTGTCATCATCTCCAGCTTATGAACGTCCCAATGCTAGGCTCAGGCACAGATTAAAGTATAACAGATGCATTACTGCCATACAAAAGCGAAAATATCTACGCTATAATAGCCTACAAAATTGTAATAATAATAGCTGGCGTTAGCTGCAAGCAGAAATATACCTAATCTACGCGCATCGAGAGTTGAAGACGCTTTGCCCACCGCACGGTCATCGAGCGAACACGCTGGGGTTGTCTTAAGATGATGAAATAAATAAGTGAAGAAATAGTAAAATAAATAAATATTTGTTTTTTAATGAAATCAAATGATATAATGCGTTTGTCGGTGAAATGTTAACACACCTTATTATACCTAATTTTAACAACAAACTTTAATTTGTTTTTAATGTAAGTGATTGTTGTTTATAAACTTTTTTTTTATTATTAAGTAAGTATTTTAAATATGTTTCAGTTTTACATGATGATGAATAGCTTTATTTGCCTTCTCGGAATTCTCTGTTATTAAACTTAATGGTTGAAAATATTCTGAATCTTATGAATAATTTTAATAAATATTTAAATGGAAAACAAGAGCAAAGTGGAGGAAGATCAATCAGTTTTAAACATTACGTAAATTGTACTTCACGACCGATTCATCAAAACATTATCAAAATAATCTAAGAATTCCGTGATTTCAAAATTTTTATTTAGCATAACGCAACTGCCGTGCACGTGAAGTAGGCGAGCGGCTCCCCATATGGTACTTGCAGGTTCGAACGTGCGCTAGCCGGCGGTAGATAAAACGCGCTGCTCGAGCGACTGACGGAGGCCTGGCTCAGGCTTGTAAGCGAATAGCACATGAGGAAATCAGGGATTTTGCCCATTGGACCAGGAGGGACGATTTTTGAACCAGTGACTAATTCTCACGTTATAATATCAACTAAGAGTGCTCCATTTTCTGTTCATTCAAAGTTATTAACAAATTATTTTTGACACCGAAACGATTTTCTCGAACGGTATGTATCTTAATAATGAAATTGTAAATAATGTAAAACTTATTGTATTTCATAGTGCATACATGTCACTTTAAGGTCGAGATCACCGGGAAGATTTAAAAATCGATCCTTAGGCTTGGAGCGAATAGCAAATAGCACATGAGGAGATCAGGAGCCTTATACCATAACTTTTATTTATTGTATACTAGCTGTTCCTCGTAGTACTTCGTATTCGCTTAGCGTTTTTTCTGACTTTTTTCAAGTAGCCTATCACAAAAATAAAGCAATCACAAATGTAAAAATATTTTTTTGAAATCTGATTGGTAGTTCTAGAGATTAGCGCGTTCAAAAAAAACTAAAACTTCAGCTTTATTATATATTAGTATACTTTAGCCTCGCTTTCACAACTGTAATCAAACTGCTTAATGAGCTCATGATAAGGCCCCTGGCCACCACGCTGGGCCATAGTAGGTTGGTGGGTTTTACCGACCATTTGTTATGACGTCAATTGAGACCAACGGCTTAACGTGCATTCCGAAGCTCGAATAGAAGCTTTTATGTTTTATACTAAAATGCAATAAGAATATCGATGTTGTTTGTATGCATATAAGTAAGTATAAATTTAACAGTATTTGTGCAATAATTGTTATGGTGCATTATAATTTTGTAACGGGTATTTAATAACTCTACTGTGTAACTAACTTGTAACATTCCACATACATTGTAGTCGTCAATTTAATGATACAAATATATTTATCAAAAATATCTTGCCTTAAAGAAAAATACACCTTTTATGTTATATTATATTAATTACGAGTAGTATTTGACTAAATAATGTGTATTGACAAAAATTGACTAACGCAATGATGAAACTTAGTTTAATTAAATGTAATCGTAAAGATCTTTTTGAACATTGGTATGCTTCGTTAATTATGACGCTGACTGTCTAAACGTTATAAATAAAATAATCTAAATTGAAAAAAGTTAACTTTAAATCGATCGGATAATGTTAGAAACCCCACATAAATTTCATTAAGAAACAGGAATTCCTTGAATCTTTCTATAATGGTCGTTGAAACCACTCCCCAATTCCCCATTGATATGACTGTAAGTGTCTTACAAATAAACAAAGAATAAGGTCCGAATAGTTATTCCGTGTTTTGTCTCTTTTAGGGCCTGTTTCACAATGTCTGATTAGGAGATATGTGGCAGATAAAGTGACAGTTTTGTATGGAATATCTGTCAAGTAAACGCTAACGGGAACTTACTTGTAGATCGTGAAACAGGCCCTTACTCTATTATGAAAAGACGTTTACATGACAGGAACAGAACACGGAATAACTATTCGGACCTTATTCTTTGTGTATTTGTAAGGCACTCAGAGTTTTACCCCATTATTCATAAAAAACTATTTAATCATTATTTAGTTAAATATTGTTTTGTCAACGTCACACAAACGTCATTTTGAATTTGAAAAAAGAAACAATACAATGATTAACTAAATAATGCTTCAATATTTTTTATGAATAAGGGGGTAAGTGGTTAATTTGCAATGCTTAAATAATAGTTTTTAGAAACTTTGAATAAACTTTTTTGTTGTAAAAGGATGCTATGTTTTACTGTCTCAATATTAACTATTGCTAAGTTATTAATCATGAAATAATTTAAAATTCATTTGTATGGACCAATAGTAAGATCAAAAAAGTCTTCCGCTAAACATAAGTTTTTCTGTGATAGGTATACGAGTCCAGAACCTAATTTTGTTGTAATGTTCCTAGTTAGCCTTAGCCGAAATAAATATATAACATGGTTGTTGATCGACAAAAATACCAAATTATAAATTGGGTACATAGAGTGTGAACAAAGTTGAAATAACCTCTAAAAGCTGATTTTTAATTCTTAAACCTAATAAAAGACATTAGTCGCTTTTGGTGCCTTATGTGAAAACGTCTGCGCACTTTGTTTATGTGTGTGAGTAAAGGGCATCCATATGAATAATATTTTATATGACAGCTTGTCCCTATCCACTGAAACGTCCGGGCGACTAAAGCCGCCCAAAACTTTTTAGCGTTGAACGTTAAGGCGACTAGAGCAGAACAAAAATAATGTAATTAAATGAATGTGAGCTTTTGTATGAAAAAGTAAATTTACGATAATAACACAATGATCTTTTTACTTGTTTGAATTGTTTTGGTTTTTTTCGGAATTATACTTATATTACCAAACATCCTGTAGGTAGGTATATTTCGACAATCAAGCAGTAGGTACCCGTTTCAGGTATCACTGCACTATCAGGAACTAAGAAAGTTTTTATGTCAACGTTTGTTTTGTTTAACACTTTATAGAAACTTTAAATAAATTTTATGCCGTTATAAATTTTTTTTATTCATCATCACCATCATCATCAGCTCTGTTTATGTTCCCACTGCTGGGGCACGAGCCTTCCCTGTGGATGGATAGGGAGAACGTGCCATAAATCACCACGCGAGCCCAGTGCGGGTTGGTGGTAGTTATCGACTGCTAATGCAGCCGGGAGCAAACGTGCCTTCCGAAGCACGAAGGAACTCGAGATGATACATTTTTACCAAAAATCGACCCATCCGATGACCGGCCTTTGCGAAAGTTGCTTAACCGCAGCACTCGCAGACCGGGCGCGTTAACCACTGCGCCATCGAGTTCCTTATTATTACCAATAAATAAATATAATATAATTTACCCGCAAACTGCTCTTTAATTAGCTTCCGTATCTCGTTTTGTACTAATAAATGAAATAGTTATTAATATCGCCTGCTTTAACCTATTTAAATTAAAGCGTCCGTCAGTTATCAACAGGTTGAATGCGATAAAACGTGGCTTAATCCTCATAGTCCTCGTAAGACTAATCCATTCCTAACACAAGCATCGTAATAATAGCAATAAGAGCTCATTCATATCTGAAATGAAAATGAAAAAAATATTTATTTTTTCTCATGTAGGTTACACGATCGCCAATACTGGTTTCGGTAGAAACGGTCAACGGGTGATCTAGCGTTCGTTACACATCTCTGGGGTGAGGCTATTGATAAGTGTGGCGAGTCAGTGGTTGTTAGCCTTGACATAGCCAAGGCTTTTGATCGGGCCTGGCGCAAAGCCCTTCACTCCAAGCTCCCGGCATACGGTCTGTCTGCTCAGTTCTGCAACTAAGTCGCTGGCTTCTTACATGAGCGTAGGATCCGAGTACTTACAGACGGATGTGCTTCGCGGTTCATGTCAGTGAACGCTGGTGTCCCTCAAGGGTCCGTTCTACCCCCCACGCTGTTCCTTCTGCATATCAATGATATGCTTCCACTTGGAAATATTCATTGCTATGCAGATGATAGCACGGTGCATGGGAGATATAACGGTCACTCAGCGGCCGGGCGGGTCGAAACCGAAGTGAATCGAGTGAATCTTGTCATTGAGCTCAATCGGGTATTGGACCTCATATCTAATTGGGGCTCCAATATCATCACATTGTTTGAACCAACTCGTTCTTAACGAACTTCGACAAAAGTATTGTGGGGTTGGCGCAGATGTTGTTGGCCGACCCACTAAAAACCCCCGGGGACCTGACGTCGCAACCGACGCTTTAAGGGTGACGCGGCGCCTGTGGAGATAGTGATCCACGCGTTACCCCCATAGCCGGTGGTTGTTACAACCCCATCTCTCAACGATGCAACCTATGGGCTACAAAGGGTTTGAAAACGCGAGCATCTATCCGGATCCACTAAAGAACAGTGGTCGAATCCGTCCAAAACGTGACTGAAGAGGGTTTTAGACGATAAGGGCGTGTAATATGGTTTGTGCCAACCGTGTAGCGATAAGAGCAGCTTGAAGTTCTATCCTCGGGATGGAAAGTGGTTTTAGAGGCGCGACGCGTGCTTTGAGGGCTGTAGACACGGAGCTATCAGCGTAGCTGAACTGCCAATATGCTATACAGGCATAGCCTTGTTCTCCACCTTCGGACAACAAATGTAATTGTATATCGGTAGGATCGGGTTTGTTTATGTAGGTACCAACGTGGAATTTTTATGCTGATGGTACCTTGCAGTCGGGCAAACCACTCCTGACATTCTGCAATGTATTTGTCCGACAGTGGCGATTCCCAGTCAATGCCTTCCCGCAATAATCTTTGGGTTAGTATGCGACCCCAGATGATGATAAGCATCACCAAACCAAGTGGGTATAGAATTTCATGACGCTAGATAGTAGGCCGCGTTTAGTCAAAATGTTGTTTGTGGGCCAATGTGTTGTTGCCAATGGCCAAAATGTTGTTGTTTGTTTGTGGGTCTGAGAAACGCTGCGAAAGATTAGCGTGTCACTTGTCGGGTTCCATTTGACTCCTAATACACTGACCACGTTGTTTAGTGGTAGGTATACGTCAGAATTGGTGTCACTTCTAAACTCTTTCGGAATTCCTGCGAGTAGCTCTGGGATGTTTGACGTCCACGCCCTCATTTCGAAGCAGCACTTTTTATGTAACGTTATTATGTCGGTGGCTTTTTAGGACCGGTTCTAGTTTTTGTGGACGGGTTGCAAGATGAAAGACTGTGAAAGATAGTGAGTATATCCCCATTCCTTATAGAGTGTGGCAGTTGGGAATCGATAGGGAAGGCCAGCACCCACCTTAAGGATGGCTCTCTGGGTCCTCTCTAGCTGTATGAGGTGGGTTTTCGCTGCTCCGCCCCACGGGGCGGAGCAGCAAACCCACCTGCCAACCCACCACCATCACCTCGTGAGGTGATGCAGTAATCTATAATTGACTGGCAGAGGGCAAAGTACACTGTTCTTATTATTTTTATGTAAGCTACGTCTATCTATCTAACTAAAAAAAACTTGTACCAAAAAACTTCAAAAACATAGTAGGTAATGGTTGCCAATCAATTTGCTAAAAAATAAAGAGGGGATTAGCTATGTTACAACTACATAATTAGCTATATGAAAATAAAACAAATTTTGTTAAAATTGTTTCGATTTTAATAAAACATAAAATACCATTATTTTTTTGGTAGTCACATGATCTTTTAAAAACAACTTCAGGACTTATAAAATAATAACAATGACAAAGACATATAAAACCACTTGTCTCAATGAAACAGACTCTCATTCATTAGGCACAAAGCTTAAAATAACTAAAATAATTTTTTTTGAGAGGCAAAGCATTATTGAGAATTTTCGAAATGTGATTTGCGAATGTGTTATTAACTTGAACCGCCTTAATTTTTTCGATTTCACAGATTCTCAAGCAAGTATTGCAAGAGTCTACGCCTATTACTAATTATATAGTTACAAGTTGGTTCCAGTTTTCGTTGCGATTCCATACAAATTGTTGTAAAAATTCAATTCGAATAGCAAAAAAAAAACTTGATAATGTCATATAAAACAAAAGTGATTATGATTATTATGGAAGACAACTGCCTTTGTCCGCTTGTTTTGTTACTTTCAGTACCTCGTGTGCATTAGTCGCTGAAGTTGTACCTTATCGATCTATTTTGACGGGACAAGAAAGTCTGCGGACAAAACTACATCCTCTGTCTGCTCTAACCCAAGGCCTATGTCTAGTAGTGGACTAATAGTAGGCTGATGATAATAGCTCGATGTATTTAGGCAATAAGTGGGGCGGTCTTTCTACTCTTATAAGCAACTATAGCGCCGACCACCAAAATCAAAAGTATTATGTGGAAAATCCAGAACATAGAGTTGTAGTACTTGAAAAGTGTGTTAGTGTCGTCGATAGTGAGGCACGGGGTTAGGTAGATCAGGCAGAACAGGCGCATCATTGAAAACCCTATGTCCCAAGGCCCCTTCATCTGCAATAGTAAGAAAAAATGTAAAATCATCATCATCATCATCATCAGCTCACTTTTATGTCCCCACTTCTGGGGCACGAGCCTTCCCTATAGATGAACAGGGAGAACGGGCCATAAACCACCACGCGAGCCCAGTGCGGATTGGTGGTTGTTGAAGACTGCTAATGCAGCCGGGACCAACGGGCCTTCCGAAGTACGGAGAAGCTCGAGATGGAATTTTTTTGTTCACCCATCCGATCACCGGCCTTTCCAAAAGTTGCTTAACCCCAGCACTCGCAGACCGGGCGCGTTAACCACTGCGTCATTGAGCTACTCGAGTATGAAAAAATTTCGAAATTGATTATTGACTCATTTAGTCATCATACAAAATTACTTTGAAAATCTCTTGAACCATTTTAGTTTGAATCGATACGTAAGGTTACGAAATAAATAAAAAGTTGGTACCAACCGAACCTGTCGTGTTGTAAATGGAGTTGTATTCAGTCTCTAGGTTGATATAAACCCATAGAGTAGCCGAGAAGATTATCTGTTGCAAAGACGGACCGCACCACACTGCCCACGCGAAGAAAGTGCTTGCACTCCTAAGAATAAAGTTCAGTTTTCAACAGTCTTTCATATTAACATTACTCGTGGTTAGCCTAAAGAAGAATCTGTTTGTAAGAAGATTAGCCTGAGTGATACAAGGCCATCACTATTCTGGTAAAATTAAGTACCATATTTGTTTTACAAGATATATAGAGTAAAGCGTACTTTACTTTAAATCCTCAACCACTGATGAACTGACGTACATAGGTCACACTAAAGTTTCCGGAATTGGCCAATTACATAAACAATATTTAAAAAGTTATTTCAATTCCAATTTACTTTATTTGAAAATGGAACTCTTTAGCCGTGGAATACAACTTGTTTTATCTGATTGTCAATTGTTTTCACATAGTGGCGTCATTTTAAAAATGCGTGCGTGATTACAATAAAATGGATTTAACTCGGGAAAATTTTCGTTGCATGATTTTTTACGATTTTAAGTGTAATTTGACAGCTCAGCAGAGACTCGTTCGGCTTCAATATGCTGTTGGCGAAGAAGCACCATGCAAGACGACTATTTATAGCTGGTTTGCAGAATTCAAACGCGGTCGTGTCAATCTCCATGATGAAATTCGTGAAGGTCGCCCGTGCACCGCTGTGAATAACAAAAACATCGATGCTATGCGCCGTATGATCGAAACAGATAGGCTTGTGACCTTCCATGAGATCCGGACATCTTTGGACATAGGCATGAGTCAAATACAGTCAATCCTACACAAACATTTGGGTGTGAGAAAGCTGTGTACTCGATGGATCCCACACAATTTGACCGATGCTCAAAAAACGGACCGCATCACTTAATGCCATGCTATGCTTGCCAGATACAACGAAGGGGCTTCAAATTTGAGAGATGAGCCGAAACCAACCAAAATGGCGCGCGTGAAAAGTGCCTCGAAGCGGATGATAGCTCCTATTTTTAATAAAACTGAACACGTGGCTACTATTGCTTAGATAATCGTCGTACCATGAATAGTGACTGGTACACGACCATTTGTTTACCGGAAATTATTGGCAAACTCCGTGAAAATAACGGTAAACGCCGTATTATCTTGCACCACGACAATGCAAGTTCCCACACGGCCAGCCATGGGTTTCTATTTACTCCCCCGCTAAAGCTCGGGAGTAAAACTACCTCTTATATAATGGGTCATTTTAGCTTCTTGTATAACAATCTACTATTTGACCATTAATATTATTTTTTTATTATTTATTCCGGAAACTTTTAGTATGCTCCACGTATCTCTAACTGTCGGGACACAGCATTACTACTAACATTATTGTAAACTCTATCGCTAACTTAACAAAGCGCAATTATAATTAGCCGAATCCGGGACCGCTGAGTCAACTGCCGTACTCAGAGACGTCAATTAAGTTTTAATGACAATTAAGTCTCTTGCTGTCACTTTCTTATGTATAGTGCTAAATAGAGAAGGAAAGACATTTAATTGTCATTAAACTTAATTGACGTCTCTGAGTACGGCAGTTAGACTACTAGACCAACAGAGAAGATCATCTCACAAGCACTAGGCGAGTTCCCTTGCCGTTTCAATATATAGTGAATTCAAATGCAGTATTATTTATCTGGATAGTTATTGTATATGCCACAAGTGATACCTTCGTACCTGACTTCTTTATTTGACTTTATTAGGTTTTTGTATATGTTAGACCAGAACCAATATCTTGTCGGCATGTCCCAACCCCTCAATGTGTCCTTCATCTTAGGTCCCTTGATCAGTCTGGTATTCTCAAAACATTTGAGCATCGCGAAATTGTATTCTTGCTCCAGTGCTATATCTGTGTTTACTAATCTGTAACAATACTTACAAGTCCTATAATTATATCTCTACTGGTAAGCACTTGACCATCATCTCCCCTGATGTTTAGTCATGATAAGGCTGAAGTTGGATACGCACTTTACCCGGAATCTTAAACTACAAAGGATCTGACTATACCTACCTTTCAAAGTTACTACGTTGATGTTACTGCAACTTTTTTAGATAGATGGCGGTAGCTAGTCAGGCGGACATATAATAAGCACTACTTACCACCAACCAAACCGAGTAATAACATGTGCCTCCCTTTGGGCACCGTACACGGGGCTTCTGAGTCTGAGCCAAGGGTTTAACCACTAGGCCGTTAAAAGAGAAGCTGTTAAAATTTTGTTACACTAGGCTAGCCGCAAATCTAAGAATGTAGGTTGTTTTACAGTATAAGCAACGCGCAAGAAACATGCAAATTAAAAATGTTGCCTCACAAAATATCTTTTTCTTGTACATGGTGGAACGGCAAGTAAAATTATAAGGCACCCTGATTTCTGCAGTCATACAGGGGAGCGATTTTTTAACCGCCGGTTAGTAATTCTCACGTTATATGCTCTTTCTATTATTCAAAGTCACTGATGGGAACTTATTTTTGACACGGAAATTCTGGAACGGTATAACGGGATCACCCACTATTGCCGCGCGTAATAGTGGGAGATCCCGTTCCCTTTAGAAAACATTTGACGGTGCTTCGTTTCACACGGCATGAAGAGCCCGTTTCTCGCCGCCCCCAAAAAAGTTCGGTGACGCTGAAAATGCCGTCTAAGCCAGTCAGGATTCCCTCTTAAAAAAATAACAAAGTCCACCCACGCGATCTTTAGGAAGCTCAACTTCGTGGAAGGCCCGAGCCCCGGCTGCGGCTCGCACTTGGCCGGGTACACTCCGAAGCCGGCCTCAGTACAAACGCTTGTAGACAACAACATCACCATCTCATATTGCAGTATGTACATCAGCAGCTGTGGTACGTTATACAAGTAGCGGTAGTCCGATCCGTGTTCCAAGTAGAAATCGTCGTCTTGATATACCTGCGAAGGAAAACATTGATAGCTGGCAAGCAATAAGCAGGAATTAAATGCGAGCAATTTTAAACGCAGTGTGGAAATCTTTCGGCAGGCATATCAACAAATACGTGCTTAGAAATTAGCACAATAGGGGATAACTGTGCGCCAGCCAACGCATTGATTCATTATAAAAACATCTTTCTGCTGACAAAGGACATCGCAAAAAGCAAGAGTGAAAGTGACAATCCAGCTACTTTGGCCTACATAAAGTGCTTAAAGAGGTTCAACGCAAAATGTAAACTAATTCAAGGTCCTAAGTAGGTAGGTACTAGTTTTATTTACCATTAGATCACCTTACCGAGAACAAGACTGTATGGCATTGAAGCAACGCCCTCTGGCATCACCACGAACGAGGTGGGTTAAAAAAATTCCATACAAATTCTCATTTTCGCTAACCTGATGGAATGGTGAAAATAGAATTAATAGATAGGTTGACGGGAAAATTAAAATTACCTCTGAAGGAAATTTCATTCGAAGCAACCAATACCAGACCAGGCACACAACCGCCTTTTGGAGTTTCTGCGCAGTGATTATTCTGCAGTCGCCTAACGCTCCAAACGATGATGAAAAATGATCACGGTAAATTTGCCATTTGTAATATGGTCCTAAAAAACGACGCATGATTAGGGACAAGCATGTATTATGTTTTATTGAAGAGTGCATTAACCGCCTCGGTGGTTTAGTGGTTAAACCAACTGCTCAGACCCAAAGATCTTAAATTACCATTACGGGTATTGCCAGTATGATTGATGGTAGGACTAACTTTAAGTCTGCCTGGCTAGCTACTACCATCTTGACTTAATATGTTGCCATAACTACATTGTTAGTAGTTCCGTCCAGACATAAGATATAGCCAGCTCCTCAGTAGTTGAGGATTCCAGATGGATTGCGCTATTACCTTTGGCCTTCTCACTAACACGATGAAAGCCAATTGCTTACAAAATAATAATATGCAAAGTTTAAAATTATGTGACCCTACATCTACGAGTTATTTTTATTACTTTCTAACCTATGTACCTATTGTATTATACTCATACTAAGTTTTTATTGACTATCAATAAATGTTAACAAGACAAGGTGGAGCGACAATCTTCGAAAGGTAGCTAGGGAGCCGCGGATCGTGCTCAGTGGCATGCACTTAAAGAGGCAGGCCTATGTCCAGCAGTGAACTAATATGGGCTGATAAAGGTGACGATGGACAATTGTAAAAAAATCATCCATAAGTAAGGAGAAGCTCGATGGTGTATTGGGTAATGCGCCCGTTCTGCGATTGCTAAGGCGCGGGAAACACAGAAAAGACGTAGGACACGGGCGGGGCGCAGATGGGGCGCCGCCGGCCGGCCGTCGCGATAAAACCTATAGAAAAGACGAGGCACGGACGTGACGCTGGGCGCCACGTAGGGTTGCCACCTTTTTAGGGTTCCGTAGTCAACAAGAAACCCTTATAGTTTCGCCATGTCCGTCTGTCTGTCTGTCTGTCTGTGCCTAGCTCATACCCAACTAATTATGAGACGACCAACACCTCAGTCTCCCTGTGACCACGGACCCTGCAAAGGGTTCGAAACGTCAGGATAAACATTAATTAAAACTAATGTGTAAAATAAACGCGAGTAGATCCGTAAAAGTTGTTTCATTTTAAATTGTACATATTTATTTTTAGTAAATAATTATTTATTTTTCCAAGTGTATTTTTCCTGGTTTATTTTTGAAATAATTTCAGTAACTATTTATTTCTGAATACAATTTGTTGACTGTAAATTAAATATATTTAGTGACTAAATTTAAAGGATCAAATATACTCTCGATTTGTTTAAATTCAATTTTCATGCTTAAATTCAGAAATTGGCAGTGGTTGAGCCAACTAGTTGGGTTAAAAACAAACAATTTATTTAAATATATTAAACTTTTTCCAACGGTTGGCGGCATTCATCAATTTATTGTTGTTTTTTTTAATTAATCCTTTTCGGGAAAGGCTAAGGAAACTAAGCCCAATTCTGTTAAGAAGTTGACGTAAAAAGAATCCCAGAGAAATAAAGTATTTTCGCGCACTTTATTTTCTCATAAAGTATAGAGTACAATTACCCGAAATAACGTACAATACTTTATAATAAAGTAGGGGTGGCAAACCCTAGCGTGTGACAGCGACGCGCGAATCCCGCCCGCTCCCCTCCCTCGGCCGCTCGCGCCCGTGGCTTGTCCATTCTGGGTGCCAAGTGCGAGTTTCATTCGCCATTCGATAACGTTTACTTAAACGAGAATTTGTATGGCAAAATGTTAACTCTTCTTGTATGCCGCCAGTAGGCGCTGCTTCAATGCCATACTAATTTTCGTTTTCGTAAACGTATTCGACTGAATACGGGTAGTAAACAAAACTCATACTAGGCACCCTGTATGTTTTACAATAGGGCGCAGACCAGTAAGCGTCGTTCCCGCGCCCTGTCTTTTCTATATGTTTTGCGTTACGACGCTTCTATACATATTGTATGAAAGGGACGCGAAAGAGACATTTGTCCGCGCCCCGTCTGCGTCTTACGTCTTTTCTGTGTGTCCAGCGCTTAAGGTTAAGCCACTTTTGGAAAGGCCGGTCATCAGATGGGTGACCAAAAATTTGTCATTTCGAGCTCCTCTGTGCTTTGGAAGGCACGTAAAACCGTTGATCCCGACTGCGTTAGTAATCGTTACTAATCACTAAGCCGCACTGGGCCCGCGTGGTGGTTTATGGTGAATTCTCCTACTCACCCATTGGGAAGGCTCGTGCCCTAACAGTGGAGACATAAAGAGCTGGTGAATATATAAGTAGATAAGTACCTCTGTGTAATCCAATAAAGAAAAAAGAGTATGATAAAATGTCTACTGCACTAGGTTCCATAGTGAAAGCGTTGGTGTCGCCCATGAGTAGTCTGGATGTAGACGTAGGCGTATTGTGGTTTCTGATCGTTGCATTCACTTCGAAGGCCAGTCCCACTAGCCGCAGGGCTATCGTTTGATGAATCCAGATAACATGCGTAGGAAACATGTTGAAGTGTAAGTACAATAAGTAACTCCATGTGTAAATCATGCTCACTTGATGAACGTAACTGAGAATAGAATACATTATTAGATATTAATATTGACGACGAGAGACGATCTTCGCAATGTGGCTGGCAAGAGCTGGATGAGAGTAGTTAGAGAGTAACGTTAATATTGTATATTTTTCAAAGTAAGCCTTTCTGTTGCTTCTATGTTAACTATAATTCTAATTAGCTTTTCTTGTGAGTCGAATGCGTTTCGACAGGTTCTAATCTGGCGTTATCACCTGACGTGGATGGTCCTCTGCTCGAGTTATATGCTTGCGCAGGGGAGTCTGGCACTTCTCGTATACCCACACGGTTGACTTAGTGCCAGTAAAAATAAAACTACTGAAGGAAAGCTTTAAGCAATAGAAGTAATTTGAATAAGCCTCACCGTTTATCACAACATTTGATTATAATAACATTACCCCAAACCATGAAGATCGTGTGGTATACATTAGGACCACATATCAGGCAAGCCACCAGTATACCTAGGCCTGCGCCATAATTTCGTTTCATTTCAACGTCCGCAATCTTCTTATAATAACTGCCTAACAAGGCGCATATCAGCAGCGAAGTGTAGTACACAATTTCGTTTATCAATAAAATCATTATCGACCAAATTACTTGAAAAAATATTACATACTTAATTAAAATTTTAAAACTAAAAGGTTTGGTGCTTTTGCTTTTTCCATTATTTTTTATTTGCCTTTTTTATTAAAAGCAAAGGGATATAGCTCATACCGCCTAGTTGTCATGATATTTTTCTTATTTAATATAATATAATATGATAATAAATTATAAATTGATGACTGAGAAATCAGAATTACTTGCAAACGTAACTTCCGCAAACATAATATCTCATTTACTTTGAAAAACCTTTATTACTCATATACAATAACAAAGTTATTTTTATGCTACATGCATGGCCACCATGTTTAACTTCTACACGGCTACACGCAATCGTCAACACGTCTCAGAGAATCTTCAATTATTATTATTCATCAATCCATGCAAATTTTTAAGTCGTCAGTTTCCCTAATTCGCCAGTTTCGTTAACTCGTCAGTATCCTCATTTGGTCTGTTCATGTAATTTGTCATTTTTCAGTACTCAAGATCGCGCGGAGTCAATTCCAAGTAAGTGATTCCATACTTTTGCTCGCGAGTATATATCTTGTGTGTTTGAAATATGACAATGTTAATGACTGTATTAGACTAACGAATTCCATAAATTGGCCAGTTCAGTAAGTGACGAGTTATAGAAACTGACAAAAAAGGAAACCGACGAATTTTGACGAATTTCGCGATACTGACGAATAAGGTAAACTGACGAGTGATAACCCGACCCACCTCAAGAACAAGTAGGTAAAGTCTCAGAACAATAACTAAAGCTATTATTATTCCGAGGGTACCACCAACCAAATTATTATTAGGTGCTCCCTCACCAGAAGCATTCGCCTGTAATGTAATGTAACATTTCAGATTAGATTTTGAGTATTATATTACAATACTGCCTCCCTGATTTGATGAGCGTTTAGTTGTTTCCACAATGTCAGACGAAGCGGTTCTCTTTACTCGTCAATGCAATGCTCAAATCTGTAACATTACTCTTCCCTCACTGATGTAATGCTCAGATTTGTAACGTTACTGCTGCTCAGTGAGAGAGCACCTTTAAAGTTACCAAAAAGACCTTTTATCCACATCTTAATAGAAAAACCAGATGCCACTGTTACCATTAACTTATGTCCCTGTAATGACTGCTCAATTTCAATAGTGAATAACTACCAAACAATTAAAACAACATATTGATTAAATAAACAGTTTACTACACATAATGTAGGTTCACAATAAAATTATTCTCTAACGGAGGTTTGTAACATTGTCTGATGCAGATCCAGCCAGGCGCTCCGGTCATTAATCGTCTCCAAATATAAGTTATACATTTTTGTGATCGTTATAACATGTATTTGAATAAACAAAAATAAATCAAATTCTCTCTAAATGCATTTTACCACTATCATAATATGCTAATTTGGCATTTCGGAATGTTGAAAACTACCAACCAAATGATCTTCGTATATAAAAATGAAATATTGATTGATTAAAAACGACTTTTATGGTGTCTGTATATTATACTGTCTAAACCCTTCTCGGTCAAAATAATAAGTTAATACATTTGGTGCATGAGTAACATTCACAGTAATAGCTTCACAAAGGATAAGTATTTATAGTAGTAGTAGTATTTATTTTTAAAGGATAGTATTTTAAACATTTTATTTTTTGTGAAGGGAGGAGTAGGCTTTTTCTTGTCTAAACATACATAGTTATAGCAAAAGAATTTAATTAACATTCTTGCCACAACACCAAAGTCTCTATTGATTTAATTTTAAATAATCTATGTTTATAGCTAGTTCCAGAACTACCTGATAAGTGACAGACAGGAATATCAAGAGCTTTTATCTTAATCATACATTATTCGGATGTTAAGAAACAAAACTCCCGGTTTAAATATCTCCCACTTACTAGGAAGTGGTGGCGATTGGCTCTAATGTTGTATAATATCAAATATAACAAACTTGTAAAACATTAAAAAACGACATTTGGCCTGTTTCACTGCAATCTACAAATAGGTAAGCTCCAATTTTCTACAAATCAAGACGTTTTGCATATTTAACAATAAACTTAAGCATAATGATATTTTTTAAACAAAGAACTTTGTTGGTACCAAATTATGCTAAGTACACAATCACATTAAACTCCCTTTATAGAGAATATTCCTAACCGATGCAACACATACGCTTTTTAAAGGTATATCACAATAGACAGAATGATTTCATTAAGAAACAAACAACTAACCTATAATACTGCTCAAACTATTACATTAAAATTTTAATTAATTTCATTAAAATCAATGACTTTAGTGCAGTAAAATTCAATTGACTAGCATCTAATAATAGTTATCGTGACAACATACCAATATTACAATAGGTATTGTATATCTATTATACTGCTTCATCTAGGTATATAAACATTCAAATTAAATCATAACTTAATTCCATAATTATAGTTGACAGAGCAGCAACTAACGCCATTATTATCTAATTTAGGCATCATAAGTATTCTGCTAACGATGTCGAAATATCATCCGATATCAGTAATTATAATATACATTACCTCTAAACTATTGCGTCATACTATTCTAAGTTCAAAGTTCTCCGAAAGTAATCTATAGAATAAAATATATATACAGACGAACAACACATAATGTATGTCCGAGATATTGGCTCACCCTGTTACCTTCCTCGAAAGATTTCATATTGCTTGGCGTTGTTTCCACGCTAATAATTTCACCATCATTTTATGAATTGCTTCACACCCGAATTATAACCTCCATACAAACATTAACAAATTATGGCAACATATGGGACTATAATTATTTAAACTTTAACTAAATCTGCATCAGACACAAAGAAATAACTCTTTTAAAATAAATTTGCATTGCTTTACATATAAATGTACACAACATACAAAAAGTCATTCTGGCCATGCCATAATAAATTGTCTATGGAATAAATAGTTAAACAAAATCCCACATGAATTCTTGGACATTGAACATGCTTTTAAAATGTATCTAAATATTGCCTTTACATCTATTGTTATATTAATCACCACACCTAAATGTTGTTAGAAAAGTATTGCCTCTAAGTATTATATGAAAAGAGATTTTTAATAGATCTACTTACATTGGTTCCTATTAAATTTGTAAATAACAATGTAAGTTATTGCAATAGTCAGTTTGGAACACAAAACGTGTGGATATTTATAATTTTAAGTACCATCTAATAAATAAAGGAGAAGTATATTTTGTTCCGCTTACTAAGCAAAAGGAACTACAATATTATAGTACAAATTAATTGTTAACATAAACGCACGAGAGAGCCACCGGAAACGACACGAAACAAACGTGATACAATATTATTAGTTCATGTGCAATAGTCGGAGGCGTAACCAAAGGTGCTAGAATTTCTAAACTTTACGATACAAATCGATTAAATTGAAGCTTCTATAATTATACGCACAACGAACCATTCGATCGTGAAAATCAATCGTCGAGAATCGTCTAGACGCCCTAATATTTTCAACGGCCCCATTAGTTACAATTTTTTACTTTTTTCCTTTGACAATATTTTTTGATCTATCGCACAAACACATAAAGTAAATGCTATAATTAACTACTCGATTTATAAGTTATCAATTTACAATACCCACTACAGAGTTAAATACGACATCCAGAACGTCACATCGATAATTACAAAATTACGCTGCAAACGAATCACAAAATCCGAGAGAATTAGCGCATTATATTAAACCACACCACGCGGCGGTTCGTGTTATCGTCAATCATCATTGAGATCGCACTGTCACTGCACACTAAACGGCATTGTCACTCCTCTCCACACCTCAAGCACAGAGTATTAATAATATAAGAGTACAAGCTCTACTAACCTATTATCGTTCCAGTCGCACATAATACGATTTCACACACCTTCGGTCTGACTGTTATATTATTCGTAGAGAATCTACCAACCATACTATTAACAAATGGAACGACAATCGGCATATAAACCGATCGTGGAGTGGGTAAATAGGAACGCACGCTCGCACGTTGAAATACAAATGAGCGCGTTCGTATCGGTGCGTCTACGATGCGGTTCCCAGAGTAACACAACATGGTGAGTGTAACTTCTGCTTCGCTGTTGTTAGGAACGTTAAAGCTTGCTTCGATTAGCTCTAAGGTTGACACTTCACTTGTCACTGCACTGTTCAGTTTGCTCTGCAGAAGCGTGCACAGAGTTACACTTGGTCAGTGTAACTTTCGTATTGCTTTTGTTTGGAAGTTAAAGCTTGCATTTCTTATGAGATGGCACTCGAGTGTCACTGCACATTTCGCGTTAGGTGCACAGAGGTAACATCCGTCTCGCTTTTGTTTGGAACGTCAAAGCTCACTGCGAGCTGTAGGTAGTCACTGTTCACTCGTCACACAGTTCAGTTCGCGCCGGGAGCGTGCACGGTTCACTTGATGAGCTGCGCTGCGCTCTTGGAGCGGCGGAACATCTTTGCGCCCTTCTGGGGCGCGAGCTCGTGCTAGTTGGCCCCGTTGGCGGCGCGCGCGGGCGCGGGCGATGCGGCGGGCGGCGGCCGGCCTATTGCGCCCGCTTCTTTGGACCCGTCCGTGCCGTAAATCTTGCCGGCCTTCTTGGCCATTGATGCTAACAACTCTTGGGAGCACTTGTGAGCGGAGCGGAGGGATAGAGCCCATTCCTTTAGGCCGATCTCGTCCTGTAATAGCAAATAAGGAATGTTATGCGATCGTTTAAACCAGATGCTACAGCTTTAGTATTCGATATCTGTGATCTATTGTAGTTTCTAAATAACAGACCATTCATTATTATAATCGGAATGACAATAAAGTCTTTGAGAGAGGATGAGTAATGTAATAGTTCTTTATTATAATCTATTAGGAGACAATGGGCGTATGTTAAACAGACCTTTTTAAGTAAATAAAAGTAAATGTATAGAGGTAAGCATTATTTGTAACTCCGGGCTCTTAAAAGTTTTTAATTATAAATGTATTACATTAAAATATTGTAATATGGTAACAACATTTTTTTTTTTAATGTTGTTACTTCTATTAATGTTTTGGAGTTTCTTGCGCCCATTCTTCTCCACAGCTAAAAAATAGACATCCTGAATGGGTAGTAGGTAAAAATGTATCATCATCATCATCAGCTCATTTTATGTCCCCACTGCTGGGGCACGAGCCTTCCCTATAGATGGAAAGGGAGAACGAGCCATAAAACACCACGCGGGCCCGGTGTGGATTGGTGGATGTTAACGACTGCTAATGCAGCCGGAATCAACGGCTTTACGTGCCTTCCGATGCACGGAGGAGCTCGAGATGATAAATTTTTGGTGACCCATCCGATGACAGGCCTTGCGAAAGTTGTTTAACCTCAGCACTCGCTGACCGGGCGCGTTAACTAATGCGCCATCGAGCTAAATATATGGACGATTCAAAAGCACTTTACGTAAGTTTTTTTGAATAAAAAAAATTGACTTTGACTTTAAGCTATACTCATATAAAATTTATATTATTTAAGTTTTATAGTATTGATAAAATGACAGTAGGAGACAGACTCTGAGTTTATTCAAAACCCAATAAAATGGAACTCAAATTCGATAAAGCAAAGCATTAAACATAGCCTACAACAATATGACCATGTACCGTATTAGTGAGCACGACTTTAGTGTCGTTCCTCGTCCGCAGCACGATGCACTGTTCCCCTTTGACAGAGACTAGATCCGAGGAGACCTCCTCGACACTGTCCAACAGTATCATCTCCGGCTTGGCGCTGTTCTCGAGGTGCAGTTCCAGCCGGTTGGGGTAGAGTTTGGCGTAGCGGGTCTGCCACGCGCTGGCGAACGGCCCGCCCAGCTTCTTTATGTAACCATGGAGGATGCAATCGGATTCTGAAATTATTGTTGAGCTATTTTAATAGACTGCTTTTTTTTGAGTATATAGAAGCCACTGGGCATTTTCAGCATCACCGAACATTTTTGGGGGCGGCGAGAAATTTAAAAGGCTCCTCAAGCCATGTGAAACGAAGCACCGTCAGAGGTTATCTAGAGGAAACGGCATCACGCACTAGTGCGTCCCCGTGCCCTGCTTGATTCTTCGAGGGGAGGAGCGGATCGCGGAGCAGAACAACCCCAGGGCGCCTCTAAAAGCTCGGACCTCGGCTCAGGTTGACCGGGTCGTGGGGGTGGTGTTAGATTGCCCACTTACGACTTGTATAATACCACCATAAAAGAAAACTTATGGCATAGACATTGCAATCGTAGTGCGTATCGTAATCTTAAAATATCAACGATCTTGAGAGAAGTTTGACGGTTTTCTGCAAGTCTAGCAACTTTCGCAATGATGGGTGACCTCACCAGCTCATTTTATGTCAACACTGCTGGGGCACGAGTCTGTCTAACCTATGGATGGATAGGGAGAACTCGTCATAAACCATCACGCCCAGTTCGGATTGGTGGTTGTGATTGGTAACAACTGCTAATGCAGCCGTGACCAACTACTTTACGTGCTTGCCGAAGCACGACAGAGCTTGAGATGACACATTTTTTGTCACTCATCGATGACCAGCCTTTGCGAAAGTTGCTTTACAATATTAATCCCAGATCGGGCGCGTTAACCACTGCGCCATCGGGCTCCACACTTATTTAATTAAAATAAAACAATTACTTCCTTTTTTTTATACATTTTGTTGTAGTTTCTTAGGTTAGGTCGCTAGATCATGGGTCACCACCACCCGCGCAGGACTAGCGAACGTACCGTGGCAACGGCCGGCAAAGCGCCATAACCGCCTCTGTGGTCTAATGGTTAAGACCACCGGTCTTAGACTCAGAGATCCCGAGTTATTCCCAGTGGGGATACATGTTTGTGTATTCAGTTTGTTTGGTGGTAGGGCTTGTTTGTCCTCCTGGCTAGCTAGCCAAGAAGGTGGTAGCTACCACCACCATCTTTCATCACCAGCTACCATCTTTTATCGAAATATGTCGTCATAACATCAATGTTTATAGCATTATTGTGTTCCGGCAGCTAGAGATAAAGAGAGTCAGTGCCTCAGAAGTTGAGGATCCCGGGTATGCTTTCACCATTGGCCTTATAATCACTGACCATCAGGTAAGATAAAGGCACTGTGCTTACCAGATATACAAAAAGAATCTTTCGCTCTGTTAATTAAAAGTTGAATTTTATAATATGTTTAAAACTTTCAAGTTTTTACAAGTTATATGATTTAAACTTAATATAGCAATCTTATATCAAACATTATACAATGATTGAACAACGTGTTCACAGCTTCATAGTGCCAACGCTTGGATATCCCTAGTGGACAACAGGTCATAATCTGGCAACTACGTGGTCATTTAACAAACCGATCTCATCAGCTTCGAACTTCTGCTTCTGCTTAGCCTTCTTCTTCTACTCGTTCTTGTCGGCACTTGGTTGATTGGTCTTTTAACAATGTTGTTGCAGCTTCGAAGTATCAGCACTTGGATATCACCAACCGCCTCTGTGGACTAATGGTTTAGACCGCCCGCCGGTCTAAAACCTGGAGGTCCCGGGTTTGATTCCCAGCAGGGGATATGTTTGTACTCCGCTTGGTTTGTGGTAGGGCTTGTTAAGTCTGCCTGGCTAGGTACCACCATCTTATCTAAATATGTCGCCATAACATCAATGTTTGTAGCATTGTTGTGTACCGGCAGTTACAGATAAGACAACCAGTTCCTCAGCAGTTAAGGACTTCGGGGTAAGTACACTTCCATCTTAGGCATTTTCATTACTTAACATCAGGTTTCATAAAAGCAAAGTGCTTACCCGTAAATAAATCAAAAAAAGAAAAAAACGGATGCACGTCCGATTTTAGTAAATTGTATGGATAAAATACCTTTCTCATCAGCGTCGAACTTCTGCTTCTGCTTAGCCTTCTTCTTCTGCTCGTTCTTGTCGGCCTCTTGGTTGATGGTCTCGAACACAGTCTCTGCCACTTCGGACTGCCAGCGCTCGGATATTACTAGCGGGAAATCTTTGTACTGCATCTGGTCTGTTTCCGTTAGCTGAGTGAGAGGAATAATAGTTAATAAATAATAGTAGACCGATGATGATGAGGATGGTAATGACGATGATGAAGAGAGCAGTTTCCGCCTTCAGGTTGCGATTTTGTAAAGCAACTTTTGCGCGAAGACAGGTCACGATGTGTGACTAAATTAAATATATCTCGTCTCGCGATGTTGGTATTGTCAATATGGGAAAATCATGTTAGTTTTTATTATTTAATAACTAATGCTTTCGTTATTTAACGCTGAAAAATAATATAAATAAACATGATTAAAATTGGTTTAGATAATTTCGTTCAGCAGACAATACTTCCATTTTTGTTTTGTTTTCTGCTATCTGTCAATTTTATGTATACTTTTATTCTGTTTTTATTCCAGCAAAGGTATTGAGACATTCCAGCCTTTCCTTTTTGGTTTTTTTTTTAGTTTTGTTTTGTTTGTGTTTTTATTTCTACTTGTTACTGTTATGCAACGCCACCAAACTGGTTCCGACGGAAGACGAGCAGACTTGCTCTTGAATAAATATTGTTCGTACTCTTGAAACACTTGGAATCGGGATTTGGATTGGAATTATTGGATTATTGGGTGTTAGAATATAGGTAGAGGAATTTTATCAAGTCTATGAAGAAAGCGCAAGGGTAAGGAGAAATCTTAGAGCATTAAACCAACCGGAGACGCACTGTCAGGCGTTCCCCTCTACCAAAAGTATATGACCGCCGCGCCGGTCATATCGTTTATTTATATAAAACTAGTTCCCCCGCTGCGCAGCGATGTCGAAAATAAAAAAAACGATATATCGATACATCGATATTTTGTAAAGTATCAATATCGTTCTCGATATATCGCGAAAAAAATTTAGATATGTCGATATATCGGTCAAATTTATAACCGTCTTCAAAAAAAAGGAGAACCTCCTGCTTTTTTTAAGTCTGTTAAAAAGGAATTAAGGTCAACCTAGCCCAGTTATAAAAACAGTTTTTTTTTTATCATGAAATTCTCAATTAAAACAAAGGAATCAGTCAAACCAGTATTTGTCCGGCAGTGAGAGTATTTTTGATCAAAGTACCAAATGGCCGTTGCGTGTATACGCAGCAGGCAGCACACATGCACACATGACATGACTTGATTGAAGCAACGCACTGACAGTGACAGTAACGCACTCACTACCACAGATTAGATTATAACCTGCACCCTTCTGACATACCGGGTCAGGTGATCTTCCAATTGAGCTATCGTGGTTCTAACCAGCTCGCCGAAATTATTCAACACTATTTACTTTTTTACTTTGAAAGCCAAAGGCGCCAATTCAATGTCAACTTAACGTAAATTTTTACTTTTTTTTATTTATTTTTTAAGTGCTTGCTGCACTGAAGCTAAATTCGTTTAGCCAGGAATCGAACCTGGGTGTCTTCCGCAACGGAAGACCCAGGTTCGATTCCTGGCTGGGTAGGGTGAGCGTTTAATTTTATACTGTATTTTTATAAATATTTGAATAAAAAAATATCGATTTTTATACGAATTTCGATATTGGTTAATTTGTATCGATGTATCGATGCATCGAAAAAAAAATTGCTTAATGAAGAAAAGGAGTCTTTGGAGACGAATAAAATCATGGGAAATTGTTGAAGGCAGGAAGCAATTTACAATAAAGCCTGGTGGGAGATGTAAGGCTAGATTAGTGGCAAGTATAGTTTGTACGGAGTGGAGCAAGCTCCACTTATGTGGAAGAGGAAATTAGTGTTGGAGGAATTTTAAAGATATGTTGAAGTTGGTGTTGGAGGAATTTTGTTGGAGATAATAGGTGTTGGAGATAATTTTGTGATGAAGTAGTCAATGGTGGTTTTTGTAGTTAGTAATGAAGTATTTAGTGGTGGATTTTGTAGTTAGTGATGAAGTAGTCAGTTGTGATGAAGTTGGTGATGGAGTTGGTGATGGAGTTGATTAGTAAGTTGGTTAGTGATGGAGTTGTTAGTGATGAAGTTGTTTAGTAAGCTGGTTAGTGATGAATTGTTTAGTATCGTTAGTTAGCTAGTTAGTTGATGGTTGTTTCTTTAATTGAGATGGTTTTTTCTTTAATTGTGATAAAGATAAAATTCAGCGGGGATATTGGAATATAGGTAGAGGAATTCTATCTATGGTTGTTACTGGCTGGCATTCGATTTAATTAAAAGCAATAGTAATTAAGATAGAGTATTATATACATATGAGAATGGCAGTAGAGAAAAATGATTATTACTTATTGTAATAAAAATAAATAAAAGACTTTTACTTAAAACCGCACTAATGAATTTTGAAAAAAATACAGTTCATAATGATAATGTATTTACACGAATCTTTAAATACACACTTTGGTAAGTACGGATATCAATATTTAATGATCCCGTCCCGCGCCTCGTGCGTCATAGACGATTAATAGAAGATATCCTTTGACGTCATAGACGTAAGCGCATTAAGGTCAGTGCGAGATAATGCAGCTCCAAGTATGGATGGTGTTTGTTATATAATGTTATAATAAAAAATGAGTGAAGATGACTAATTAAGTTCCGAAGAACTAATACGAATACGGATGCTGAATCCGATGAAATCGATAGTACATCGAGACCATAGACATCCTTAATAAAAATTTAATTTCACGCTAATTTTACGTGCTACGGGCGCCACGGTCTTTATATGAAGACAACAGGATGACGTTATAAGGCCATAAGGATGTTCTCAATTCATTATGGCTGAACTGATTTATGTTTTTGTTTTGTCATTCTCTATAGTGTATTCTGCTTTTTCTTGTCAACGCTATTGTAAAATAAAACAAGATTTCGAAATACGTCATTATTTTATTTATCTGTAATATTTAAATGGCTTTAACTGTATATTTATGGAAAGAAAAATATATAAATAACATTTATCGATAAAATAATTACCCTCATCACTACATTTTACATACATTCTTTATACATTTACATTTATAGCTTGGCGCTGGAGGACACATTGCGTTTTGTAGGTATTGGCGCCAAAACCTTTTTAGGTCAAAATAGCATATATCTCTGACCCATATTGACGCAGTATGTTTAATATCAATAACATCCTAAGTGCAGTACAGCACTGCAAGTTAGAGACGAAAACAATACCATTATGGCGGTTTCAAACGAATGATCGGCAAAGCAGGTAATGATGCAATTTGGCCAATTATATTTACTTACCGTAATTTTTTTATTAAGGCTGCACGGATTGTATCCTAAGCAAAAGGAAGATACGGCGCGCTAAACCAGTGAAACTGGACAACCAAGAGCTGGAAACAGTCAAGGAAGTCAAGTATCTAGACGTGACATTGGACAGCAAGCCCGTATAAGTAACACATGCTCAAAAGCCAAGATGGCAATGATGCAGTGTAAAAGTGTAATAATACTAATGGTACTATGGATATACAAGGCAATAATCCTGCCAAGGATCCTACACGGAGCCATCGTATGGTGGCACAGAGCCACAGTAGGGAAAAATAAAGCAGAATTAGACAAAGTCTAGCGGCCCTAGTGACCAAGGGACACGGGATGAGGACAACACCTACAGCCGCGCTCGGCATCCTACTGGGGCTAAATCCCCTGGACTTAGAAATAAAGAGAAAAGCCACTGAACAATGGTTCAAGCTAAGAAGCACTTCATGGACGAGAGTCACGTTAGTATAAGCATAAACTATGAAGATAGGCTGTCAATGACCTAATACGGAAGGAAAGGATCTTTGACAAAAAATATAGAATACACATAGGATCAAGAAAAGACTGGAGCATAGAAACTGATGGCATCACTTGCTATACAGACGGTTCCAGAAAGGAATAGACAAAGCTCTCTGGATCCGGCGTGCAAATTAAATGCGCAGACGGGACGGAGATGAACAAATCGATACCGCTGGGAAGATTCGCCAGCGTTTTTCAGGCGGAAATATATGCAATAATAGCATGCGCTGAGATGGCCGAACACCTTACTATAACAGGAAAAATGGCCATCTACAGCGACAGCCAGGCGGCGCTGAAGGCACTAGGCAGAGAAGAGAACATCAGCAATCGTCAAAGAATGCAAGGAATCACTAAAAAGGCTGGCCGAGAGAGCGGGCCAGACAATAAATAGTGTGGGTCCCCGGACACGAGGGAAACACGGGAAACGAAAAGGCCGACGAACTAGCCAGAAAGGGAGCAGAGGAAAGCTTGGTGGGACCGGAGCCCCGATTACCAATAGCGCTCAATATCACCAAGGGGCCAGAAAGGGAGCAGAGGAAAGCTTGGTGGGACCGGAGCCCCGATTACCAATAGCGCTCAATATCACCAAGGGAGTAATCAGCCACAGTATCACAGCAGAAACCAACCGAAGATGGAGGTCCTCGACTGGTATGAGACAGTCGAAGATCTTCATCAAGGGAATGGACAAGAAAAAGACTAGCAAACTGATGGGACTCTCCAGAGAGAACATGAGGCTAGTCATAGAGATCATAACAGGACACTTGTCGACTGAACAGACATCTGACAGCGATAAGAGTGAAAACCGACCGCATATGCCCGGAGTGCACGTAAAGTGAGGAGACCAGCCTCCACCTACTAGCTGAGTGCACTATGTACTCATTGATAAGATGGGACCTCTGGGGGTCGGACACATTAGACATAGAGGACTTGAAGGATCTGAAGGTGGAGCAGATAGCAAGATTCACTAGACTAAAAGATTCGACGGGGCGCCGTGAAAGCTGGATCAACCTAAGCTCCCTCAAAGGGGAGAACGGGAAAAGGATGAAGTGGCCCGCAGATAACGCGGGTGGATCGTCCGTTCCGCTGGCGACGTCCCCACAAAAAAAAAAATAATCCTAGACAATGAAAAACTAAAAAAGATAGAATGTGAGTTTGGATTGGCATTGACAGATTTCAGCCGCTCCTCTTCCATTTTTGAAAAATGTATAAAACAATGTTTATTTACAATAATGTATTTTTTTATGCATATTTTTAAAAAAATGCATTATGCACTCCTTCTCTATATAAACTATAAGTGTGCGAAATTTCATACTCCTCCGTCCGCGCAATTTTCGTAAAAAGGGGTTGGGAACAAAGTTTTTGTTTCACGTATTAATATATAGATTGACTATTATTTAAAAAATAATCCTCTTGTTTTGTATTCCACTGTACATTCACCTTTGACTAGTTTTGACACTTATTCAATGGAACGAACGATTAAGTTTTACCATGTTTACATATAATGCTCGTGACTGTACGTGAATTATGCATTATCGTAAAAAAAGGTGTTTATTATTTTTATTATTAATATATACGCCATAACTATCCCACTCCTGGAGATAGGCTTCCCTACACTTTTTCCACACCTTCCGGTCCCCTGCAACGTCATACCAGTTTTTTTTTAATCTATCAAAGTCAAATATAGTAAGAAAATCAATTATGTATATATTGGTGATAATATTTTTTTAGCTTCACATCAAACTGCCCCAGAATTTTTGGAAATTCCATCCACTTTTGCAACTGATAACATATCAGGTTGTAGTCAAAATTTTGCCACCTCCTCCAACGGCATTGAATGCCGGCACTTCTGCTGCACCTGATATTATAACACCACCACCCTCCAACAGTGAGTTATACTCGTAAAGCACCTATTTACTTAAAGTGGAACGATAACTTTCGAAACAATTGTAGTTTGTATTTAGATATAATAAAAAAAAATGTAGTGCAATGTGCTGAATGTTCACATTACTTTCTACTCCTTTATATTTTGAAGATATAAGCTTAATCTAATTTTTTGATAAACACTTTGTAAAGCGGTAGTTAGCTGCTTTCTTAACTTTCTTCACCCATGGAAAATGTGCTATCCATATAATGCGCTAAGGACGCTAATTTTTAACTCTAACTTTCTAACTAACTTTCAACTCTGTTCTTCGGGCAATTCGGAAAATAATTAATGGAAGAGCTAAACGCCATTTCATAGAGAGAAAAAAACAACAAAAAAAAACAAATCTAGATGAGATCTCTTTCAGCCAACCCTAAAACTATAAACTTTTTTATTGCATTTGCTGCCGCACTCATAGACGTCAATTATCATAATAATCACTTAGCACCTAAAATTGTCTATTGTAAAATAGTCTCTAATAGTGACGTTGTAAGCACATTATCTACTGAACAATTGTAGGTGCTAAGAAATCATTAAAGATAATTGACGTCTATGAGTGCGGCAGTAAGTCTATACATATATCATCAGCAATTTTTTTAATGTCCGCACTGCTGGAGTACCAGCTATTCCTATAGATGGATAGGGAGAACGGGCCATAAATCACCACACGGGCACAGGCTAATGCAGACGGGACCAACCACTGCGCCATCGAGATTCTCTTTTCTATTGTAAAATGTTTTCTTTTTCATTTTCTTATTTCTGTATTTAATACTAAACTACACTATAGTACACCAACCTTGATGCCCTTAGTGTCCTCCTCGTCGAAGCTGCCGATGTCGAACGCGTCGGCGGCGTTGACCTCCCCGCGCGGCGGTATCAGCGGTGGCGTGTACTTCTGGTGGTACACCTGCTGCCAGTCGATGCCCGCGAAGAACACGTGCTCTTTCACCTCGTCCGCGCTGTAGAACATATCCGAATCATCAGTATATGGACGTCCTACTGGTAAGCTTAGTGTGCCCTACGCTGGCACTTTATAATTAATTTAATCATTATTAAAAAATATATATTTGTATTGCTCTACATAAGTTTGTACTGTGTGTTCTAATAAATATATTTCATTTCATTTTATTCATAATAAAACCCCACATATATTGGATTCCATTTCCACTTAACATCGGATGGAATAGAGCATTTGCTCTAAAAAAAAAATTCTAAAAATTGTAGAAGACTGTATTTAGGTGATTTATTTAAATTAATACAAAAAAAGTCCAGTGGTGCTTATTATTTTTATTATTATATGCAACTAACTTCACCCCATTATGTTTTATACACTCACGCCTTTTCACGTTAACAATAGCTCTATAGCTGTTTATAATAGCTCAAATGTGAGCTATAAAACATACATGTCAGTATACACTTTTAAACTTTCGCGTTCCATTTTAATCAGCGTGTTTATAACGGGAATTAACGCATACTGCAAAGCAAACGGGGTAAAATTGTATGTGTATACCCCTACTTACATAGTAGTTGGGTTAATCCCTTTTATAAAAACTTTGATATAATGTCAGGATTTTAGTTAGGCTGTTGTGCTCGTTTTAAGTCAGTTTCATAGCCAGGCTATGGCTAGCTAGTTGGCGACAATGTCAGTAGTTTTGTTGTGTTCCGACAGAGATAAGGTTTTTTCTATATGTTTTATTACAGGTTAAGTGAACTTTTAAATGAGAGGAAGGCCAAGCGCTTTCTCGTTGTTATAAACAAAAATATGTGTTCTATAAGCAATTGCATATTTAGTGTCTGATTTTGTAGTCGTCAACGTGTTAGTAGATGTTTTAATCGGTAAACGCATATTCCAGCACTATTCAGCAGCCTATATATTTCACCTGCTGTGACCGAGTCTTTTCCTATTTCAGCGTTTGGACTAGACATTATATTCGTTCAGTTTAATAAGAAATAACAATTAAGTTAATAAACCATAAATCCATTGGGTAAATTCTAGAGACAGACACCACATAATTTAATAGAAACTAAGCCTTAATACTATGAAATAGAGTTTATATTCAAATGCTTACCCTCGCCCTTTGCAGCCTAACCGCTTGTTGATATCCCTCTGCAGCAGCCCCTCGAGCAGACTCTTCAGACTGGGGCTGAACGACTCCGGCAGTTCCACGTTCTGGAACACATTGTAATTCTATTGCAGACGTGACTCCATCTTTGAACACAACATCCAAGGCAGACAAAAGCGGTAAAGTTCCTACGAGAACTCAACAAGACATTGCTAAATCAAAGTTGATAGTTATGCAATTAATTTTGAATCTTATTGAAAAGGTAATGAGGTTTGTTTATTATGACAGATTAATTTACTGAAACAATAAATATGCAGTATTTGAATAAACGTAAGGCCGACACTGAGAAATCAAATGGAAAAAATAGAAATCCGGCAAACGTAGGTAACAGATAGATTTTTTATAACAAAGCTTTACGACATTCAAGGCAGACAGAAGCACTAACAATAATAACAAATAAAAATAATTACTAACTAGGTATTTAAATTAGTTAGCACCTATGGTTATTTATTATAGAAAATAAAATAAAATAAAAACCCGTTGTAAGCACGTTAAATAATAAAAACAGCATTCTCGTTACATTTTTAGATGGAAATTCAGAAGGATTTTAGAGCGGTTTTGCACTAATCGTCGTTCCTTCATGCCTAAACCTATTTCAGCATGAGGAGGAAGCAGTAACGCAAAATCGCCTAATTCAAAGGCACTCTTAGAAAAAAAATATAAAAAAAATCTGAATAACAATGAGAACGAGAACGCATTTTTTTAAATTCTTTGTTAAAGTAATAACTTTTATTAAAGCAGTACATGCAATTAATAATTATATTACGATAATAGCCTGGTTTTAAGACGCTAATATCATATTCTTAATTATCACACAAATACTCTTAGCGTTTTGAAGCGTTTCGCTTCTACCTTTAATACGGAAAGGGAATGAGTGGGATACTTTGTGAAACAGCTACTATGTTTCCTTATCAGTATTTTATTTAGCACAAGCTGAAATCTAACCCGCTTCATGATTCACGAGGGGCCAGGTTTTCACAGGACTACTAGATTATCTTGGCTCTATTTCACTCAGTGATTTCATAAATACAGGTGTGATTCGTGTAGTTCAAATACAAGTTAGTACAAAGATTAAAGAATTACATTGCTAACCCATATTAGAAAACATGCAAAACGTTTTGAAGGGGAATGGTAATTTATGAGAGCTCTTGAGAGTAATTAACACGGTCTTCAAAGCGTAAAGAAACGTGTAATTACCATAGTGAGCGTCATGCGGTCGATCTCGTGCTTGTCTTTGGTCTTATGCTGACGGAACGGTGAGTGGCCCTTCAGCAGCTTGTACAGCATGCAGCCGAAGCTAAACCAGTCGGCGGAGGAGTCGTAGCCGGTGCCTTTGGATAGTACTTCGGGCGCCATGTAGCCGTGGGTGCCGCTGTAAGGGAAAATAAACGTTATTCTCTAATAGATAAGACCTCTTTTATAACAGAGGGGTCTCAAAGTACGATTAAAGCGCAAGCGTGGGTTAGTTTCATAATAAACATAGCATCGCAGACTCGACGTAGAGTTATTAATCAGGAATATTTTCGCTTCGCACGTTTTCATGTGAGTAAGCGATTATTTGATATTTTTAAATGTGCGCCTCGGAAGTCGGAGGTACGTCCGTCCCATACTCCGATGGGGTCAAAACCCAACAAGCAAGAGCGCCATACCCACACTGGCAGAAAGGCGGAGATCTTGCCCGTGTTTGACTGACTGAAGAACGATCAATCTTGCACAAACCAAACCGCTGGATTTACCTACCTTTCATGACGTAGGTACGCAAGATAGAAGACGGGATCTTCCAAAATTCACTCTGGATCATGAGATCTAGTGTTTTTGCAGCCTTTGCAGTCACCGGACTTTTTTTATGGCTGGACGGCGAGAAAATTAAAGGGTTCCTTAAGCCGTGTGATTGAAGCAGCGTCAGATAGTTTCTAAAGGGAATATCATCACGCAAGCGTCTCCCCGTTTCCTACTAGTTTCTCCGTTCGGATCGAATCGGTAGGTCAGGTCAGGTAGGTGCACCTACCTACCTGACCTGACCTACCGATCCGACCTGGCTACTAGTTTTCCAATGTCAAAAAAAAGGTCGCTTTTAGTGTTCTATTAAAGGTACTTACACGCTGGCATGCGGCTTTTTCTTTGAGAAGTCGCAGGCGAGCCCGAGGTCGGATATCCGGACGTGGCCATGCTCGTCCAGGAGGATGTTGGCGGGCTTCAGATCCCGGTACACTATGTGACGCTTGTGCATGTGCTCCAAACCTGTGCGTCATAAAATGTATTATTTGTTTTTCGTCAAATAAAAATTAGTAAAAATGTTTTTTTAGATGCTCGGACGAGGCGGTGAACCGACTCTTTGATTTAGTGGTTCAGAAGACCACCGGTCTCAGGCTAAGTGGTCTTGGGTTTGATTCCCAGCGGGGGTAGGTATATGTTTGTACTCGGTTTGGTTTGTAGTAGAGTTTGTTATAAGTCTGCCTGGTTAGTTACCACCATCTTATTTAAATATGTCGCCTTAACATTATTGTTAATAGAATTTATGTGTTACGACCGTTAGAGATAAGATAGTTCGCTTCTTTTTTCGGCCTTATTATCATTTAACATCAGGTGAGATTAAGGTAAAATGCTTACCCGTAGAATTAGAAGAATATACCACCACTCTGCCAAGAGTGCCCGGCTAAGAAGAAGTGCTTGAGATGCTTACCTAAGATGACCTCTGCAGCGTAGAACTTCATCTCTGCTTCATTGAAGACGCCATGTTGGGACAGATGGTAGTGGAGGTCGCCTCCATTCATCAGGTCTAGGATGAAGCAGAGCTTGTCCGGCGTGTGGAATGCGTATGTCATGCACACGATGAACGGGCAATCCACCTGCAAGTAATAAAGATAACATTTATGAATGAAGAAAGGAAATGTGTTTTTTAGTATCTTCTTAAGCCAAGATGACTTGACGACTGATGACTTTTTTGTTTTTAATTGAAACTGTCGTGAAAAAGATTTTTTTAAAATTTTGAATGATATTTATAAAAAGCATGATCACTATTATCATGTGTATAGAATCAAAGATGGTAAAACACAAATGTCGAAAAAATTTCCACGAGCAGGGTTTGAACCTGCACCCTTCTGACATACCAGGTCAGGTGCTCTTCCAATTGAGCTATCGTGGTTCTAACCAGCCCGCCGAAATTATTCAACACTATTTACTTTTTACTTTGAAAGCCAAAGGCACCCATTCAATGTCAACAACTACCGTCATTAACACCCGATCATAATATTTTTACAAATACTAAAGATCAGTTAAGAAGTAGGCAAGCTATTATAAAATTTGCGTTAAAATTATATAAACAAAACAAAAACAAAGATGGTAAAGTCCAATTTTGGCACTGACGACGTAACCATCTGTACTGTAATGTTAAGAATTCATCCACGCGCCGATCGCTATAGCTTTATGCCTAAACTCGCAGTTTTGCGTCCGCGCGGCACCCTCTTAACGACTGCGAAATGCAGCCGGGACCAACGACTTTACATGCCTATCGAAGCACGGAAGAGCTCAAGATGATAAATTTTTGCCTTTTGGTCACCCGTCCGATGACCGGCCTTTGCTGAAAGACATCCTGTTGGTCAAATCAACCACATCGAGACGTCTTCAAATAGGTTGAAATTCGCAGCATGAAGAAAAAAGTGTAAGTTAGACAGGTTTCCTCACGCCTAAACTTATAATTTTCAAACTGATTTATGCTGTTGGCTTCATCGTGCATTGACAAAGATCTTCTAGCAGGAACAAGAGAACTTCCTCTGTCACTAAAACGCATCATAAACTATTTTATTAAATTTAAATTTTTTTGGAAAACTTACAGCTATATTTTAAAAATAAATTTAAAGTTGTTGTTAGATCGATAATTAGCTCCTGATAAAGGTACATGCAGTAAATTTGTGTGTCGCGTTGTTTTTTCCTGGGTGTATTAATATAAATTTTACTGAGTAGATCGGCAGAGTCTATATTACCTTGGAATGTTTTAAGAAGTAGTGCTATATCTGACATTTCTTTTATGTAGTGGTAAGAAATGAAATGCACCGTTGTGTGTAATTTTGGAAGAAACTATGACATTTATATTGCAAATATCGAAGAAATCTTTTCTGCACTGCCATTATCCGCGAGATGTAAATATTGTATTGGGGATTCCAAACCCGGGACGCGTATTCCAGGTGGCTGCGCACGAAAGCACAATACAAAATTTTTACTACTCTGATGCTTTGAAACTCGGATGACATACGCATCACGAATCCAAGAGCCTTTCTTGCTTTTGTTATAATTGAATATATATGGATATCAAAAGTAATTTCGAATGTTACCCCAAGATCTTTCATGGAAGTAATCCGTGTTAACGCTTGATGATTTATATGATAGTCAAATGAATGAGTTTTAGGTTTTCTGCTAAATTTACAAATAAAGCATTTAGAAATATTCAAATCTAATTTATTGTTGGCACAGTAGATTTCATACCGAGTTATGTCTTCTTGTAACTTTAAACAATCAGACCACTTGGTGATTGGGCAAAGAATTTTAAGGTCATCAGCGTACAATAAGATTTTACTATGTAGTAAAGAAGAACTAATGTCATTTATGTAGATTGTAAATAATAATGGGCCCAAGAGTGAGCCTTGTGGTACACCTGAGGGTATGGGCAGCTTGCGGGAGGTGTAGCCATGTAGTGCTGTTGTTTGGCTGCAGTTTTCTACATATGAGCTAAACCATCTAAAGAGGTTGCTCCGGATACCTATCTGATAGACTATATCTACCTGAGTCTGTGTATGGGACATATGTTCTGTAATAAAGTCTTGACATAACAGCAGGTTAGTAGTTGTCGATATGCCATGTAAATAACCGTGCTGAGATTAATTGAGGACATGACGCAGTGAAGAATAGACCTGTTCATACACTATTTTTTCTAGTATTTTTGCAAAGATACATAGTTTAGAAATAGGTCTGTAATTTTCAACCATATTTTTTTGTCCTTTTTTGTGCACCGGGGTTACAAGAGTCGATTTCCAGATAGCAGAGAAGACGCTGGAGTTTAAAGAGTAGGTATATAGGTATGTGAGAGGGAACACAAGACTACCTGCACAGCGGACAATAAATGTGGGGACAAGCTGTTTTATTTTCGTCAATTTTTTTAAGTAACTTTAGTAAACTCGTTAATTTCGATAGAGTGTATATTGGCTATTGAGTTATGGCTTTCAGGAAGGTTATGGTTTTTATATCATCATCATCATCATCATCATTATCAGCCTATACTAGTCCACTGATGGACATAGGCCTTTCCAAGTGCACGCTACTGAGCACGATCCGCGGTAACTCTCATCCAGCTCTTATCCAGCTCTTGCCAGTCACCTTGCGAAGATCGTAAAAAAACTAGATATATCTTAAACTATATATCTACTATATATTTTAATTGTGATCTTTGTAAGGAGAAGTATCTTTAATTTTGTTGTGTCAATCCCGCTGTCGACTAACAAAAGAAAAACTCCACTTCTCATGTCTTACAAATGCGAAACTGCATAATTCTCAAACAACAGTGTTGGGGATCTGTCCGCCAATATTCTCGGTCGTTGGAACCTAAGTGCCTCTAGAATTTTCAATGTCAACTGACAGCAGCGCAAGAGGATTGTCGGCATAACAATATCGTTACACTATACGGATATGACGTCGTTAACATTATTCTCTCCCATTTCCTTATTTAACTATTTTCGTGTCACCTTATTTGTATTCTAGATTGTTGTAGACTTTTGCTAGTGGTTTTGGAGCTTTTTCATTATATCTATCTTTGTACTCTTTATAAATTTACAGCGCGTACAAAATTGTTAAATCTACCTGTTATTATCACGTTTACGGCTCACTAAACAACATATATATATAATTATGGCAAATAGATTATTAAAATGACTTTTAATTGAACTTCGTCTTCTACTATCATGGTTACTTACACCAGAGTAATTGTTAAATAGGTACATCGGTGGTCGATCATTAACTATGCAACTATGCTGAAACATAGGATACTTAAAGATAACAAACCCATGGTAAGGATCTCGTCAATAATTACTACTACTGTCTTCTATCTTTGATTTGTACCGCGCCGCGGAACGATATTGCAAATTAGAACATCAGGTCATATAATTATGTGTGTATGTACATCGAGTATAACGTTTGCTAATAATGGTTCCAGTTATAGACAAGTGTACTTAAACTTAACATTAATCTGATCGGAGACGCAATAAAAGCTAGCAATTCAGTTTAACAGTTGTTAAAACGATTCGCAAAATAGCATTCAAGGCAATAAAGACGAAATACCAAGAGTTACTGACGGCGGCGCACCTATGTAGAATGTTGTATGAATGTAGTGGGTATACCTACTGGCTTGAATGTATAAGTCGAGTGCCACTTTAATCAAATACACAGGATTTTTTTGTAGGTACTACACTACTACTGAAACCTCAAATGCTCTATCTAGTGTGTAAAACAGAAATGTCGTAACATTTAACATTAATGTTCTACAAAAATAAATCAAATTTATGAATAACGATACATTTAAAAGAATTGTCAAAACTAATGCACTTCCGTTCCATATGAAGATTGACGAATAGAGTCGTTGGTACAGCGAAAGTAGTAAAAAACGCTGTAAAAATGGATAGAAGCTTTTACGAGAACATCTAGTGCGTAAAGTAAAATAAATGATTGTGGGAAGTGAGAGTTGAAAGGACAATTTATTACTACAACAAAATTGTTTAAATAAAAACGTATCGTTACGAATATTCACTCAGACAGGCATAAACTAATTTACTTGCAATAGTACAGTAGAATAGCCAAAATTGCTACCACATAGAAATAGTTCGAAACTTTCATCGGTACATAAGTACAGCAGCAGATACAGCGTTTCGGAACGACTTTCGCCGTCAAGAGGCGTGTCAAGGCAAAGATAACTGCGAGTCCGGACCGTATTATTCAGTACGACACAGACGACGCGGCGCCTACCTGCCCGGCCACCAGTCCGTTCGTAATAAAAGATAAGTTGCCTTTATACTTGCACTTGCAAGACAAAAAAAAACCGACTTCAAAAAATTAGACTGATAAAATAGCACTAAAAAGTAAAATATAAGCGTTAGACTTACATAGACAATAATTTTATTAGGAAAATATAGGTACAATTATTGTTATTTTTGGAGCCGGTGCCAGCCAACGAAGTTTTAGGAGCCGGTGCCAGTCCGCATTTGTAGTCAAAATTTCATGTTTATGATAGAATGTACTATTATGATTATAATATATAGTTTGCCGTTAAATGTTTATGTTGAAGTTACCTTGGCTGGAACCGACTCCAAAAATAACAATAATTGTACTTATATATTTTCCTAATAAAATTATTGTCTATATAAGTCTAACGCTTATTTTTTACTTTTTAGTGCAATTTTATCAGTCAAATTTTTTGGAGTCGGTTTTTTTTGTTAAAATTTTTTGTTTATTGCTCGCTTTTTAGTGATTCGTTTCGATCTTTTTATCAAAAGCGAATATGGGTAGACCTACTAAACGCGCTGCTGTAGACAGCGCCGTTTAAATGAGACAAGCGATGAAAACGAGAAACGCCTATCTCAAAGTAGGAAATCAAAAACTGAGTTCCGGTGGCTGCCTTCTTTTGCTTCGTCATAGTCGCTTACTTACTATCTTAATCGAGATATTTTATCGCCACCCGTGAAATACTTATCATTGAGGAGTTCCGATTGCAATATGTGGTTTTTTCATCAGTTACACTTCATCAAATGATACTTTCTAAATGCAAATGCTTGACTTATTTCTGAAAATACCAAAATCGCTATAAATCGCTATAAAATCCTACAATATTTGAGGAGTTCCCTCAATTTCTTCTGAGGATTCCATCATCAGAACTAGACCAAATTAAAATGGGACCACACGGAAAGCACCAGCTTTCAAATAAAGAAAGAATCATCAAAATCGGTTCACCCAGTCAAAAGTTTTGAGGTAACAAACATAAAAAATAAAAAAATACAGTCGAATTGAGAACCTCCTCCTTTTTTTGAAGTCGGTTAAAAATGAAGCAACTGCATTGATTAACGTAACGTAAAGATCCCAAGTAAACTCGCCTATTATCTGCGAGAGCGCTCGCCAAAGCGGCATTCGATGCGTCGTTTTTCCACTTCAACGCCGATACCGAGACACCCATTAGCTTCGCAATATGTGCGAATGAACAATAAAGTACCGACTCACTATTAGACAGTCCTAGCAAGGAACCTTGTGTGCCGTGCGCCAATAAAAGGTTTTCGGCACAAAGATAAACATCAGAGATTTACTCGTCAAATTGCAGATAGACGTCTGTGCGGAATAGTAAAAATAAAGACTGTTTGATAAAAATGCTTGGCAACATCACGATTGGCAGACGTGTGCTTATTGATTGGCATATCAAAGATATTTTCCATTAGACAAATGTCTAATAAACAAGCAAAATACTTGTTATGTTGTAACTCATTTTTACAATCGATTTCAGGGCGATTGAATCAGTGGCTTAGCGTTCATCTATAAAACGGGATCTAGTTCACATCGGACAGCCATAACCCCGTATCGATAAAAAATTTCATTCACTTTGGGCCAACGCTATAAATCCAGGTTTGCTTACCCGTAAGCATAAAATATAAAATGTTTATTAGGTATCCACATAGCAAACAAGGCCACCACCTCCACTAAAAGAATATTCATGCCCAAACTTTACTATGTATAGATGGGGTAAGGGGACGGCAACGGCTGACAGTTTCTTGTTTTATAAACTTTGACTAGGATACCGGTGGCCTTGTTAACTTTTAGTGGTGCCGTTTATGCCATTGGTGAATAAATAAATTTTGAAAAATATGTTTTGCCCAATTTTAATATGGCTATAGCTTGTGTAAATGATGGGTGGGATAGGGTAGATAACGGTTGAGAAAGAAAAGAAAGAAATGTAAATGATAAAGAAACTACGGTACAACTAATTGTACACAACTATAGCCATCTTAAAAATAGGCAAAACATATTTTTCCAAATTTAGTGACTGACTCAGTGACTGAGTTATTAGTGACTCTCTATTGTTATGACCAAACCGATAGCCGCTTATGGATTTTGACAGCGCAACAGAAAGATACAACACTACGAAAGGAATGTGACTGAAAGGCTACTAGGTGTAAAAAAAAGAACACCGGTCGGCTGGATATTGTCAAACAAAATGCAACGGAAGCGGAATGAACTACGACAAAACGAGGGCGATCCAATTCGTTTCAGTCCAATTGGCTGGATATCGTTTATGACGCCGATACCATATCGCATACAAGTTGTACGTATACGTACACCAGCCTGTATTGTGCTGAATCAAAGTAGATTGCAATCGATAACCAATCAGATTTCATTGTCGTCGGTTTATAAAATACTTAATGCAATTAACTCTTTATGTTTATCTGGCACAGTAAACTCGTGTAAACGATCTGTTATTCCGAGAGTGAAGCCAATTTAACGATCCGTTCGTTACTGATTTTTATTATCCTGGAATGTTTGTGAAACTATGTACTCTCTTTGGATAAAAGAGGTATACTCGTATACAATAGGACACTTACATTACATATATCCCTATATTATTAACGGGATTCTAACCATGTTTCGTATGTACTGTACTGTATTGTATGTATGAGAATATCTACGATCATAACTCATACAACTGTGCCGAAATATCATCGGATGCTCAGATGAATACATAGATATGTATCTATATCTATGTATCATGTGTGATAATAAAAACGTTATGGCGTTAATACTATTTAAAATTCTTTGAGCCGACTCTAAATGCATAAACATGATCAATCATGCAGCTAATTTTCAAACGTCTCTATTCATTTGCAAAACCGAACCAAATTTGTACAACCGCAAATCGAGCAAGTTCATCATCCATTAATCTAGTTTTATAAAGCGTACTAAGCACTTCGCTCGTAATCCCGACAAATGACATCACTAAATTTCGCCTGAATATACTATGAGTAGTTTCAACTGAAGTAAAAGCATTATGGGTACGCAAAATGTAAAAGTTATTTCAATATCACGGCTAAAGCGACTAAGCATCGATAGCCGAACGGATAGATGCTTGGACACAGAAGAAATAATAGCTTGGGTCAAATGCGAGAAGTCGTGGTACAATTTGTCATAGCTCCGTTAGTAGGTAGTCTACGGATCTATTCGCTAGACGTGAACCCACAAACTTATACTGCTTTACTACAAACCGACCTTAAGTTAGACAATGCTTGAACCAGATGCTGTCACTTTTTAGCTAAGGTTGTTAGACAGAGACACAATATTTTAAACGCGTATTTAGCCATTGTTTTACTTAAAACATTGTTTTGTAGTAAAAGGGATAATGTTTATTTTTAAAACCGCGTAGTTTAGCTAACTTAAAATCTTTAGAAAACAAATATTTCTATGCGAGTTTTTAAATTAAATATTATTTATTTATAAATCTATTATATGTTTCTGTAAAATTCCGAAGTACGGTTACACCTAGTTTTAACCGGCTACAGCTAGGATAACTGGTTGACACACAGGTGAAGCCTATTTATTGACGGCTAAAACTAGGTGTACCAGTGTACCACCTACCTACTGGCTGGTAGCTAAAGCTACGGGTAAAACAGAACACAGGTGCGGACAGTCGACGCGTTCCATTTACCTACTTGCTCCAGCTCCATAAAATCACAAATAAGGGGACGGCAGAAAGTAAGCTTCATACAAACGCGCTCGAGCAAACGCTAACATAGACAACCTATGACGGTCACGGAATCTCGCAACAGCTGCGCTCAAACTGCGAGATTCCGTGTTCGTGAACAGACTCTGTGTGCGTTGCTCTAGCGCGGTATGTATAAGGTTTACCTTCTGCAGTGTCCTTATTTTGTGGTAAAGTATTAAACTTTGAAGTGCCGTTCTATTTCAAGTTGCTAACTGCATTAAAAACAATAACACTGTATAGTTACCTACCTAGTTAGTTCTGCCTCTAGTAAATTTTCACCGTATAATTATTTCTAACTCTTAATATAGTATAAGCAGCGACACCTAATCCTGACAAATTATGAGCGACCTCACCTAGTTGTTTCCGTAAACCCTGGTATACCTAACTTACTTCGGAATTTAACTGTAATAGATATATATATAAATAAATTTATTAACGCAGGAAAGAAGAAGTTACATAGTCATATTCATAATGTCATATAAGTTAAAATTTTGAAAATGTAACTCTTTGTCAAGACTTCTTGGCGGGATGTGAAAAGTAATGTCTGCGGTTTTGTTTTATTTTCTAAAATTAGTGATAGGTCGAATATTAATGTGAAATAATGGTGGATTATTAACCGTTAAGTGTTCGTGAGTGCGCATGAGTGTTGGCAAATTAAACTAAACAGTACAACTTCACTTTTAAAATTCTCTCAGGAAGTCCGCCCGAGGAATTAGTGAAGCCACATCTTTTCTGAGATACTCGAGGGGTTGGGGGTATATCATTTCTCACTTCTCATTTCTATTATTTTTCATCATCATCATACTGGAAGGAAATATTATTTAACTATATATTACTTGTAAGAAAAATAACTTTGACACTGGCTAAATGTGCTAATCGCACGAAGCCATCAACTAAAAGAAAAAAAACTCTGCCAATATTAATGTGTACGTATTTCATTCATTTGTCATTTGTTTTACGACTTGGCGGCAAATTGAAAATTGTCTGTGTTACGTCACCATGAATTTAACGCGAGAATTTTTTTGTGCAATGATTTTGTGCAATGACTTTCGATGTCATCCTTCGATTGGCCATTTACGATGAATCCCCATCTCGTGCCACCACTGTTTACAATTGGTTTAATGAGTTTAAACGTGGTCGCACTAATCTCACCGATGATCTGCGTGAAGGACGGCCTTCTACGGCGACGACTGAAGACAACATCAGTGTTGTGCGGCGTATGATAGACTGACAAAAGAGTGACCTATCAGCAGATGCGGACAAGCTTAGGCATCGGTATGAGTCAAGTGCACCAAATCCACCATGAACATTTAGCGGTCAGGAAGCTTTGTGCCCGGTGGATACCTACCTCATAATTTGACAGAAGCCCAAAAACTCCGTCGTGTTGATTGGTACCGTGAAATGGATCAAAGATTTAACGGAGGTGAATCAAATGCTGTGTTCGATATACTTACGGGTGACGAAAGCTGGATTTACTGTTATGGTTCTGAAACTAAAAGCCAGTCTGCTGAATGGGTGTTTCCTTCCAAGGAAAACTAAAGTGAAGAGAGGTCGAAGCGTGAGAAAAAAGATGGTGGAATCGTTCTTCGGAAGGATAGATCATTACACAACAATTGTTTTAGAGGATCGAAAAACAGTTATTGCAGAGGGTATACTAACAATTGTTTGCCACTTGTCTTGGAAAAAGTTCGGGAAAAACGATCTCGCAGTAGGATCCTCCTTCACCACGACAACGCCTTGTCGCACACCGCCAAGCAAACGATCGACTATTTGGCGATGTCAGACGTAAAGCCCCGACCACGCACCTTGCGATTTTTATTTATTTTCGAAAATAAAAGAAAAACTTCGAGGAAAACGTTTTATGGACGCAGATGAATCAGTGGCTGCATTTCAAAAGGCCGTCGAAGAGACCCCTAAGGACGAGTGGGCAAAGTGCTTTTCTCAGTGGGTCCATCGGATGTAGCGATGTATTGATGTGAATGGACACTATTTTGAAAATAAAACTAATAACTTGCTAGTTTTTGATTTATCTAAGAACTTTCAGTGTCGCCCTCGTACTACCATCACACAAGATGGCCAGCTTTAAAATAAACTTTCCCTTTAGTGTTTATATTAATCTAAGTTGTTTGTTCTATATTTGTTGCGTTCAGTTCAAAAACCTTACGTAGGCATCAACATTTTTTTCATAAAGAAAGCGTTCCCCGTCGAGCCGAGAAATAAATCGAGTTATTTCAAACATTCTCCTTACTGATCGACGCCGCGCTACGCATACAATAAAGTCAAGCCACACGAGAGAGTGTACTAAGTACATAAGGCGAAATACTAAGTAACCGCTCTTATCATAAGCATATAGATATATGTCACAGTTACGACATAGCCCTTTAACTGCGGAGTTTGCGCACTTGCGATTCTTCCCTAACCTATTTTGTGGGGGCGGCATTAAGGACTGTGTTCAACTTCAAGACTGAAACATAATTATCGACTCTTGGAGATGAGGAGTATTAACTGCAGGCCGTTGGCTCTCGGGGTTACGATTGTTGTTCGTTGGAGGAGAAAAAAAAGCAACATTTACGTTTGCGTCGTTGAGTCGTGCACACATTCAATTACTGCTTATTCTTTGTACAACGCGGCGAACCCTCGTGTAATGACAAGGTCCCTGCGATAAAAAATCCTGATCTTTTCGCAAAGCGTAAACCAAATCCAGATAGAGTACAGTTGTTTATTTTTAGATAGATACAAGGATATACAAGGGCACTCCTTTTTGATGAACCAAACATTTTTATTGTGAATATACCAAGTATAAATTTTCAGTTCAATGACGACGTCTTTTACAATTCGACGCGTACCACAAAACTTTTCCATATCCTCCAATAAATAACCACCGAACCGGATTGTGTGTGATCAGTACAATCAAAAAAATTAAAATTAAAACAGAAAAATAAACATGTTCACGCTTCTCGATAGTTTCGGACAGCGTTAATGGCGGCGGCAGATGTTTCCGATACGATTCACCAAATGTAAACAGCCGCGGTTTCACCTGGGTCAAGTATTTTTGAACGGCCCGTTACGCTGTAGATGATATCATAATCATCAATGGGCTTCTATTTCAGTGGACGGATCGCTGCTCCATGTTTTTCTCATCTGAACTTAGAGCACTGAACAAACGAGTTGGGTGCGAACGTTACATAATGATTTGACCGTATCGTATTATATTGTGTAGCTGCACTTTTAACTTTCTTTTAAATAATTCTTTTAAGAAAAAGTTAAACAAGTGAACGCTTTGTCTTCATCTCATTTTATTGTAGGTGATGGAAAAGGTCGAATATTAAAGCGTACTTAATCCTTTAACCTCAAATACAGAGGTACTGGCTATCTTGTCTCTAATTGAACAATGCCGTTAACTTTGTTTTGTAGCGACGGACTTCACTATGGATTTTAAACAAGCCCTACCCACCACATCACCGACGCGGAGTTAACCCGCTGGGAATCGAGCCTAGCCTAACCAGTGGACTACAATAGCGAATAAGTACCTAAAAAGGTTTATTGGACGTTTCCATAAATATAGTTAATTTAATATTTCACTAGTCTTATGGTGTCTTTCAAAGTTCATGCAAAACTAATATTAACCTTGGCGAGTGAAATAAAAACAAGGCAACATCAATTTTTATCATCTCGCATGTGTCGCATCGCATGGCTTTTGTTTTTTCCGTAACGCGATCCCTGATACATGTGTTATAAATGTATGAATATGTACTACCTACATAATACGGTAGAAACGTAACTACAGAGGAAATGGTAGGTACGCGTGTAAACCGTTAGCTGGGGCAACAATCGCATTTCCCCCCGGTGTCTGAACAAAACGTGAACGAGATTATGACAATGATACGAGTTCAAAATGCATTGAATATTATATATACTAGTACAAACTGCTTTTATTGATAATTTAGGACAAACGAAGTTTTACGTTTGTGCTTGTGCTCTCTACTCTAATACGTTATCCTTTTAACCCGCCCCGAAAGTTTAATACGTATGTGTTCGATTTCTGGCATTCATCCGAGCATTCATCCGAGCATCTATATCTATTAGTTCGGCTACCGACGACACTTCCAGTTTCCTTTAATTTGATATGCATACAAATTCACTCCAAAGCAGTTCTAATCTAGGCACAGTCGACTAACCAAGTTAAATTTTTATAATCAACTTTAATCCTGAAACCTATTGAAAATATGCTGAACTAGATAGCGTCTACGCCTAGGTTAGCCTCATATGAATTGGCTGTGGATATATGAAACTTTTTTAATTTCATCTTTAATGTTACTCGATGAAGTTTCGCTTTTGTTATACGAGAAATGTTTAGAATAGAGATCATATTAGCTAGGGTTACCATAATATGATTAATCGCTGCCATCAGAAAAAGAAGAAAGGTGTAAGCCCAGCCTTAAAAACATGTGGTCATATCGCTTATATTTTCCTGTACCACGCATGTTATGATCGCCAATTAGCTATTTTCCCCTTATGTGATCATAATAATAGTTTGGTACCTATTCATGATTTTTTTAATTACCACACGGCCCACGCTGAATTGTTGATAAGGATAATTAGTTTCATTAAATCAGAGGGGAGTGCAATATAACACTTCGTTTTCCGGGGCGTATATGAAGTCTGTATTGTTCAATCTATCAGTGTTCATTTACGGGCTATAAATCAGTCCTATAAATATCATATTTTGTTTACTTTCTGCTTTAAGTGTTATCTATCTCTTTACCGATTATTATGCTCATCGCAGAATAATTGACTATTAAATAATGTCATGTGACATTATAAAGATTAATCGTTTTAGACCAATTGTTATATGATACCCCATAAAGCATAATGATACAAAAACTAAATCACCAATCATTATCTCAGATACAGATCTATGTATTATTATTGATTTTTGGTTGGGACATGCAGACGGACAAGCAGAGTAGATCTGAGTGGACATAACACAACTTTAACCCTGATCCGTAAACGTGTCTAAAAATTAAATATAAATAAAGAAATCAATAAAATTTCCTACACTCACACCAATTATCTAGCCCAAGAGAAGCTTAGTTATGAAACTCGTTAAATGGTTACTAGACAACGGATAAACATACTTAAAATACTTAAATACATACTTATTATACATAGAAAACACCAAGACCCGAGACAATTTCGATAAACAATAATATCTAAATTGACCCGACCGGGGATCAACCCGGGACCTCAGAGATGGCGACACCATGAAACCAGTGTACAAACCACTCGACCAAGGAGGTCGTCAAATATGGTTTTAAAATGATATTTTTTTAGTAGGTCGGCAACGGTGCCTCCGTCCTTACTGCAAAAGGGGTGAGGTTGCGTACCGTACATAGCATTCTATCCAATATGAAGGAAATCCTGAGTTTAACAGCGAGACGTGTATAGACTAATAATGCTTTGCTGAGACAGCTACCCGTTGGCCTGGCACATCATAGTTATTTTTATTATATTTTCTCTTTTATTTTTTATTTTTTTAGTGATTGTGTCACTTGTTTCATGATGTTCTTTTTTTGTAATTTTTATTTTATTTTTTTCTCTGTTTGTATTTGTTTTTGTGCAGGTCAAATTTTTTTTATTCTTATTCTTATTATTCTTATTCTTATGATAATGAAGAATGTACAGTCCTGCTTAGTCTTAGACTACAGTCTTTAGGGCATAAAATCCTCCTAGAACCCTCTTAGTTTCTCGACGCCCACAAAAAAGCCCGGTGAAACTGAAAATGCCATCGGCAAACTCTCTCAAAAAAAAAGCATTGTGTATATATACAGAATCGTACTCACCCCAGTACTGACTAGAGAGAGCATAATGCGTTCGTTGAGCGCGAGCGTCTCGCCCTGCTTCATCTTGATGCGTTTCTTGTCCAGGCACTTCATGGCGTACATCTTGCCGGTATCCGCCTTCCGGCATCCGTATACCTGATAAGGTTAAACCATGTTACACTGGTACATCGACATTAATAAAAGGCTTTGTCCTGACTGACAGACAACTTGCAGCATTACAGCCCTAATCGCTTGATGCAGAGATTTGAAATTCGGAGGGTGTTTTTTTTAATTATCGGAGGACAAGGGTCATCTCACTTTGGGTCGCTGCGCCATTCTAGTAAGTAAGTAAGTTTTCTTTTTACCACCTTTTAGAGGATGTATGCGTGTACTAAGATAGAAATTTTGAAAATTTGCATCCTTGGTATGGCCATATTTATGAAAGTTACTAATAACAGCTAGGGTAACTAAAAGGCTACGTCCGGTCGTTGTATTACAAACAAAAAATGTTTTTTTGGTCTTTTAACATTTATAATTTACTATCCACAAACTTCAAGGCGACTCATGAATGGTGTTCTGTCACGCGTACACGTTCCTACGTACCTTTGGAACCCGGTGGTAAGGAAATTTTTTATATGGTTTAATTTGTCGCTTAACGTGTGGCTAAGGGCATACATTTTGCAAAAATACTATAAATCATATTTTTTTTAAATGATTCATGAGATTTATTTATGATCACAAAAAAGGATTTAGTATGTGAAAAGCAAACTTACCTCACCAAAACCACCCCGACCGATAATACGATGAACACTAAAGTCGTTCATTGTTAATTGAATGTTTAGCTCTAGGTTTTTCCATTGACAGAATCTCGTGTATTTATCACTGCAAATAAAAACAATATTAAAGATAATATCCCAAAAAAACTGGCAACAGTTTTTTTTTTAAACATAGATTAGAAGTTTAAAAACTACCAATTGTTCTAAATTACCTTTCTAAGAAATTTTTAAACGGCTCTCCTCGCAGGTGTTGGAAGATCTCTTCAATATATGGCTGAACAAATAAAAGCACAAATTTAAATAAATATAAATTCGTACTAAACACATTGCGTGTGAAAAATAATTTTAAATGCGTACCTCAAACAAATTCGGGGGCACTTCGTGCTTCATTAAATATTTCTGTACATGCGCTACGCATTCCTTAGAATAATCCTGAAACAAACAGCAGAACGATATTTACAAAAAAGGAAAATCAAGCACTACTTTAATTAACAAAGTGTAGATCGCGCCAGTAACGCAACCATATTTCCATACAAATAGCGTTCACAATTAAAATGCAACGAGCGACGAAAAAAGTTTTCCCTCAATCCCGCCGACGGACGCCAAAGTGGAAACAATCCCGGTTGGATTTAAAAACCCGGCTTTGTATCATCAATTTATTTAACAAAGAGCTTTTAACTGGGGCACTTTTGACAATTAGGGCGCGGCGCGAGTCCTATAAGCTGATGACCGACCTTGCCTGAAGCCAAACTTGCCCAGCCAGTAAAATCTTTATTTGTTTCAATATGTTAGCAATGATAATCTTAACTAAGCGTGATAAAATGATTATTATTATAAAGTCATAATAGGATAATCATTATTGTCGAACTTTTACGCATATACAGACATACTCCTAGGTCTAGGAAACCTTACATTGGATACCTAGACTCTAGGTCCTAGAGTATTACATTGGTCTTTGCATTGTAGTCAATAAGTGAGTTTTTTTTTTTTTGTACTTAGCACGCCAAATGACTCCACACCACCTGATGTTAAGTGGAAATGGAGTCCAGACGCGAAGACAACTGGTGCAGCGTGAAAACAACGCAGCATCAGTCAACTTCACTCTGCCGGCCCTCAAGGTGCTTCTTCACGCCTCGTTTGAAGGACCCCATATCATAGGAAAGAGGGAAAACATGTGCTGGTAGTTAGTTTGGTAACTTTATGAAAAATAGAAGAGAGATGATTCGTTTAGACTTTGTAACATAATTTTAATCGACAAAAATAATAACAAACACGTTTATCTATAATCGTGAGAACGTCAGAGAATTGCTGTAACAATAGTAACTGTCGCCGCAATGATTTATTATTTTCTTATTATCAAGATAAAAAATATTGGCTTTAAATAAAAAGGTAGTTAAACGCTTCGATGCGACATTGGCTATCTGAGAGAAAAGTGCTTGACTCGCAACTAATTGTGATACAAGATATATATCTAAGAGAGACTGTCTGCAGCATTAAGTAGCGAAGCAAATGATGGTAGCCATAGGCGTTACCTATAGAGCCCGTCGATCGCTATTGGCGGCGGCGGACACTACCTGCGGGGTGCGGGCGCAACAACCACCAAGTGTACGCTAAAGACCCTGATTACCATAATACAAACGCATGTGTCTGAGCGATTGTCCAGCTTGTGACAGCTTTTTGTAACCTAACGGTTGGTAGGGGGTGTCAGTATAAACTTGTATAGCATAGTTGTCCTGATCATTAAGTGCCGAAGCAAATTGCTACTTCCTACGTGCCGAAGTAAATGAGGGAAACCATAGGAATTGTCCAAGAGCTTGTCGATCGCCATCGGCGGCGGCGGGCACTGCCTGCGAGCGCACCAACCACCAAGTGCATGTACGCTAAAGACCCTCAATACCATATTAGAAACACATGTGTCCGGGCGATTGTCCTGATCATTGCATTAGCTTGCGAAAGGTTGCCTGACACCTACTTTGAAACCTGACGGTTGGTAGGGGGTGTCAGTATAAACTTTGAAGTTGTGTACAGATTTGTTCTGATCATTAAGTGCCGAAGCAAATGATGGTGGTCATGGGCATTACATAAGAGCCCGTCGCGTCGATCGCTACGATCCGATCCGAACCCTTCGGAGAATCTAGTAGGGCACGGGGACGCGCACTTGTGCGCGATGCCGTTCCCTCTAGATAACCTCTGAAGGTGATTCGTTTCACACGCCTTGAGGGACCCTTTACGTTCCTCGCCGCCCCCAAAAAGCCCGGTGAAGCTGAAAATGCCGCAGCGGCAATCAGCAATCTCTCTCTAACAAACGTCGATCGCTATCGGCGGGCACTGCCTACCTACGGGCGGCCGGGCAGCCGGGCACCGCGCCAAGTGTGCACTAACGACCGCTCATTATGCAAACAATTGCCACTGCCTGTTGTACGAGTCGGCAAGTGAGCACGAACTGACACTTATGCTGCATTATTATGTAATAATTGTTTTCTATTGTTAAACGCAAACAGTCATTTGCGGGAAAAAATCTAAGAAACGTACCATCCACGTAAAATAACGCGTCTAATCTATACGAAGAGTATTTTTCCAGATTTAGTTATGTAACTAAAATGTGATTAAAATACCGAAGTATATAATTATTTTTTGTACGAGTATAATGCGAATATCCTAGACAATTGGAAATTAAATACTGTCAAATTTCATTATTTTTCTGAAATGTAACTCAATCCAAAAACACGTCAAAACGTTCACAGAAACACGTTACGTACGACTTACGATATAATCAATTATTTACACTTACGTGTGAATGTGCTAATAGTTCCTTCATAATAAAATTGTCATAAATGTCTCTCGCGATCCGCCGTCTCTCTTCTATACATTCTTGTTTTTCATATAATTTTATCTGTTAAAAAAACATAAGTACATATTACTATTTATTACCTGTAGGTATAATAAAAACGTGTGCATTTACAAGACTATAACAATTTAAACAAACAAGATCATTAAACAATCATTACGATATGATACAAGAGGCATTTAAAAATAAATCAAACCGAAGAGTCATTACGAAACCTATATTACCTCTTCATAAAACTTTAATTGTGGCACTGGTTCTTCTGACGTCTGTTCACAGAATTCCTTAAATAATAGATAACCTGAAACAAACAAACAAAAAACATGTTATGCCACTAGTAAAACCAACACACCCAAAAATATTGCTAATTACATGGGTCATTAACAGCAGCCTATCTCACGACATAATCCGGTCTAGTACTAAATGTAACTCGTGGAGTGCGTTCTGCTCGTGACTCTTGGTCAGCATTTTATATTATAGATAACATTACTTTAGTGCCATGAGCGTCTTCATTACCTTGTCGACTTGGGAAATGCCGGATAGAAAATTCTATAAAGAAGTTATTATATATAGCTGTGCCCGCAACTTCGTCCGCGCGGAATAATATTTTTTTTATTATTTATTTATATTATATTAATAAAAATAAATAAATTTCTAAAATAAGCCTAAGTTACTCCTTATTACATCAGCTATCTGCCAGTGAAAGTCCCGTCAAAATCGGTCTAGTCATTTCAGAGATTAGCCGGAACAAACAGACAGACCGACAGACAGACACAAAAATTGAAATACCTAATGTTATTTTGGTATATGTACCGTGTATACATCCATTATGCATTTAGTAAAAAGCGTTTATTATAATGTTACAAACAGACACTCCAATGTTATTTATTTGTATAGATTATTTTGTTTTTTTTTTGCATTCACAATGTCTTATAGATAAAAGATATTTTTTTACTAGAAAAAATCAACCAGCCTCATGAGGCTCGAGTGGGAATCGAACCCACGACCTTTGAAAAACCGGTCCAATACTGTGACCGCTGAGCCACCGAGGCCCCAGAAAACACGTTGAATTTTTCTAGTAGTTTGTAATCTACGCTGCAAGCAAAAAATAAAAATGTATCTTGGTAAATTTATAGGAGTGATATTCCTGCGGTGAATGAATTAACTAGGAGATATGAGAAAGCTCCGCGTTGGCTACTGAGGACCTAGTCATTTATATCTTACACTCGGTCTATCTAGGTACTAATCAGTGACATAACATAATGGGCTTCTTTCATCTGTGTAATGGGAGTCTAGCTTGTAACAATCCTACGGAATTGCAAGCAATTATAAGGCCAAGGTAACATTTTTCCATCAGATGAACCACTTGTTGAAAAACGCCATTTACATTTTCTTTGTAGTCAAATATTTCTATCATGAATTTTTGTGTGAGTGTCAATATCAATATTTCTATTCTATTCTATTCTATTCTAAATATATCAACAATTTGTATCGCTCGCGAACGCGCTGAGAATAATTAATAATTCTCGTACATTGGTTTGAATTGAGATTAAATAAATAAAAGATGTTCTAATTGTGTATAATATATTATATGTATACCCACTACGGGTCACTGAGCCACCGGAGTAAGTAATTGTGTATAATAAAATAAATCATCATAATGTATTAATTGTGCTCATTAGTTTAAGTTTATTTCTTTGTACCATTTATACTCGTCGTATTACTGCGATGAAACTTTCTGCTTTGTTAAATTCATATACAGAATACAAACGTTCACGCGGAAGAGGTCGCGGGCACGCTGGCAGGCCGATAATCTATACTACTATATAAATCTGTAGGCTCTGTCTGTACATGCAATTTTTCTGACAAAATCTGGGATAAATAATCGTTTTCTGACTCACTGACACCAATTCTACGATTTTTAAAATTTTTGTCTGTCTGTCTGTATGTACGTTATAACTCAAGAACCTTGACCGATCTCGATGAAAATTTGTATGTAGTAAGAACATGAGATTGTGCAAATGATAGGCTATAAATATTCACAAATTTTCGCACGGCGAAGCGGGCGGGTGACAGCTAGTATTCAATAAAGTTATAGATATTACACATTACAGACAAATTCAGAATCAACATTTGAAGCATCAAAAAAAACGTTCACGAACGTCGTCGATCTGATGATAATTTGGATCATTAGAGCTGAGACGCTAATTTAGTCGTAAGCGCCCCTCCTAATGTTCAATTATCGACTGGAATGGTGCGACTCTAAACATTTTGTGTGTTGTGCGTGTGGTAATGTGTTCCAAAAAGGCAAACTTGACCAAGTTTAACCATAAGTGCAATCTCGGTTGATTTCTAGAACAGAATCGAATTCTATTCACTCTATGTGTGCTCCTTCATTTTGTTAGAATCAAATGCTAGTATTTTCTCACACATCATAAGGGTTATTGAGAACGGAACATTCCCAGCTCAGTCGCAGTAGCCTCTATTCATAAGCGATTCCGGTACCGTTCCCGATCGGATAGTTAGCTTCGTCTGTTTCTAAAGGTTTTGTGACAGTAACACGTATATCTCAGGCGAAAAGTTTTCGATCGGGAAGCTTTGCGTGCGAGAGGGGGAGAAGGTAACAGTTCACTGTGGGGTTTTGGTTTACGAGTAAATGTCATGGAAATGTAAATATCCTGACAGAGTACCTACCTATTAAACTTTTTTGGCATTAATTCGCAATAGGTCGATGTTCATGGATAAGGACTATTAGTACTTAGTGTGCAAGGAGGGGTTTAAGAATTTTATTTGCGAGGCATGCTGTGGAAATATAAATATCCTGCCAGAATGAGGCAAAGGTAGTTCTAAATTTTTATGGCAAAAAAGTCGCAAAAAGTGAATGTATATAAATAAACTAACACCCACGCAACATTTTCATAAGGCAAAACTTTTGTAATAAACTATCCGAAAAATTTGTGTCTTTTTAGGATTCTTTAGTAAAAGTAGGAACTTTTAAAGTATTCTCATGTCTGTTTGGCAAAGTCAGCACCGTTTTACTCCAGACGGTCAGTGCTATAAAGCTAAATCTTGTAAATGTATTATTATTATACCTACCTACATAAGGGGTATTTTTAATAGGAAAAATATTGGTAGTTATTCTTAAGCTTCTTATTACTTTTAAACTTACAAAAAATTATGCGAAAAACTAACAGGAAAACTAAACGAAGCCAAGGAAACATTAAATATTTCGTAAAAGTAGTTTATACTACGGAACCTTCACTGCCCGAATTCGATTAGCACTTGCCAGGTTTTTTTAATACAGGCAAGCCATGACTCAGTGAAGTCACGAAAGTCAGAATTCTTTTCCGCGAATATTACGAATCACACCCTAACCTTCCGCATGGCACATTATATCAGTAATATATTGACTCACATACAAAAAAAACGTTGAATATTAATCATGTAGGTAGGTGTACCATACATGAAGAGAATATCCAAGTTTCCAAAGTGATGAAATAAAGGTAACAGTGTATACATCACTCACTATCACTTTGCCTTCTGTTTTTTATTGTGAATGTACTTTTGTTTTTCAATATTTTTTAAATGTAATTAATTTTTGTTGTAAGTACTTAGTGTGTGCCAATAAAAACTTAGAAATTGTACCTTTAGTACTGCGATATCAAAGATAATTCAGAAAATTTATATTTTATGTATAAGGACATATTTGTGTACATTAACAAGCAAGACATTATTGGCTTCTATCGCTACTACACTAGCTAATACGGCAAATAATAACTCTTATCGTGACAGTTTTAGATAAGCCCCGGATTAGGGGAGTGCCTTGAGAACTATATTTACTTGCCATTGTCGTCGGTCGCAGTGAACCCTCTTATCTGCTGTACATTCTTAATGGGTTAGCGAGGATTAAACGTAACTAACAAATATTTTAGTAAGCAGATTGGAGTGTGATGACTCATTTTACAAAATGGGTAATTACGTTGGGTTGGGTACGTCTTCCCAGATATTTCATATAAGCATTAGATTCAGGGCAACACGCACGTCATCAGATCCTTCAAAAGTGTTCATGGGCTGTGATAATTAAAAAAGAAACCATTCAAGAAAAATCTAGTATTGCACTGAGAGGTATTCTAGAAATTGTGATATATTATTTCACCAGAACTAATGGTTCATCGTTAGAATCAATACGAAGAAACGTTTTAAATTTAGACAAAATTTCGTTTCTAAGAATATTTCTGTCCGGCAGCTGAGATGCATAGCAGCAGTCATTACTATATTTAATAAAATCTAAAATAAATTATTCTAAGTAGCGGGTAGCGGCAAGATTGGCTCAAGAAATTTACTTTTAAGTTCTCAGTTGAGAGTTCTTTAAGCTGAGAATAAGGAAAGTAAATAACTCTAATCAATAATCAAGACGGAAAACAACAAAATTGTGACAGAAGAAGAAGAAAGATCTAAAGTAAAAAAGACATAAACACAAAAAGTCATCATCAAAATGATGGAAACGCCGAAACTTCACATTCGTACGATAAGAGTATTTTTGAACAAACATAGCTAACATTTTGGATTCAAACAAAAGTCGACTCAAAGTCATAAGAAATATAATTTACTTTACATTAATGTCAAGATTATTTTAGGCTATTCGGAATGCTTTGATCCGTTTGATCCTGAAAAAACACTACAACGACGACAGCGTGTATATAGTTTGCAACACAAAATTTTTCATTTGTTTAAGAACTAATGCTATCGGAGAATGTTAACTTGATTTGTTACTCTTCTATTAGTTCACTATAAAGTTGGCGTCCTTTCTCGAAGCCAATAACCAGAATAGTGGCTTCCCTATACTCCCCTATATTGTCGAAGGCAGTCGATAAAGTTATTTGCTGCAAGTAGGATCGTAAATTGCGTTGTTAACTCGTCCCAGGAGCTTTGCAGCGTAATCAGGGCGATATTGTTCAATTTTATTCAATACATTTAATCCGGTAACATAGTTTCTTGTATGAAATACAAACATTAATAGAAAATACCATTAAACAAAAATTTTATCAAATAATAATAAAAAACAATCTGAACAACCCTTTCAATTATCTTATAGAACTAAAATAACAATAAGCCGACATTGTTTTTTCCTATTTTTTCAGTATTAATGATTCTACTCCAACTGATGCTAAGTGGAAATGGAGTCCAGAACTCCAGACGCGAAGACAACTGGGTGCAGCGTGAAAACAACGCAGCCTCAGTCATATCACCCTGCCGGCCTACATAATCCAATCATATTATTTATATTCTAAAAACCGTAGACCGTCTCGAAATAAACCAACATTAATGGCAGATGTTAAATTACTCAAAAGGCTGATAAAAAAATCTGACCGCCTGAAATCTATCTTTCACTATGAGAAATTATTCATACTTCTAGCGCTGAATTATGAAAGTCTGAACTGACTGATTGACTGAACAACACAAGTATTTAAACGCACCAGATTTCCTGTTGATATGATAGCTGCAGACAGATTTGTTAATCAGTATAGTTCAATCAACTGTTTTGTGTGTTTACCACGACTTGTGTATTCAATAGGGAATGAACTTGCTTAATCGCAAGGGTATTTTTAATGATAAAGCATGGTCACATGCATGCAGGGTTTGAAATACCGGTATTTTCAATAACCGGTACCTTTGACTTTAATAAAGTACCGGTAATTATTGATACCGGTATTAATAATACAGGTTAACCGATGAGTACCGGTATACCGGTATTATACACAATAATACAGGTATTAATACCGGTACCAGGTAACCAAATTTATTAGTGCATTATTAGTAGATGAATAAATGGCTTGGATTGGCTAACAGCACGCGTTGCGCTCTAGTCTCGTTAGTTTGCCAGTCTATATTAATTTCGCATGGACGCAGTGCACTGCATATTATGTGACAAACAGGCTAGCAACGTCGCATGTCGGTACCGGTATTTTTGAGGTACGGCACCGGTTGCAAGCCCTGCATGCATGTGATGCATGAGATCTGTCCCAGTGAAAAACATGGACTTCTCGTTCGTACTAATGGATATTAGGACAATAAGTCAGAAACATTTTTTAGGAATGCTGTTGGTTTCCTTTGGCCAATAAAGAGTAACCGGATTTTATGGCGGAGTAAAGTTTAAGCTTCCTAAAGCCGTATAGACTAAATAATCCTAGGTGTTCTAGAGGGGATGACATCACGATAAAGCGCGTCCTCGTCTTCTACTAGATTCTCCCGAGGCATTTGAGTCCGTGATAAGTTCGGAAAACGCTCCTCGGCTCTGGTTGACCCAGTCTTAGGACAGGGGAAAGCTTTCAGGCACATTATGAATTTACCTACCTGTTATAGCGCGCGTATGGACAGTGCTTCAAACTATTGTTCTACGATTATCTACGGGACTTTAAGTAAGTGTGCAACTGTGCATGTGTAGACGCTACACATACATGATGACCTGGACGCTGGATGACCCTAGTGACGTTGGAAGATTCAGAAGGGATAACATACAATATTGACGACTTTCTTTTAAGGTTACAAATTGTATGACTACCTTAAAAATATTACTACCATTGCAAATATCCGAAATACCTGTGGAGTTTGTAGCGTACATATTATTTTAACTGTCACAGGTGAAAGTGTCGTGCTATTCTTTACTACACAAAGGCTTATTGAACGCGAAGTGCATCTAAGCCAGTAACCCCAATATGGATGGCTTCGCTCCACATTCTACGTTCTACAGTGTCAGCGCAGTGAAACCGATACGAATAAAGTATTAGTATATTTGCTGCAAGGGAAAGTGAGACAGACATATATTGGCTCTATTTACTTGTCACAGATACGTGTCACGCGGTTTTATAAACTAGCATTAGTTAGAAAGCTTTTACGTCAAAAATTCGCAAAAGCTGAAAGGTGTTTAGAAATAGTTTTGGATGAACATGTTGTATAACTGCTGTTTCTACAACTGTTCATCATGATGAAACAAAATGGTTGCTAGACAAAGATGAACTCTCTCCATCTATAAATGCCGCCTGTATTGCTGTATTCATCTTTGAAGGTAATAAAATCGGTGGAACTTCAACTAAGGCGCTCCGCAGACAGGCAACTTTAGTGGGAGACACTATTAACTTTTTCAAAGTTTTCGTTATAGGTTGCCAATTATAGCAACAGTTTACGGTAGCCGCAATTCTAAAAAGACTTTTCAAATCCACAGTCAACAGTCAGTGATTACCAGATGGGGAAACCAGCAACATTCTTTTAAAAAATTGATAGTTACTTCAACAAAAGTTGCATGTCTGCATAGCACAGAAGGCTTCTTGCAAGTTATACTCATGGTAACACACCACAGCAATGCAGAACACTGCTACTTTGCGGCATAAATAGATGGAGAGTTAGTGCGGTAGCCATCCAGACGGGATCCAAAAGTGACTCCTATTTAGGATAAGCTGGCTTCAAAAGCTTTACATCAAAAGGAACAGCAACAATTATTCCTAGTGTGTTCTAGTTGCAAGCTAGTCGTGCATGTAATGCACCAAGTGTGCGCGGTACCGTAGTCGGAGTATCAGGAATTCGGGATAAAAAAAAATGATGAGTTTGCTAATTGCCACTGGGCATTTGCAGCGTCACCGGATTTTAAGGGATATATCTTACTATGAGTCAAATTCGTGCTAACACTCATCCAAAGTGGCTGGCCTTACTCTTCACACCACGACGTTAAGAACGCACAGAACGTTAAATAAACGAGGATAAAAAGAAACCACCACGTGAATAATAGTCACGATGACGCACGTAGAATGTAAACTTAGTCACTCTCAGGGCTTCTAAATTTTTTGTTTACGTAATTAATTATAAAATGACCCAAAGAGCATAATAGCTGCGCCACTGTGAGTAAGAGACAGATCATTCAGTACTCAGTACGTCTATACTTCATATTCATTTTCCAAGCCAAACGAGTTACAGGGCAAATAAAACGCAGTTCGCAAACAAAACAAAATAGTTTGGGAAAACTCGCTCTTTCCACGAACAACAAACTTAATTTTGCGGTCGGTGAATTTCATTATAACTTTCAGCAAACAAACTTTAATGTTGATGGAATGAAAGCTGCTGGCTTAAATGGTCTGGCTATGACCTTAATTTGGCCGAAGCAGTGCGGCTGCCGCTAATATCATTGATGTAATGACTAACTGCCGCACACAGAGACGTCAATTAACGTTAATGATTACTTAGTATCTGATATTTTGTCATTCCTTACCTTTCCTTCCTTACGACGTCATTATGAAAGCCGTTTTTTACACGAAAAAATCATATAAAATGACGTCTCTGTGCGCGGAAACAGGTAACGTATTAACAAACAATCAATATTATAGCGAAATAATATTCCTGATTGCCATGCGATCTTTACTATTAGTTAGGCCAGTCCGCCAGTTTATCCTTCTAAATCAAAGAACGAGCTTTTCACGAGAGGGCCGTGCCTAAATAAACGTGTTTAGTCCCAATGTAAGAGTAAATTTGAATAAGCAAATGCTACTTGAATGATAATAAAAGGGCTCTTGCTAGATGACAGCCCTGACATAGAACATTCTCAACGTGACGCAATTGCAGTAACGACGTCATTCATTGCATATAACTGTATAGAAATCGTATCGCAGACAACTCAAATGGCATATTAAAATAAATAAACGACAACTAAAATGTATTTAACTATTACGAAATAAAATCCCGTAATGTTTATTAGGTACTCTTTACATTTTATTAACACCATCATCTTCAACAGCTCATTTTATTCCCCCACTGCTGAGGCACGAGCCTTCGCTCTGAATGGAAACACCACAGGGAGAACAGACCATAAACCATAACGCGGGCCCAGTTTGGATTGTAGTTGTCAACGGCTGCTAAAGCAACCGGGACCAACGGCTTAACGTCCAAAGCACGGAGGAGCTAAAGATGATACATTTTTGATCGTCCATCCGATGACCGCGGTCACTATAAAAGTCTTGCTTAACTTCAGTAATCAATCACAGACTAAGCGCGGTAACCAATGCGCCATCGAGCTCCTTGATTTTATTATACATACTATTATGCTTTAGTCATATTATATATCCACTATTTTGTTGCATATATTCTATTTACAGACAAATAAACCATGATCACAATAAAGTGAACGAATTAACTCATAAAAGTGACAACGAACGCTAGCCGCAGCTCCGTAAGCGTCATATCATTAATTCCGGTCGTGAATCAGATCATAAATCATGAGCGATCTCGGGGGTGGGCTTCATTGACGCATCCGGAAAGTAGAGCAGACATGTCCATTCCATATCGACATTTTAGCAGTTCAGTTTTGTAGCCACAGAAACTGATTAAGAAGAAGAATATTCGAACCTCTTGTTACGTATGTTCTTACTTTGCTTTGAAACGACATTACGACATAACATAACATAACGACATATTACATGGTATTGAATTTGTATGTGTGATGCATTGTACCAAATAAAGATTTGTTTCTATTTATGTGATCTAACATAAGTTAGCGCTGAAAACATTTGCTTGTTGATATAAGTACCTTAAACATATCACTTCCCTAGTGTATAGATTCAATCACTCAAGACTTTTTTATTTTTTTAAATTCTGTATAGGCAAGTATTTGACCGCGAGCTCGCCCGATGGTAAGTGATCGTGCGGCCAAGGATGTAGCATACTTGCCTAGAAAACGCCTGTTCTCCTTGAAATGTCCAGGTTGTACGTATAAGGAAACAAAACTCCTTAGCTGTCTGCATCAAAAATGATAACGCAAAGTGCTTTGTGCGTATTGGCGGTAAGGACGAAAGACCCAAATGCACAGAATCAGCAACTAATTCATCAGACATTTATCGGTCAACGAAAGGTCACGAGCATCAATCAATGAGAAGTAATCGTACCACAATTAAAAGGCATACAGTCCGCGTCAGTCTCTTGCATCTAACAAATTGAGTCTATGTCGGCATACCTCCACGCTGACAGCAAAGAGTTCCGCTGGTAGTTATATTGCTAACACTAACAAGACAACAAGCAGAAACTAACAAAGTTCCTTGGTTGCCGCCGCTCTGGTGCAGTAATCCGCTATAAAACTACGGGAGGGCGGCGAGTGCCTCTGGAGAAATCTGCGATATCGGGAAACATCTCACCGCGAGTGGATTGGATACACACTGCCTACTGCGAAAAACGTAGGCTCTTTTCAGCAGCTTTTCAAAAACAATGATTATGAATTTGGTTATGCCGTTGTTAACATATTAAAAACAGTCTTGTTAACCCACCAGGAAAGCTATAAGTACCCAAGCTTGTGATAGGGTCCACGTCAGTATTTTATTGTGACTATGGGTATTGAATCACGCAATATAATTTTTTCCAGCTCTACTAGCTGTCTTCGCATCAGGTGGCATCGCATCTTACTATGAACTCGTAAACCAGTATTATTACAGTAGTGATAAGGAGACGCGTGTAACGGCGTCATCATCACCTGAATCAATCACTTTTTTTTTTTTGAGAGAATTTGCTGATTTTCTCAAACGGCATTTTCAGCTTCACCAAACTTAAAGGGTTCCTCAAGCCGTGTGAAACGAATCACCTTCGGAGGTTTTCTAGAGGGAACGGCATCATGCACTAAGGCGTGTCCCCGTGCCCTACTAGATTTTCCGAGGAGTTCGAATCGGATCAGTGCTGCATCACCAGCTCATTTTATGTCCCCGCTGCCGGGGCAGAAGCGCTCCATATGAATGGAAACACCACAGGGAGAACGGGTCTGGTTTATGACCCGACCACGCTAGCCCAGTGCGGATTTAGTGGTTGTTAAACTTACATGCCTTCCGAAGCACAGACACGGCCGGCGTTTGGTAGGTCGCTAGACTCGCTAGTAATGATATATTATTTGCGAACACTGTCCCGCTCTCCGGAAGATTTGTATTGTATTTATTTATAACGTAAATCTGTGTGTCCGCCCGGGCATTGTCAACTCTACACAGTACTGCACACCCTGCGGACTTCGCCCTCAACTCATATGCATTGGCTAAGTGATTACGAGTACTATAATTATTCAATACAGATTGATGGAAACAGAGCACAGAAATAAAATTAAATGAAATTACTTTTAAATATATACTTTTTAAATATAGACTTAGTTGTCGATGCGAATAAATAAAGTGTCATGCATTTAGTTTTTGTTTTACTAGTAGATCAAAGTAGGAGATTAAAGATTGGCACAACGTAGGGCAAAAATTTATAAATTTTAAAAGAGTATGAGGGAAGCATTATTATTAATATATCCATAAATTTAAAATGAGGCATTCTATTCACAATGTTAAATGACTTATTTCACATAATGCCGCGTCGTGTCTATTTTGAAAACTTTATCTTATCCCAGTCTTATCTTACCTTATCTTATTTGATACTAATTACGATAAGTGCTACGACTAATTTTAAATGCGTTGGAAGTAAACTAATAGGTATATGAGATATATTATATTATTGTTAGTGAATTATTTATGGTATCAATGCAAGTTCGACAAATTTAATTAAAAACGTGAATTACGATAACGAATACCTCGACAATGTTCTGAAATACGGAAGGCATGTCGTTAACATTGGATAGCAATGCTGAATGCGAGTTACTTCACCATTCTATTTGTATAAACCTCGTTTGTCACCAGGCCGCTGCTGCAGTATCAAATGTCAAACAAAGTCTCGTTTTCACCAGCACTAAACCAAGTACTTACCTACATCGCACTACTGACACAATATTTGAGATTTTACCGTATTGTGATAACAGTACGGTTTCATTACAAATATCAGTATATTTTGAGTTGCAACATTATTGCATTGGCAGTGCGACATATTACTAAAATCAATTTTTCTATGCCATAGTATACCATATACCATTCATTCATATTATTATGCCTTCCGGTCGCGATGAAACTTTGATAAGTTGCTGTGCCACGCCCGCGAAGGTTTCTGATTCTGACATCGTAAACCCAATACTGGTGTACTAGTAGTAGCTATAGTTTGTTCATTATAGCTCGATACAGACCTGTGACATAACATCAAAATCGAAGACGTGACTTTGTAAAAGCGTATGAATTTATTTGACTACATAAAAATAAAATAATTTTATATAAACCATCGCTACAATTACTTTTGTGATTCCTTTTTATAACACGTAATATTTTATAAATCTTCTGTGCGTGTGTATGTCACTGAACTCCTTCTAAACGACTGGACCGATTTGAATGAAATTTTTTGTGTGTTCAAGTGGATTCGAGAATGGTTTAGATTTACAATTGGACCCGGTAGGTGGCGCTGCTATAGGGGTCCATCATAGGATACGGGTGTTCATAGCCGGCGAGCGAGCCACTAGTGTGTTAATCAATTTGTCAGCCTATATTTATTTTTCTTGAGTATATGTCGTTTATACATAATACTTCTACAAATTAGAAAATAAAACAAATTGGCACATTAATAACTTCAATGATGTTCAATTAATAACTTCAATTACCATTAGATGCAATTACGTCAGTATATTTTCTCAACCCTAGGCATGACAATTTGACATCCGTCACGGGTATAAAGCTATAATGAACAGACTACTATTGTAGCTAAAAACGGTTTCAACTTCAGGGTGCCTAGCCCCTGTTTTCTTTGTTATTTGATCACGTTAATTAAAACAAGAGTAGTATGGCCAAATTTTTTTTTTTTTTTTTTTTATACTTAGCACGGCAAATGACTCCACACCACCTGATGTTAAGTGGAAATGGAGTCCAGACGCGAAGACAACTGGTGCAGCGTGAAAACAACGCAGCATCAGTCAACCTCGCTCTGCCGGCCCACAAGGTGCTTCTTCACGCCTCGTTTGAAGGACCCCATATCATAGGAAAGAGGGAAAACATGTGCTGGTAGACTATTCCATCTTTTGGAGGTGCGACAAAGAAACGAGTCACCAAATTTTTTTGTGCGCGATGGGAATTTAAATTCTCCACGCTTGACATTAGAAGATGCTGCTTAAATGCAATATAATTACTTGCTTTCGTCAACGTGATCGAATGGTGAATGAAACACGCACTAGGCGTAGGCAGCCAGTCCGTAAACCTGGCACATATAGGGTGTAAAGAAAATTGGATGTAGAAGAGAATTATCCTCAGCGACATGAAGTAACTTCATTAGGGCCGAGCAACTGTAGGCAGCCTAGCCAATGTAGGTAATCCGATGCGTACTATTGCGTAGTGCCGTAAGAGACGACACCCTCTGCTAATAGAATTCAAGTCGTTCGAAACGTGACCTAAAATTTAAGGTGAATTTTTATTTTTTCATTAGCGAATGCCCGCGAATTGAGTGCTCGGTTCGTGTATGCGACAGCGCATTTAGTATAAAGCTAGTACTAAGCGAGCATGATTTTGATTATGACTACGCATTGGTTATTGCGTTGAAATCACCCGTGTGACGCATTACATTTGTACAAAGTATTCAAACGCGTCAAACGCTGCGGATACCGTATAAACAAACGAAGACACCGAGCGTTTAGTTTACGTTACAAGGGAAAAGTACGTAAGTGAAAAAGATAGCATTTGAACGATTACGCTTCAATTGTTTTGCAATTCGCGCACTAGGAACACTATATTTGCTTATATTTGTATAATATAGTAATTGTTTGTTAACATCACTAGATATAAACGTATTGAGACTGACTCACGATCACGATTGCCGTTACAGAAAAATATGACGTCCGACTATTTAAATGTAAAGACTATTGAAGCAATGCCTCCTGCCCCCCGACCGCCTAACCTTAGCCGCCTATCGAAAGCTATAGGCTATGGCTTTCGATATTGCTTTCATAGGCGTTAGAAAATGACAAGATGACGTCATAAACTATACACGTAGCCAAAGCAATCGGTTAGGCGGTCGGGGGGCTGGTGAGAAACGGCCAAAGTTAAAACTTTGCCATACAAATTATCTTTTTGTTAACGTGGTTTTTTATCAGATTCACTTCGGAGAGTGTGCAATGGAACTGTTTAATTTGAATCCCCCATCACCTTTCCATTATCACAGGACAACCGGACAAACTGCGCGGCGCCATAGATATAGGTACCTACAGTAGTGATTCCACCCCATAATACTATGTACGAAGCGTTTTGCGTCCACTTTTTTCTTATGTACCGCAAAGTAGTGGAACTCGTTTGCCTCAGTCTGTGTTTCATATCAAATATCGGGGTCTTCAAATCGTAAATAGGTAGGTACTTTCTGGTTACATCGTAGGCTACATCATCACTTACTATCAGGTGAGATAGTAGTCAAATGCAAGCCTCTAGAATTATATTAAAAAAAAATCATCACCGATCATTCACTATTCGGCGAATAAAACTCAAACTGGGTGCCAAGTGCGAGTTTTATTCGCCATTCGATCACGATAACGAAAACGAGTATTTATATGGCAAAATGTTAACTCTACTCGTATGCCGCCAGGAGGCGCTGCTTCAATGCCATACTAATTTTCGTTTTCGTAAACGTATTCGACTGAATACGGGTAGTAAACAAAACTCACACTAGGCACCCTGGGCTCCCTGGTCGGCCGGTGGCTCTCTAGATGGAGCTATCAGTTTTCACATATTAAGCGAATGGGAGGCGGGATTTTCTTCTAACACTTACGTACCGGTGCGGGCACAAGCCCGACCCGGGGCCCTGCTTACGCCTAATCTTGTTTACGATACGAATCCCGCCGCCGAGAAAGTTGTTGCGAAAGTGAGCCAGAGCTAAACTTATCTAGATCAGTTTTGTAACGCGCCCATGGCGACGGTATTAGGGTTCCGTACATTCACATAAAAGAAGGGGTAGACAGCAATAAACGTGATGTTGAACGGACTTGATGTGTTAGCAGTTGAATTATAACTGAGAAGGGTTTATGGAGCAAAATTAAAAAAGGCGCAGAGCGTTAGCGATAGCGATTGGTATTATTGAAGCGTCCATGGAGTGCGGTACGATGGCCGCTTTCCATCAGGCGGGCCGTATGCTCGTTTGTTTATTTAGTAAACAAGAAAAAAGTTTGTCATGTGGAGTAATACCTAACGTGATAAAGCCGTGGTCACAGTAATTAGGTACAGGTATCAAATGTTTGATCAAAAGAGCATAAGTCTAAAGCTGTTTATCCAAATGAAAATTCGTTGATATTAATATATTTCATAACACCATCAAACCCTAGCAGCCAGAAGCGAATGCTAATCACGATATTTCGGCAGCGGCAGCGTCCTGTTTAATTAACATAGAAACGAACTGAAATCAACATCCTAAATGACCTACTAACGCTGATGAAACAGTAGATCTACCGAACGTAAGCACTGTGCAAGCTAATAAAAATGTATTTGCCGAGTCGAAGCTACTCCGATCTCGGTTGTAAAAGGCCAGACGTAATCGGTCCAGCCAGATGAAAAGAACGTCAAAGGGCCCCCATGTTTACACAATACTCCTTTTTAGCGATCCCGAATTGAGACTATACGTATACGATGTTTCAGTAACACGGTAACACGATATCGACAAGTGAACAACGCATGAGAAATTGATAAATTTAAAAGGGAAATATTTATTTGTATTACAAAATAAATATTTGGTCAGCAAAATTATTATTTGGTCAGCAGAATTATACAATCGGTCAGCATAGGAAATCTGTACTGTTGGTTAGGTTAAGTACATTTTTTTTCCCGCGCGTAGCGTGGGCCAATCACGGAAAGGGGGGAGCGGCATAAGACTGCTGTTCAGAATAATATAAGTTGCAGACTGATTTAGAAATATTTGCTGACCATAAGTTGCTGCCCAACTAGCATTTTTTTGCTAACAAAAATACGAATACTTTGCTAACCGTTGATAAATAATTAGTAGTAGTAAATAACACACAATTTAAAATGAACATATTGGGCCTTTAATTCTTCATTGAAGTAAATCTGTGAAAAAGCTAGCACCGAGACGGTCGTAAACTTGTCCTTGTCGTACACTCAGATTATCGAGCAAAATGTTTTTTTATAAAGAAACGAATTGACATATCAATGTTTTCGTATAATATGACCCTATGGTTAAACCAATTGCTAGGTATCCTATTTTTATAAAATCGTAACATCATAATAACCATTTTATTCTTCCGGTTAAAGTGATTGATCCTGAACATTTGATAGGTAAGGAAGAACATTTTATTTAGCCTATGTATGTGTGCAATTAGAATTAGTGGGAATATTTTTAAACATTACATCTTGCTACTGCAGCTGTTTTCTTGTTCTTGCAAAATCAGAGTATGAGTAATTACAATTAAATTAGAAACAGGTTTTAAACAAAACCTTGCCTTTATCATTCTAAAAAAACCAGCCAAGTGCGAGTCGGAGTCGCACACAAAGGGTAACGTACCATTATCTATAAAAACGGCAAAAAAAATCATGTCTGTTGTATGGGAGCCCCCTTAAATATTTATTTTATTGTTTTTAGTATTTGATGTTATAGCGGCAACAGAAATACATCATCTGTGAAAATTTCAACTGACTAACCATCACGGTTCATGAGATACAGCCTGGTGACAGACGGACAGACAGACAGATAGACGGACAGACGGACCGACGGACGGACAGCGGTGTCTAAGTAATAGAGTTCCCATTTTACCCTTTGGGTACGGTACCCTAAAAATACCACAGTTATTGTAATCTTGGCCAGTACAACCATTATTAATAACTGGGTCTCGCCAAGGCTAGACTTAATAGAACTTTTTTAGGCAAGTACAATATAATATGCACGTCATATTTGTTTATCATCAGGCAAGCCGCAAGCCGTAATCTCATCATCTGTCATCATCATATATAAATGTTGTACTCTCAATCTATCTCCCAAAAACATATCTCTCAAATGGAAGAAGAGATAGACAGTAAATTGTATATTGCTTTAGTACTTAAAACTGTTCGAAGTTACTCTGATCGCTACCATATCAAAGCTTGCAGAAGGTAGGTTATGCACTTACCCACAGACATACCAAGGACAGCAAATGTGATAAAGAGTGTAAGTCAGCTAACGATATATAACCAATGCTAATGTGAATAGGATTGTCATTCGTAGTTCGTATGCTGATTCGTTCCCAAAAACAAGGATAAGAATACAGAGTTCAATGTAGAATCCTTTCCGGTTACTCAAAGTACAAAACCAAGATGGTGATGGCGTAGCGGTTTTTATAAGAGCTCAATAATTGTCGCCTGGGTCTGATGTAAAGTGGCCACCGCTTAAGTACTTACTAATGCCTGCTTCTAGGTATTTATTTATTTTATTAAGACCTTCCAACAAAACTTGTATGTATTAATTTCTTTCCACAGTACATAGTGTCTAAGTACTACACTTAAGTTAACTTAACTACATTTGTCCATTCACAATGATTCGTAAAGTTAATAAAGAAAATATTGACAGCTACCCTCCGCGCTAGTTAAAAAACTGTTACGGCAGAGTAGTATCGTCGTCTACTAGTAGCTAACATAAGTTAACAGCATACGCAAGGTGAACACATCAAATTAGCTTAACTTAACTCAATTTACTAATATTAATGTGTCAACTTTTTTTTTATTTTTTTTTTATTTTAGTTTTTAAATGTTTGTATCAATACATTAAATAAGAAAAAATAACAATCAAAACTTATAGCTAAACACAAATCTTACATAAAGGATGCCACAGCACAGGACTTTGGGCGGCGCTAACCCTGAGGTCCCGGGTTCGATTCCCGGTCGGGTCAATGTCGAAAACGAACTTTTCGATATGGTGTCGGGTCTGGGTGGTTGTGGTACCGTCGTTGTTTCTGATTTCCATGAAACGAGTGCTTTAGCTACTTACCTTGGGATCAGAACAATGTATTTGATGTTGTCTCATATATATATCATATATATTATATTATATATACATTATATATATATATATATATATATTATATATATAAATATATTATATATTATATATTCTGATTATACCACGTTTATCTGCCGGAATACAGCAATGTATATTCCGGCAGATAAAGGTATTAGGTGGACATACAGTCTGATTCTTGGTAGAATCCTACAACCAGCATAATACCAATTAAATTAAGAATTAAGAATCATAAGTGGGCAGAACTGCTGCCGGTTTCAAATTGATTATTACAATAATTTTACTACGGCACGTTTTTACCACCGAGGTGGATGTTTACTACGCTCTAGGCTCTCTCGTTGACCCAATTTCGACCGCACAAATTGTAGCAGCCAGCAGAGCTTATTAACATTCCACAATAATGTTATGATGACATGACGCTTTTGCATTTAATACATCTGAGATATAAAACATTAACAAATGAGGTAATGATACTGCACCAGCACAGCACCACATTGTTAGTTTTCGTGAGTGTTAGCTAGTGAAGTTAGCTGGAGTTAGAACTAAATAGAAAAGTATCGAAACAACGAGATGTTATTAGGGGTGCGCCGACCAAAAAATGACAAAAATGCAGTCACTGTTAAGTTGATATAATTGAAAATACTATCGTATTAAATAAACAAAATATACATTTAGTATCAAAGGGAAACTGTTTACAGTTAGTCCGATCCATAAATTCATAACACACTATAGTTTTTTCTACAATATCATTTAAAGTTGGGCAAAAGACAAGATAAATAGTGGCGGCGTTTAGTTGATATCTTATAGTTTATCTAAATTATTGTTCCTCTGATTTTGTCTAAACAGTTACCAATATCTTAACTACAAATCGTCAGTCTCACATTTTCGATTTATCAAGCGGTTATTTAAATTATTATTTTTCATTAAGCACCTTAAATTCCCCATACAAAAGTATGGCCGCGCGGCATCAAATAAATATGGACGAAGACATTTCAAATAAAATATATGACACTTGTCACTTACGTCCGGCTAAAAGAAATGAGCGAGGTCATTAATAACCCTTTTAACTCGCAATGATAATTTTCATAGTTGAGGCTCTCCGCTAGCCTTTTTCGCGGTCGAGCCTCAACTATGAAAATTATCGTTGTGAGTTAAGAGGGCTCATTAATGACCTCGCTCATTTCGCGGTCGAGCCCGGGATTTAATGTTTATAATTTCTTTTAATAACATACGGTCAGAAACGTGAATAACTCCCTCCTTGGTACCTCGATGTCCATTAGCTAAGCAAGGCGACTACCGGATAGCCTCCATTGGACAAGAAAAATAACTAGCTAAGTGGATTGAAACAGGACTTTCCCAACAAGACAACATTTGAACTGGAAGTACTGGATGATTAATTGATTCTGGTTATTATGTATTATATTATTCTAGAGTAGACAAGTATTGTTGAACTGAATTAGTATAACCACTTTGTTGACTCACGTTACGCTATGGATCATCACCATCATCATCGCCATGTAAACTCAGGGCGCCAAGTGCCAGGTTTATTTGACATTAGATCGATAGATAACGAGAACGACTAATTTGTATGGCATTGGAGCAGTGCCTCCTGGTAGAAAACGAGGTGAGTTAAAATTGTGCGTTACAAATTCTCGTTTTCGTGATCGAATGGCGAACAGAACTTGCATGACACCCACGCCGATGTTGGTGCGAGGGCACCGTCAGACGTGAGTGCATGTTTTTTGTTTAATTTTGTTTTTGTTTTTATTATTTTTATATATGTATAGTATAATGTACGAGTGTAAACGAACTATCCAAGGCATACAAATCCACGCGGTTTTGCTAAGGATGGATGTTTAGGTTTAACAAAAAAAAATGTAGATTCTTTTGAACAATTAAATAAAAAAAGTTTTTTTTAAAAAACAAGCTTTTATTTGAAAAAAACGTAACCCAATAATTATTTAAATTTAACATGAAATAGAAAAAATAACGCGAACTAAAAAGAAAAAAATAAACATTAGTGACATTTTTCATACACGCTCACATTCTCTATACCTACATCACCCTGAACAATGTATGTTGGACGACTTTCCCAATATACATAAAATTTTATGATAGGTAGACTAGGGACGTATATAAGTAAATATAGATATTTTCCAAATGTTATCTATATAAATAATATATATAAATTTTAAACGCTGGAGGCACTGATATTATTATGTGAGTGTGTGTAGTTTAAGTGTATAACGGATAGCGTACATCAGTGCCTCAAGCTTTGCAAGTGTATGCAAAATTTCAAGCTTAATCTGATACCAACAAATGGTCGAAAAATAGTTTGCAAATTTTGACGGACAACTTACTTACATACGAACAGTGCAAGTTAAATAAAAGCTTGTAAAAAATAAAAAAATATAATAGTGGATGAACGGTCAAGGTTGGTGAATCAAATCTTAACAGACCAATTATAATTGTTGCAACAATCTTTGTAAAATCGTTGAACCACTTACCTAAGACTTGATTGAATATTTTGTCGAAATTAACTTCATTCTTCTTCTCCATATATTTGTGCATTACACTCCGCACGCTGAAACAACGATAACAGAATATTAGCTTTTGTTTCTATTCATAATTATTGAATTATAGAAATTTGTATTATAGAAACTTCCAAAGGTATCACTTTAAAATGAAATATTGGGTCCTTACCTATGATATTTACGTTTTTATCTCACTTATTAAAGGTGTATTACTTCTAAAAGTCAATACCGGTTGTTAACATTATTATACACCTTTAATTAGGACTATGTTACTTAGGCTTCAGTAATAACAATGATTATTAATTTTGTGTCTTTATCGAAAAATTATTTTTTTTAATTGACAACTTTTTTGTTCGCGGAATTGTTCTTTTGTTTCATTGTAGCTTTGAAGGGACTTGATTTTTTTTCTTTTTAATGTCTGCTATATGTATGTAACTAGTGAAACAAACACACTACTCTACAATTTGTATAGTGTTAACATAAATAGATGCTAAGAAAATTAAAAAAACGTTAGTGCGAAATATTTTTCGTACTATTTTATGAATATTTTTTATAATATTATATTTAATATTATAAAAAATATTCATAAAAACAATTTCATAGGTAAGGACCTAATAAATAAATGTAAACAAACATCTCGATTGTTGGCGTTACTACAGCTGATCAAACCTGCAATTACTTTTATATTAGGGTTAATTTTCGTTTCGTTAGGTCTTATTCTGTAAATGTTGGTTACTTATTTATTGTCTATTTGTTGCGACTAATAAAAAGTTTTTTGTATTTTGATGGAGTTTTTGCTGCCGCAGTCCGTCGATGAAACATGACAATGGTACTAAATGGCACGCCGGCACCGAAGCGTTATTTTATCGTTTTGTTTACTGTGGCCGCGACACACGAGATTTTTTATGCGGACAACATAGCTTTAGACGTTTTACGACGTCTCTAACTCGAAGTTACGTAGTAACTATTAAGTAATCTGTGGTTATGGCATACCTAGTACTTGTTTTGTCTGACACGTATACCTTTTTGAGTTAAGTTTTATAGCAAGAAAACAAACGATCAACGCAAAATTAGGAGGCTGCTCCACCACAAATGTCTAAAATATGTTTGCTGATGATTGTGCTGGTTGGCAAGGGTTATAGGTATGACAATGTTTTTATATTTGAAATCGGGAAAGCTACATCCTAAAAAAAATACCGAGGTATTGGTTATCTTATCTCTAACTGAATGACATAACAACACTACGATGCTGTTAAATAACATTCTTGTTATATCGACATATTTAGAAAAGTTGCTAGACAAGCGGCCTTAATCAAGGCCCCAAACAACATTCAAACTGCGAAAAACTCCACCCGCGCGAGGAATAGAACCTGGTACCTCTGGTAATGAGACAGGTCTTACAACCTAGACTATTTGCAGCACTATACGCAGCGCAGCCTTCTCCATCTAAATATTTTTATAATATGTACGCAATACCATTTTATTACACGCATTCAAGTTGTTTAACACAATACAATTATTTATTTATAATGGTTGAAAAGCAGGCGAGCGCTCGCTGCACTGTTTGTTACTGGTCCTTTTATTGAGTTGCATCCAATACAGCGTCGTTTATTTCTTTTTATACGGTTCATTTAGCCATGAACAAGTATGGTAGCTCGTGGCTAGCGGTTTGTAAACTTCGCCTACAATGGCCCGATTTTAAAAATTCTAGGCGCTACTGTTTGTTTCAGAAACGGGTGAGGCGATATCTAAGTACACAACAACACATACAAGACATACATGGCAGACATGTAGGAGACAAGACATACATGGGCAGCCGTAGCTACTGGCGTCTGACCAAAGCCGTGCAATCGAACTTCTGTCAACCCTCGCTGCCACCATTGAGATGTCCTGACGGAACGGACGGAACTTTAGCTCACAATGTCGATCTCCTGGCCAAACTCTTTGCGGCTAACTCCCGAGTCGATGACTGCAATGCACAGGCACCTACAATTTTAAAATCAGGCAGTGTGCTCTCCGTGCGGAGCTACAGTCAATCGATGTCCGGAAAGCTAATGGCCCTGATGGCATCCCTCCAATAGTCCTAAAAATGATATGCTTCCAATTGTAAATATTAATTGCTATGCAGATGATAGCACGGTGCATGGGGGATATAACGGTCACCCAGCGGCAGGGGCGGGTCGAAACCGAAGTGAATCGAGTGAATCTTGTCATTGAGCTCAATCGGGTATTGGACCTCATATCTAATTGGGGCTCCAATAATCTGGTTGAGTTCAATGTCAAGAAAACACAGGTTCGTTCGTGTGCATGTGCGTTCACGGCAAAAAAAAGTCACCATTCTTCCCCTTCCAACTCTTCAGGGTACATCTCTAAGGCTGCAGAGCAATCAACATGCTCGGTATGACGATACGCTGCGATCAAAACCAAAGGGACTACAGAGTGCAGCGATTCTTTACGCCGGACCAGTTGTGCCTTTTGTACAAGACACAGGTACTTCTCTTGCGTGGAGTATTGCTCGCACATCTGAGACGGTTCCGCAAAGTACCTTCTCGACGCCTTGGACAGATTGCAGCGTCACGCTGAACGCATTATCGGCAATGCAGAAGTGGCAAATACTCTTGAATCTCTGCAATTGCGTAGAGATGTTGCGTCACTCAGCGTGTTTGCCCGCTTATACCATGGCGAGTGCTCTGAAGAGCTCTTTGACCTCATCCCACCTTCTTCCTTACTTCATAGAAGTACACGTGCTGCTCTTCGGAGTCACCGCTTCACTGTCTCAAATATCCCATCGCGCACAAAGAAATTTGGTGACTCGTTTCTTTGTCGCATGCCAAAAGATGGAATAGTCTACCAGGACACGTTTTCTCTCCTTCCTATGATATGGGGTCCTTCAAAAGAGGCGTGAAGAAGCACCTTGTGGGCCGGCAGAGTGAGCTTAACTGATGCTACGTTTGTTTTCAAGCTGCACCAGTTATCTTCGCGTCTGGACTCCATTTCCACTTGACATCAGGTGGGATGGAGTCATTTGCCGAGCTATTTATAAAAAAAGTACATACAATAGACGTGCAAATACAGATCAAACGATTTATTATAATTAGGAATGGGAAAACAGGCCGTTTGGTTCCTTACCGGTAATTAGTTACCGCGACCTTTTATAATCATAAGCCTGTCGGTAATTAATTATAGTAGGCCATACATTTGGGTTCGCTGCTGCTGTACAATAGCCATATCCCGCCTCTTTTAAAGAACTTTATGGTGTCCATTTTGCAAGAATCGGGGTAATAATGAGGTGGGAATATAAACCTAACAGGGCGCTGTAAGAATTAATGGTAAAGCGCACTGTTGTAGTCAAGGGTGGTTGACCAGGATGTATTTTTTTTGACAGTGGAAATCTTATTACCACCGCGCCCGGGGAGCGCGGATGGTTTTTTGGAGTTCTCCCTTCCAGATTTCGCTTCCCTGCCCAGACCCGAGGGTCTCGCTCGACAGGGATTTGGGAGGTGGAGGGGCCTACCCACTAAAAACCACAGCACATACCCTTTACGTGCCGCTAGGGTGATCCAGGATATACCCTGAGTCAATGACAAGTGGTGCGGTGACGGAATGGTTAGAGACATCTGATGATGAAGATAGTATGGTATCAAGGCAACAGTAAGGTAAGGTAAGGTAACACTGTAGTGTAAGTAGGTAGGACCGATCTAAATAAAAATCAGGATTTACATTATGCTCAAAATATACAAATGGAAACATGACAAAGTAGGTCTCCAAAAACAAACTAAATTAATAAAAGATATAAAGCAACCGAAGAAAAATGCGAAATACCTAGAAAATTCGAAATTTTTTAATCACCATTTTCTGCTGATCAAAACTCTGCTGATCTTCTCAAACTTTCAAAATGACTGTTCGTGAGTTTTTTACATTTAGTGTATTTCAGCTCCAACACTTTTGATCAGCAAAAAACTAGCCATGATGCAAAATTAGAAATACCAAAAAGATACCTAATGGATTTGCTTTTAATATCAATGTAGCGCAACTGACGTTAGTTATGACTACAAACAGCGTATTAAGTAGTCAGGAACGTATTTGCGTTCTAAATTTGGTCCCTCCAGTCGTCGCAAAGGTGCAATGTTTTCAAACATCTAAAAGTTTATTGCGTAGGTACCTATTTGCGCCGTGAAAGACGTCTACGACTTAAGCTCACGTCAAACAGTTAAGGTGGTTAAGGTAAAGGTAGCTAATAGGTATAAACAGGATGAACTGTACGTAGTAGGTACGTATGTCTATTATTACGATGCATCTGTGAAACGTCTCATGAGCCAGTTATTTTTCGAATGTTAGTTAAATGAACTAATTCAATTGTGTGTGACTGTTTCTTGTTAAGTGCATCACATAATTATTAATTCTATTTGTTTATGACTTCGTGAAGACTAAAATTGGCTATCTGATATATTTTTTTAGTTTTTAGGCGCTGTCATAGCTATTGGTCTTCCCATTAATGAAGTAAAAGTAAAGCAAATAGCCAATTTACTGTCTCACTGTTGGGCAAAGGCCTCCATCATTAAAATCAAGTCATCGCTACAATTGATGGATATTGGTTTAATCATCCATCACGCTTGCCAAATGCGGGTTGGTGATCGATCACAAACACGGGGTGCATCGAAAAATCAGGAAAACACTTTGCCTGACCTAGGAATTCGAGCTAGGACCTTCGGGTATTGGGCGAGCGCTTTGCAACTCGGCCACCAAGGCGAGTTCCTATAAATAAATAACTCATATTATGATACAGAGCCCTACGGAAGTACTTCTGCATTACGCATTATAGTGTGAAGGGACTATAGTTTTACAAAAACACAAATGTTGAAAAAATTTCCACGAGCAGGATTTGAACCTGCACCCTTCTGACATACCGGGTCAGGTGCTCTTCCAATTGAGCTATCGTGGTTCCAACCAGCCCGCCGAAATTATTCAGCACTATTTACTTTTTACTTTGAAAGCCAAAGGCACCCATTCAATGTCAACAACCACCGTCATTAACACCCGATCATAATATTTTTACAAATACTAAAGATCAGTTAAGAAGTAGGCAAGCTATTTATAAAATGTTTTTGTTTTGTTTATATAATTTTACCGCAAATTTTTGTTGTGAAACAAATTACAGAAACACAAATGTTGAAAAAATTATATAGTTTTACGTAAATTTTGCTTGTAGTGTCATTTTGTACGAACAATAAATGGTATTACCTACTGTTTGTAACACATTTTTATCTTTTTGATTAGTGTCTAAGAGAAGTAGTTAACAATTTATTGGACATACATTGATTTTGACTGCCCTAGCGGAGGTAATTTTATATATTTTTACTGTGATTTTATTAAGAAACACGGAACATTTTTTTTTTCAATACACATTTGTATCTGAATAATAAGGTAAATTATTATGATTTGTTAGTGTATTCAGTACCATGATCGATAGAATTAAATAAAACAAGTAACACATTTTGAAACAATCAACCCAAATCAAAATAGTTGTTAATTCCATGTAAGTATGTTTTCACTATAATAAGCCATTAAGAATTGTAGCATTCACTACCATTAACAGAAATGTCAGAGATTTGCGTGATGAAAGGTGATGGCGAAATAGCACGCGAATGTAGGTACCTATAACCAAGTTGATTTGTGCACAAGAATCTTTGAAGTAGGTTTTCTTTGTTTAAGTACGGTATTCACAAAAAAACTTAACAGGTTGACCGCCTACAGGCCCAGGCACAATAGAAATTCAATTGTTTGTCCGACATAATGGCGTTTGGTGTTAAATACCTAATAGCTATGGCAAGAAGTTTTTACTTCACCAGGAACTGGCTATTGACTGTCGGAACTTTGTCAAGTGTTAGAACCAACAAACCAAACTGACCCCCTAGACAAGTGGCAAAACGCTAATAGAATAGAAATTATATAAAATTATTATTGCATTTGTATGGGATTGACATAAACGTCATTTATATACGTGTATCGTTGACTTATGTCCATCCCGTACATTAATTATTCTATTTGATTTCTAACAGACAGACCAACGATAGAGAAAGCTCGTGGACCAAGAAAAGTCATTGTAATTTAGTTACAATGAAAAATATTTTGTAGTTTATAGCATGGCGAGAACCAAATCTAGGTAAGTGTGTCAAGTTTCATTTATCTTCTAAATTTAAATTTTAAATTATATTATTTAAAATCTGTCCAAGTAATCTAAAGTGATGGAAGCCTCCTTGAGCGTCTCTTTTCCACCAACCAGCCGTGCTTTAATATGTCGCGACGGGCACGGAAGATGGAGACTGGACGTGGACGATACAACCATGGAAATGGCTGGTTACTAATACTTTCATTCGGAAGCACATGAAAATTAGACGTCTAAGCGGCAATCCTGTTTGTTTACGATAGTAGGACCGGGCGCACAGCTTGCTGTTGTTTTGAGGATGATGGCTTGGTTTGTGAATGGAAGGTGTAAGCTGCATTCCTTTTGGCCCTGGAGGCGGATTGAGGATCTGCTTTCATGTTTATACGTGGGGTGATTGTCTGGTAAAGGCACTTCTAGCGAAGGAACAAATGGGAGCAACTGTCACAACAATACTCTTACTTTACCTTGGTGGGCCATCGCATTGAGAGCGTGTGTATGCTAGCTTTAAAAACGTCCTTATTCGTTACTAGTTCCTGCATATGCGAGTGTTGGTAGAACTCTGATGATAACACCCCAGGTGTTTTACTTGGTGCGAGTCCGTCGAAAATCAAAGCCACCGCAAGTAAATGAAATAAAATATGATAATTTGGACCAATCACTATCACATAAATCTAGAAGTATTATTCATTATTTATATAAAATTGTGTGATAGTTTAGAGTTTCGCTCGTGACCTTAATGATGTCAAATAGTGTAAATAAATCAAGTCACATTATTATCTGTCGCAGACCCGTAGCATATGCATCATACGACAGCACCGACGCAAACGAGAGGTTATCGTATTACTAATCTATTTGGATTAGCTTACTTACTACTTCCTGAAGTAAATGCTAAATATTTTAAAGATACTGTTATACTTATTAGTAGGATGTATAGATGAATTTAAGGACGGTTTTAGCATGATTTATAATGTAACCATTTGTACAACGTGTTCTATAAATTTGAGAGGCTCTGTGGTAGGTATATCAGGTAGTTAGGGAGGTTTAAGCACAGAATAATTAGTTTAAGTATGGATTCAAAAAAATTAAGCTTTTTGCGGTAGACACCTTGGATGAGTGGCTAAAACTACATACCTAATCACGAACTCTTTTGGGTTTCTGAAGGCTCGTTATTTAGTTTCGGTTGTCGTAAGACAGCAGTCGTTAACTATCACCAAAGAGATTTAATCATCATCATCATCATCTCAGCCAAAAGACGTCCAGTGCTGGACAAAGGCCTCCCCCAAGGAATATGAGGGGTATTTGCCGTAATCGCCACGCTTGGTAGGCGGGTTGGCGATCGCAGTAGGTTGAGAGTAACCTCTGAGAGATGCTGTTGGCCATCCTCTGGAATAGTCCATTAGTCGGCTTTTACGACACCCACGGGAAGAGATGGGGTGGTGCAATTCTTTATCCCCGGCACCACACAGGGAAAGAGATTTAATATAGTAGGTAATAGAGCGGCTATTAGAGACTATTTCATACAAAAACTTTGAGCTGGGGCGCCATCGCCATCTAACATTGAAAATCCACACAGCGTATTAAAATCAATTAGAATAAGTTTCAGCTATAACACGGTAAGTGTCGCTCTACAATAGGGATGTTCAGTTATGATTACGACGTATCGATAATTTTGATAAAGGTTAACCAAAATCGGTAGGCATAAAAAATATTGGGTCTTTACCTATGAAATTGACGATTTATTCTCACACATTAATAAATGTATTTCTTCCAAAACTCAATTATTTGTAAATATTTTTATATACATTTAATTAAGACTATATTAATTAGGCTTTAGTAATTACAATTATTTTTAATTTTGTATCTTTAATGCCCATTTTTCTAAATTGACAATTTTTTAGTTAGCTGAATTGACCTTTTGTTTCGTTGTACCTTTGAACTTTTGAAGGTACTTGTTTTTTTTCTAATTATGGTCTGCTATATTTAGCTAGTGAAACAATCATAGTGGCCTTTAATTTTTAAAATGTTTACATTAAAAGATGCTAAGAAAATTTAAAAACGTTAATACTTATATAAAATATTACTTAAAAAAAAGTAATACAAAACGTCAATTTCATAAGTAAGGACCTAACATGCCCGCCCTGCTTATAATGCAAACGGGTCTACTTCAAAGTAAAATCTAACATGGTTGTTTAATAGGATTTACGAATCGATTCGTAGGAATGATAAGGTAAAATGATCGACTATAACAGATAGTAGTCGACGTTTAAAAAAAATATAAAAAAATTAAAATTCGTATTGGCCCTTTTAGTTTAAATAAGTAGTAATATTCTGATTAAATGATCATCGCGTCGGGGGACCGCTGAGGTATAACTCAGTTTTACTGATACAGTGCATAACAGTCCTCCAACGTAATGATCATTGTATCAGAATATTACTACTTATATTAAACTTAAACTTAGGATATTAAAATATTATCTATAACATTAATCGATAAATAAAACGACATCACTAAATCATCTACAAAGTCTACCTAAAGTAGTGCTTTTGCTTTTTACCACTAGAGGTAGGTATAGGGGTTAGGCAAATGTTCTAGAATAATTTATTAGAAATTATTGTATTGGCAGATTATTGGGTAAATATACAAAATTCTTATGAAAATAAACTGTAATCACGTTCAGCCATTTTACCATATCGGGATTGCATAACGCAATACGCAATTTGGCAATTTTCCGTAGATTTTGTCAAATCTATTCGGGCACAAACAGGGGGCCTACCGCCTAACTCTATTGATATCGCTCTCGCTATCGCGCTCTATAGTTTATGGCGTAATCTTGCCATTTCGAAAGCTATATAAAAGCAATATCGAAAGCTATAGGCTATAGCTTTCGATATTGCTTTCTTAATGCTTTCATATCGCTTTAGAAATTACAAAATGACGCCATAAACTATAGAGCGCGATAGCGAGAGCGATGTCGATAGAGTTAGGCGGTTGGGGGGCTGGACTGCACTAAAGGGCGTATCACATCGAACTGTTGACTGTGACTTGTTACCACTTGGTAAAAAGTTGTGGATCTTACAGTTTCGATCTCTATGTCCTATCTAGTATTTAGTTAAATGTATTTGACTATTACCAACTCGCATAGGTCTCAAATCAGGCTGACGGTCTCTGCTAAGATGACAAGCCTGAGATGTTCATAGGTAAAATGATGGCACTTCTACAGAGCACCTATAATGTTAAACAAATTTTACAAAACACAAGAAATAAGACCGAACTTTTCTAAATTCCCACAGTACCACGGCATACACAAGTGGTTACGTGAACTTTTCCAGACGATCGCTGGTACAGGATACCTAAACTTGGAAGGTAGTTTGCGATAAGGTCCATTTAGTTCCTCAGCAAATAAATTTGCCTTGATTTTTTTTAATTCGTCAGTTTTGGGGTTTCTTTCGCAAGCGGACGACAAGGCGTTAGTTAGGCGACAAGATGTGCTTTGAGCTAAACAACTCAATGAAACTCAAAACCTTAGTGATGTAAAGTTTTAAATCGTAAGGTAGATACATAGTGAAGTAATGTTGTTGTTTACCAATTATAGAATAAGTTTTCCGCACTCCAGTGGAGTTCAGTGTTCAATAAGAGATCAGTAAAATGAACAATGACGAGTGATCATGGTTAGGTGCACAGTACCTATTAATTGCTTAATTGGCCTATTTGAGTGAGCTAATGCACTATGTTTTGAGGTACGTACGACAGAAACGCAGAATAAACATTCCTACTAAGTAGGTAATCCATCCTAGAACGTAGGAAGTTGGACCAAACATCAAATTCAGTCCCTTCTTTACTGTATTAAGGATGAGTTGTAATTACATACGTATTTAGCCAATAAAAATTGACAAATGATAAGATTTTGCGATGTCTTACACATCGCAAAATCTTGGTAAAACTATACAACACAATACTTATAGGAAGGTACAATACAATAGACATCTATATTTCGTTCCATTTCTTGCTGAGAAAAGCCACTGACGAACCCTCACATGGGAAATGTCATTATCATCCACATGCAGATGTACTGTAGTCTGTACATACATACATTTGCAGCATCCGGAGAGTATTTGTTGCCAACTAACTGATCGAGCCCTATTTACATGTTTCTTGAAGAACCTCATGTTATAGCACACGGGACACTCTTTGAAAGGCAGCCTATTCAAAATCCTACAGGTCCACTGAAGGAACGAACAGAAGTCCCTTGATGCAATACATGCGTCAAGGGATGTTGGGTTAACTACTAGAAGAATGTATACAACGAACAGGAGGCATTAAAAAGGCAACCAAATAATTATTAGAGAAACAAAACTGGATAACAAATTTAATAAATAAGAACTACAAATATGAAAAGCGCCGCGCGGCGCCGCCTAGAAATCATGTCTAGCTATATGAAAGGAAAAGTACTACACAAGAAACAAGCCTAATGGGAGGAAGCAAAGTACCGGACATAATCTCTTCAGAAATAAACAAAGCTGTGAAATCTCAAAAGAAAGATAAAACTCCAGGATCAGACGGCATTACCCGTTGGTAATACCCGTTTCTCATACTAAATAAAGATCACCTAATACCAATTCTCAAGTACGACATAGTGAAATTATACCCAACAAATGGACAACGTTGACTATAGTACTTTTGCACAAAATAGGGGATAAAAACAATATAAATAACTATAGACCTATCAGCCTATCGTCAAATATTATACAGTCTTTGCCAAAATAATACTCGCCAGAATAACTAAGACGTTAGATGAAAATCAACTAAGAGAACAGGCAGGATTCAGAAGCGGATACTCGACTGCCACATTCATGTTTAAATCAAACAATTATTCGAAAAAAGTAAGGAGTTCAATTTTACCTTCTATTGGTGCTACGTGGACTACAGTAAGGCTTTTGACCAAGCACTTAAGAACCAAAGTGTTCAAAACAAATACATTAGAATACTTAAAAACATATATGATAACAGCAAAACTAAAATTAAACTAGAGAAAGAAGGAAAGGAATTCAAAATAGAAAGAGGCGTATGCCAGGGCGACCCCATCTCACCGAAACTTTTTACGGCAGTTCTAGAGAAGATCTTACGCCAATTGGATTGGGAAAAATGTGGGCTGTCTATTAACGGTGAAAACCTATCACATTTAAGATTCGCGGATGATTTGATAATCCTCTCGTCGACGAGTGAGGGCCTGCAGATGTTGTTGAATGAACTAGATATAGAAAGCCAAAAGGTCGGATTTGTCATGAACACACAAAAAACCAAAACTATGACAAATGGGAAGCAAGAACCTATCAGGATTAATAACAATCTGATCGACTATGTTGATGAGTGAAATTCAAAATAGAAAGAGGCGTACGCCAGGGCGACCCCCTCTCACCGAAACTTTATACGGCAGTTCTAGATGAGAGCTTTCGCAAATTGGATTGGGAAAAATGTGGGCTTGTCTATTAACGGTGAAAACCTATCACATTTAAGATTCGCGGATAATTTGATAATCCTCTCGTCGACGAGTGAGGGCCTGCAGATGCTCTTGAATGAACTAGATATAGAAAGCCAAAAGGTGGGATTTGTCATGAACACACAAAAAACCAAAACTATGACAAATGGGAAGCAAGAACCTATCAGGATTAATAACAATCTGATTGACTATGTTGATGAGTATGTATACCTAGGTCAAATAATTTCCCCTACACATCTAAAACCACAAAAGAAATTGATACACATTGGAAATGCTAGGGTCTGAAGGAAATTATGAAAAACAGTGAAACCAACATCAAACGGAAACTATTTGATACCTGCATACTTCCTATACTTACTTATGGTTGCCAAACCTGGGCAACAAAAACCCACAATAAGAAGATCGAAACATGCCAGAACTCCATGGAAAGAAGTTTTTTTTTTTATATATACGTAGCTCGACAAATGACTCCACTCCACCTGATGTTGAGTGGAAATGGAGTCCAGACGCAAGGACAGCTGGTGCAGCGTGAAAACAACGCAGCATTAGTCACCCTCGCCCTGCCGGCCCACAAGGTGCCTCTTCACGCCTCGTTTGAAGGACCCCATGTCATAGGAGGGAAAACGTGTGCTGGTAGACTATTCCATCTTATGGAAATGAGACAAAGAAACGAGTCACCAAATTTCTTTGTGCGCGATGGAATGTTCGAGACAGTACAGGGGTGACTCCGGAGAGCAGCACGCGTACTCCAATGGAGGAAGGGAGAAGGTGGGATATAGTCAAAGAGTTCTTTAGACCACTCATTGTGGTATAAGCGGTAGAAGACGCTGAGTGACGCGATATCTCTCTCCGCAATTGCAGGGGCTCGAGAGCATTAGTGACCCCTGCATTGCCGATAATGCGTCCGCTGCAATCTGTCCAAGGCATCGAGAAGGTACTTTGCGGAACCGTCCCAAAGGTGTGAGCAATACTCCACGCAAAATCGCACCTGTGTCTTGTACAAAAGGCACAACTGATCCGGCGCGAAGAATCGCCGCACCCTGTTCAGGTCACTGAGTTCTTCGATATATCAGATATATATTAGAGATCTTGATGGTTCAGATCGCAGCGAATCTCCATACCGAGCATGTTAATGCTGCTCTGCAGGCCGAGTGATGTGCCTTGAAGAGAGGGAAGGGGTAAGAATGGCGACTTTTTTGCCGTGAACGCGCATACCTGTGTTTTCTTGGCATTGAACTCAACCAGATTATTGGAGCCCCAATTAGATATGAGGTCCAATACCCGATTGAGCTCAATGACAAGTTTATTAGTTATTTCCATGTGGAAGCATATCCTTGATAAGCAGAAGGAACAGCGTGGGGGATAGAACAGACCCTTGAGTATGCTGGGGAAAATGCTATCCGATAGAATCAGAATTGACAACATCAAGAAACAAACGAGAACAAAGAATGTTATAAAAACAATAAAAAGCTAAAGTGAAAGTGGGCAGGCCACACAATCAGGGGAAGTGAAAAAAGGACCAAATTAGTAATGAATTGGTTCACAAGTGGCAGGAAGAGAAAACGTGGTAGACCCTTTAGACGGTGGGTTGATGATATCAAAGCCGTAGCAGGTGGTATGTGGACAAGAGTAGCTAACAAACAATAGAGAGAAATGGTGGCAGTTGGAGGAGGCCTTTGTCAATTAGTGACACACAGACAGACGGAGGCGATGCATATTGAACTAGTGTTACCGAAAAACTTATTATAAATAATCATGTAAAATACTATGCTTACTGCTATAAATGCTTAAAATAAATATATATGGAATTGCAGAAAATTTTGTATACTGATCATCAGTATATAAAATTTTCTTCAACTTAATTTTTCCAAACTTCAGTATGAAGATGACACTAAATTATTATGATGATGACTGTACTACACATGCTGTATAGAACAGCAATAATGAAGTTTAGTGAAACTTAAACCCTTCGCTATAAAAGACACAAAAAAGGATGTACTATGGCCACATACGCTTTACCAGTCTAAAGGCGAAAATCCTTTGCACCGGGTCGCTCGCTTTTAATATAAGCCACAGCTGCGGCGGCGATGCGCGTGCCCGCGATTTGTTCTTCAAACCGGTAAAGCCTTCGACACCCCCATAGTACCTAGATGAAATGCACTTCGCCCAGCAATGAGGAATTGCCTTTCCATCCAAAAACAAAGGATTTATATCTATAGGTAACATGTAATGAGTACTATAAATTATTTTGACTCTACAATCTCCATCACAAGCAAATAAATAAATTAAACAGTAAAAAAATATTTAAAATTTTTATATATAAAAATAATTAATGACATAGTTAGATTATACCGAAAAATTTAAAAATAGCATTTGAAAAATATAACATGCCTATAATGGTACTTAAACCTAACCTTGACTTAAGCCTTTTATGTTTAGATAAACAGCAAAAGCATGTTTACATTTTTGTTTGCAATTTTATTGATTATATTTACAATGACAATAAAAAAATTTGTTTAATTTGCAGGAAGTAATAAAATTATATAATAGTTATTGAACTTCCTGAAAAATATATAAATGAAATAGCAAATATGAAAATTTAATAAAGTAAATAATTGATAATAATAACAATATAATATTTTTCAATAATTTTGTGCTCGTGGCGTGCACTTGGTGCAGTGGACTAGTGTAGGCTGATGATGATGTTGAAATAATTGATGCCTTAAAGGCAAGTTTCACAATGCAGGTCAATGGATGACTGACCAAATGTATTATTTCAGAGCCTATCCTTATATGCTGTCATCATAAATTTTTACACCTAAAAAACTGAGCCATCCAAAATGAGTTATTCAATTAAATTAAAAAGTTATGTGACTAGATTATTTTTAAAATAATTAATACCTACAGATACTATTCAAATATTTTGATTTATATGTAATGTAGATACGCAAAATTTTATAGCCTGAATCCATCATCTTTCTTATTAAAAAGTATTAAATATTGAGTACCATAGATAGACAACAAATTTAAAAATTATCTATAGTATCAGTCAGGAATGTATGAAGTTCATTGACCTCAACAAATGTTAATGACCTAGATGAAAAACTATTACTTATTTAGACTTTAGTACAAATAACACACTGTCACCTAGATTAAGAGCAGATTTAAAATAAAACAATAACAATGTATTATATCAATTAATTAATTGCTGTTGTTTCTTTCAGTAATTGGAATTACTTTCTTGACTTTAAGTTCCTTCAGAAATAGTAATAGTGAGTAGGTACCTTACCTACATATCTTTAGATTAGATAGCTACCAGAAAAAACAACATAAAGATTATAATCATCCCTCTTTTTATTGAACTGATCTAAATCAATTTTGTAAACAATTGCTTAAACATTTTATAGGTCATGAATGTTTCATACAGTGTTCGACTCAGGCGGTGGCAAATTACCTTGGGTCTGGTAAAACAATTTTTTTGCTAGCTCTCGCCGCTGGAGTGCATTTTGATTTCTCCATTGCCATCAAGTAGCTGACATCTGCCAGCACAGCTTCGAGGTCCGCCATTTTGAGACCGAATTTAACACTCTCACCAGCCGAAAAATAAATAACACTTCTCCACAACACAAACACCAACTAAATTAAGTTGATTTCCAGCTGATAGTCATAACCCTTCTCACATGACGACTGTTCACTGCTTCGCTATAATTTTGTTGATGAGTGGTGACACATGCTGATCATTTACATCCTTCTAGTATTTTATATAGGAACACGCACGACCTTACATAGCTACTACCGAACAATTGTTAATTTCATGTCCGTATTACCCATCCGAAAAGACTATTTGTTAAGACTTGAGGGTAAAATAAAAAATATACATTCGTAGTAATCGAAAGGCATTTCTCACCACCCGTCACTTCCTTCGCAACTAACTACGCACACAGACAAACTGTCGCGTTTGCTTCACTTCACTCACTTTTGCATAGCACTCACACAACAATTGACACATCAATGAATATGACAATACGTGACATATACCACACCACTACAAATACAAAGCTTGTTCCTGATCTATTTAATTTTATAAATTTCATAATTATCCCTCTGGGTCCAACTAGCAGTGCCAGCGCCAGCCGACAATTGGCGCCAACATCAGCAAAACTCAGCGCATAATCTTCTAAATTGAAACCTTAAAACACAAAATATATTATAGATCAAAGTTATATTCGCAAAGGTATCGTCTGCGTCTTCTGTTTTCCTGCTAACTTATTTCTATTAAGTGGACTTCACTCTTGGCAAAAATATAAAAATTCTCACTCACGTTTCACGTTACTAAGTTTCTGGATATTTCTATGCGTTTTGTCAAATAAATAATGCAATAACTAAATTATTGTTTTTGTTGATACTTTACAGATTTAATGTTTCAAAATCCTTGTATCAAAAATTGTTTCCATTATGCTGACGTACACATGGTCTAATTCACGTTTGTTGTTATGCCCTCATTTAGTGCGTAATTAGGACGTAATTACTGCAAAGTGCAAACATAAAATAGTTAGTGCCTTTTTAGTCTAAGAAATAAAGACCTTTTTAGTGTGTACGCTGGCATCTCGATCAAGCTGGCGTACACGTGATCGTTCTCGAAAACTACTTATATTATAGAAACGAAATTTACACGCACATTTAGTGCCTTATTAGTGCCCCCGCTATGCAAAATTTGCTCTTAAATGAAGGGAGATATTAAACAAGACTTGTGAATGACATTTCGAGCTGGCGTCTATACAGCGTACCCATATTAGTGCTTACGGAAAGTGAACTTCTCTTTTTAAAATTGTTATATGTATTATATTAATGCGTGAAATGGACTTCTTGGCGGGAAAGTGAAGAGTCATGTCTGCGGTTTTGTTTTATTTTCAAAAATTTGTGTTATGTCGAATATTAATGTGAAATAATGGTGGATTATTAACCGTTAAGTGTTCGTAAGTGTGCATGAGTGTTGGCAAATGAAACAAAACAGTGCAACTTTACTTTTCAAATTCTCTCAAGAAGTCCGCCGAGGAATTAGTAAAGCCCCACATCTTTACTGAGATACTCGAGGGGTTGGGGGGTATATCATTTCTCACTTCTCATTTTTATTATCATTCATCATCATACTGACTGGAAGGAAGTATTGTATATTTATGTATTACTTGTAAGAAAAATTACTTTGACACTGGCTAAATGTGCTAATCGCACGAAGCCATCAACTAAAAGAAAAAAAAAAAAATGCGTGAAATTCTGACTCTGTCAGTAGCATAGTTTATGTGAATTCGCAGTGGAACTACTTAAAAAAATATGTAAAGTTCTATTCATACTAGAAGTACAGACAAGTTCAAAAGTGTTTTCAAAAGTGACAAGTTCAAAAGTGTTTAGCTACGCTACAGACGACACAGAGTATCGTAAGAAAAGAACTTCCATCCGGCATGTTGGTCAATCACGATGCGCTAGCGTTTGTGTAGTAACAAGCGCCTACGAAGCTTTGTTTTAATTTTACGGCACTTTGGACCTTATTTCAACTGAATCAAAATAAGGGATTGGTTTTTCAAATGAATATGTCCAAGAATTATAACAATTTAAACTTTTGCAACATAAATATTACATGGCGGACTTAATGCCTGAGGCATTCTCTACCAGTCAACCATAGGGTGGTGCAGAGATAACATTGGTAGGTGCAATTATGATATATGATTGTAAGTAACTATGTAATACATACATAAATATTATTATATATACATAAACATACACAAAATACATAATTCTAATAGGACGTTATTGAGATGATTCTGCCATGGTTCCATCAAACAAGAGCTGACGGACTTTCTTTTTAAAAGCATCACGACTCGTAGCCATCCTGATTTCGAGAGGCAGCGCGTTCCACAGGAGAATGGATTGAATGTGATAGGAAGAATGAACAAAACCAGATGTATGAGAGGGACAGAGAAGGAGAAGGTTATTTGAGGACCGGAGATTTTTACTATGAGAGGAGCAAAGGTACTGAAAATAGGGAGCAAGATAAGAAGGAGCATTTAAAGAATTTAGAAGCGAATACAGTGTGGTGAGGGCCCGTAAACGTCTTCGTTGGCGAATAGGCTACCATTTCAGCTCCAACCTGAACTGCGAGATGTGGTCATATTTCTTCAGGTTGTAAATGAATCGGATACTGTTATTGAGTAATCTGTCAAGCTTATCAAGCAAATCAGCATTAAGATCATAATAACACACGTCACCATAGTCGATCAACGGGAATATTAAGGTTTGCACAAGCATTATCTTCGTCTTGAGTGGTAAAAAATTTCTTAAACGATTCAAGGACCGCAATGTCCAGGTAACTCTTTGACTCACACTAGCAACCTGCGAGTGCCAGCTGAGAGTAGTATCAAGATGTAAACCAAGATTTTAAGTGGGATTTACGGCCACACCAAACCTACGGGACCAGTCATTTATCGCTTCCAAATCCTGATTAATTCTCCTGATGGCAGCTGGTAAGTCGTCCACACATGCTTGGGTGTAAAGCTGAAGGTCATCGGCGTACAGATGATACGAACACTGAAGGTGGTGAGTGATGTTATTAATAAATATAGAAAATAATAATGGAGAAAGAATACCGCCTTGTGGAATGCCAGACTCCAGGTCACACCACAACGACGATGTCTCATCAACGCGGACCGACTGCTGACGCTCTCGAAGATATGAAGAGAACCATTCCTGCACTTGAGATGAAACCATTAGATGAGAAAGGATAGCAAGGAGAATATCATGACTGACGGCATTAAAAGCATTTGAAAAATCGATGAGTACTAAGACTGTGAATTTAGTATCCTCCATGCCTTGTCTAATGTCGCCAGTCATCTTAAGGAGAGCGGAAACGGTGCTGTGCCCAGGCCTAAAACCCGACTGAAGAGGACTAACGAGGTTATTCAGTTGAATAAACTTCGAAAACTGCTTATGGACACAGGCCTCGAGTGCTTTGGATAGAAATGGAAGAATGGATATGGGTCGAAAATGAGATGGATGGGAAGGATTGGGAATCTTAGGTAAGGGACGCACATAGGCCTTACGCCATTGTGAGGGGACTTGGCCTGATAGAAGAGAAAAATTTATAATGTGGGTAATTGGAGGAACGATGTAGTTTAATATTGAAATTATCATGCGGCGACTGACGCCATCATGTCCCACGGCTCCGGATTTGATGGAAAGGATAATCTTTTTGATTTCATCCTCAGTAACAGGAGAAAAAAAAAGGGTCAATATTTGGACGAGGCAGACTTTTAATGTGGTCAACTGTACTACAAATGGTTGAACGATCCATACTAGCAGTAGTGGTGAAATGACGGTTTATATCGTCCAACACAATTGTGTTAGGCAGAACAACACTACGCGTCTTACCAATACCTAAAGTTCCAAGGAACTTCCAAATATCGGCAGGGGAAGAAGATGAGATGTTATCAAGGATGTGTCGGCGTTTAGCATTGCATTGTTATGTATCATATGTGATTCATGGGACAGGGAATGGGCTAAGTTCTTGAGCTGCGGCAACTCGTAGTGGTGTTGAGAGAAGTAGTGGTGTTCCGGCTATTCTATAAAAGAAATAGAAAGAAGGACTGGGATAACAGTGAGTATCGCTTTTATGTCAAGTTTTTATTAAATATTTATTAAGGAGTTTTCTTTCGTCAATCGTCTTATTTGTAAGACAAAGTAAGTATAGTTAGGTAATGATTACAGATCATAGTGAAAGTTTAGCGATTACATTACATTAAAAGCTAAACCTATTTATGAATAATATATAATTATTTAATTAAAAACGATGACATAGTTGTTTACTACACGAGTAAATATAAATCTGAACGCGTTGCACCCTTGCACTGCACCGCAGCGTCCACAGCAAAACAGAAATTATTGAAACAATATTATGGCGCGCAGGCAGGGTGCGGTTTGCGGTGTGTGCGCGATCGCGCGGAAGTGTGCAATCGTAGTAGTGAAGTGACTTCAAACGGTTCAGTCCATTATGGGTAGCTTGACGTGACGCCGAGTGTACACTAATCACACTTCAAACAAAAATACTATAGTTATATTCGTATCTCAAACAAACTTATCAATTTTAATGATATGCAGAGAAAACTAAAACTGTCAATAGAAAACATAAAAAAAGTTTGTTCAACTGAATTTTATGCGGTTTTAACTTTCCGTAGTAGTAGACCCTAAATCGCATTTAAGTTCATTTGTTTATTGGTTTGAAATAATTAAAACTTTAGAGTAGTACGTATGAGATACCAAAATGTAGAATTACTCTGAAAAATAATGATTAATGCTCTAAGCAAATCAGAGAAAAACAAAGAATTAACTTAAGATTAGGCTGTATGAGCTAGATCCCCACGCTTATAATAAATGAATAATTAATAAGAACATACTGTCACTGGTGTCAATGTCAAAGCTGTCAATAAATTAATATCCAATCCAATCGCTCGAACTTTAATCTAAAATGAGTAGTAATTTTTGATAATGATAGACATTAAGTAGCCGGTGATATAATACCGAAAGTTGATAACAAATAAAGTTTGGCCAAGCATTCTAGGAACAAATAGACAGTAAGTAAAATTAGCTGAACTTCAATTAGAATTTATGGCGACCAACTCATTACTAAAACTTGTCCATATTTGCAAACTTAAGGAAAACGCGTAGATTATGTTCTTAATATTAATATTACCCAAAAAAACATATTCATAGTGCGATAACAATACGAGCCAGTCTTTATAACCTAACAAAAATACTATTACCACATATATGTATTTCTTTAACTTAATTACATGTTAGATATTATAATCTATATTAATAATTCCACAAATAAGTACCTATATCTAAATTTTTCAATCACTTTGCTTTTCTTAAAACTGGTATTTTTTAAGTAAAGTGTTAGTAAATTCAATAATTTTATTGAAACTGCGATGGCATGTTGTATTATAATCTGCATAATTTAATTGATTGTACCTAGGATTATTTACATTAAAATGTTTTGTTTTGTTTATATAATTTTAACGCAAATTTTGTTGCGAAACTAATTACGAAAAACACAAATGTTCAAAAAAAATGTTTTTTTTTTGTAATTATTTACATTTCTTTAAATTGTTATAAGTATCTTGAATAGGACAGCATGCTTTTCAGTTCCTCTGATAGAAATACTGAAATATCTCTGTTTTGTATTATCACATTGAAAGATTGACGATATACATGTGCTTAAGGTTTTGTTATTTTTCAGATATGATGGGTTACTGCCCACCAAACATAACATTAGGAGAAGTGTGGGTGGATCATGGAATATCACAATGTTTTATGGAAACTGTGTCTGCTATTGTTATTGGAGGGTTCCTGTGTGTTTTTGGGATCATCCAGATTGTTATGTACAGAAGGTAAGAGATATCCACTCGTTAACCACTTATCATAAGTTTTTTTTGGGAGAGTTGGCAAATAGCTCTTCTCTGCCTAATGTTAAGCAAAACCCTCCTGCAATTCCGGAGAGGTATAGTCACTCAGCGTCTTCTACCGCTTATACCCCGGCGAGTGCTCTGAAGATCTCTTTGACCTCATCCCAACTTCTCCCTTCTTCCATAGGAGTATGCGTGCTGCTCTCCGGAGTCACCCCTGTACTGTCTCGAACATTCCATCGCGCACAAAGAAATTTGGTTACTCGTTTCTTTGTTGCACTTCCAAAAGATGGAATAGTCTACCAGCCCACGTTTTCCCTCCTTCCTATGACATGGGGTCCTTCAAACAAGGTGTGAAGAGGCACCTTGTGGGCTGGCAGGGTGACTGATGCTGGGTTGTTTTCATGCTGCACCAGTTGTCCTTGCGTCTGGACTCCATTTCCACTTAACATCAGGTGGAGTGGAGTCATTTGTCGAGCTTTGTTGAAAAAAGAAAAACAGTCCTGAAGTCCAGAATGCTGTACTGCATTTTCTTACTAAAAGTAAGGCTTATAAATAATGCATTGCTGTACAATGTGCATTTTAAATATCTGTAGTTATTTAAGATAGTTATTGACATTATATAATATAGTTTTATGAATATTAGCTACCACTGTTTTTTCTGGTTCAGTATTTATTAAGGTTTTTATATTAGCTACCATTACAGAAAGTATGAAGTTAAAAAATGTAACATTCAAAACAGCATTGTTTTGAATGTTACATTTAAAAAGACAAATGGCCTTTCATATAAAAATTGGTGGTTGTAAACCAATATTTGTGAACTTTCCTGACCTCTGAATAACAATATTTGATAGTAAGCTGTAGTTTTTACCTACAAATCTCCCTAGGATTATTAAAGTTTATTAAATTAACAAAACAAAATGCCTCAGTGGCCAAATATCAAATAGCTCAGCCTGATAACCGATGGCCCCGGGTTCAATTCCCAGGTTAGGCAATTTGTAATTCTGATTTTTTTTAATGCATAGCCTGGAATTTGTGATCACCAACCTGCATTTGGCAAGCATAGTGATTAAGTTAAGTCATTACCCATCAATTGTAGTGATGATGACTGATGATTTGATTCAATGATGGAAACCCAGCAGTGGGACAGACTATTTTTTTACTACCATTAGTCAACAACAATAATGAAACAATGAAATAAATTTCTAATTTTTAAATTCAAATTTAACTTTTATTTGAGATTAAATTAATTATAATCTTTAAAGAAATAAAATATAAATAATCTTTATGCAGTGTTTATTAATAGGTTATCTTAAGCTAACCTATTAATAATACAAGTGTACTTTTCACAACTTTGGTCTGATATTATTATTATCATCAGGTGTTAATCGCCTTGTAGCTTATAATCTCAAAACCCCTGTACTTAAGTAGAACATTTTTTTTATTGCTTAAATGCTAAATTAATAAATTATATAACTTGATAAATTTAAAGTAGGTGTTAAGTGTCATTTGATTGCCATGCTTTGAAAAACATGTACTGCCTCTAGGAATGTTATTTCACAATATTATCCAAATAGCTGTAATTTTAGAGCTTAGGCAGTATTCCATAGATACCTTATCTTCAAGGTCTGTGGGACAACATCAACCCATTAAACCATTGTGTAACAGTATATATTTTTTTACATACCTAATAATTAATAAATATCTGATAATCCAATAAGAGTTAAAGGTATAAGTTAAAACTTTGTATTCTATAAATATTTAATTTACAATTGCATAAAAAATTTAAAATATACAATAATACATAGTATAAAGTATAAAAGGTAGTAATTTATATAATTCATATATAATTCATATTTAATTCATATTTTTTATAATAAATAAGTTTTGTTTTTACTACCAATTCTTACTGCGCGACGTAGCTTTGAGTTCACATCCAGTTTAGTAGAGTCTTTCTTGTGATCTGTGGTCTAAAGTCATAAATGGCTGGATCACTGTCATCCGACGGAGCCTGGCTGTGACTATTGACGATTAGGTTTTTTATGCATGTATAAGCTCGTTTTATACTACCTACTCTTTTGTCAACCCGCGCCTTTACCACACGCGCGTTTTGTACAGTCGCCTGCACAAGCACATCAACCTATCTAAAACTGTCAAATATCTTCAATACATTTTCAACCATTTACTTAAGGCATTAAGTTCAAAGTCTATTGTGGAAATTTGACAGTTTGTGGTAGGTTGATGTGCAGGCGTGTGTACTACCACAGAAAACATAATAGTACAAGTAAAGAAGATCCACTCATCATAAAAGTCATTTAAATAAATAGCGAATCTTGCTAAGACACAATAAAGTGCAATTCAGGTCGCTCACCGCTCCCTTACCTATCTCTCTTTCTATCGCGTAGCTCTTATCGCTTCTAATGACTTCAGGGTTGTCTTCTTTTAAATAATAATTAATCTGAATATTTAATTTGTTACAAGTTATTGTGTTTATAATGTGTACTTAAATGTGAACAAATTACGTTTCAAATAAATAGGCAAGGTATGTAAGTACAGTCAACGCCACATCAGCTACCTATACATGTTGACTTTGAGGCAGTCTATATGCCGCCGCCGCGCCGCCGCCGCCGTACCGTTGCCGTTAACGCGTAGAGCGTGCGAGCCGAAGTTACCCTTCCCTACTAGATTCTCCGAGGGTTTCGGATCGGACCGGGAGCGGAACATCCCGTGGGTGCCTCTAAAAGCTAAGACTTCAGCTCGGGTTGACCGGGTCGTGGGGGTAGAGAAAAGCGCCCAGGTACATGTATGTACCTGGTATAGAGCGCGTGTAACCGGGTCTTCGTACTTTTGTTCTACGAGTACTACCTACGGTGTCATATAGGGCTTGGAATGTGCATGTTTAGTGTATCATGTGAATGTGTAGTGGCATTTTGATGATCGGGCGGGAAGCGTAGTCGCACTTATTAGCTCGTACCTATACGTGCAATCCGTGAAGATTGCTTCGTATCACGCACGCCGTACGCGCGAACATGCCGTAATAGGTGCGTATACGCGCTTTCGGTTTGTTGAAGCGCAAAATATGGCGCGCAGGCAAGCGTGTATCGTTTATGTGCTTAGTTTCAATTTTATAGTAAAGAGATTCCTGTTGGTTTCTGATGGCTTTTACAGCGTAACTTTTAGGGACGGTGTGAAACAAAGGGTTACTCAAGCTGCAGTGATCAAATATCCTCAGAGGGTCTTAGAGGTTTTTATTTAACCACTTTGTTTGTATATTTTTCCAATTTTTACATTTTGTGAATTAATAATCCCAAAAAATATGAAGTGAAATAGCTTGGTCTAGGTTTACTTAGCATCTGTCTACCCCAATAAAAAAAATGTTTTCGGGGTATAATACATTTTACTTTTTATTTTCAAGTGCTAATTGCTGCATTGAAGCTAAATTAAATATTTATAAAATTTATAAAATTCAGTGAAAAAATTAAACACCCACCCGACCCAGCCAGGAATCGAACCTGGGTCTTCCGCAATCCGGGCGGCTGCACTGACCGCTATGCTACCGGGAAGGCTGACATAAGCTGAATTTTGTCACTGTTTTTTAATTTTTGAGTGCTAATAGCGGCACAGTGCCATCCATCCAACGGTCGTTGCTACCGATGGCCAATGGCCAGATTCACTTTTGCAGATGAAATACCATAAATTTGATAACACAACGCTATAGTAATTTTTTTTTCACTGTATTTTATAAATATTGAAGTATAATAAATACGTTATGTGTGTATATTTTTATGATTGTTTCAGGTACGCTACTGAAGTAGTAGATGTTAGATCGTCGCGTCTGTTCGGTGTGCAACTGTTTTTCACGTTGTTTGTACCATTATTGGCTGTGATAAGGTTTTTGCTACAGACCTTTGTATTTAAAGGAGGTCAAATATATGGTTATATGGTAAGAAACATTATAATATAATTAGTTTTTTTTAAATATTAAGTATGGAACGTAGCTATATTTTTATAACTTATTTTTTTTGACATTAAGTCAGGCAGAACCAAAAACTACAAAGGTGGATAGAATGAATGCCATTTAAAGTGGTTCTTTCTTTTTATTTTAATTTTTTATTTTTATTCAACTTTCTCTCCTAGCAGTACCTAAGGTTTTTGTTATATTATTTAACTATTGGGTAAATAAAGTTAGGCTTTAGTAGTGTTCGTTTTTATGATGTATTTGTAATTAAGGCTTGTACATCTCATAACTAAATACAGTAATCGGTAAACATAAATATTATTTGTAATATAATCAGAGGTCGGAATCTGCCGGTTATTCCAGGTCCGCATTCAAGGGTTGATTGGAGGACCCTATTTTTGTTTAGTTTGAAGTACACACGCCTGCACATCAACCTACCACAAACTGTCAAATTTCTTCAATAGACTTTGAACATTATGCCCTAACTATATGGTTTAAAATATATTGAAGAAATTTGACAGTTTTGGGTAGGTTGATGTGCAGGCGTCTGTACTTTGAAGATAAAATGTTTTAAAAAACATCAGTGATAATTATTTGTGATTAATGATTTTTCTTACAAGTTACGCGGACCGCATTCAGAGACGGCAATAAAGTTTAAGGATCACTTAGTACCTACCCAAAATTTTCAAAAAGTTTTTTTTTTTTTTTTGAGAGAGATTGCTGATTGCCGCTGCGACATTTTCAGCTTCACCGGGCTTTTTGGGGGCGGCGAGGAACGTAAAGGGTCCCTCAAACCGTGTGAAACGAATCACCTTCAGAGGTTATCTAGAGGGAACGGCATCGCGCACAAGTGCGCGTCCCCGTGCCCTACTAGATTCTCCGAAGGGTTCGGATCGGATCGGATTTCAAAAAGTGCTTACGTCACCCATAGACAGCTATTTCACAATGATATAAAATCATGTGTGCTAAGATAGTATCAGTGCTTCTGTTTTTAATAAATAACTGTCACCGAATACTGTCAGAAATACATAATATAGTTTTGGTTCCGACTGTTAATCTATACTTCTATACTAATATTATAAAGAAGAAAGCTTTGTATTTTTGTATGTATGTTTGTAACGAATAAATACTTTCACCATTAAAATTAGAGATGAAACGGATATCCGGTAACTATCCGGTATCCGGTCTATCCGGCGGATAATAATATTTATATTAGGATAGTAATTCAGATTCCGGCCGGATACCGGATAGTAATTCAGTATCCGGCCGGATTCCAGATAGTAAAATTCCATAAATTTGCATTATTTTACACAACACAAATAATACCACAATAAGTTATGGACACCGTTTATTTTTCTAATAGCAAGTCAAAAATGTTTGTTTTATTAATTAGTTTAGTACTCAAAAATAACTAGTGGCAAATTGTGGTGAATGAATAGGTACATAATTTAAAAAAAAAATAATGGCCGAATATCCGGCGCTCCGGCCTCTTAGCTTGCCGAATATCCGGTATCCGGCTAAACCACTATCCGTTTCAACACTAATTAGAATGCTCAGCGCTAATGCTGAGTAACATAGGCTATATAAAAAAAAAACCCGCCTGCGTAAAAAATAATAAATAAATAAAAAATCAACTGAAAAGGTCGGGACAAGATAAAAATTCAATAATTACATAAAGCCAGCGAAAGAAACAATATCAAACATAGTACATACTGTATACAATTAAAAATATCAATACAGTAGTCCTTCGAAATTTTATGCAACATCATACATAACACACAGTCGGACACGCACAAAATGAGAATGATTTGACTTATCATTAAATTTTATGCCTCCGCAATCCGGGCGGCTGCACTGACCGTTATGCTACCGGGAGGGCTGATGTAAGCACTGATTTTTTTTTACTGCTCTTTGATTTTTAACTGCTTTTTAGCGGCAGAGTGCCATCTCATCTATCCCCCGGTTATTGCAACCGATGGCTATGCAGATTCATCTTTACAGATGAAATACCACAAATTTGATAATAACACAACGCTATAGTAAATTTTACTTTTTTTATTTTTATTTTTAAGTGCTAATTGCTGCACTGGAGCTGAATTAAATATTTATAAAATACAGTGAAAAAATTAAATGCCTACCAGACTACCCGCCTACCCGAATATTAATTCAGCTTAAAGCAGCAATTAGCAGCAATAAAAAAAGGAAAATTTGCTGATTGCCTCATGCGGCATTTTCAGTGTCGCCGAACTTTTTTTTGGGGGCGGGCGGCGAGATTTTAAGAGGGCAATGGGATATTTTCCACAAGCCGTGTGAAACGAAACACCGTCAGAGGGTTTCTAGAGGGAATGAGGGAATGGCATCACGCTCTTGTCCATGTCTCCGTTCCCTACTAGATTCTCATCGGATCGGACGTCAAGTTAGTGCGATAGTAGCTTAGCTACTTGTATGAGGCATACCTACAGATGCCTGTATGGAAGGAAGCGTCTAGTATTCAAAAGGTATGCACTAATATTGACTGAGGACCGATTAACATCCAGCCGGCACCTTGATTAGAATACAGCAACAATTGAAATAAAGCAGGATGTTACTCATTCACATCAAAAGGCGCCATCAAAATTTTATTTTTTGTTCGGCTATCATTCGCCTTTAGCATTTAGGCGCCCCCTTGTCACCTGGCGCATAGAGCGACCGCTCCACTCGGTCTATCCTAGGGCTGGCGCTGTCAATAATTAACACAATATCTGGATCTAGAGATAAATATATATATATTTAGACAACATCACATACATTGTTCTGATCCCAAGATAAGTAGCTAAATCACTCGTTTCATGGAAATCAGAAACAACGACGGTACCACAACCACCCATACCCGACCCAATATCGAACAGTTCGTTTTCGACATTGACCCGACCTGGAATCGAACCTGGGACCTCAGAGTTAGCGCCGCCCAAAGTTCGGCGTGCAAGCCACTCGGCTGCGGAGGTGGTCAAAGAAAGAGAGAGCTGTAATTTTGTAAGCTGGTCCCTTTATTACGTAAGAAATAGGACGGGAATTTAAGCATTTCCCTCCTAATCGCGGGACAATTTCGCGAGCGGTCTACGTGTATGAAGTAACATTAATTAGAATTAGTATCTTGAAGACCGGCTAATATTATCGTAACTAACTGATTTTAACGTTATTGAAATGGAAATCAAAATATGCAAATTTTACTTAAGCGTCGAACGCCATTCCTACAACCGGTTAGGTAATAACTAGTGGGACCTTGTATTGATAACTTTTTAGTAACTAGGTAATATTAACCTATGTAGGTATAACTTATGTTTTTGTATCAATAATGATGATTGAAGACGACCACAGTGCAAAATACGTTAGGGTTATCTAGTATTTGTCTCGTCTCTTAGTCAGGGGAACCTCCTCAGTTATTTACTCGAAAATTAACACTGCTTAACTTTAAATATATCCAGGTTTTATTTTAGTTCAAGTTTTGGATTAAAGGATATTGTTTAAAATTATCCTACAAGAATTCTAATAATCATCATCTCAGCCAAAAGACGTCCACTGCTGGACAAAGGCCTCCCCAAGGATATCCACAACGACCGGTTTTGTGCTGCTCGCATCCAGCGGCTTCCCGCGACCTTCAGCAGATCGTTGGTCCACCTTGTTGGAGGCCTGCACACTGCGCTTTCCGGTACGCGGTCGCCACTCAAAGACTATTCGGCCCCAGCGGCCATTAGTCCTGCGAGCAATGTGCCCTGCCCACTGCCACTTGAGCTTAGCCACTCTTCGGGCTATGTCGGTTACCTTTGTTCTTCTGCGGATCTCCTTATTTCTGATTCGATCACGCAGAGAAACCCCAAGCATAGCCCTCTCTATTGCTTTTTGAGTGACCTTGAGCCTTCTGATAAGGCCCATAGTGAGCGACCACGTCACAGTCCCGTATGTCATCACTGGCAACACACACTGGTCAAAGGCTTTCGTCTTGAGACACTGGGGTATATCGGACGAAAAGATATTTCGTAGCTTACCGAACGCTGCCCAGCCTAATTGGATTCGACGATTGACCTCTTTGCTGAAGTTGGACCTACCTAGCTGGACCGTTTGTCCCTGGTAAACATAATCGTCCACAATAAACACTCCTTATATGATATTTATTATGAACTGTCGAAATATTTACCTGGCTGTTCAGTAATTTAACTGGTCATGAGTGGCCAGTTATTTATTTAATTTCTTGAGTATTTTTTACATTGCCACTGTAGAATGGAATAATCGATTTAACGTTTTCATCATCATCAACATAGCCTTTCTCAAACTACTTTACTTTTTACTGCTACACTACGAAGTAATTTCAAGTAATGCTGGTTTATTTTTTTAACTGTTCAAAATAAATACGTTTATTCGCTTACATTCGTTAAAAGTTATTCCCTTTGATAATAACATTGTTTTTGTCTACAGATAGTAGCGCTAGTGGCGACGCTAATAGCGTTTCCCCTGTCAGCGTATTTGGCGGGGATCGAGAGGCGGTTCCTGTTGCCCTCGGTGCCACCCAGAGGCCACGGCTTCGTGCTCCTGGTGTTCTGGACGCTGATCTTCGTGTCAGAGAATTTGTCTTTTCTGAATCTCAACAAGGAAGGATGGTGGTGGGGCTTAAAAAAGTAAGTCACGTGTCCGCTGTCCGCACCCTTTCGCCGGGTGAAGTTAATGAAGGCGGTGAATCCATTAGAATTACTTCATTTCACACGACGAGTTTTTATTGTGTACTCGGTTTGGTTGGTGGTAGGACTTGTTTGTCCGCCTGGCTAGCTACCACTATCTTATCTAAATATATCGCCTTAACATCAATGTTTTTAGTATTGTTGTCTTCCGGCAGCTAGATAGCTAGTGCCTAAGTGAGGATTCAGAGTGAGAGGGTGCACTTTAACCATCGTCCTTATCATCACTTATCACCAGGATTACCCGTAAGGAGTTTTAAAAAAGAATTTTACTTCACAAGTACTCATACTGGCGGAATTATTCCTCGCTTAACTACTTCGTACAGTTCTAGTGGAAATGCACCCTTGTAACACACCCTTGTGATTCAGTCTCCAAGATCGCCTGGAGATGGCGCTGTTCGTCGGCCGCTACGTCTCCTGCATGATTATATTCGTGCTCGGCATAAAAGCGCCGGGTATCATGCACCAGTTCGAATATTTGGAAGACGAAAACCGACGGCAGATACCACCAAGGGTGAGCTTAAACTTCTTTAATCGGCCATAGATATGTTATTATGTGCCTAGTAGTAGGATTCTGCCTAAATTCCAGTTGGAAGGCGAATTCTAGGGTGGCGACTGACCGGAGCGTATCATCGTACGTACCATTTGCGCCGAGCTATCGTTGCTGACTGACCGATAATAGGGCGGAGTGAGCGGCGAGCGGCTCGGTTCACTGTGTGGCTGTGCGAATGCTCGCATCGAACTTGTTAGGTTACGGAATAATGCTCGGTCCGTCTCCTCCATAATAATACTTATTTCTACCGCCTAGCAGCATTATTTTACATTACCGTGTTTCAGTTTATAGAGTACTAGATCTTGTGATATCACAGTGTATAGTGACAAAAAGCTTATACCCTTACATTGGCCGTTTCACTCATCAGGCACGTTTATTTTAAATGTAAGTAAATGATATATATTTTGTCTAAATAACAATGTATTACAAGAAAGTCAATCGATCTTTGCAATCACATAACTTCACATAAAAACTTTTTAATAAGACCAAAGATATTATTCACCTCTTTTAAAATGTCAAAGAGCGACACATAATGTCACTCTTCAACAGTCATGTTGTTTGCCAGAATACAGTAACACCAATTTTTTAGTTTTATAAATTAGTTTAGGCCAAAATGTCATGTCCCTATCAAAATTATTTCAATGTAGTACATGGAGAAAAAGATATATTTAAATTGAAAAAGGTGATTTGCAAATAATAAATATATTTTGGTTGTTTAACCTCAACATAAATATATTTCGGTTCTCTATATTGAGAAGTGAGTAATCCTCTCTCTCTCTCTCTCTCTCTCTCTCTTGCGTTTCTGTTGATTTATTTAATACTTTTGACACTGTGCTGCGATGGGGATGGAGTTAATGTATTTTTATGAACCTCCTGTGAGCTTTATTTTTGTATTATTTTTTACTGACGTCCTAAACATCTACTGACCGACCGAACTATTTATTTCTGACTCCAGAAGTGTACATTCAAGACAGTATCTTGCATATTTTCAGTACTAGTACTATAATCGTATTTAAACTGTCTTACTGCTAGGCAAAAGCCTTGATTTAATCAAATGTTTACTAATACTATTAAGTTTTTTTTATTGATTTTAAATCTTATTATAATTTAATAAGGTTCATTTTATAATGGCATCAATATTGCTTAAAGGCCTTTAGCTCCAGCATAACATTCATAACTGTATTAAAATAACAGTGTGATTGTTCTAAAGAGGATAATATGATACGTCAATCACAATAGAGTGTCTATACATAGGATATACTCATAGTCTTCAATTAACTGTATTTTACGATACAGAACGTTATTGTATGGATAGTAAAATAATAATTATTGGGCGATATATATTTTATGACGAGCGTTTCCATAATAGCTGCTTGTACACAAAGGTTGTCTCTTCTGCCTTTTGAAGCGATAACTAAGCATATGAGAAACAAAGCATGGCACAAATAGTGTGACATTAAACAATGCATCATTATTTAGAGTAGAGTCTTTTTACTATTTATTGTAATGAAACTACTTTTACGGATCTACTTGCATTTATTTCATACATTAGTTTTAGTTAATGTTTATCCTGACGTTTTGACTGTAAAAGTAGTTTCATTTCAATTTGTAGTGTTCGCGTAAACTTTAGAAAACACTATTCATTTTGTTTTTAAAACATAATACAATTTTATTTTGTGTTTTCTTTTGATCCCTACCTAGTAAAATTAGTACTAGGCCCAGTTAGAGTTTAAATAATTATGTAAAATTTTTGTGATCACATGGGAGACGATTATACTTACCTTATGTGTGATCAAGTGACTTTTAGTTACCGTTGTTAAAATATACATTAATCCATGATTTTTTTTACATATAATTTTACGCAAATATTGTTGCGAACAACTTTGTTCAAAAATACATTAATCCATTATAGCGCCCCTATCCTATACCCAGCAGCGGTCTTAACTGAGCTGCTGATAATGATACTTTCCCCACAGGATGACAACAGATCCACCTTCCGCAATGTGTTCAGCAAGTTGCGCACGCTACTGCCGTTCCTATGGCCGCGGAAGAGCTTTTGCCTGCAGATGTACGTGTTCGTGTGCGTACTGGCATTACTGGCGGGGCGTGTCGTCAACCTTTACGTGCCTATATACAACAAGCTGATTGGTACGTTTGACATACTCTTGTTGTTGTATACAGCGTGTAACATTTAGATCGGTCAGTATGGGAAAGTCTGAAACTATAAGACATACGAAGATCTGTTCTATATCTATATCTATTTGATGTTTGTCGATTCGACGATTCGATGTCGGAGTTCTCTTTACCTTTTTCGTCAATGCTTAGCTAGCTTATGTTGCATAGGCGAACGCATTTTACCCAAAACATTAACCATCAACATGCAGCCGTTAATAAATCAATTCTCTCTCAGTCTCAGTTTTTAAATCGTTTGTTTGAAAACACTCACTAGTCCGTCCTCCGTGCTTCAGAAGGCACGTAAAGCCGTTGGTCCCGGCTGCATTAGCAGTCCTTAACAACCACCAAACCGCACTGGGCCCGAGTGGTAGTTTATGGCCCGTTCTTCCGGTGGTGTTTTCATTCATAGGGAAGGCTCTTGGTCCAGCAGTGGGTACATAATATGAGCTGGTGTTGACGACGGTAATGATTTGCTAGTCAACACTAATATACTCGTAATAAAGCTGAAAAGATTGTTTTTTTTTGTTTGAATGCGCTAATCTCTAGGGGTCTTACAAATAAACAAAGAATAAGCTCCGAATAATTATTCCGTGTTTTGTCTCTTTTACTCTAATTTGAAATTACGTTTACATGACAGGAACAAAACAAGGAATAACTATTCGGACCTTATTCTTTAAATTGAGAAAGGTATGCTGAGATGGTTTGGCCATGTCGAGAGAATGGATGAAGAACGATTGACGAAAAAAGTGTATAAGGCGAGTGTGAATGAAAGTGTTGGTAGGGGTAGACCTAGGCGGACGTTTCGAGATCAAATCAGGGGCGTCTTGAAAAAAGGCCAGGTCAAGAGTACCCTAAACCGAAGAGCATGTATGAAGGGAATAATGAAAGTGGACGAAGCGAAACAAGTATGTAAGGATCGTAGCAAGTGGAAAGAAATGGTCTCTGCCTACCCCTACGGGAAAGAGGCGTGATTATATGTATGTATGTATGTATTGTTTATTTGTAAGGGGGTAAAACTTCCAGTCGGAATAGAAAAAATATTTTTGCATTTGTTAGCCCCATTTTTGTGGAAGGCCATTTAACATCACGCTATGACCCTTAAAAATGTCAGAAAAACGCTAAGCGAATACGAAGCAATACCGCATTCGGGTGACGCGATGGGACGAGGTGGGTCGGGGAACAGCTAGTTCTAAAAGGCTAGGTATTCCTGCAATAGTAGCCTAGTAGTACTAGCGCATTTAGTAGGTATTTCAACATAGTAAATAAGACAATAATTTTATCAAGTGAAACTGCGAATTTATCTGCGAAATATTTAGTGTCTTTAGTTGAGTACAAAACTTAAATGTAAAATATCAGTAGTTTAGTCATAATATTGAAAAAAACATTACAAAAAGGGGTAACTTAGGGATTTTTTTTCTATCGAGTGAAGTTCATTGGATCTAGTAACTGAATGCGACTTTAACTAGATTAGATCCTTAACTAATACTTACATACTTTTTGTCTCCAGAATTGAATCCATTATTTTCTATGTCTCAGATTGTTTGAAAAAACTCAAAAGCGCGGCCTACCTAGCCTAAACTTACCAAATTTCTTTGTTAATTCTAATTATTTTGTTAACAGTGGACAGTTTATCCATTCCCCCGGTGTCGTACCGCTGGGACCTGGTGGTGATCTACGTGTTCTTCAAGTTCCTGCAAGGCGGCGGCACGGGAGGAATGGGCTTCCTCAACAACTTGAGATCCTTTTTGTGGATCAAAGTGCAGCAGTATACTACTAGGGAGTTACAGGTTTGTTATTCGCAACTCTTTGGTTCAATTCCATATTGATTTGTATAGTTTGTTGCTCGTTTAACCTTTTGACCGCCACAGTCGGCTATAATCGACGATGCCTATAGTTTACAAAAACACAAAATATTTTTTTAAAATATATTTTACGGGTAAGCACAGTGCCTTGGTCTCACCTAATGATAAGTGATGATAAGGCCAATGATGGAAGCGCACTTCACCCGGGATCCTGAACTAGTGAGGCATGGTTATCTTATCGCTAGCTGCCGGAACACAACAATACTACAAACATTGATGTTATGGCGACATATTTAGATAAGATGGTGGTAGCTAGCCAGGCGGGCAAACAAGCCTTACCACCAACCAAACCGAGTACACAAACATGTAACCCCGCTGGGAATCGAACCCGGGACCTCTGGGTCTAAACAGGTGGTCTTAGCCACTAGACCACAGAGGCGGTTGATATTTGAAAATTTTGTTATGCCTAATATTCCTGTTGCAAGTTTTTACTTTGAATTGAGTGCTTGGCATACAGAACACGGCGTCACACTTTCTGTAACCTAAACACTCAAGTGATGGTTTATAATTATGACGTCTCAGTACAAAATTCCCATAGTGCACGCGCCTGCACTACCACAAACTGTCAAATTTCCTCAATAGACTTTGAACATTAATTATTGAAGAAATTTGACAGTTTTGGGTAGGTTGATGTGCAGGCGTCTGTACTGTAGTGATCCGGACTCCTTGCTGAGGGCAGCTCTATGGCACACGACGTAACCTGAGTTTGAATGTAGAGAAGATAAAAAGTCTAGAAGGAAACAAGAGAGGATGGTGGAGTCGGTGACAGCCCGCTAAGAAACTAGGGCTGATTTGTAATTAGTTTCTTGATAAAATACACAACTTAAGTATCTTTGTGCGTTATTATTTAACCGGTTACTACAGTATCTACGTATCAAAACCTCTTCTGGATCAACTGGAAAAAGCCGTTTATTTGAAAAGAGTCGTATCTATAATAATAATGTCACTTTTGACAAACACTCCATACACATTTACTACTGTATGTATTCCAGTTAGAACTATTCAAGCATCTTCACGAGTTGCCTCTCCGTTGGCATCTGTCCAGGAAGACTGGCGAAGTACTCCGAGTGATGGACCGAGGCACCGATTCCATAGACAACCTGCTGTCCTACATACTGTTCTCGATTACTCCTACTTTGGTGGACATCCTTATTGCTGTGATATACTTCGTGCTCCAGTTCAATGTATGGTTCGGGCTGATTGTGTTCTCTACAATGATACTTTACATAAGTGAGTAACATAAAATTATAATATTAAATACAAAGTTTATTTTCTATCACAAAACTTGTAGGTCTAAATTGAGTGTTTAAACCCAGGTTTAGTTTAACCGCATCATTGGTCTAGACCTAGATGAAATGGTAAGCCACATAAATAAAAAAATTAAAATGTTTTATTTATCGAAAGCACTGCATAGTTAGGTAGTGGCTGGAGACTCCCCTTAGACTAACAAGTCTGTATTAGAAGGCACAAAACATTAAGTTTAGAGTATGTTACATCAACATCAAACTTGGCCTACTAACATATATTCATATATATTAATTACAGCTGTTAATGACGGTAGTTGTTGACATTGAATTGGCGCCTTTGGCTTTCAAAGCAAAAAAGTAAATAGTGTTGAATAATTTCGGCGGGCTGGTTAGAACCACGATAGCTCAATTGGAAGAGCACCTGACCCGGTATGTCAGAAGGGTGCAGGTTCAAATCCTGCTCGTGGAAATTTTTTCAACATTTGTGTTTTTGTAATATATTACCTATATCATAATTATAATCATCATCAGCCTATACACTAGTATGGGCTACCATGTATCATAATATTATGTATCATAACGTTACAGTCGCGACGATAGTGGTAACGGAATGGCGCACGAAGTTCCAACGGCGTATGAATCTTGCGGACAATGAGCAGAAAGCGCGTTCAGTCGACTCCCTACTCAACTTCGAGACGGTGAAGTACTATGGCGCGGAGTCTTACGAGGTCATGGCGTACAAGGACGCCATTGTCAAGTTCCAGGTGAGTTATAGTCTTTTATACATATTGCCAAAGTTTGATCAGAACATGCTTGATAAATGTTAATTGGTTTTCAGTCATATCTCAATCGTTTAGAGTTCAAAATAAACTAACAATGAATGGTATGGCCATGAAATGATACTTTACAGACTTAACATACATGTCCTTGCCTGATGGAATGCAACTACTGAAGCACATGGATGCTTGTAACACCAATCGTATCAAGCACGTTTGGTTTTTCCTTACATTTCGTTCTTTATTCTTCTATAACCTGTAATTTCACTAGAGCTACCTAGAGTTAATATAATGTGTTATTCATTTTAATTGCAAATGACTTAGATATACCTGTAGATATATTTTAACCGCCACCGGATCCAGACTCAGTAGAATTTAACTGGTTTGTCGGTCAAATGGCGCTTAATGTGTTAATAATCTACTTAAAATCTCGAGCACATCGGACATGACGTGCATTGAGCCATTTTGCAGTGATAGTAAAAAAAATAAATAAAACTGTATAATTATTTTTTAAATTGTTTCAGAAAGAAGAGTTCAAATCGTTGATAACGTTAAATATGTTAAACACTTTGCAGAACATAATTATTTGCAGTGGTAAGTAAAAAAACTACATTACTTTTAGAATAGAATAGAATAGAATAAAATAATGTATAGTACACATAAAAAAACACATACATGTTAACAAAGAAATAAAAATAAAATAAAATTAGAGTCGTACAAAGGGCAGCCTTATCACTAAAAGCGATATCTTATTCTACGCAACCTAGGGAATGGAGAGGATTGATAATAAAGTGCCCATGTGTTTAAGTTGTCACTTCATTTTATAAAATCACTAGCTGTTCCCCGTCCCACCGCGTCGCATGTCGTCGCCTGAATGCCATAATAATAATTTATAATTTTGCATAATAATTTTGCATTGTCATCCGATTTACACATGCATGCAAAATTTTAGCTCAATCGGTAACCGGGAAGTGGATCAAATTTAATTTGCAAGATTTGATAACAGACAAACAAAGAAACAAACATCGGGACAGGTGAAACTAAATAAAAGCTTGTAAAAAGTGACCCAAACCCAATCTCTCTATCAATCAGAGATAACCGGTAATCACTGACACATGCCACCTGTCACTTGTCACAATTTATTATTACTGATATCTCGTAAAAACAACATTACAGCGGTAGTGCAACACACGGCGCTGACACTAAAGTGAAAGAGAGGGAACATACACATATTATGGCTGAGAGAGAGAGAGAGAGAGAGAGAGAGAGAGAGAGAGGGGGGGGGGAGGGAGAGAGAGGGAGAGAGAGAGAGAGAGGGAGAGAGAAACAATATTTCTTTCCGTAAACTAATGTGGTTTTTGTGGTAAAGTTGTTTTTTGAACAGTGAACCAGCTGGGCGAAGACAATAGAATAGCAATACACTTGAGGTTACCAGTGGAAAGGGTATAAAGCAGAGACGTTTTAATGAAATTGTAATCATTCAATAACCGTCAGTGGTTTTTTTAAATCAACGGAAAGTTGTACTTTAAAAAATTTTTACCTCGCCTAGTAACTCCTAGAAAAAAAAATATGGGCCTCCACCATATTTTTTTTTCTTGTTATTGTTTGTGCTAAATTTCATTATTAAACGAATACGTGAACACTAACAGATAAAATTAAAAAAAAAACTAGAAATTTTAGCCATTTTTAGTACATTTACACGAGTCGGATTAATTCGGATATTTTTTTACCAAAATTAAAAAAAAAACAAAAAGCCTCTTGAACTGTGAGGCCAATGCGATGTTACTGGGGCTGGCTGGGTAGCAGAATACCCCTACTATCCAACATTTACGTATGTACAACCGTCTACCAAACACGCTATATGTTATTCTCTATTCAAACGTAAATAAATTATTTCTATTCGCTACCAATAATAAAATTGTTTTAAGGTTTGCTGGCCGGCTCGCTGCTGTGTGTGCACATGGTGGTGGAGACCAAAGAATTGACTGTAGGCGACTATGTGTTGTTTGCCTCCTATATCGTGCAGCTATATGTGCCTTTGAACTGGTTCGGGACTTATTATAGGTCAGTATACTTTACAAAAACACAATGTTGAAAAAAATTCCACGAGCAGGATTTGAACCTGCACCCTTCTGACATACCGGGTCAGGTGCTCTTCCAATTGAGCTATCGTGGTTCTAACCAGCCCGCCGAAATTATTCAACACTATTTACTTTTTACTTTGAAAGCCAAAGGCACCCATTCAATGTCAACAACTACCGTCAATAACACCCGATCATAATATTTTTACAAATACTAAAGATCAGTTAAGAAGTAGGCATGCTATTTATAAAATGTGTTTGTTTTGTTTATATAATTTTAACGCAAATTTTTGTTGCGAAACAAATTACAAAAACACAATGTTGAAAAAATTTCCACGAGCAGGATTTGAACCTGCACCCTTCTGACATACCTGGTCAGGTGTCAGTATACTTTTGTCATTTACAAAGTATCAACTATTAAGCTTCTAATTACTCATTAAATTGTCAATAGCTTATAGTTATAATTTTTGTTGTTATCTTTTTTCAATAGCTTTTTTTTCTTTTTTTAGCTATCCTAAAATAAATAAATAAAATAAAATAATGAATAAATTACTTGAATTGCCATGTTCACAACAACAATTCCAAATCGAAAGGATTTTTTAAACTTTTAGCTTATTTTAATACCTATAAAAAAGTTAAAATCAGTAAAAAAACACTCAAGATGAAAAATAACAGTGACGTCATAGTTTGCTATTCTAAATACAGGTTTTGTGTTAGAATATAATTTTGACAGGAGATAATAAAATATTTATAAAATTTATAAAATACAGTGAAAAAATTCAGCGCTTACGTCAGCATTCCCGGTAGCATAGCGGTCAGTGCAGCCGCCCGGATTACGGAAGACCCAGGTTCGATTCCTGGCTGGGTCGGGTGGGCGTTTAATATTTTCACTGTATTTTATAAATATTTAATTTAGTTCAGTGCAGCAATTAGCATATGAAAATAAAAAGTAAAATTTAGGAGATAATAATGTTTTCTATTGACAATCCCCTCAAGTATTGTTATTGCAGTAAATTGTGATCAGTATAAATATCCAAAATAACTTAACTTGAACATGATGACGAACTTAATTTTTTAAATATTTGTTTAACTAGCAAACACTGCTGGGCAAAAGTCTCCCTCAAATGTTTCCTTACTTCATTTTTGGCGGTCTCGCACCAATCTCTTTTAAGACTTCAAGATGGTCTGTCCTCAAACGCTAACTTGCTTACTTATACCGATGATGGCTCAACGTTCCGAAGTGAGTCTTGGCCTCCGACACAAGGTGATGCCACTGCTCCCTATTTTGCGCGGCTGGTTTCCAAGGTGCTCATGTAGATCCCTGGCGACTTCGTCCATCCAGCGAAAGAAGAAAAGGAAACGGAAACTAACAGTAAAAGTTTATTTGCAGGGCGATACAAAAGAATTTCATCGACATGGAGAACATGTTCGACCTGATGCGCGTCGACTCGGACGTCAAGGACGCCCCCGGAGCCCCGGACCTCCTGGTGCGGCGCGGCGGCATCGAGTTCAAGCACGTCTCGTTCGGCTACGGGCCAGAGCGGCTGGTACTCAGCAACGTCAGCTTTAAAGTGCCGCCGGGCAGCACTGTCGCTTTGGTGAGTATGGATTTTGTATGGACGATTGTGTTTGAAAATTCAAGTTACAATATACAATTATTCAGTATACAATGTTGGTGGGGCTTATATGAGCCAATGTGTTAGTATTTGAGAATGTAAGTCTTACTTTTGGTAAGTCATTTCCGTTGGTTTTGACTGTTCAACTAAAGAGAGGAATTAACTATAATTTACTCAGTGACTATTTTATTAGGCAAAGACAATACATTCCAAGCGAATGAAATACATATTTATTTAGGGTACTTTTATTGCATGTAAATTGTGAATGATTAGTTTTTTCATTGTATGTCAAAAAAATGCAGAGTGAAATAATTGAAATGAAACACTTTATACCGCGTTATCCTAACGCATAGTAGCCACTTGGAGGTGTGACAGGTCATGTGACACATGATGTTTCTGAAAATGTATTAACCTATAAATATGTACGTACCGCGTCTGCAAGTAACTATAAAGGTACGTACACGACTCTTCGAGCACAAATAACCGCAAAAAACAGTAAGCCGGGGCGGTTCGCTGCGTGCATTCTGCGATCCTCTGACGAGCGACTGGCAACGGGCTTGCGCCGGCGTATTAACTTGGTGTCAGATACAATAAGGGATCTTTCAATTTAGGCGTTTGTTGTCGGACGGCTAACGCGCGTTTGCAGTGATTACGATTACACTACGATTGAAATATCAGCCCTAAGTCGTCGATTATGTGATCATGTCATGACAAAGGGGCGTAAATTTACATAAGTAATTTTAACACTAGGCCTTACGAGGTTCTGATAAGTTTTAGACTCGGAAGGCTCGAGCCTTTTCACACGTGCTATATATCGCAACTAGTCGCTTCAAGTTTTTTTTTGTTTATGCGTAGCTCGACAAATGACTCCACTCCACCTGATGTTAAGTGGAAATGGAGTCCAAACGCAAGGACAACTGGTGCAGCGTGAATACAACGCAGCATCAGTCACCCTCACCCTGCCGGCCCACAAGGTGCCTCTATTCCATCTTTTGGAAGTGAACAAAGAAATGAGTCAATAAATTTCAAGTGTCGTACCTTTAGAACGTTTTGACAGAAAAAAAAAAAATAACTGTAGCTATAAATTTATCGCAGGTGGGCCCCAGCGGCGCCGGCAAATCCACCATAATGCGTCTACTCTTCCGTTTCTACGATGTGAACGAGGGCGCTGTATTAGTAGATGGACAAGATGTGCGCACGGTGACGCAGGCCTCGCTTCGGGCTAATATAGGCGTAGTGCCGCAGGATACCGTGCTCTTCAACAACACTGTCAGGTAAGATTTTTTTCGTTTCATTTTCCTCTTCCTCTTCTTTATCTTCATCTTCCTCTTCTCCTCCTTCTTCTTCTTCTTCTTCTTCTCCGGCGCATCGGTCTGGTGCTGCTGGATACTGTGCTCTTTACCAACACTCACGTTACGTTAAAGCAGCGACACACTGAGTTGATTAGTCTTTTTCTTTTTCTTCATATATGGTGTAAATTTATTTTGAGAGGAATTACTCCTGGCCGCGTATGGCTTTTATAGCGTAACCAGATTTAAGGGGTGGCATAAAACTTAAGGTTCCTTAATCCGTGGTGATCGACCATCCTCAGAGTGTTTTTAAAAGAGATCGCATCATGCTAGCCCTTCCCCTACTAAATTCTTCGTTTCTACGACGACGTGAACAAGGGACGGGCGGGACGTGCGTACGGTGGCGCAGGCCTCGCTGCTGTCTAATATAGGCGTGGTGTCGCAGGATACTGTGATTTTTAATAACACTGTCAGGTAATAATTCATTATTCTTATTTTCTCCTTTTTCATATTTCTCTTCCTCTTCTTTTTCATCTTCATCTTCTTTGTCTTTTACTTTTTATTATTTTTCTCCTTCTTATCCTTCGGTGCATCGGACTGGTACTTCTGGGTACCGTGCTCTTCAACAACACTGTCACGTGACGTTATAGCAGCGTCATACACTGAGTTGATTAGTCTTTTTTCTTTTTCTTCTTGTTTGGTGTACTCTTTTGACTTGAAGTAAACGAGGCAATTGTTCTTTTTTTAGATACAACATTCAGTATGGGAGCCTAACCGCGCCATCCGCTGACATTATATCTGCCGCCAAAAATGCAGATATACACGACAGAATTCTGACATTCCCCGATGCTTACGATACGCAGGTAAACAAATATTAAAGTGACTGATCTTTATTTATGAAATAGCTACCGTGGCGGATTTGGCCGTATATCCCAACTAACAAAATGTCAGTCGATACTCGAATGGCAGCTTGCGATGATAGGTTAGGTGGGAAGCCCTCTTGAGTCAATAGTGTTCGACGGAGCAGTCATACCTCCTCTAAGCGCGAAAGTTATAAATCTTGGTTTACATCTCGATGCTACTCTCAGCTGGCACACGCAGGTTGCTAGTGTGAGTCAAAAAGTTACCTGGACTTTGCGGTCCTTGAATAGTTTAAGAAATTTTTTACCACTCACGACGAAGACAATGCTTGTGCAAACCTTAATATATCTCGTTAATCGACTGACTTCGACTGTCTCGTTAATGCTGACTTGCTTGATAAGTTTGACAGATTACTTAACAACAGTATCCGATTCATTTACAATCCGAAGAAATATGACCACAACTCGCAGTTCAGGTCGGTGCTAAAATGGCTGCCCATTCGCCAGCGAAGACGTTTACGGGTCCCAACGACACTATTTTCGCTTCTAAATTCTTTAAATGCTCCTCTTATCTAGCTCCCTCCCCATTTTCAGTACCTTTGCGAGGAGCAATAGATTATAGTAAAAATCTCCGGTCCACAAACAATCTTCTCCTTCTCTGTCCCTCTCATACATCTGGTTTTGTACATTCTTCCTTTCACATTCAATCCATTCTCCTGTGGAACGCGCTGCCTCTCGAAATCAGGATGGCTACGAGTCATGATTCTTTTAAAAGGAAGTCCGTGAGCTCTTGTTTGATAGAATCATGGCATAATTATCTCAATAATGTCCTATTAGAATTATGTATTTAATGTATATTTATTTATTGTAGTTTACGTATTTACAATACACATATATGTTTATGTATATTATGAAATATTTATGCATGTATTATATACATTTGAAATTAATTATAGTTATATACACTTAAGTCATCACACTTATCAATGTAATATCTGCTCCACCCTATGGTTGACTGGTAGAGAATGCCTCAGGCATTAAGTCCGCTATTTAATATATAAGTTGCAAAATATTAAATAAATTATTTGGTGTTAAAAATACCTTTATTTTGATGTTGGACATTGATCTTAAGTCACTTTCATAACTTTATTAAATGCAGGTATAAAATGAATTATGTTGGGAGAATACAAGCGGTTTGGTGGTTGTGCTATCACGATATGCAGAATTGATGACTTCATTGCTTATTTTACTTGTTATTAATTTTATTATCTTTTTAACATCACTTTGCAACTTTTCTTTATTGGAATAATATTGGTAAAATATTACAGGTTGGAGAAAGAGGATTGAAACTCAGTGGGGGCGAAAAACAGCGGATAGCCATAGCGCGGACGATCCTAAAGGATCCCGCTATGGTTCTATTGGACGAAGCAACTTCTGCTTTGGATACAAACACTGAGAGGAATATTCAGGTGAGAGTTCTATCATTTTATTGAGAGATTTATTCTTATATATACCATTTATTCTTATATACTAGTACAAAACTCGGGATTTTTATCCTAAAATTACTTATCCTCCACTCCAGGTAACATAAACTCCTGAATAAACTAACTTCCGACTAAGGGCTGATTTTTCAATCATCGGATAAACTTATCCTTCTGATAAAGTATTACGCTATCGCTAAAATGTCACATGTTTAAAAAGAAAAGTCCTGTTATGATAATACATTTTTAAAATGGTTATCTAATACTTTATCAAACGAATAATTTTTATCCGTCAATTGAAAAATCGGCCCTAAACCAAATAAATTGAACTGTCTCTGGTCTAGTGGTAGACTACCACCGGTCTCAGACCCAGAGATCCATGGTTCGTGTTAAGGGTTCGGGTACTTTTTTTGGTTGGTGGTAGGGCTTGTTTGTCCATGTGGCTAGCTACCACTATCTTATCTTAATATGTGGTATGTCCACACGGTTGCCAGAATAAATGAAATAATAATAATAAAAATAATAATTTCAATATTAATAGCATCGTTGTGGTTCGGCAGCTTGAGATAGCCATTGCCTCAGTATTTGAGGATTCAGGGTGAAATGCTTAAAAACTTAACATCAGGTAAGATAAAGGCCAAGTGCTTACCCCTAAGAAATTAATAAAATATATAGGCTGCAACTTTCTATTAAAAGGTCAGTCTTAATTCCATGCGTTACATGTGTTTGCATGTTACAGGCTGCGCTAGCGAGAGTATGCGCGAACAGAACTACTCTCATAATAGCGCACAGGTTGTCAACAATCATCCATGCGGATGAGATTCTCGTGCTGAAAGAAGGTGAAATCATAGAGAGAGGAAAGTGAGTATCTATCCAGTAATTTATTCAATGATTGTTCGGTTACGTAGCAAAACATCTAAAATCAAATGTTATAAAATTGATACACATACGTCTAGAATGTCGATAGCCTAAATGAATAATGTTCGTAATCTACACGTTCAAAATACATACAGCACGACTGATCGAATGAATATAATATCGAAGTACAAAATGAATATGATTATTTGACATATACTTGATACACATATGTCTTAGAATGTAGAAAGCTGGAATACATAATAAATATTCTTAATTTATAACGTTCGAAATACATACATACAGACAACACGACTGTACCTACGTCGGATACATTTCCTAAATGTATACTGATGGAATGAAATTGTGTAATAACTAATAATACAAAATAGTATATGGTATGTATATACATTTAAACTTAAACTAAAACACGGACAAAACAAAATTGTAAAATCACAAATATTCACAATATTCTTTAAGAGGTCGAAATGGCTGTATTCAAGTATTTTTGTAAAAATATTTGTTATATTACAAACTAGCTTTTTGTTCGCGGCTTTGCTCGCGTGGGCCACATGACTTGTGTTTGTTCGTAATAAAAGCCAAACTTATTAAAGGTAAATATCATAAGGGTTAGACAAAACATGTCACGTCATTTCAACATTAAGTTTTTCATTTTGTATCATTAAAAAGCCTATCCATGCGAGTTAGAATTAGTAAAAAGTGTAACACAAAACCGCGTAATAAAGATTACTCTGTATAACTAATTTTGGTCCATTCTGAAACCTCCTGTACAAATTGTCATCCCCTACTTAAGGGATCGTTTTCCAAAAATCCTAAAACTCTTCGTAATTTCTAACCAGCAGGCCAAATACCGAAATTTAATGAATGACAGATTTCCATACAAACTTTCCACCCCTATTTCACCTCTCTAAGGTTTTTCGAAAAACGCTAAAACACGTCATTCTTTATTTTTGTTGAAAAATAACTATCGATTAAAATATTCATTTTGATAGTTATTATTACTTTAAAAATAACGATTTCCCCCAAAAGAACCTTTTTCCCTTTTTTACTCATTTAAAGAAAAATAAACAAAATTCCTGAGATAAGTCATTCTTTAATTCTTTTCACGAACCCAAATACCAATGTTCATTTTTTCACCGGGCTTTTTTGGGGGCGGCGAGGAACGTAAAGGGTCCCTCAAGCCGTGTGAAACGAATCACCTTCAGAGGTTATCTAGAGGGAACGGCATCGCGCACAAGTGCGCGTCCCCGTGCCCTACTAGATTCTCCGAAGGGTTCGGATCGGATCGGGGAGCGGAGCAACCCGAGGGCGCCTCTTAAGGCACGGACCTCGGCTCGGGTTGACCGGGCCGTGGAGGAGGAGAGAACCGCCCAGGTACATGTCTGTACCTGGTGTAGAGCGAGTGTGAACCGGTTCTTCGTACCCTTGTTCTACGAGTACGGTGTCTTGGGCCTAAACTGGTGTGCATGTTTAGTGTATTCCGTAAATGTGTGCTGTCATTTAGAGGATCAGGCGGGGGGGGAACCAATGTTCATGTATTTAACTTCAAAACTGACGGACTTTCATACAAACTTTCACCACCTATTTGATCCCCTTAGGGTGTGATTTCCGTAAAATCCTTTCTTAGTGGCTGGTTACGTCACTTTCAATTCTTATATTTTCAATTTCCATAATATTATTCCTGGTTTCTTTTTTCAATTCATTAACTAGTGCATAAAAACCAAGTTGTTTTTTAACGCATATTTGGTTAATATGGTGGTGGAGCGCCTCAGCACTATTTTGTGTGTAAGGTGTATCAACCTGCTGATTAACCCCTCTAGTACACCAAAATAACGGGTGAAAATGTAACGCCCCTCCATTTCTATAATTTTGAGCAAACCACTCTGCAATTCCGTGTTCGTCATTATATCTTCTAATATATAAAATTCTCGTGTCACGGTGTACGTTATTGAACTCCTCTGAAACGGCTCGACCGATTTTCGTGAATCTTAGCGTGCATATCGGCTAGGGTGGAGAATCGGACAACATCTATTTTTCATCCCCCTAAATGTGGTCCACCCCTAAATTTTTTTAGATTTTTGAAATTTTTCCAATACAAAATGATTTGTTTGTAGTGTTGTCATGGAAACTGTCAAAGCGGTACGAAGTCCGCCGGTAAGCTAGTTGCTTTATAAATTCTTCGTAATACTCTGTTACATTTAGTGGATGTAGATATGCCATCGCTAATAAACATGTCACATTTATTTTAAACTCCTGATCGGTATCAAATCTTGAGTTCAGTCCTTCTTTTTGTAGTTTTCGGTATAAAATTTGTCCCAAGTGAATAAAACACCCTTTTATGACGATGTTGTCAAAATTTTTTGTCATACTTAAAACGGCTGCCTTTTCAAAGTCCAGAATCGCATGAGAAAAAAACTTAAAGTTATGTTGTGTTCCGTACAGTACTCTTTGATCATACATAACATCGTATGTTATTTTATCTTTATGTGAGCACAATACGAATAATAAAGGAAGATACTCATGGAAAGTACCATGTATTGTATGTAATTGTCGAAAAACTTTAGGCACTATTTTAAAAGTCCCTTCCATTATCCAATACGGCGCCTGGCCTAAATAAGTCATGAGTTCATTGTTGCTCAAAAGTATTACACTGTGGGATTTGTGATCAAAAATTTTATCCTTGATTACAAAGTTCTCGTTATTTAACATTGTGGCATTATCATCAATTGTAAAATCACATAAATCGCGATTCTGTTTCTCTCGCTGTACAAGCTGTCGAAAAGCCTCTCGCGATGGCATCCAAGGTGCTAACTGAGTTTCCGAAGAGGCAAAAACGTGCATTACACTTATATATTTCGTCTGATCTAAATTCACAAATTCAATACACTTTATCGTCAATTTGCCGATTTTTAACAAAATTATAACCATTTCGCCTCAATAGGAATATAAATAATACACGTTGTAAAAGGGTCTCATAACCGATAAAAGATTTTATTAATTTCGTACGGTATATAATTTGACTTTATATATATTTTGAACTTTATATATAGCGAGCAGTATAGATTATAAACGTTATGAGTTTAGACCGTAGAAATTTTAAACTTATGATAAAAGATGTTATTAATGTCGTACGTTATGCAATTTGACTTTATATATTTTGATCGTATGAAAAACGAACTTATAACTAGATGTTTTGCTACGTAACCGATTGTTCAAACGGACCCGAAGAATTAATGTGACCTCTTTTTACATACTTAACTACATTAATTTTAACGATGATGTTTTTGGTTTACATATTGAAAAATGTCTTAGGCTCGGAAGTACGTTAGCCCGGTTGTTGTAAGATAGCAGTCGTTCGTTAAAACCCACCCAGTTTTTCCAACTAAATTTTTCAAATGAATTCCGTCATACCATCCAATAATGAGGTCGCACTATTATTTTTTGACAATAGCGGCTTTGTATCCTTGTTTAGGTTAAACATTTTACATTGTCACACTTTTTAGACAACATCTTCAAAGATACTTAAAAGTAACACTTTGCCATTCCGCTTAAACATTCGTTAGTTGTTAGATGACCAATTTGCCCGTTCCGCATCCCAAGTTGCTTGATGTAACGGGAAATCATTCAAGTTGGTAACAGTAAACCCACCGACACGCATTGGGTCAAGCTCAATCCCCCATGTGCGTGCATGTGCCTCGAATCTGCAATTTTAAAATGTCATCAGTCGTGGGTTGGTTGACTGATTTGTAAATTTTTGTATAGTATTAATTCCATTTAGTATTTTGAAAGAAAGAAAAAAATAAAAAAAGTACTTTTATTGGTATTACATAACAAAACACAATTTACATACAATACCAACAATTTTGACAAATTTTGAAGTCCTGGAGCATGGGCTATTTTGGAATCTCACCAGTGATCTCGAAATTAAAAGAGGCATCAAAATATACTATTAAATATAATATTTTATGCATTATTTACAATTTGATTATTAAGATCCTACTGTTTGAGAATTTTCGGTGACAAAAATAAGTTACCATTGACTTTGAAGAGAGTCACTGGATCAAAAATGGTAATAATAAGGTTATCTTATCCTACCGAGGTTTCGCTCTCAGTAGCATATTAACCAATGGCTATATTTGTAAACAATTTAACGCGTAGCTAACATCATACTAACGATGTTTTTTTCCTCAGCCACGAAGCGCTATTAGCGCAAGGCGGTTTCTACGCGTCCATGTGGCAGCAACAGCTGGAGAGCAGAAACAGCGTCGCAATAGAAAACAGTGCCGATGGCAACCAGCCGCCGGCTGCCCCACAGAACGGCCTTGGCGCTTTAGGCCACGGCCACGGCCACTTCTAAGGCCATAGACAATAGTGTACCATAGAGAAAAGAGTGACGGTGCTAGTCGGCGGGCAGATCCCGCCACGGCGGACTTAAAGCCGTAGCTTCAGCCTTAGGACGCGAATTCGCAACAGTGGGACGTGGAACGTTGATCTAATGAAGGTTTTTTATTTTTTTTATGAAAAAGATTGCTGTTCATCGCTGATGGCTTTTACAGTAACCAAACTTTTAGGGGCAACGAGGTTCTAAAGGTTCCGCAAGTTGTAGTAATAGAACACCCTCAATGGGTTTCAATAGGGGATGGCACATCACGCAAGCGCGTTCTCGTCCCCTAATAAATTTTCCGAGGCGTTTGGAGCAGAACGTTGTAGTAAGCTTGCACTGGACCCATAACTTCTTTTTTCCTTTAGTTGATGGCTTCGTGCAATTAGCATATTTAGCCAGTGTCAAAGTAATTTTTCTTACAAGTAATACATAAATAAACGATATTAGTATCTCAGTAAAGATGTGGGGACTCACGCGGACTCCTTGAGAGAATTTAAAAAGTGACGTTGCATTGTTTTGTTTCATTTGCCAACACTCATGCACACTCACGAACACTTAACGATTAATAATCCACCATTATATCACATTAATATTCGACTAAACACAAATTTTAAAAAGTAAGTGCGGTTTTGTACCGCAGACATGACTCTTCACTTTCCCGCCAAGAAGTCGACCCATAACTTATTCAGTGTAAATAGTTAAGTTGCTGCGTTCGCGTTTGAACGGCTGCCTCTGATTGGTCAATGGTCTAGACGCTCCGCTACACGCCCTGTTGTAGCGAATTTGCGGCCATAATGTTGAGCGCGTATAATGTGGAATGCGTTGTCAAAGCCTCAGTTCATTCCTTACCAGCTCACTTGCTATAGGCAGTTGCTAGGCGACAACATGGCTTGACGACATAATTATTGTTCCGTGCATCGTGAGGATATGGCCTCAGTAGGCCTAGCACGGCGTAAAGTAAGAGTATTGTATGGAAATTGTTACAGCACCACAATGTCCGTAAATGGAACTAATAATCGTCAGGCGTAATTTCATAGATTTTTATAACATTTGCATGACTTATCAATCTTTACGTTACAATTTGACCAAGACCCCAATTCCGCCAGACCTTACTTATTTTTTCAAAGATCAAATGTGATAGCTCAAGTAGTGTGTGTAATTTGAGGGTTTGCGTACCTGCTGGCTTGGGTCGATGACCAATCAACAGATACAAGGTGCTAAAGGTACGCAAAATCATTACTAACTTTCTTTTAGTTTCAGTGCTGATATTCATGTAGTAAATTGTTAAACTTGCTGTTGCGCTAAAGCGCCTACTGCTTTCAAAACCATTGCTTGTCGTTGTATTGTAGGATTGCAAGCGCTAAAACAGTAGGCGCTTCAGCTAAGCTTCTTTAGGTTTGGCGGCCTTGGGATTTTGCTCTATTTTGATTGTAATTCGTGCTAGGCCTTCTGTTGTCAATTCCGTGTGCCATTGCGAAATGCAGGGCTGACATTGAAGGACCCGCTGCGTTATACGTACCAATATTCGTCGAACGTTTAAATTCGATGAGATTATAGTGAAGTTTTTTATATTTGTAATATGTATTATTAGCTCAGTGCGTTATACAAGAATCGTGTACATAAGTTGGCATTGTGATAGTGTAACTGTAATGTACGTAGTAAATAAAATGTGATGGGAAATTTTAGTGTTAACTCAGTGTTAATAAAATAAACGTTTTATTTATATTTTTTTGTTTAATACAATATATAGTTTGGTGGAAAATTATACAATACAAAATAATACAAAATAATATAAAATATGAAATAGTAAAATAAACATTATAAGCGATTAATATAAGACGGCGGGCGTTTAGGCTTCCCATGTAAATTATGTTAATTTATCTTCCTGAAAAGCAAACAATTACCACAATAATTATGAAATACCAGTAAAGTACTTGTAGGCACTTAATGTTACCTATTTAATATTACTGCACACTAAATATATACATTAAAATAAATATCATAGGTAACATTACTTATTTACTTATGTATGTGAATCAAAGGTACTTACCACATTTACTTATTCTAGTTATATTTATTTAAATTAACTTAAACCTATTTTTATCATATTTACAATTACACACAATATTTACAATCATGATAACACGCGACAATGTTATCTACCAGACAGCGAGGCGCCGTGCTTTGGAAACGCGCATCACCAAAGCAGGCCTATTGTTCGGCCTAATGAGTTTCGGGTCCCGCCCGACCGCTCCAGTGTGGTGCAGGTGTATGGGCTGGGTGTTGATGCACAAATAATAGTCTGGCTTACTTACGTAAGATGGTATAATGTTCGTCCATAAAACATACACGGAATACCTCACATATAATATAGAAGGAGAATAGCGAACATACACAGCACAAGTGTTTTTTATATATTTTAGCGTTTTATTAACGCTTAAATATACTTAAGTAAAATTTAAACACTGAAAAAAGACGACAACCTCAGGCGGGAATCGAACCACGCACCTTCCGCATTCCGGGCGGCTGCCTTAACCACTTGGCTACCGAGGTCTGGCTTTCACCCGTCGAAATTTTTCAGTGCTTGATGCTTATGTTTTTTAGTCAACATTGCTTCATCAATCTTAGAAGTTTTCACCTCTCGAGATCCGAAAGAAATATTTTTACAAATATTTGAACATTCGGTTAAGATGAAGCTGCGTTATAGATAAGTGTTTTTTATATATTTTAGCGTTTTATTAACGCTTAAATATACTTAAGTAAAATTTTAAACACTGAAAAAAGACGACAACCTCAGGCGGGAATCGAACCACGCACCTTCCGCATTCCGGGCGGCTGCCTTAACCACTTGGCTACCGAGGTCTGGCTTTCACCCGTCGAAATTTTTCAGTGCTTGATGCTTATGTTTTTTAGTCAACATTGCTGGTGGTGCGTGGTTCGATTCCCGCCTGAGGTTGTCGTCTTTTTTTCAGTGTTTAAAATTATACACAGCACAGTTTAGAAAGCAGAAGGAAGAAAGTACAAAACAAAAGCGGAAAGCGTTAAAGCGGGCAGGTGAGAGGCAAGCGCTTTGCGTTGTGTTAGGGTCTCGACTGGCGTACGTGCGCAGGCGCACCACAGCGGTCGGGCGGGTCCCGAAACTCATTAGTGCCGAACAATAGGCCTGCTTTGTTGATGCGCGTTTCCAAAGCACGGCGCCTCGCTGTCTGGTCTTTTATATCTCTTATATATCTTTGATAGGTATCTTTGATAGGATCTTTTATAGGTCTTATATATCTTTGATTCACATACATAAGTAACTAAGTAATGTTACCTAAATTATATTTATTTTAATGTATATATGGTGCAGTAATATTAAATGGGTAACATTAAGTGCCCACATACTGATACAGGGAACACCATGAGTGGTGTATTTATAAATATCCTTGGGACCTCTTGAGATCGAATCAGAAATTAAAAGGTCCGCTACGCCCCGTTAAAGGGGCTCTAAAGACAAAAATAAAAAATAAAATAAAAATACCATTCTATAAATAAAATACTCCTATCCCTATCTCACCGATGTTGGTGAGTAGAGAGGTGTATCTCCGGGCAGCCGTATGCCTCTTACTGATGACTTCATTAGCCCTGTTTTAACAAAACTCAATAAATAAAAACAAAAAAATGTACTTTGAACTATAAGACCAAAAGCAGACGACTGACATTAGTTATACTTGGGATGTTGACAATAACAATAATTTATTTCAAAACATTAAAAAGTGAAAAATAAAATACAACACGACTCGATTGACAGGACGTGATAGTGACGTCATAGTCCACTATGGTCCACTCGAAAGTGTTGACGATTTGATTGTCTATTGGCCAAAAAAGGACAAAGTAGAGATTGTCGGTCGCTGCGATAGGCATTACAGTCAAAAGCTTACCTAATGGAAAAACATCTTCGTTCACCTGCAATTTCTTTTTCATTTCCTCTTGATACTTCTGATTCTTCAGCTGGTACGCCGACACCGTCATCAAGGGCCTGGCTTTAGCGTACTCGATGCTTCGAATCGTAGTTTCGAATCGATGTTCAATTTGATCGATCGTCTTTACGTAATCCGAGGAGATTTTCCTGGCGAGCTTTTTGTTGTGTTGGAGGTTTAGAAGGTTTTCGTAGGATGACTCCTCGTCTATAGTGTGCCGCCGGAATATTTTGTTGGTGCTGTCCTCACTTCTGATGCGAGAGTTCGGCGAATATATGAGCATTATGCTTTTGTGTTGGGCTTTGGAGACTGGTCTGGAAAAAGGTTTTCGGTCATTTATGTTTTGTGAACAGTCATTTTATTATGCGATTTATATTGCAGCCAATAAACTCTTAATGCAAATTCAAATTCAAATTCAAACTAATTCGCTCGACTAATTCTCTATGCAATCCCATCTTGGCTACGTGATTCCATTCTCGAGATACAGGTGGCTCAGATGGACTGACGCGTTAGCACAGCTGACCCACAAGAAACATCTTATAACTTTAAAACGCAAGACCGATTAATTTTGTTATTTGGCGACAAATTTCGACTAATTCCTGGCATAGCCAAAAAAAAATTTTCCACTGTGGCTTAGCTGTGCTGACACACGACAGTACTTAAAGTCTTTGAAAATAAGTCTGTAATCGTCACCGCAGGCCACGTCGTCATACAGCCCTTGCATGACAATCTTGCGCTGAGTTTGCGAGTTTTGGCGAGAGTCGCGATAAGCGCGCTACAGCATTCTACCTTTTCTACACGCCTAAAAACGGTGTTGTCATTTTTTTGCATGTTTACGTACTTAATAAAGTCCTTCAAAGTAGTTCCGTACTCGCCGCCGCCTCCCTCAATTTTGTCATACAACCGTTGCATGACGGAAGGCCGCTGGGTGTGCGAACTGTGGCGATGCTCGTGCGAGTAGTGGCGTTGGTCGTGAGCGAGCGCACTCACGTCCGTGTCAGACTCGTCGATGTTCATCATACGGACGAAGCCGGTGGGGCGGCGCTGGGGGCGGCTCGTATCCGACGTATCCGGGACTCCCGTCGTTGCTATACGCACTTTCCTATAAAATATATTTTGTTAGTTTCGATTTAATCTAAATAAACTACCATCATTGTACCTACTCTTATTTTTCAGTGAATAAATTATTTGATTTGATTTGATGACATTAAAGGATTGCTAAACTGATGTAAGGCGTGAGTCCTTTTCCAAGGACACTAGGTGATTCAATTAAAATATCTCGATCAATTTCGTGCTTTCGAAGGAACGTAGAGCTGTTGGTTCCTTTTGCCGTCAAAAGATTCAGCCAACAGCCTACAACCTTTTGCCAACAGTCGACCTACCAACCCGTATTGACGAGCGTGGTGGGTTACGATTATATTGTATACGATTATACGATTATACGAGTATACGATTTATTGTACTGTCGTGACATTTGTAAGCCTATGTTCTATTCACATACGAAAAGGCGACGCGCGCGACGCTCGCAATGCGATGCGCACAGAGATAAGAACATTCAGACGTAAAATTAAATTGACATTTATTTTTGTATGAAAGTAAAATGTGTCAAATTATCAAAAGTCGTAGAACAAATATTGTTGTTTATGATGTTAGCTACCTAGTCTTGCGAGGTTGTTGATGTTTTACAAATAACCCTGTATAGTTTACTTTGGCATAATGTATCGGTTTCAAAGCTACGTCTTTTGAACTATCAAGTGGTTACGCATTTCTGAGAATCGTTTGTAAGACGTCACTACTCTATTATTATAAAACCTCATTGGCGGCATCTATGTATACAGACTGAGACTGATTAGAGATAGCGACTATATAAGATAGATAGACGCGTCTTGTTCTCACAACTGCAATAACATTGCAGTATTACTACTGTAAGCTAGTAAGTATTACTGCTGTAAGCTAGCAAGGCTCCATTGACTCCGCGCTAGTTACGCGGTATATAAAAGAAATAAAATAAGTAAAAAATGGCTAGCCTGTGTGTATCGTCGTCATCGTTATAGTTTTCTTGATCATCGTTATCGTGTTCTTGATATTCTTTAGGAAGAAAAATACCTGTTTGCCGCCTTCTGATCTTTGCATGCACTTTATCTGACCCGCCAACTGATACTTTTCTAAAAAAAACTAAAAAATTGAGAAACATAAACTCATAAACATTTAATTCATAAAAAAATATGACCCACTTTAAAGAGTACCTATGATATTCTTCTCGTTGCTTATAATCGGCATACGCCAATCTAAAAGTCAAAATATTGTTTAAAAAAAAACCCATATTTCATAAGTAGGTATTACTCGTACAAGAACAATGTTTTAATATTCAGACTCTACCTGATACGTCTTAGTTGGTCGTCGGTAATTAGATCAGTCCTGTAACATAATAATAATAAATTTATTAATTTATTTCGTTTTTGTTGTCTCTCAGTAAGTCCGTGATTATTCAACTGTGCCGAAATATCGGATACTTACACAATAACAACAAATAGCAATCAATTATACAATAATACTGTTTACAATTGTTATTAACTAGTTGTCGCCCGCGACTTCGTTCACCTCAATGAAACCTGAAATGTCTACGAAAAATCATGAACATCAGATGGTCTGACCGTGTGCGAAATACCGAAGTTTTGCGACGAGCCAATGTTGGTGGCATTGAGGCTTATATAATGCGTCGACAGCTTCGGTGGTGCGGTCATGTGTCTCGTATGGCAGATGAGAGAGTGGCGAAGCGCATCTTATATTCTGAACTTGAGGAGGGCAAGCGGAAAACCGGCGGACAACTCCTCCGGTATAAAGACGTTCAGAAGCGTCATATGAAGAGATGCAGCATTGAGCACACTCTTTGGGAGGATTTGGCAGCACAACGGTCTGAATGGCGCGGGCATGTGCAACGGCAAGTACGCGATTTCGAGGAGCAGCGTCAAGCTGACCTCGACGTGAAACGCGACCAGCTTAAAGCCCATACACCCGCAGCCATTACCTACAATATAGTAAACGGCAAACTGAAATGCCCACATTGCACGAGAGTTTGCCGCGAAGATTGGCTATGTAAGTCATCTTCGTGCGCATCAGCGCAGACCCGACTAGGAGTCGAAGAGGTCGCCATGGCCGAAACCGGTCGGAATCAATCATGTCCTAGTCCGGGTCATGGTCTGCCTATGTGCAAAGTTTGCAAAAAAATCCGTTCAGCCATTTCCACGTGATGCGCGGTCAAATAAACAGACAAACAGACAAACATTCTAAAAACTGTTGGAACGTGTTCTTTTGAACTTTTTTCGAATATCTTACATGTACAGTCTTTCGACCCTCTTTAGCTTTATTATGTGTGTGTATAGATAGATGGTTCAAGATATTAAATAAAAGGTAAATCATAAAGAACATTTAAAACATATTTAAGTGAGCCGCTACAAATCAAATAGTTTAAAATCTTACTTCCTATCTTTGTCCAACAAGTTGTATGGGCCAAGTCCTTTAGCGATACTTCTCACTATTCCGCCGGCGAAACTGACGTGATCCACATTGTCTCTATCAAAATTAATAAACAATAGTTAAGAGACATTTATGATTTCAGTATTCCATACAAACATAAAAGTTCTGATTCCCTTAAGGGAAATACAAAGAATATTGATAGTTACTTAAAAAACATACTAAATAATCACTGATTATAATTATGATTTATAAACCATTATGATTTTGTTTAAATCGCATAACATAAGATCAGAGTGTCTAGTGCGAGTTTCATTCGCCATTCGATCACGTTAACGAAAACGAGAACTTGTATGGCAAAATTTTAACTCTCCTCGTATGTCGCCAGGAGGAGCTGCTTCAATGCCATACTAATTATCGTTTTCGCAACCATATTCAAATGGATACGGATAGTAAATAAAACTCGCACAAGGCACCTTGGTGAACAAACGTTTTGTTTGTTATCGTTACCTGGATGGCATTTTTACCGCTAATACTAAAAATACATATTCCCACGTGTTCTCCCAAAAAGGGGTAGATAGCATCTAAATCACAAATTTTGAGCATAGGTACTCGCCATTAGTACCAGACCCGACATAAAACCGACCCCACACCCGACGTACCCGACGCCACATTTAGCAATAAATAAGTAATGGATAGCATCAGTGACAGGTTGCTAGCAGATCGCCTGACGTGTGTATCATGGAACTCTTGTCCCTTAGTCGGCTCTTGCGACATGCGTGAAGTTAACATTCTTTTCACGTCCCATACCAGCATGGGACAACCGATAAACTACTAGCCGTTATTAGATACGCTGGTTGGCTAAAGCGTATTTTACGGGAAAAGTAACGAAACTTGTACTACTTAGATAACGTTACGTGAGCTACCGTTACCAGTTTAGCTTGATAGAAATAACGTTACTTAACGATACTAAGTATGAACTTGGTAACGTTATTAAGCTCGCTTCTCCTCGAAGTTTTCCATCAAGGAGCAGCATTCAACTGTAACATAACTGTGACCATTTGACTAATTCAAATTTTGACGCAACTGTCCGACGAATGAACAACCAACAAAGAAACCAAACAAATGCTTAAGTTGTGTAAGCGTATGGTTTTAGATTTATCTCCACATCAAAAGTCATGCCGCCGAAAATATTTCATTTAACCGTTTAATTGCCGGTAACATAAACTTTAACCTTATACCATTACAATATGGGGTCAACGACCCAAACCAGTTAATAAATTTAACTGGTTTCCGAGCCCCCAACGTAGAGGAATGAAGTTGACAATGAAAATGTAACTGAAATGAAATTAACATAATTATTTAAAATAAAACGGTACAAATATTTATTTCGAAAACCCAGGATCAAAGAAATCCTTTCGTTACAAATGGTATTTGGCGCGATTTTAACATTTGTGACGACTAACTTGCGTTGCGCAATTTATAAAACAACAGATGCCATTTGAACGTTTAGGTTTGTTAAAGCAATAGTTTGTAAAATGAAACGTTGACAAAATGTTGCTTGTGGAATGAAAATTGTCTAATGAATTGTGTGTAAAACATTATAAAACCCCTTGTTCTCCTCCCCGAACTCCGTGCAATGTAAAATACACAGGGTATTATCAGATTGCCCGAAAACCATATGGCAATATTCATACTGTCAAGTTCAAATTTTAATTATTTACTTTGCCTTAGGTAGCTTGTCGCTATTAATAATGCCCGGGCATTATGAAAAATGATCCAATTTATTACTGGGTCCATAACACATATTAAACTAAATTACCTCAAATAGTGTCGAATTTCTCTTTCATCTACGGAATCCAATGACTGCACTGCAAACGAAATACACTTATTTAACATAAATTTCTCCCGATTAAAAATAATAATAAATAATGTGTTATCTAATATGGAAATACAAATCTTACAAGATTCTGACTGCGATACTTCATAATTGACATAGAATATTTCTGGAGGGTATTTCTTAGGAGGGCCAGCTTTTCTGTGGGCATCCTTATCTACATCGCTTTCGAGGCAGTAGTCTCCTTTCAAGAACCTGTGTTTTTAGTTAAGTTATTAATTAATCACCATTAACAATTTTGAGGAGGTCGATGGCGCAGTGGTTAACGCGCCCGGTCTGCGCGTGCTGAGGTTAAGCAACTTTCGCAAAGGCCGGTCATCGGATGGGTGACCAAAAATTTATCATCTCGAGCTCCTCCGTGCTTCGGAAGGCACGTAAAGCCGTTGGTCCCGGCTGCATTAGCAGTCGTTAATAGCCACCTATCCGCACCGGGCCCGTGTGGTGGTTTATGGCCCGTTTCCCTATCCATCCATAGGGAAGGTTCGTCCCCTAGCTGTGGGGACATAAAATAAGCTGATGGTGAACAATTTTGAATTGTTATTGTTCTTCAATTATCATCAAATCATGAGGCTGAATTCATAATTTTAGAATTCGATCTTCCTATTAGGGTGTCCTCTGCGTTAAGCGGGAGCACGGCGCGAGCGCCCCCGCGCGGCGTGCTGTTTGATATAAATTCATAGAGCAACGCTGCGTTAGGCAGTCACGTTCGTCCATTCGCGAGACGGATCACTGAATATGTACTTTGACACGTGACAGCTTCAAAACCATTATATTTGTCCGCGACGTGCCACGGCGCAGGTGCCCCCGGCGGGTGCCCGCGCCGCGATAACTTAGTTTTTTTATAAACAAGAAAGTAGTAGAAGGGCTGGAACGGAGGAGCTTGAAGGCACAGTGGTTTCCGTCATCGGGTTGCAGAAACCGCTATGGAGGCGCCCTACGATACCAAATCGTAATATCTCGGGCTTCTCCGTGCCTTGGAAATTGGAAGGCTCGTCAAGCCGTTATTTTCACGTACAGTCGTTAGAACCCACTAACAGGGCCAGTGTGGGTAAATTATGGTCCAAACTCCTAATCTACTTCTCTATTCTTGTCTAATGAGAAAGCCAGTAGGACGTTTCTTGACAGATAATTAGTATTTCCAATGAATAACTAACTTTTTCAAGTCATAAGTAGAATCTACTTCTCCAGGGTAAGGTACATCCGTTAGGGGCATGTAGAACGGCTTCTCCGGCTTAACAACCAGGCTGGCTGACACGACAGACATGTGCTGGTAAGGTGATGCCTCCTCCATCTGGTATTCTTCTACGTCGAAATCGTTGTTCTCGTGCCCGCTTTCGTTGGTCTTGACGGTTCGCTTAACCGTTTGGGTTCGCACATGCTGGTTCACGTTCTGTGTTTGCTTCACTATGTCGTCCTTACTACGCAAAAACCTTTAAAATGTCAAAATCTGAATCAATTGTCAGAACCTGAAGTTCTATATTTATTTTGGGGGTTTGCCAAAATATTTACACAGTATCTACCGATTTACTAATTGACAATGCTTTGCTTAAAGGAATGCATACAATACAAACCAATAAGTATTGTTAGGTGTCGACTTTACTTCAACAATTTTTATGTAAAATGGTACGTACCTACATACAATCACGAGCATTAACATTATTCACATTTGAATAGTTTTGATTCTTATTCCATTGTATTAAGAGTTACATTGTTTACATGTTAATTAATACCTATGGGTTACCTAGACACTTAAAGGGGGCCGACCGCCTAACTCGATCGCTTTCGATCGCTTTGAAGGCGAGGTCAGGAGGAGTCGTCATCTTGTTCTCGCCTTCAAAGCGATCAAAAGCGATCGAGTTAGGCGGTCGAGGAGCAGGTTCCCCTATTCAAACATCGTAGGTACTATATATCTTAGCTCTTAAATAGGTGTAATATGAACTAAATTACTTATACCTTTCCGTAGCATGGATATTTGCCGCCCCTACTTCTTCACCAACTTCCTCCTCTTCACCAAAGAGCTCATTTTCCATTGCTTCCAGTTGATTCAGCTCTATTTCCAGATATACTCTCTGTATTAGACTCTGAAATAATTATATTGACAATCTAGTATTGAGCTTAAAAATTGTTGCCTTGCATTAAGGCCAAAATGGAACTTTTAACTTTCAACAATAGTTTAGGCAGGTACAGACGCCTGCACATCAACCTATCTAAAACTGTCAAATTTCTTCAATACAATGTCAACCATTTGACTTAGTAATAAAGTTCAAAGTCTTTTGAGGAAATTTAACAGTTTGTGGTAGGTTGATGTGCAGGCGTGTGTACCTAATCAAAAGTGCAGTCAAATACTGCGCTGCAAGTTGCAAGCTGTTAGGGCCGGCAGTTTTTACGGAGTATTTAGGTTTAAAGTCGCTTACATGATAACATGAAATAAAATGTTTACATTCGTTTGCTAGCATAGCACAAGATTCACACCAGAAACTGCACCGTTTCAAATTTCACTCGCCCAAGGCATTCGTTTTCATTTATGTAACTGGGTCGTCTGCGGTTAAATATTTAGCCAGTTGCTTTTTGAATGCGTTGAACTTTTCATTTTCATATGTGAAGGTATTTTGTTATAAAGGTGTGCTCCTTCAAACGTTAACATTGTTTTGCCGTAATTTGTTCGAGTCTTGGATAGGACGAGAAAACCGAGAGCAGAGTGCAGCGTGCAGTATTTAGCCCGAGACTTCATACTAAGTCACAAAGCTTTTGTCTCTGTGTTGCCTAAAGTAAGCCAGAAGTGGAACGTTTTATAGGCTGATAATAATAATGACGTTGTGGTCTAAAATCGTAAATGGATAGGTAAATCGAATCTTGTACCTCTATAAGCAAGTCACCCAAGGCAATTAAATCTTCGATATGCCCATGAATGTATTCATTAGTATTCTTGTTAATTGTTATATCGTGGCATTCCATGTTGAATATTCCAGCTTTAAAAATGACGATTTCGGAAGTTGGTGATTCATACCACGTAGGCACTTTCTCTATTTTATCGAGTGTAGATTCACCCTCTATAAGTTGCCCGAAGGCTACGTATCTACGTGCCATCCAGGGTGCCGGTTGCAGCAAGACAAAAAATTGCGTCGAACAATCTATGTGCCTGGAAAATATTTGGTAGGTATGATTTTGACCATTGATATCATTTTACAGATATAAAATTACCTACTAGGTATTAGGATCTCTACCCATTTGAAAAGATGAGCAATTTAAAGAAAATATTTGTTTCCAGCATCGAGATACGAGCAGTAAGTTATTTTGGCCATGTAGGATTTGGTACTTATAATATTGTGCTTCACTAGCCGTTGTCACCTACGGCCTTAGCTAGATTATTAAGCTAAAAGTTAAATAACCTGCCATCATTAGCCATACAAAGTACGCCTCGTCTGTCGTGTGGGATAATAAAATTCTCGCAGTCCATGTCAACGCTCTTCAAACCGAAGCCCCCGCATTGTATCCAACCATCTTTGACGATGCGGTGGATCGGTGTGCCGCTGTAACCCCCTTTGGTGTCGTTACAACGGCGCAAGAAGTTGTCACATGTGTAAGGCAACAGATCGGAGAACAGCTGTAAAAAGAGGCAAAGGTCAAGCTCTTAGCCTGATCATTAGTTCTGATAGCCTGGTCACAGAAGAGATGAAATCTAGGAGAAATTAAATTATTTTTACACATGATGTGTTTGAAATTTTCACAAAATTTTATATATAACTTCTTGAAGATAAGAAACGTATATACTGGTCACGCCAAGGCCAAAGCAGCACGATGGATATACTGATTATTAATAGATTTGTATATTGTAATATTTTCTACATAATATTTCTTACCATAAAAATCATTGTGCCTACGGGCTCTCCACCAATTGAAATGTGCATGTACGCACAAGGTCTCTGAAAAAAGGTAAATAGTTTTGATGGTTAGTCTAGTTAGACAGTTCTTGACTTTTAAATCACTCTTACTTGTTAAAGCATTCGACGGCAGTATTGACCAACAGCATTGACCTTAGAGTACTGCCCTGTGAGACACCATAACGAGCGTGTCTAGTCCAATATCTTTCTGTCTAAGCTTACAGTGATTCGAATGGCATGACTTCCCAATAAAAGCAATGTTATTATTTCCGGACTCATGTATTTATACATATTTAAGAGACATATACCTAGGTACAGATTTAGTTTAGTATTTAAAAAAGAGGAGCACTTACACCAGAAGATCTAATATAAGTAGCAAAATGTGAAACGGCCTCGTTATAGTAATCCAACTGTAGATGGTAGATGTACTTGGTCTCGATCAGCTCTTTTAACTCAACTTCGCCGCCGAGAATGTTCTCGTTCATCAGCACAGCTACGCGCGATTGAAGGCAGTAGGCCAACCCACCATATTTAATTTTCAGACAGCGCCACACATCGGGCCATTCCACCGAGGTTACACCTAGAAAAATCGGTGGCAAGAGCAAATTGCGTTTGTCCAATTAGGAAGTTAACCTACTTAGTCCGACCAGGCGTTTGTTTTTTTATAAATGAACCTCAAAAACTGTTACATTAGAGTATGTACTACATCTATATAATTCCTTTAATTGTCGGGCCAAGTTGGTTAATAGGAGTCTTCATTTAACATGGCATGGACCCTGTAAGTAAATGGTTCGAAACGAAATGTGTCATTCCTAAACTGTTTAAAAGTAATTTAAAGATAGTTTCATGACATGTTTCATGACATACACGGAAAATTAAAATTAAAAACTCCGAAGACACCACCTTTTTTTAAAAAGAAAGTATTTAAAAAAAATCGCGTTGCGTGGTTTTCCATTTTTTAAAATTTCCGCCATTTATCGGTGAAGGCCAAGTTAGAAGAGGCGAGCGTGTGGTGGCGGAAAGGGAGTGGAATGTGCAAGGTGAAATGACCTTTATTATTTTTATTCCGTAGATACGGGTATAAGCACTTGGCTTTTCACCTAATGTTAAGTGATGATAAGGCTAAAGATTGAGCAGCACTTCATCCGGAACCTCAACTACTAAGGATCTGGCTAACTTGTCTTAAACTATCGGAACTCAACAATGCTATTATTATTGATGTTATGGCGACATGTTTGGATAAGAAAGTGGTAGCTAGCCAGGCGTATTTAAACAAGCGCTAGCACCAGTTAAATCGAGTACAAACATGTACCGAGAGTTGAACCCGTCCCGGGTTCTACTCTGGGTCTTAGACCGGTGGCCTTAACTACTAGATCACAGAGGCGCTTAACAAAACTGCCTTTTACAGCATACAGTTAAGACGCATATTGGCTGTAGGTGAAGCCTAGCCTAGCTTGAAGTAGAATCTTTGGGCTGGAGCGCCCCAGTACCAATTCCTCCCATTTGACCGCATTCAACGCAGAGCTGCTCGAGTTGTCGACGACGTGGTAACCTCTGGTCGGCTCGATCCACTGGCTCTATATATTTTATCGTCTTTATCATGGAGAGTGCTCTGAGTAATTGTTCGGTTTGATCCCTGCCGATGATTTCCTGCACTGCACTACACGCAATCGACTTGTCTTTCCATCCTCACCATCTTGATGGATGGCAGTCTACTACTGTGCGTTTCTCACGTAATTTTTTACCACGAACTACAGTGCTGTAGAACCAGCTCTCGGCGGCGGTATTTCCGGACCATTATGACTTAGGGATCTTCAAGAAACGAGCCTATTCCTTCCTTAAAGGCCGGCAACGCATCTGCGATTCCTCTGGTTTTGCGGATTTCCATGGGCGGCGGTGATTGCATCCCATCAGGTGACCCTGCTCATTTGCCTCCTTCTAATATAAAAAAAAAAGAATTACGAAAAAGCTTTACCTACCTCTTATGATAGGGACATCAAACTTTTTCCATCTGTATTTGTGCAAGCCTTTTACCAAATTAACGCAATAAATAAATCCTTTGGTGACTCTGTCGCCAATAACTGTGAACTTGATGCAGTCGTCATCAGGATATTTATTCTTTTCATCTTTCTTTGGGTAAAGTGGATTTCTTATAGAGTTGTGAGCATGTTTAATTTTATTTGAATAAATACCCTTGATTGTTTTATTCCAGGGATGATTCAAAATCGGCTTTTCTTTGTGTTGACTCCTTAAATTAAATAATGTAGTCATCGGAATATGTAGTTTCAGTACTTTATAATCAGTAATGAGAAGAACGCAGTCTGTAGTCTTGTTACTATAATTTGGTATTGTGTCTATCAAAATCCCAATGGATTAGATCAAAAGGTCAATTTCTTGTTTGGTGGCTTGCCATGTTTTTAAGAGAAACACAAAAATGAATAATTCTTCAATAAATGCATAAGTTTTTGAAGTTGAATAATTAAAAGAATGTCACAATTTATGTCATTATGGCATCTCGAATAAGAAGGTTAAAATCTGGGTTAAATACAACAAGCAGGTAACATAATAATCGTTACGGTTTAGAACACAGTGAATGGATTTCAGAAACTTTTTAGATTCGACAAGCTTGGGTCGATGACCAATCTACAAATAAAAAATAATAATCAAATAAAAATCAATACTGCCAGACACTTCCGGTGGGCGGTTACTTGCGGTTGAGCCAGACGTTTTAAAAGCTGTTGCGGCGCAAAAAGCGCGTGTGCCTAGTGCGAGTTTCATTCGCAATTCGATCACGTTAACGAAAACGAGAATTTGTATGGCAAAATTGTAACTCTTCTCGTATGTCGCCAGGAGGCACTGCTTCAATGCCATACTAATTTTCGTTTTCGTAAACGTAATCGAATGAATACGGATAGGAAACAAAATTCACACTAGGAACCCTGCTTTCAAAACCGTTGCTTGTCGTTGTATTGTAGAATTGCATGCGCTAAAACTTTAGACGCTTCAACTTCGCTTCTTTATTTATTTATTTTTTTTTGAGAGAGATTGCTGATTGCCGCTGCGGCATTTTCAGCTTCACCGGGCTTTTTGGGGGCGGCGAGGAATGTAAAGGGTCCCTCAAGCCGTGTGAAACGAATCACCTTCAGAGGTTATCTAGAGGGGACGGCATCGCGAACTAGTGCGCGTCCCCGTGCCCTACTAGATTCTCCGAAGGGTTCGGATCGGATCGGGGACGCTTCTTTAAGTCTGGCGGCCTTGTATTGGGATCTTGGTCTATTGTTTGATAGTAGTTCGTGCTAGGCCTACTGTTGTCTGAGTGCCATTGCGAAATGGACCCGCTGCGTTATACTATACGGACCAATGTTCGTCGAATGTTTAAATTTGATGCGATTATAGTGAAGTTTGTAATATTGTGTTTAACATGGACTAATTAATTATATAAGGACTGACAATCGCCTTTCAATAATGCGTACCACGGAAATGCATCAAAAATAGGCTTTGAACCGGTTTTTGGGGCGCTTCGATCAAGGCTGGCCGTGAAAAATAATTAGGTAAGTATGAACGTATGAAGATTGCGTCAACGAAGTTAATTTTTTTTTATTCGTGTAGGTATAGATGGCGTTGATATCAGTTTTTCGGCATCTTTGTGACATCGTTATTTTACAAAATAATAGTAAAATAGTTTATTAGATATTTATTTAACACCAAATGCCATTTGACCGACAAACAATTGAATTTCTATTGTGTCTGGGTCCGACGGCGCGGCGGTCAACCTTAGTAAAAAAACTCGCTGTTGACTGTTGACATTAATCATCAACACACTTTCACTACTAGAAAATGTTGGATCGCTGGAATAATTATAGCTATTAGCATACTTTTCGTTCGTATATTGAATGCATAGTTTGTTCCCTATAGGGTGACACTCCATTGAAGATGAGCTGAGCTGAACTGAGCCGAGCTGTGTGGAAATCAACCAATAGTTTCTTTATTTTATCGGCTCATCTCAGTTTCGCGCCAGTGGACGGTGGTTAGCGAAACAGACATGAGCGACGTCGAATTTCTATGGAAAACCGTCACGTCGCATAAGCTGCGCGGGGTTGGGCAGAGCTTAGCGCGAGCGGCGCTGGTCAGACCGGGGCGGTCCGACCCGCCCGATCCTTTAAATGACAGCACACATTTACAGAATACACTAAACATGCACACCGGTTTAGGCCCAATACACCGTACTCGTAGAACAAGGGTACGAAGAACCGGTTCACACTCGCTCCAGGTACAGACATGTACCTGGGCGCTTCTCTCTTCCTCCACGGCCCGGTCAACCCGAGCCGAGGTCCGTGCCTTTAGAGGCGCCCTCGGGTTGCTCCGCTCCCCGATCCGATCTGAACCCTTCGGAGAATCTAGTAGGGCACGGGGACGCGCACTAGTGCGCGATGCCGTTCCCTCTAGATAACCTCTGAAGGTGATTCGTTTCACACGGCTTGAGGGACCCTTTACGTTCCTCGTCGCCCCCAAAAAAGCCCGGTGAAGCTGAAAATGCCGCAGCGGCAATCAGCAATCTCTCTCAAAAAAAAAAAAAAAGGGGCGGTCCGCCGCTCCAATGGAGTTTTGTTGCGGATAAAGCCGCTTCACCCACCTTAGCCCAGCTCAGCTCAGCTTCAATAGTGTCACCCTTAAGGGTGCTATTAACGTGTCTCTCTCTCTCTCTCTACCTTGTTTTCTTAAATGCTATCATTTTACCGCCGCCGCATCACTTCGCTAATGCAGACTGTGACCGCGACCGTACTGTCACCACGGAAAAGCATGGGTAAAGCTAAAGTAGGCTAAAAGCACAGGCTATATGGTCTGCGAGCTAAAGCGTGCTATAGCCGCCTCGGAGTGTCTAGTGCAAGTTTCATTCGCCATGCCATACAAGTTATTTTCTTTTTCGTTAAAGTACCTAATCGAACGGCGAATGAACCTCGCACCTAGGCACCCTGTTAGTACGACTGCCGAACGCCGCCACCCGCGCGGCTTGTGTGAACTGCGGGACTGCTCGGGCGAGGCTTAAGGCCTTCGCAGACCGGGACGGCATTGCAAAGGATTTTGCCGCCAGTCAACGCTCAATAGCCGCTTAGATACCGCGGCATTCCAGAACCTTGCCGCGGCATGCCTCAACATACCGCGTCACGTTGAAGTATATCTATTTATATTTCGATATGTTTTAAAGTCCATTGAATTTTTTTTAAATCCTTTGCCATGCCGTCCCGGTCTGCGTAGGCCTTTAATGCTTCTTTACTATGGAGATTGTAAGTCGTTATAGTAATTAGCTAATGCTCTGGATGCCTAAGTGTGAGTTTTGTTAATTATTAATATTCATTCGATTACGTGTACGAAAACGAAAATTAGTATGGCATTGAAGCCGCGCCTCCTGGCGACATTCGTGAAGAGTTAATTTTTGTGAACGTGATCGAATGGCGAATGAAACTCGCACTAGGCACACAGGGGGGCGATTTTTGAAACTAACGAAATGAAATTAAGTGACATGAAATAAACTGTGAAATATAATATTTTGTGCATTATTTAAATTTGATTATAAAGATAACTATTGTACGAGAATTATCGGTGACAGAAGTAATAGTTACCAGTGACCTTGTGTAAGAGACAAAGGAGCACTCGTAATTGTTATCATAGAGTGAGAATTAGTCACCGGTTCAATAATTGCCCCCCCCAGTGCGTTTTACAATAATCGTGTACATAAGTTGACATAACTTTAATGTACCTAGTAAATAAAATGTGATGGGAAATTTAAGTGTTAACTTAATGTTAATAAAAATTATTAACAAGATATTTTTTTTTATTTCCACTGAGGCTGGTTCATTTTTTCTAGTAAAATTTTATCTTGTTACTATAATATATAGTACTGTGAATGCAAAATTCTAAATAATTCAAATAAAAATATTTAATTAAAAAAGAATATAAATTTATAATTTATTTTAATTTTATGGTTTAATACAAAATTAAGTTAGGGTAGTAAATTATACAATACGTTCGTTACAATATTGGTAAATAAACTAAAATTGTAAAATAAACTTATCAAACGCTATATAAGACGGCGTATAGGCTTCCTGTGTAAATGATATTTTCCCTTCCTGAAAAACAAATACCAATAGTTAATAAGAATTTATTTATTTATTATTTTAAACATTGTAATTAATAAAAAAATAAGAAATATTTAAAAAATACTAAAGGTCTACGCAGACCGGTACGGCCGGCATGGCAAAGGATTTTGTCTTGCCACGGCATGCCTCGGCATGCCGCGTGACGTCGAGGTATGCCTCGGCATGCCTTTTTGCATACTGCAGTGCATCCCGACATCGGCATCCCGCCGCGGGAGCTCGTGGCAAGTCCTTCAATGCCGGGCAATGATGCCACGGGATCATTTTAAAGCATAGGAATTAATGTCTTATTTATATTTCGATATGTTTGAATGTCCACTGGTAAAAATTTTAATCCTTTGCCATGCCGTCCCGGTCTGCGTAGGCCTTAATAAAGAGGAACGCCATAGAGTGGTGACCTATATAAAAATATTCTTAGTCACTTTAAATCTAACCATGTATTAAAATTTCCGCCTAACTCAAAGGCGCGGTCTCATTGATAGCTGTTATATTGAATAAACGATTTGATTTTCACTTTGGCTTTGAGTGTGCTATTGACACGTTAAAATTATAGTTTTGTTAACCCACCCAGAAAGCTTAAAACGCTTGGGGCTAGTAGGGTTCTCGTCGGTTCTAACGGAGCATTACGGATTTACCCACTTCCGCATATAACCCGGGTATTTAACTCAGGCGTGAGCAGGAGCGTCATTTGCTAATAGTTTATTAGCCAACTATCGTATAGTTAATACACAAAGTAAGAAGACTGCGAGGGTAAAGCATACATTCACTGTCTCACATATCCCATCGCGCACAAAGAAATTTGGTGACTTGTTTCTTTGTCGCACCTCCAAAAGATGGAATAGTCTACCAGCACATGTTTTCCCTCTTTCCTATGATATGGGGTCCTTCAAACGAAGGCGTGAAGAAGCACCTTGTGGGCCGGCAGAGTGAAGTTGACTGATGCTGCGTTGTTTTCACGCTGCACCAGTTGTCTTCGCGTCTGGACTCCATTTCCACTTAACATCAGGTGGTGTGGAGTCATTTGCCGTGCTAAGTATAAAAAAAAATACATACCGCGCTCGAGCAACGCACATATAGACAACCTTTCACGGTCACGGACATGGAATCTCGCGATTATGATACGGTTTTTTTTTTATAATTAACAGGTAAGCGCAGTGCCTTGATCTCACCTGATGTTGTGATGATAAGGCCAATGATGGAAGCGCACTTCAACCGGGAACCACAACTAGTGAGGCACGGACTATCTTATCTCTAGCTGTCGAAACACAACAATGCTACAAACATTGATGTTATGATGACATATTTAGATAAGGTAACTAGTCAGGCGGACAAACAAGCCCTACCACCAACCAAACCGAGTACACAAACATGTACCCCCCGCTGGGAATCGAACCCGGGACCTCTGGGTCTAAACCGGTGGTCTTAGCTACTAGAAAAGGAGAAAGAAACGCCCTTGCTGAGTTTCTTGCCGGTTCTTTTCAGTACAAGGTCTCCCGCCCTATGTAGACTTACGAACCGATGGCATGGTGACATTCACAAGAGCTACTTGTAGCCTACACTGATTAAATGATTTTGAATTTTGAATTTCGCAACAGTTGGCGCTCGAACAATATCGAGCTGTTCCGCTGTTTACCTTCTACTGGCTCCTTTTTAAGTGGTTAGTCAATGGCATTACCGCGCCACTGCCTGTTTAAACAAGTCTTTTCGGAATTACCGCAAACCCACCGGGCATGTTTTAAAGTGTTATGGTGCTTAATGTTAAGAATATACGTTCCAAATTAACTTGACAAGTGAAAAGGAAGTAAGAGCCATTATACCCTTGGGTTATCCTTTGGTTATTCTTCTGAAAAGGTTATCAAGTTAAAGGGGTTACCCATTGAAAAGGATTTACTTTAAGGGTTACCTAAATCTGTAGATAAGCCTTTCAAAGGCTTTTGTGTTTATAGATTCTGATATTTTCTAGGCGGTCACAACCGTCGTGAACGTCACGTATTTTTTTTGACCTTATGACGACGACGCCTGAAAGGTTTAGCCGTTTTAAATGGTCATGTCTTACCTAAGCGGGAGAGGCAGGCAGGCAGGTCGCAAGTCGCACGCGGCGCGGGGGACACCCTTAGTTAACGGTAATAGAAAGAACACTATGAACAGAGAAAGCAAGTGGAGCGCCGCGAACCGCCAGTGGTCTTAGTAGCAATAACGCCCCGTTGTAGAGGCTCTAATGACAAAAATAAAAAATTAAATAAAAATACCATTGTAAAAATAAATACTCCTATCCCTACACCAACGATGTTGGTGAGTAGAGAGGTGTATCTCCGGGCAGCCGTATGCCTTTTACTGGTGACTTCATTCGCCCTGTTTTAACAAAACTCAATATATAAAAACAAAATAAAATACTATAGGGCCAAAACCAGGCGACCGACGGACGTTAGTGATACTTGGGATGTTGGCCATAACAACATTTATTCCTTTAAACATTAAAAAGTAGAAAAATTTACATCACAACACTATTGACCAAACGTTATAGTGATGTCATTGTGGTCCACTCGAAAGTGAGGACGATTTGATTGATTATTGGCCTAAAAAGGACAAAGTAGAAATTGTCGGTCGTCTGCAATAGGCCTTACGATCAAATTACCAAATGCAATAGAGCTTGGCTATGTTCCCGGAGGCGACAAACGGATTGACTAGAACTATCGTTAGGATTTAGCATCAATAACGTGTAGAACAATTATGTGCATGGGATGGAGCCTCCGCGCGCCCCGCCCCCCGACCGCCTAACTCTATCGCCATCGCGCTCTGTAGTTTATGGCGTTCATCTTGTCATTTCAAAAGCGATATGAAAGCAATATGAAAGCAAAATCGAAAGCTATAGCCTATAGCTTTCGATATTGCTTTTATATCGCTTTTGAAATGACAAGATGACGCCATAAACTATAGAGCGCGATAGCGAGAGCAATAGCGATAGAGTTAGGCGGTAGGCCCCCCGGTCTGCCTGCATGACGTTAGTGCGTTTGGTAGATATAGCATTTGAACCACGTTTTATAGTTTAGTTGACTAACTATCGTTAGGATGGCTAATACGAGAATAATATGACAGGTACAATGAACAGTAGCTATACGCACTGTATTAAAACTAACATGATTTAGTGTTGCGTTTGGTAGATAGATATAGCTGTTAGATGAGTTTGGTAGATAAAGCCGATGAAACACTTGTCATTAATTACAGCCATTAATCAATTAATCGGCCATCCTAATGATCGTTTTGTTTAGTAACAAAACGATCATTAGGATGGCTGATTCAAAGATAATTTAATATTATACAAAAAGCTATACCCTGCGTTACCTACTAGCATGGTTCATTGGTGCGTTTAGTAAAAATTGTACAAGAAATTTTTTTTATTAAATTTGACTAACTTATGCTGCTCCGATGGTTTTCTTACGATACAATGGAATGGTCCGAACATAAAACAGTTCAACGCATTAAAAAATAATGAATTTGACTCATTTTTGTGTACAGCTAACACATGACTAAAAATTTTGCTTTGCCTAAATTGTTTTCATAAAATAGACTTGATGGTTCCTAAGACAGTTTCTCTATCTATGGTTTCGGAAAAAAACACTCTGTATATTGATATTAAAGGAGACAAATAATAATTATAATTATAATAATAGATCTAAAATATACAATAGATAAGATACCTACTTACAAAATTATTAGACCTTACAACCTACTTAATTAAAATTACTTATATGTGGAGATTTGTAAATAATATTTATTAACTCAAATCGTCTCGTTACAGTTGATATTTGACAGTAAATCTTAAGGTAATTACTTACCTTTTAGTTCTTAATCAAGAATAAGTCATATTGTAAGATCAGTATCAGCATATAATTAAGCATTTAAGTATGTAAATATAATACATACACATATATCTTCTAATATATAAAATTCTCGTGACACGGTGTACGTTATTGAACTCCTCTGAAACGGCTCGACCGATTTTCGTGAATCTTAGCGTGCATATCGGCTAGGGTGGTGAATCGGACAACATCTATTTTTCATCCCCCTAAATGTTAAGGGTGATCCACCCCTGAATTTTTTTTAGATTTTTGAAATTTTTCCAATACAAAATGATTTGTTTGTAGTGTTGTCATGGAAACTGTCAAAGCGGTACGAAGTCCGCCGGGTCAGCTAGTTTATACATACAATATTTAATTATGCCTCTTTACAAGAGTGTGATCGTTTTTGGTAAAGGAATTTATATTATCTTTAAATCTTTAAAAACACTACACATAGATACTATGACTATGATACACTACATATGTACACAAGCCTGCACATCAACCTACCACAAACTGTCAAATTTCTTCAATAGACTTTGAACTTTATGTCTTCATAATATGGGTGAAAATGTATTGAAGAAATTTTACAGTTTTGGATAGGTTGATGTGCAGGCGTCTGTACTTCTATTATATCACACTCGTATTACCTATATCTTTCTAGTTACTGTTACCAAAGCCTTAATTTGCATAGCTACTTATTAATGACACCTATACATTTAGTGACACCTAATCTAGACTTATCATTACAACGGCAAAATATATGAATGCTTCACACACATTAGTACCAAATGTTGAGATGGATAAATTAGCTGACAGCATAGTGAAAACAAATCATATTTTAAAACAAAAAGAAAACTTAACAAATAAAATAAACAATACCTTTCCTTTGCAGTCGGGTAAATAGCACCAATCACTATGACTATGACTTCCCAAAATAGAGTGAGCGCTTACCTATGACTGTAATTTAGTCTTGGGATCGTTTATAGGGCTCTACTATTTACCTACTCTATTCATAAATAGTTTCTCTAATTAATTCATGACACGTGTTTCAACGAGATTTATCTACCCAACGCCTTTGATCTACTTAACGCATACCTAAATTAGTCAGTTTTTACACCGTACGTAAAGCTATTTGTATAGTATCATATTATCCTTGAACCAGTAATTAGCTTAGTAAACTATGACAAAGTGTTTTAACGGCTCTATCTCACAAGTGCCTTTAAATGGCTACATCTACTAAACGCACCACAATGCATCACATCAGTTTTTATGCAATGCGTATATACCTATCTATTGCATAGTATCATAATATTATCCTCGAATCAGCAATCCTAACGATAGTTTATACATACATTAGTAAAACACGTGGTTCAGAGGCTGTATATCTACCAAACGCACCAACGCATTGCAGGCAGACGGGCTCCATCCCATTCATATAAGTGATCTACACGTCATTGATCTTAAATCAGCCATCCTAACGATAGTGTAGTTAATCCGTTGTCGCCTCTTAGGACGTCCGCTGCGATAAGCGAGAGCACGGCGCGTGCACCCGCGCCGTGCTCCGTCGCGGACAAATACAATAGTTTTTAAGCTGTCATGTGTCAAAGTGAATATCAGTGATCCGTCCCACGTACGAACGAGCGTGAGCGACGGGCGATCCGCCTCACGCAGCGTTGCTCTATAAATTTACATGAAACAGAACACTGCGCGGGAGCCCGCGCCGTGCTCCCACTTAACGCAGCGGACGCCCTAGATTACTAGCTTTGCAATTTCTTTTTCATGTCCTCTTGATACTGCTGATTCTTTAGCTGGTACGCCGACACCGTCATCGAGGGCCTGGCTTTAGCGTACTCGATGCTTCGAATTGAAGTCTTGCATTGATGTTCAATTTGATCGATCGTGTTTACGTAATCCGAGGAGATTTTCCTGGCTAGCTTCTTGTTGTGTTGGAGGTTCAGAATGTTTTCGTAGGATGGCTCGTGGCCTTTAGGGCGCCGTAGGAATATTTTGTTTGTGCTGTCATCACTTTTGATGCGAGTGTTCGGCGAAAATGTAAGCATTATGCCTTTGTGTTGGGCTTCGGAGAGTGGTCTGGAAAAAGGTTTTCAGTCGTCATGTTTTGTGAACCGTCATTTAACCGGGATTTAAATTGCAACCAATAAGTTCTTAATGCCTTTCCATATCTAAAGTAAGATCTAGCAAGTACGCTAATAAAGCATTTCGTATAGCACAGTGAAGCGCATCAATGTGTAAACAATATAAAATAAATTACGTTCTATATTCGTTTTTCAAAATGCAATAGGTATCGAGATTTTGTTTGGCAAAATGTTAACTAACCTTGTTTGTCACCAGAAGGCGCTGCGTGTGAGTCACCACAGCTGAGCCACAATAGAGAACAGACTTTGACTATGCCAGGAATTAGTCGATATCTAAACGAAATTAGACGCCAAGTTCTGTGGCCAAGTTACAGAATTAGTCGGTCTCGCGTTTAAATTGTGTAAGGGGTTTCTTGTGGCTCAACTAATGCTGACGCGCCAGTACAACTGAGCCCGCTGTACTCGAAAATGGAACCACGTAGCGAAGATCTGATTGCTTCGAGAATTAATCGATAATTAATCGGTACATCATACAAAAATTCTGAATCAGTCAATGCCCTGTCCCAAAGGAAAAAGATAATCTTTTTTCGCGAATAGTCTAGGAGCCAGTAGGCCAAAATGCGTGCGACATAGTTATCTTTTAATATTTTGCGTACTTGTTTATTGTTAAAAGTATAATTTATTTTAGTAACAATATTTAGTAATTCGACGTGTTTTGTATGACAACATTAGCAAACAAACATTTTTGGAACAGGAGAAGTTAGTCTTTAAAAAAATGTTTTCTAAATCTGTGAAAAACACTGTATATTTTCGACTAATTCTTGGTATAGTCAAAGTCTATTTTCTACTGTGGCTCAGCAGTGTAATGCCAACAGCATTGCTTTGCAAATTTACGTACTTATAGTTCTTCAAAGTAGGTCCATAGTCGTTGCGGCACGCAACCTCGTCATACAAACGCTGCATGACGGACGGCCGCTGGGTGTGCGAGCCGTGGCGGTCGTGTGAGTTGTGGCGATCGTCGTGCGCGAGCGCACTGTCGTCGTCTGAGTCCGAGTCCGGCTCGTCGATGTTCATCATACGGATGAAGCCGGTGGGGCAGCGCTGGGGGCGGATTGGCGTATCGTGGACTCTCGACGTTGCTATTCGCACTTTCCTGTAAATTGCATTTTGTTAGCTTCGATAATAATAAAGGATTACTAAACTGATTTAAGGCGTTTATTCTTTGCCAAGGTCACTAGGTGATTGAATTGAAATCATCTTCGTGCTTTCGAGGGCATGTAAAGCCATTGGTTCTTTTTATTGTCAAAAGATAAGTCTCTAAAACCCACCAACCCGCATTGCGCACTCGTGGTGGGTTACGATCCGATCCCCATATTTGCTATTGTTCAGAGAAGGCCTGACTAAAGAACTGTTATTTATGGGTTAAGTTTCACTGAGCCAGTTTCGCAATAAACCGTCCAACTGGACAGTCTGGACACATGACTTTTATTTAGCAGTTTCGACGAGAATGGTACATTTTTTATAAGACTACAATCAAACCCAGAATCTCCGGATATCGGGTTGGCGCTTTGCCACTCGGTCACCAAGGCGAACATAACATTTTAAATTATATTTTTTTTTGTGAATACAGGGCCATCTTTTATTGTGAATGTGAACATACCAGCAGCCGCACCCTCACCCTCGTTTTCATAGTGGCGGCGCAGTTAAACGTTGTCTCTATTCTGCTATTTACAAGATCCTTAATCTTGTGCCGCTTTTTTATATACAGAAATAAATCCATCTTACGAATACCAGCAGCGGGCTTGGGGAAGCCCGCTGTTATGTGGTGACCCGCCCTTAGCTTCCGTCTCCCTGTCCAGGTCCGAACCAATTTGACTCTTTCTATATTCCATTTAGCCAGTGCAGGTTGTAAATACGTTTAAAGACGTTTAATTTGTGCAGATAATATTTTGCGTCATCAGAAGATTGTATGATTTGTCGTTATACAAACATGGTCTGTTTGCAAAACGCTTTGTAAAATTCCGAAAACAAATTACTAAATTCCGTAAAAAATGCTAAAGTGTCAATGGAAACTGGCGTTCGTCGGACTCCTGCGGAGTATTATTATTATTATACGTTAGCACCCCCGACTTCTCCAAGGTCATGACCAGGGGGCCTGTCCCCCTGCACTCCCTCTTAGGCTACCTATATGATGTATAGAGTAACCTAACCTTACCTACTTATAAATTTTGTCGAGGCATAGGGCACCCACCCTCACATATTATTCTTTTTTACATAATTGAATAACGTGATGACAACATAATATTTATGATAGCCATTTTATTTGTGCCTAAACCAGGGTTACCCTAATATACGACTACTGGCTAATATTACTAATACGATAAAAAGCGTCATCAATTTGCCTTCGGAATTCTACAAACCACCTCACTAGAACGTATCAACAGCGTATCATACCCGTGCATAACGGGTTAATGACAACCGTCAATAAATTGTTGGTGAGAATATTTTGCCGTGACTGATATGATACGCTCCGTGCATGGCGACGGTGTTGGTCGGTGACGGAACGGTCTAGTGGGCATCTCATACTTCTCAATACAAATATTTTTTTTGCCTGACAAGTTCCTAGCACAGTCATGGTATGATACGTTCTAATGGGCAGAGACCTTTAGGCTGCAGGAGTTACGCGCTATAAAAAAATATGATTAAAAGATAAAAATAGCTAGCCTATCTCCATCTTTGTCTTCGTCATCGGAATCATCGTTATCGTAGTCTTCATCATCATCTATTATCGGTTTTTGGAAAACGCGAATCTTTGCAAGATCATAGTGACGAACAAAACCAGTTTGCCGCCTTTTGATCTTTGCACTTTGCACTTTATCTGACCCAAGTTGAATTGATACTTTTCTAAAATAACAAAAAAAAATTAGAAAACGAACAATAAACATTTAATTAGTTATCAAAAAAGTATGACACAATTTATATCGTACTTATTGTGTGCTTCTCGGGATTTATGATCGTGAAACGCCAATCTAAAAGCCAAAGTATAGTTTTAAAAAACCCATACTGATATTATCTACTTGAATATTTTTTTTAATATTCAGACTCTTTACCTGATTCTTCTTAGTTGTTCGTCGTTGATTAGATCAGCCCTGTTCAAACAGTAGTAAGTATTTGTAAAATAAAATAATAATAAAAAATATTTAAATAATTTCTAAACGGGATGGTTACTGCGTTTTTGTTGTGTTTCAGTATACCTACGTCCGACATTATTCATCTGTGCCGAAATATCGTATACTCAATGACAACAAAATCATAAAGATCACTCTTAAATCATAATTAAGTTAGCTGCTACAAATAATAGAACAGTTTTAAATCTTACTTCCTATCTTCATCCAACAAGTTGTATGGGCCAAGTCCCTGAGCGATACCTTTCACTACACCACCGGCAAAACTGACGTGATCCACATTCTCTCTATCAAAAATAATAAACAATAGTTAAGAGCAATTCAACATTTCAGTATTCCATACAAATACAAAGAATATTAACAGTTACTTAATAGAAAACATATTGGTGCTTTTTTTCTTTTATTCAAGAGATCATCATCATCATCATCTCAGTCAAGAGTCGTCTTTTGGCTGTTGGCTAGGGGAGGCCTCTGTCCAACCTGAACGACGAATGAACGAACAACAAACCAAACCAAATATTCCATTGTGTCAACGTTCAATAGGTAATGAATGCTTATCATCTGCACATTTTTAACTACTAAGAGCTTTTTGCAATGTAAGCTATAATTAAACAGTTTAAATACTCTACCAATGATACAGAAAAGAAGACAAGAGAAGAATACAGAGAAACGAAGTTGTCAACATCAAAAATGATCATAATTATTACAAGAAACAGTAAAATAATTTATTTCAAAAATCCAACATCAATGAAATGCTTTCTTTACAAAAATAGGTTCGTCACGTTTACAATAAACTAAATTACCTCAAATAGTGTCGAATTTCTCTTTCATCTACGGAATCCAATGACTGCACTGAAAACGAAATACACTTATTTAACATTAATTTCTCCGGCTTCGTCAATTAAAAATAATGTATTAGCAATTAAGGAAATACAATCTTACAAGATTCTGACTGCGATACTTCATAATTGACATCGAATATTTCTGGAGGGTATAGCTTAGGAGGGCCAGCTTGTCTGTGGGCGTTCTCATCTATATCGCTTTCGAAGCAGTAGTGTCCTTTCAAGAACCTGTTTTTTTAGTAATAGAATAAGTTTTGTCTTTTAAAACTTTAATAATTTTAAGAATTTCAAGATTTTTTTAAGTATTTTAGAATTAATACTCTTCACCATTAACAGTTTGTATCGTAATGGGCCTTCAGTTATCATCAAATCATGACGCTGAATCATTGAGCTATGTAGTAATAATAGCTCAGTGCGCTGAATTGACTATTTTAAAATCCGATTTATAATCTCATTCCAGATTTCACCATTGACCCCTAAGTTTTAGGTCTCCCCTAAGCCATGTTAGGTGACAGTTGTTGGAGCAAAACCGTCACCTAAAAAAGGGTCAATGGTTCACCATTCAAACAGTCTTATGTCTGATTTCAATCAGGCATAAGTTTCCTTATGTAAGAACTTTGTAGATAAGTAAGAAGCTTGAAGGCACAGAAGAAGAAGGATTCCGCGATCAGGAACTTTCGCAATGCCGGCTTAGCGGATGATGAAAATTGGGCTGGGATGTTTTTTAAAACAATAATATAAGGTACTATTAACAGATTAATAACAGTCGTGTTAACCCATCCGGAAAAGCATTAGGCGTGCGGGTTCACGTCAGAATTCTAGCGGAGCTATGAACCACGATTCTCGCATTCAACCCGAGCATCTATTCGTTCGGCTACCAACGCTTCCTTTACGTTTATTTTCATAGTCATAGTCATAGTCTAATGCCATGACGATGAGTCCCAAGAAATTGACGACCTCCGTAGCCTTGCACTTTGGGCGACGCTAACTAACTCTAAGGTCCTGGTTTCGATTCCCGGTCGCGTCAATGTCGAAAACGAACTTTTCGATATTGTGCCGGGTCTGGGTGGTTGTGGTACCGTCGTTGATTCTGATTTCCTTAATACGAGTGTTTAAGCTACTAAAATACTGGAGACACTAACTTTTTCAGGTTATAAGTAGAATCCACTTCTCCAGGGTAAGGCACATCCGTTAGGGGTATGTAGAACGGCTTCTCCGGCTTAACAACCAGGCTGGCTGACACGACAGACATGTGCTGGTAAGGCGTTAACTCCTCCATCTGGTATTCTTCTACGTCGAAATCGTTGTTCTCGTGCTCGCTTTCGGGGGTCTTGACGGTTCGCTTAACCGGTTGGGTTGGCACATGCTGTTTCTGGTTCTGTATGTGCTTCTCCATATCATCCTTTTTACGCAAAAACCTTGAAAATGATATCAATTGTCTGAGCTTTGCTATATTTATTTAGGAGATTAGATTAGCCAACATTTTTACAAGGTATCGATTTACATATTAAATAAAACACTAAGTCTTGTTAGGTGGATGGCTTTACTTCAACAATTTTCACGTAAAATTGTACGTACCTATGGGTCCTACATAAAACTAAAAGGGGCCGTTGGTAAGAAAAGGTTCCCAGATTCAAACAAATTGACTATGTACATAATAATGTATATTGGCTCTTAAATATGATATACTAAACTACCTTTCCGTAGCATGGATATCTCCCGTTTCCCCTAATTCCTCACCAACTTGCTCCGCTTCACCTAAGAGCTCTTTTTCCATGACCTTTAGTTGATTCAACTCTATTTCTAGAAATACTCTATGGATTAGACTCTGAAATGATTATTTTGACATCAAATATTGGGCTTTAATATTATGTACGTTATGTATACCTAGTTAATGTAGAATAAGGTGTTTCAAATTGTTGCCATGCGTTTGGGCCAAAATGGAACTTGCAACCTACTACAATATTTTAGGTACTTATTGCTACACTCTTTTCAAGGGCGCAGTCAAACACTGGCACGCTACTGCTGCAAGCTGGTTGAGCTAGCAGTTTCCTCTGAGTATTTAGCCCGAGATTCACAAAAACACAAAACTTTTGTCTCCGTGTTGCCTAAAGTAGAGGAAAAAGTAAAGTATAGTAGTCTGCCTAACCAGAAGATGACCGTTTCATCATGATAATGGCGATAATGTGGCCTAAAATCTTAAATGGATATATCGAAACTTGTACCTCTATAAGCAAATCACCCAATGCAATTAAATCTTCGATATGCCCATGAATGTATTCATTAGTATTCTTGTTAATTGTTATATCGTGGCATTCCATGTTGAATATTCCAGCCTTGAAAATGACGATTTCGGAATTTGGTGATTCATACCACGTAGGCACTTTCTCTATTTTATCGAGTGTAGCTTCACCCTCAATAAGTTGCCCGAAGGCTACGTATCTATGTGCCATCCAAGGTGCTGGTTGGAGCAAGACGAAAAATTGCGTCGAGCAGTCTATGTGCCTGAAAGATATTTGGTAGGTACGATTAATATAATTTTATAGGCACAATTATTTTAAAAATACCTATTTTATAAAATGAAAAAAAACTACTGGGAATATTTGCTTCCAACATCGGGATGCGAAGAGAAACTGTTGAACTAGCTACTGAGATTTCTGAAGATCTTATTTTGACATTATACATCTGTCTCAAGTGCTCATGTTACGGAATACACGTGCTGTTGGCAAAAACTTCACAAGAGATGTTAAAAGGTGGTGATACAAGACTTTCTTCCACAGATGCCAAGTAAGACAGCTAGAAGAGCAAGGATTGCGTTTCACTAGCTATCATCACCTTACGCTACCTTGGCTAGATTATTGACTAGTTAACTTGAATTGAACAACCTGCCATCATTAGCCATACAAAGTACGCCTCGTCTGTCGTGTGGGATAATAAAATTCTCGCAGTCCATGTCAACGCTCTTCAAACCGAAGCCCCCGCATTGTATCCAACCATCTTTGACGATGCGGTGGATCGGTGTGCCGCTGTAACCCCCTTTGGTGTCGTTACAACGACGCAAGAAGTTGTCACATGTGTAAGGCAACAGATCGGAGTACAGCTGTAAAAAAGACGTACAACAATCACAGTTCTAAGCTCAGCCTAGTGATGAATTCTTGGAGTAATGAATTGTTAACATCATCATGAAAATGTCCGTTTCTTCCTCGTACATTTTGCTAAGGATTTGGCAAAGTATTTACGACCGGCCGCCGGCCTGACACGAACCCTCCTTGGGAATTCCAGTGGTGATTTATCCGCCACCGCGCGGGTGACCCAGGGTGCTTTTCCATATGCACGGGATCTTAAACTCCTTTGGTCGCTTTTTGTCCACGGGAAGAGATGGGTTGGTGCTAGGTTGTAGTATAGGTAGTTGTAGATTTTAAAATCGTGTTTATAAGTAGGTAACATAAGTAAGAAAGGTTTTGTTTGTTTAGTTTTAGTTTAGTTTAGTTTTGATTGTTTTTAGGGTTCCGTACCTCAAAAGGAAAAAACGGAACCCTTATAGGATCACTTTGTTGTCCGTCTGTCTGTCTGTCTATCTGTCTGTCAAGACCCTTTATCTCGGAAACGCGTAAAGGTATCGAGTTGAAATTACCATATACTCAGGTCTGCGGTCCTTTGAAGCTGTGAAAAAATCATACTTCTAAGTTAACGAAAAAAAATGATACGGCCGTTTATGTCGAAAAAAACATATATTTCGACACTCAAGGGAATTTAAATTCATAGGGTACTTGCCGTTGACCTAAAACTATGAAGTTTGGCAAGTAATATCATACTACAAGTATAGGGAAAAATCTGAAACTATACATATTTAATTAAATCACAAAAAAACAGGGTCTTTATGCAAGGAACGGGTGTCCAAATTTTGAAGTAAGTTAACCGTGTCATGTGGGGTACCTATCGTATGAAAGGGCTTCATTTGCACAGGCTTAAACAGATTTTTAATTATTTTTATGATGACGATGATAAAAGAAATACAAATTTGTACGAAACCCTCGGTGGGCGAGTCCGACTCGCACTTGTCCGGTTTTTTATCTTGTGTTCTTTAAAAGTCGGTTTTTTATAAAAAAAAATATTATTTTATTTATTTCTCATTATGTAAATTTATTATTCTGTGGTACTGTATTATCAAATAATTTAAATTGTAAGAACAATGTAATTTAAGTGTAAGTTGCACAATATTTCCACGCCGGTGATGGCAGAATATGCAGCTCTTTTTCATATTATGTATGACACCCTAATGTAGTACACCATAGTCTTGGAAATAAACGAATTATTATTATTATCTTTATTTATTTTATTTCTTAGCCTAGGTGTGTTATAATATTAATATAAAGTTAAAATACAAAAGCACATACAAAACATAAAAATATTAAAAAAAACCTAGCCTAGGGTGCCGCCGGCAACGGGGCAGGGCTCAAGCTGCCGGTGGTTAGGGCCGCAGAGACAGGAACCTTATTATTATTATTGTAAAGATGATTATGATATGTACAGACAAACGTACAGGATATTTTTTTAATGTGCGCATAGTTTTTTAAATATCCATCTTTTTTTAAATTTTTTACTTAGTAGGTCTGACACAATAAAAAATTATTCATGGATACCGGGCGGGTAAAGGTCGGTCAGTCGGTGTGTTGTCGGTGCATGTGCAGTGCATCCCAGCCGCCCGGCCAAAGTGCCTTTAGTAAAGGTAAAGGCCCTTTACCTTTCCCGCTTCTCTTTACTTTTTCCTCTCTTTCTCTCTTTATTTTGTGCCTTTCCCTCAGCCCACGCCCTCCGCCGCCGCCGCCGCCGCGTGGAAGGTGACCATGAACATCGGTATTTTTGTGGATATTTACGTTCAATTTTAGTTTCTTTGTTTTATTTTTTTTAAATCAGTAGCTAACGGTTCAATAATTTACTCATACATTTTAAAAATAAACCTGTATTTTACTCACGTCTAAGCAACAAGATGGACATACAGAGTATAATAGATTTTGATAAGTATTAATTTTTCTTCGTCAACTTCTCACATACTTCATACTCACACGTACTTATGTCTCTTTCTTCACTATCCTCTCAACTGTGAACTACATATTTCTTACCATGAAAATCATTGTGCCTATGTGCTCCCCATCAATTGAAATATGCATGTACGCACAAGGTCTCTGAAAAAGGCAATGAGTTTTGGTGGGTTAGACTGTTTTTGACTTTGCATAGGTATAATTTTCGGCGGCAGAAATTGACTAGTCTTAGAGTACTGCCCTGTGAGACACCATATCAAGCGTGTCTAATGTCTTCCTGGGTGCCTTCTGCAAGTTTCATTTGGCATTCGATCACGTTAACGAAAACGAAAAGTAGTATGGCATTGCGATGGCCTATGAAGTAGCGCCTCCTAGCGACATAAAAGAAGATTTAACGTTTTGCCATACAAATTTTCGTTTTCGTAATCGAATGAATATATCGAATGGATAGTAAACATAAATCACACAAGGCACCCCGATAACCTCTACTTACGCCGGTAGCGTTATATTGTTGTCTACGAAATGAATTTGGATAATGCTGACGCTGCCCAAAAAAGTAATGTTATTTTTTCAGGGTTCATGTATTTAGGAGAAATAACTATATGTACTTACAGATTTATATTTTTAATTTTAGTATCTTTGAGCAGTTAGTCTCAAAATTATTTTGTTTTTTCGACAAAAGCTTTCGGAAAAGAAAATCACTTACACCAGATGATCTAATATAAGTAGCAAAATGTGATACGGCCTCGTTATAGTAATCCAACTGCAGATGGTAAATATACTTGGCCTCGATCAGCTCTTTTAACTCAACTTCGCCGCCGAGAATGTTCTCGTTCATCAGCACAGCTACGCGCGATTGAAGGCAGTGGGCCAACCCACCATATTCAATTTTCAGACAGCGCCACACATCGGGCCATTCCACTGTAGTTACATCTAGAAAAAATCGATAAAGTTCGAGACGGGTATAGGCTATTAGGAACTTATAGGGAGTCTCTCGTAAAAACGGTTTCTTTTCGATATTAATAGTAAAATAATGTTATCTATCACCATCACCGTGGTATATACGGAAGATGCGCTGACGGCACTTTTTAAATTTAAGATAATATGAATACTCGCGGAGGGTAACATACCCGGCGAATTTTGTAGGGTCTATATTTGAATCCATAATTTAAAACGCCTATATTGAAATCGCCAAATGCTTTAAAGGCTAAAATATGTTAAAATGTATAAATTTAAATAGTATATATTTAATATAAATAACGTAAATATTATTTCCCATAATTTTAAAACTCATAAAATTTAAAACCCATTGTAGTACTGAAAACGTATTAGTTCAGTTATATAAAGCACTTTCCTCGCGACCTATACTTTTTATGTATTACTGATTATCGCACTTGTTATTATACCAAGGTATCTAACTATATGGCGAATGATAATTAAGGCTACAAAATAATACCTGCTATAGAATGCCTTAAACATTTGGTATTCTAAAATTATGGATTTTAATATTTATGAATTCTATGTTATGAATATTAAAGTTATGGTTTTTAGGGTTCCGTAGTCAACAAGGAACCCTTATAGTTTCGCCATGTCCGTCTGTCTGTCTGTCTGTCCAAAGCCTAGCTCATAGACTCTTAGTACTAGAAAGCTGTAATTTGGCATGGATATACATATCACGCCGAAAAAGTGGTAAAGTAAAATTTTGAAAAATATTTTTTTTAGGTTACCTCCCCTACACGTGAAGTGCGGATGTAATTTTTTTTCTTGTCTACCCCATAGTGTAAGGTGTCGTTGGATAGCAATTTCAAAAATATTGCGGGTTCGTGGAAACAGTTTTTTGATTGAGGCATCCGTTTGTGAACTTATTAAGCTTTAAAATGCAAAATCCCCCCCTCCAGCCAAATGGTTGTTTTTGGATACGTGAAAAAATTCACGGTAATTGTATATATGACAAAGTTAAAAGGAAAACTATCACAGCTAAGTAGGCTTTACAAGTTTACGAGTAACTGTCGACCAACTTATTAAATGTACTTGGCGCAGTACAAATTCGTCATTGGGAACTACTTAAATGATTTTGTCAGGTGTGTGAAACCGGTAGTATCTACATTAAATAAAATGTTTATAAAAGCCTTCTTCTCAGAGTCCGCATTATTGAGATTGGCTACGGAACCCTACACTGCGCGTGGCCCGACACATGATGGTATTCTTACCATGTTTATTATATTATTATTATTATATGTGAGTATCCGATATTTAATTTTAATTGTTATGCAAATTAAGGCTTTTTATGCAAATTAAGGTATTTTTTAATGGATTTTAAAATTAGGTCAATTAATGTTATGGAATATATAAAAACGGGAATATGTAAAAAACGGGTGTCCCATATGGGACACCCGTTTTTTACGGTATTTCGAGTCCCCACTGAAGTGGGGGTAACGTGCCTTATGGCAGTCGTCTTTTTCAAGTGCTATTGATGTTATTTAGCATTGTGAATGAGTTAGTGGAGTAGAGTTATTTAACTAGTTAAATTATTATCTAAATATGCCATCGCCATATCATCAGTGTTAGTGGCACTGTTGTGTTCCGGCAGAGATAAGATAGCCAGTGCTTCAGTTGTTGAGGATTACGGGTGAAGTGCACTTCCGCCTCTTGTTTCGTATCTCAATATCTAATGTCTGTAATGGATTTGTGATGAGCGTCAGTAGACGAAAGGCAACTTATTTTTTTTAATTTGAGGTTATGGACCACACCACCACTTTTATAAGCTGAAGCGGCATCAGCATTTTCGCAGTCCAAGTTAGAAGAGGCAAGCGTGTTGTAGTTGCGGGAGTGAGCGTGGAAAGTGGAAGGTGAATGCCTTTTACGTACTGCTTACGGATAAGCCGCATATTTACTATACCTAGGTACGCTTGGAGTAGAAATACGAAATAGCTTTACCTCTTATGATAGGGACGCCAAACTTTTTCCATCTGTATTTGTGCAAGCCTTTTACCAAATTAACGCAATAAATAAATTCCTTCGTGACTCTGTCGCCAATAACAGTGAACGTGATGCAGTCGTCATTAGGATATTTATTCTTCTCATCTTTCTTAGGGTAAAATGGATTTCTTATGGAGTTGTGAGCATATTTAATTTTATTTGAATAAATACCCTTGATTGTTTTATCCCAAGGATGATTTAAAACATGCTTTTCTTTGTGTTGACTCCTTAAATTAAATAATGAAGACATCTTTTTCATTCTTCAATAAATGCTAATTAAGAATTAATCATTGAGATGAAGTTGAATGGGATGTCACAATTTATGTCATTAAGGCATATCGACTAAGAAGGTTAAATCATCATAAATAATTGACGTTGATAGAGTTAGGAATAAGATAATTGGATTTTAAGTATTTTTTTTCTTATTATATTGAAAGATAAGAAAAGAATATTTTGAACAGGCGAAACGTAGTCGAAACCAAGTCGGAACATACGCAATTAACGGCTCCCGCCAGCTCCCATCCTAGACCGACTTTTTATAGGAACGATAAACGGACTGATTTTTTCGCCGAGTTTTAATCGGTGAAAATGAGCGATGAATGATTCTTTTAGCGCGATGGAATGTTCGAGACAGTATAGCGGTGACTCTGGAGAGCCGCACGCGTACTGAGAAGTGTTGTAATAAAACTCTTTTTACATTGGCCTAAGTAGAAAGAAGCGCCGTTGATATTAACAACTTTTTCAGCTTTTCCTTTGAGTATAATATACCTACTAAATAATACCATTTGATTTTGAAAGGCATCAGCTTGATTTTCATCGTAATACTGAGATAAAATAGCCTCTGACGTAGTTATTTTATATTTCCCTCGAATTCAGGAACAAAGTTAATAGAAAACATTTAGTTCCATTTTGCAAATATTTTATAAAACTATAAAGTAAATTATTAGGTATTTAACTTATTTAATACTGATTGAATAAAGTTAGGAAGAATTAGACGATTTGGTTTTAGTCTTCATAACGAAATAAACATAATTATAATATATATTGAGATAGGGATAATATGAAAGGGAAATGGCACTTACAGAATAATTGTCTTCATTTTACTTGGTACAATTACACCAATCACAAGTTTGAAGTTCAAGGTTCTGACGAATTATGCAACTTTGAAGTTTAAAAGTAGTTTTTTCGGCAATCCACAAGACTGCGCCAATTATAGCTCTTTTTAAAAAGAATATTTAATTTTACAATTTTAAGGTAGGTACATGTATTTATTTAAACGAATAATAAAAAATGCGACCAAGCTTTGTAAGTGCCTATTCCTATCTGTCTTGAACTCTTGATGTTTGCATTCTAGTGACGCCGTACAGCTCTATGATAGTGCGGCGTCAACTTTTCTTCTTGTGACGTAATAGCTTTCCTATACATAACACGCGTTTTTAAATAATTGGTAGGAGGCGGATTACCGAACCGTCTCTAGTCATGTCCAGATGGTGGTAAAGGTTTAGATGCAAAAGGGGCCACGCCACTCTTAAAACGCGGTGCGTTGAAATTAGAAGGCTGTGTGAAGGGTCTATTATTCATCCTAAACACATTGCTCTAGGGTTATAGTTTGTTGGTGGGGCACGGAACATATGCTGCGTGCGTGTGGGACCGCCAAACTGATTTGAATGATTCGAATTAGGTTGGAGACCTTGCGTCTGTTGGAACGGTACCTGATGCTGGCGCGATGGACCACTCATGTTATAGTTTGGTTGGCCTGAAGAGCCTGACATAGTGAAAGCGGGACCTTTCATCATAGGAAAGTTAATAATAGGTAATTTAAAATTGTACGGTGATGGCTGAGATGCTTGCCATTCTTTCTTACTAGGGCCGCTATCGTTACGTTGTTGCAGACACAAAGTGTTAAGCTCTACCTGATCAAACTGAAGGGCTTTCTCCATCGTGTCGGGCATTCGGGACGTATGCACCGAATTCTGGATCATAAGGGCTAAATCTATAAGGCCGCATAAATAAGATTGCAAGGTTAACTTCTGATATAGAGTGCGTTTAGATTCTATTGTCGTACCCACGGTCTCGTGAAGCGAGATGTAGGTACGTCATTAAGGTGCTAAAGAGATTTTGGCACCTCTCGTAAAATTCCTGCGGGGTGCTAGCCCCTTGAGTTTGCAGGGAGAGGTCCTTATAAAACGCCGTCTCGTCACGATGGTCCGCGAAGTTATTTATCAGCGCATTACGTATACCTCCCCTAGTATCAGGGATACCATTGGAGCCTAACCGCTGGCCCTACTACCTTATATAAGATACCATTCATAAGAGCTAAATTATCCAACTCGTTAAAATATGCAATTGCTATTTGATCCGAAAGATTGATGAATAGAAGCGCGTGAGTATACATATCCCGGGTTACCATTGAAGTAGTCTTAGGGACCTGTAAATCCTATCAATTTCGTCAGATAGAGTCGGACTCTAGATTCCTATGCTCGTCTATAGCACTAAACCTACTTTTTTTCTTACTACTAACAGCAGCGTTACGTGATTGTCTCGGATGGAAAATCTTTACTAAGTTAATATTACGTTATAAAATAAAAAGGCACACAAGAGTAAACAGTAATATATAAAATATACACATAAATAAAGGACACAGAAAATGATAGAATAAAGTATAAAGGATAAGTAAAGTTATAAGAAAGCAGATATATGTAACATGCAAGGTACCTACTTACAACATTGATTCAGTTTGAAGAATCGATTTCTGGATTCATCTCGCCTGGAGCACGTAGATTTGGATACACCCGTGACGCGGCGCGATAGCCACTCGCCCGAGCTTAGAGTTTACGGAAATTATCTGGACAACCCGGACCGACCTGACGGATATCCTACCGTCTGCGCCAATTAAGCGTGGTCGCAACCGAAGTCTCAAAAAAAAAACAATTTTATTGATACAATTTAAAGTTAGGTGACACTCAACCGATGCGAGGTTAACGAAGAATGCTGTTTCTATGTCCGTGGAGTCGCGGCGGCCGGCGGCGGCACCCTGAAGCTCGTTGCTGCGTCAGCTCCACGTGCGGTCAATGTTATATCCGTATGATTGTGTAGGTAATTAAGGACGATGCTATATCATGGATTTGCATAGAGACGCTATGCGTAACAATGAACTCTTTAGCTGGTATTATGTACTATGTTGTTGGTATATTAAGTACCCAATAGCTGGTACATTAAGTTTTATGTTGCTGGTATGTCATGTAACCTATACTCGTAGCTGGTATACAATATATACTATGTAGTTGGTATAATGTACTATGAAGCTGGTATATTATGTACTCTTTAGCTGGTATACTATGTACTCACTATTGTATATTATGTACCCTTCAGTTTTTATAGTATGTAACCCTTAGTTGGTATATTATTTTCTCTATAGCTGTATATTATGTTCTATTTAGCTAGTACTATGTACTATATGGCTGGTATATAATATTATATAATAAATATTATACATTATGTACCCTACAGCTAGTATTATTATGTACTCTTTAACTGGTATATTATCTACCATGTAGCTGATATATTGTGTGCCATAAGCTGGTATATTAAGAACTATGTCACTGTTATATTACGTTATCTATACCTCTTAATAAATATCATAAATATTAGAAATCATATTCTTAATAAATAACGAAAGTTTTGAAAACTTAGATGTATGGTGAAGATTTCTTTGCCATTCCAAATGCTGAAAAGGACAATTTATAAGATGTCAATTGTCAAAAGTGTGAGTGAGACTGAGAACAAATGGGAGAAATTTATTATACCTTTACGAAATAAAACAACATTTGTCTTATAATTTATTTACATTACAACCTCAGAACAATAAATTATAACAGTCAATAAGTGTGGAATACCATACTTACTCTATTTAATTTAGATGACAATTAATTTATAATTCTAAATTGGCAATCAATGCGAAGATGAATTTACACTTGTTTAAAAGTTTTTCTCTCATTTGTGGTGAACTATGCAATCAACTTTACGTTAAAGAATACAATATAACAAAAATCAATTCTCTAATAGACGAACTAAACGCCCAACCTTTTAAGGGCGAGTTATTTGTAAACAAAAATGTAAGTAATACTGGTGTCTAGAATGATTTTAGTTATCTAATTCAGGCTCACATTTAAGCTAAACTTAGAAAAAAATCATAAGTTTAACGATACTATTTCATTGTGCTAATATATCTTTGAAATGTAAAGTGTCTTTTTTTTTTCAACTTATAAGCACTACTAGATATTAAATTTCAGGATGCATCAACATTAGTTTCAGCACTGTGCATCAATGTGAAGCCGACAGATGAACTTTTAGCAGCAAAAGCTTCCCATTTAGTCAACAGTATATTGACCAAACAAAATCTTCAATTTGATGTGGTTTACTTGGGAAATGTAGTGTCTTGGTACATACTATGCCTGAAGAAATGTTCAGATATAATTTTACCTGATATTCTTCACAACATGCAATGTATTATGCAACTAAATCCGCAATTAGGAAATAAGGTAAAGTCATTGTCACTTACATTAATTTATATTAAGAATGTTAAGCCTTTAAATACTTTTTGTTATCTCATATAAACTCCAAAGTATAAAATTTTCAAATCCATAAGTCAGATTTAATAAATTGTAATGTGCCATAGTTTCTTAGAAATGTTTAAAAGCTCTTATGTGAAAATCAAAAGGTCTGTTAGGATAAAATTTTTTATTTAAACACTTCTGCATCTTGCCGCAGTAACTCATTAAAGAAGTTATATTATTCCATCTGAAAGTAACAAATGGCAACAAGCTCCAAAAATCTGAATGCATAAACACAATAAAATAGTAAAATTTAAACACTGAAAAAAGACGACAACCTCAGGCGGGAATCGAACCACGCACCTTCCGCATTCCGGGCGGCTGCCTTAACCACTTGGCAGCCGCCCGGAATGCGGAAGGTGCGTGGTTCGATTCCCGCCTGAGGTTGTCGTCTTTTTTCAGTGTTTAAATTTTACTTAAGTATATTTAAGCGTTAATAAAACGCTAAAATATATAAAAAACACTCACAATAAAATAAATAAAAATAGCCATTATTTGCTGACTTTCAATAAAACATAGGTATATAAATAAAAAATATAAGTTAAAAAAAAGTTATGCCATCGGCAGTCATGTTGTCATACCGACAAAGGCCTCCTCCATTGACTTCCAAATCTCTTTGTCATTGGCACTTCTTTGCCATCCATGTGGCAGGTCATCTATCATCGCTACATGCCTTTGCTGCCTCTTTCCATCTCTTGGATACCATTCTGTTAATTCTTTGGTCCACTTTTCTTTCTTTGTGCATAACATATGTCCACACGATCGCCATTTTAGTCTTTTGACTTTATTTGTGACCTATGTGACTTTGTATAAACACAATACTGTTCTCTAATTATGGATTCAATAAACTTAGTTATTTTTCACTTTAATTAACTTATTAAAACAGCCTAACATGTCTGATAAGATTTAAAACAATATTCATTCTATAGTTTACAGACGAACTGGTGGGTCCACAAGGTATTCTAATGAATTTAATTGATGTTGACAAATACCACACACTGAGTTCTCCAAACCCACTGCAGATCTGTTTGATTGCCCTGAAGTCAATAGTGTGTATCATCAATGTGGAAGATAACAGACTTGGAGAAAACACTGTTTCCACTGAAGTGAAAGAAAGGATCTCACAACTGATTGTTAAACTATTAATGAAAGGTTTTGCTAAAAAACATGATGAATTTCTTTACTGTAAGGTAAGTTGATCTAGCTTATGTTGATTAAAATATGACCAACTTATGATAACACCAACCATATTCTTAGCTATTAAATAATATAAAATATACTATTCTATTCTATTTCAGACTTGTTGAAAACTTACCTTTATTCGATTTCAACCTGCTGGTTGCTAGGGCAGCAATAAAGTTATTTTGATTGTGCCTAAACTTGGTTTCAATTTCAATTTACAAATTTCTTTCAATGTATAAAATATATTGTCAATCATTCAAATTCAATACATTTAAATATTTTATTTTCATGAACCTATTTTGTCCCACTGCTGGGCAAAGGTCGTCCAAAACTCCCCATATGTCTCTATATTGAATTACATTAAAAAAAGTTTTGACCACTAAATTTATTTCCCAAGTAGTTTTTAATTTTTAAAGCTTGAGTTGAGAACTCGTTTATATTTTTCAAATTAATTTCCAGGTTATTATATCAGCACTAAGAGTACTGTCCCAGCTGTATTTAAATGATCCTAAAGTATCAGTACCTTTACCAAATGCAATGGGTATTTGTCGCTATTTTGTTTTGTATGGTCTTGTGAACCAAGGCCCTAAGCCAGAAAAGTTACTACAAGCACAACAGACCATTGCCGATGTTCCAGTTAAAATGAATCCAAAAGGAGGAAAGGTGTTTAATATTTGCTTTTAATATTATTTAATGTTTTGACTAGTACTCCACTATAGTACTTAATTCATTTTTAAAAGGTTTTCAATTATAATAACAGCCAAAAATGTTATGTATTTTTAAGAAATTGATCTGAGCATCCAACAGACAACCTATAAATACAATATAATAATTTAGCTCGTTAAAGAGTTAAGTACTCGCCTTATTGAGGCCTCCGGTGACAAGATGGCTGGCAGCTACCTCTGCCAGCATATTAGTCTGGCGATCCAAAGGGGCAATGTTGCCTGCATTCTTGGGACCGTTTCCATGAGCCCACAGTTGGCAGACATCTTTTATTTATAGGTCTTTAGTTTTTAATTTTCTAATTATTTAAAAATTAACGTTTTCTTAAGTTACAAGTAAAAATTAAGTAAGAACCTAGTTTCTCAAGGAAAACATCAGGTCACAATCATCATCAGGTCATTTAATGTCCCCACTGCTGGGGCACGAGCCTTCCCTATGGATGGACAGGGAGAGTGGGCCACCGCGCGGACCCAGTGCGGATTGGTGGTTGTTAACGACTGATAATGTAGCCGAGACCAACGGCTTAACGTGCATTCCGAAGCCCAGAGAAGCTCGAGATGGAAAATTTTTGGTCACCCATCCGATGACCGGCCTTTGAAATGTTGCTTAACCACAGCAATCTCAGACCGAGCGCGTTAACCACTGCGCCATCGAGCTCCTTTTCTCATTTACAATGATTGTCATATGTCATCATTTTATAACATAGTACTTACATGCAAGCAAGATTTTACGGCAATATACATGTTTGACTCAGAAAAAATATTTAACAAATTAATGCATTCCAGAAACAAAAGATCAGAAAGCAGAGAAATAATGCTATAGAAAGTCTGAAGAAAGAGATACCAATATCAGATCGTAGTTTGATGAAAGATGTGGACAATTTTGAGAACAACTCAGCTTATAAGCCGTATAGTATGAATCACTTGGAGCCACAAAGGGCTAAAAACTGTTGGACACTGACCAGCGACTCGGATATGTCCGATGTGGAGAGCAGTAGAGAAGCTAAACTTATTGCTTTGAAGTCTCGAGTGAGACAAAGTGCGTCAAACTTGCTACTAGTATTGATCAAGGTTTGTTTATGTACACATTTTGTTATTTTCCCCTTTTTGTTTGTCTTTTGTTCACTGCATTCATTCTATGGTTTACCTTTTTGGTTTACAAACGATATATTTCGGGATACTAAACTTAAGCTTAAATTGCATGGCATCTTTATCCGATCCGAACCCTTCGGAGAATCTAGTAGGGCACGGGGACGCGCACTAGTGCGCGATGCCGTTCCCTCTAGATAACCTCTGAAGGTGATTCGTTTCACACGGCTTGAGGGACCCTTTACGTTCCTCGCCGCCCCCATAAAAGCCCGGTGAAGCTGAAAATGCCGTAGAGGCAATCTGCAATCTCTCACAAAAAAAAAAAAAAAATGGCATCTGAAAGCGAAGTAGGTCCGAAGAAGCCTGCAAATCATTTTCTGAGATTAGAGCCAAGTTGAAGATGCGTATCCCGCTTGCTTACGACTCTTGTGTAGCTGGTATTGAGTAGAACATTAAAATCAATCCTCGTGAGTTCTGGCGCCACGTGACAAGCCTACGGTCAAAGGGAGGATTTAAACCCAAAGTTAATTATAAGGGTAATGTTCTGAGTGAAGTAGAAGCTTCCGAAGCTTTTGCCGATTTTTTCTTCAGTGTGTTTTTATCCGAGATACCCAAACTAAAAGCGGAAAATATTAAAAACCGGGACCTGTTTCTCATAAGTAACTACGTTAACATACCTGAGATTACTCCTAGTGACGTGGCTACGGGAATTCAATTGGCCAGGAAAGCGGAAGCAGGCCTGTCGTCATTCTTTTTTTTTAATTTACTTCACATTATTTTTGTAAGCACATTTAAAAATAATAACGTGTCATCTGTAAGAGGCCTTAGTTAAAGCTCAACTTATAGGTAAATGAGAAGCCAGCCATGTTTGGCTACTGGTGGGCTTTGCTCCCAGACTCACCGAACGCTGACTGCTGGTCTATGGACGAGGGCGCTAAGAAGACGCTGGCGTTCTGCGCCGTCACAGACCCCATAGCAAGCAGCAGGGCTAGTGTGCTCAGCGTTATATTAGCGCTGCTCTCCGGCTCCAGAATCTATCTGTCGCAAGCTGAAAGCAGGTGACGATAATAAGATTGAATAATAATATAATAAATTTATTGAATGGGTGCCTTTGGCTTTCAAAGTAAAAAGTAAATAGTGTTGAATAATTTCGGCGGGCTGGTTAGAACCACGATAGCTCAATTGGAAGAGCACCTGACCCGGTATGTCAGAAGGGTGCAGGTTCAAATCCTGCTCGTGGAAATTTTTTCAACATTGTGTTTTTGTAATTTGTTTCGCAACAAATTTTGCGTTAAAATTATATAAACAAAACAAAAACATTTTATAAATAGCTTGCCTACTTCTTAACTGATCTTTAGTATTTGTAAAAATATTATGATCGGGTGTTAATGACGTTAGTTGTTGACATTGAATGGGTGCCTTTGGCTTTCAAAGTAAAAAGTAAATAGTGTTGAATAATTTCGGCGGGCTGGTTAGAACCACGATAGCTCAATTGGAAGAGCACCTGACCCGGTATGTCAGAAGGGTGCAGGTTCAAATCCTGCTCGTGGAAATTTTTTCAACATTGTGTTTTTGTAATTTGTTTCGCAACAAAATTTGCGTTAAAATTATATAAACAAAACAAAAACATTTTATAATATATTGTTTTATATACATCATATTTTGATTTTGAGTCGACCAATACCTTAGCGCCCCCGTGACTACACCCTTCAAAACGACAGGATAAAAAATATATATATATATTCCTTTACAGCAAAAAGGAAGCCAAGTCCTTTATTCCATTCTCGGTATCCCTCGGCTACGTGATCACATGCATGCACCGAGTGCTAGTAAGCATTCTGGACAGCGAGCGGAGTCACGCAGTCATACTAGTCGCTCTCAAGTGCTGCGCTGCCTTAGTGCAGTCCACGCCCTACCACAAGATGCAGGGAGGACTCATAAGTGAGCTGGTCAAGTCGACCAGAAAATTCTTGGTGCATAGAGGTATGGTATAATCTGTATGATCAGCCAGACGCTTTACACTGCATCTGTGGTCTACTGGTTCTAACCAGTCGGTGACTCGGACTAGTCAGAACAGTGGTAAATTAACGGCGTCAGACTGAGAGGCTCCCGAGTTCGATTCCCAGCAGCGAGTACATATTATTATTAGACTCATTTTAGTAGGTGGAGGGGTTGTTTTGTTGCCCCCTAATTCATTAATTAGTTAAAATAACCAGTTTCTCAACAATTGAGAATTCCGGATGCGCATCCACTTACGTCATTTACCATCAAATAAGATGAAAGCCAAGCGCTTCCCTGTTGTGATACAAAAATCTAAATGGTGGAAATTGTCGTTTTTACTATTTGTAGATAGTAATTTCAGCCTTCCACTGAAGCCAAATCTGGATCATAATGTTTAATAAAAAAATATACACCACCCACAACATGTAAAAAAACAAAATAAAAAACTAAGTTAACAAATTTATAATAAACAAATATACACAGTCAGGTCATAAGTATTGTCACACAGTAAAAACTTTTCTTTTAGAATGCTGGCCACAAAAAAGTTTATTGAATTCGACTTTCGAATTGTTCATGAAAATAAAAATGTATACTTTTTAGAATTTTACTCATTTTTAAATATGGAGTGGACGCTTAAAGAAGACCGTGTTGCAGTTATTGCGTTGCATCATTGCGGTTACGCGCCAATTCAAATTTTTGACATATTGAAAATTTTTAATTTAACCAAAAGATTCGTTTATTGTACCATCAAACGATACAATGAAGACTCTAGTGTAGATGACAGGTCAAGAAGTGGTCGCCCTCGGTCTGTTAGGACTCCAGCAGTGATAAAAACTGTGAAGGCGCGAATTCAAAGAAATCCCAAACGTAAGCAGAAACTGTTGGCCCTTCAGATGGGGTTAAGCAGAACCATGGTGAAAAGGGTGTTAAATTAAGACTGGCCCTCCTCCAGTCCAAATTTGAGTCCGTTAGATTACAAGATATGGCAACACTTGGAGGAAAAGGCGTGCTCAAAGCCTCATCCCAATTTGGAGTCACTCAAGACATCCTTGATTAAGGCAGCCGCCGATATTGACATCGACCTCGTTCGTGCTGCGATAGACGACTGGCCGCGCAGATTGAAGGCCTGTATTCAAAATCACGGAGGTCATTTTGAATAAACTTTATTGTCATAAGAATCTATGTTTGTTAAGTTCATTTTGGTATATAAATGGTTACATAATGAATAAACTTGTCTCAATTATTTTATATTAAACATGTGACAGAATTTATGACCTGACTGTGTATATAATTCCGAACCGACCTGAGTAAAGCGGGCGCCCACGCGGCCGGGCGTCCTGTTTCATGTACACACGCTTGCACATCAACCTACCACATATTGTCAAACTCGACTTTGAAATTTATGCATTTATAATATAATATTTATAAAAAATTTATAAAATACAGTGAAAAAATTAAACGCCCACCCTTTATAATATGTTTGAAAAAGTATTCACAGTAATTTGACAGTTTTGGTTAGGTTGATGCGTCTGTACATTCATAAAGCAGCATGCGACGGGCGACCCGCCTCACGCAGCGCGGCCGAGGGTGCACGCGCGTTCATTAGCTTTATGACACATGACGGCTTAAATTAAAAACCGCCATATTTGTTCGTGACGGAGCCCGTTTGACACAGCGGACGCCCTTAGGCTTAGATAAAGATGCTGAGGTATTTTATTTCAGATGTTACATTGCAAGTGGGGGCCTTAATTACTATGGGATGTGTATTGTCTGTAGACCCCAAAGTCGATGAAGTGCTGATGGCAATAGAGAAAGATGTAGTTTCATTGAGGGTTTCCAGTCCGTCCATCAATCCGAAGTTGGTTGATGAAGATTGTGACGACTTTGAAGAAGGCTACTCTGACGATGAGTTGTTTGTTGTGAAAGATTTTAAAGTACCTAATGAGAAAGGTAACGCCGCCAATCCAGATTTCCAGTCTTGGATATTGGATATCTGCTTCAAGAATATGGGGTGGATATTTAAAGGGAACGAAGTTGTGGTAAGTAGCGATGTTATGTATGATAGATTTCTAAATTATAACACTGGCAATGTATTATACAAAACCATGTTGCAACTTTTTAAAAGTAAATTGTGATTTATTTATGCATTCATAAATTCTCTGTGTCGTTCATGAACACGACGAATATCCTAATGCAAACCACATATTATAAATTATAATACAATACACATTAAAATACACACACTGTAACATTGATTTGAAGATGCGGATTGCGGAAGACCCAGGTTCGATTCCTGGCTGGATCGGGTGAGCGTTTAATTTTTTCACTATATTTTATAAAAAAATTATAAATATTTAATTTAGCTTCAGTGCAGCAATTAGCACTTAAAAATAAAAAGTAAAATTTGTATTTTATAAATTTTATGCAATATTACACAGCTAAAAAAAAAACTCTTTCGTTGGTAGAGGTAATATAGATGCCACCATAATTTGAACCTTATAGAGTTGCAATAGATTCGAAAACCAGTGAAAAATCATTGAAAAGGAAAATATTTTTTTCTATGCAGAAAATCCACTATCTACCCTAAAAGTGAGAGATTTGTATATAACTATTACCTAATAAAGCGCTCAACTTTCAGAGGTGCAAACCATCGGCAATACCTTTAATACTGGAGTCTCTTCAAGTACTATCGGCAATCGCTTTCCACCACCTATCAGAGTTGCTTCTCAGCCACCTCACGCTGCTGGCGGATGTCCTCAGCGAGACTCTGCAGCACGAACATCAAGATGTGGTAATGCAGTCAGCCAGGATGATCAGCATCGTCGGTGATGCTTTACAGAAGCTGGGTAAGTCTTGTTCTGCCACGCTGCGTTGCAGCACGAAATGGGCCGGCTCGCCCGGCGTAATACCACCGTCTCACAGAATATCGGCGTGAAACAATGGCACTCGTTGCTGTTGTTTCCGGTGAGTGAAAGTACCTACCGGAGGCCTATCTCTCACCCCTCCCCCTCCCTATTCCTACTCCCTCCTCAAGATCCAACTCCTTCCTCAAGGCCGGCAACGCATCTGCGATTACTTTGGTTTTACCATGGGCGGCGGTGATTACTTTTCATCAGGTGACCCGCCTGCTGGTTTGCCTCCTTTAAAATAAAAAAAGAGGCTACTATACTAGTTGTTCCCCGATCCACCGCGTCGCCCGACTGCGCTAGTACTTCGTATTCGCTTAGCGTTTTTTCTCTCTCTCTTAAGGGTCATAGTTGATGTTAAAAGCCTTCCTCAAAAATTGGGCTATCAAATGCAAAAATATTTTTTTTTTAATTTTTTTTTTCAAATCCGATTGGTACTGCCAGATCGTGAATGAGAATGAGAATTTTCAAAATTCAAATTAAAAAAATAAATTTGAAATTCAAAATCATTAATTCAGTTTAGGCTACAAATAGCTCTTATGAACGTCATTATGCCATCGGTTCGTAAGTTCGACGCTACTCTGTTAAGTCTACTCTGAATTAGGTTCTAAACTAAAGATCCCGAGTTCGATTTTGATTTTGTTGTTATTGTAGACATATGTTAGACTACTGACTTGAGTAGACTTAACTTAGCTAACTCCCCGTCAGCGAAGAGTTCAAAACGTCAGGCTAAAATAAAATGTCATTAAACACGATCCGAATAGTTATTTATTGAATAACTACTTATTTCTATGAACACAGAGCAAACCAAGCAGCCCCCGCCCCTTCAGCCGTGCGTTTACATGTGGGAGAAACTGGTTTCGCCGCTGTCCTTCGTACTGCAGAATCACGGCAACCCTCCAGCCAAAGCCATAGTATGCGACTGTATCGCCAACATCGGGGAGACGGCCTTCAAGCAACTTCCGGTAAGATAAGCGTTACAGAACATTCATTATCGTATTCATCATTATCTTCATCAATATTGTTTGAAAAAAGACAAAGTGTTGAAAAAAATCCACGAGCGGTATTCGAACCCGCACCCCATGACATATTATGCCGGGTCATGTGCACTGCTAACTATGCTATCGTGGTTCAAACAGTGGTTCAAGTGGCTCGCCGAAATTAATCAACACTATGTACTTTTTACTTTATAAACCAAAGGAGCAATAATTTTACGAAAATATTGTTGCGAACAAATTACAATTTGAAAAGGGACAAAGTGTTGAAAAAATCTTACCTGACCTGACCCGGATTTTTTCAACACTTTCTCTTTTTTCATATTGGAATTTGTTGGCAACAATATTTGCGTAAAATTATATGTAAATAATCATCATTATTATCATCATAATCATCATCCAGTATGAATGTGATAGGCTGGTGCTTAAAATCTTGTTTCTAAATTCCAACATGAACAATACCACAATGGACATTGGGCCATCATTGATCACACGCTGGCTCAATGCGAGTTGGTAGGTTTTAACGATTGCCATCGTACGAGAACAACTCTGGTGGTTGTGTTCGTGCGTAAAATTATATTTACCCTTGATTTCAATTTCAATTGTGTTGCATCGAACAATGAACCTAGTTTTGTTACAGAGACGGCTGCAAGTGCTCTGTTGCACTTTGCTGGTCGGGTCGTGCGGGGACGAGGAGGCGGCGGTGCGTGCAGCCGCGGTGCGGGCGCTCGCGATGGCCGTCATGTTCCGCACGCTTAGAGAAGTAAGTACGAATACGAGTCGGGTAGTAGCCAGTGATCAACATTTTGATCCTTTCTATACTAATATTATAAAGACGAAAGCTTTGTATTTTTGTATGTATGTTTGTAACAAATAAACTCAAAAACGATTGCACCAGTTCATTTTATGCCCCCACTGCTGTAGCAAGTGCCATCCCATGAGAACGGGCCATAAATTACCGCGCGGGCCCAGTGCGGATTAGTGGTTGCTAACGACTAAAGTGTTAACGTGCCTTACAAAGCACGGATGAGCTCGAGATGATACATTTTTGGTCACCCATCCGATTGCTAGCCTTCAGTAACCGCAGACGGAGCGCCATCGAAAACTGCGCACTGCGCTAACGAGCTTCTCATATAAATTAAAAGAAAAAAAAAAGCTTTTTAAAAACAAGCCTTTATTACTTGTTAATAAAAACAAGAACTAAAAAGGTAAACACAATTTAAACCTTAAGAAAAAAAGATGTTTATAAATAAAATCGTGTTACATTTTGATGGAACATTAAAGAACATTTAGCATATTACCTTAGAATTACACCTTCATTATTTTTCTTTTGCAATCACAATGTAACACGCTTTTATTTATAAAGATTTTTTTTTTGTTATCAGGTTTAAATTATTTTTACCTTTTTAGTTCTTTTTTTATTAACAAGTAATAAAAGCTTGTTTTTAAAAAGTTTTTTCTTGTAATTTTATTTTTAACTTTTTAGTATTTTTGTAGTGGGGGTGGGGGGTGTGGGGATAAGGGCTTTAATACAACAGGGTTCGCCCTGGTACTCTGAGGCGCAACGTTAACGATATGCCATGTTTATACACCCTCATACCATTCAGCCCTCGGCACGTGCTCACCTTGGCATTGGGTCATCCATCTAATCAAAGACAGAATCCAAATTCATAAGACACGGAACGAACGAACTTATTTTCCCGAGTTCCTATGACCATCTTCCAGCTCCATCATCAGACCCTAGTTACCATCTAGCACCAAAGTACTCGTCAAGACGAATCATACGAGCCCAAACTCGATGGGGTTGTGTCGTTTAACTACCGAGCTCCTATGGTCATCTTCTAGCTCCATCATCGGACCCTGGCTACCATCTAGCACCAAAGGACTCGTTAAGACGGATCAAACGAGTCCAAACTCGATGGAGTTGTGTCGTTTCATTACCGAGTTCCTACGGCCATCTTCCAGCTCTATCATCAGACCATGGTTACCATCTAGCACCAAAGTACTCGTCAACACAAATCATACGAGCCCAAACTTGATGGGGTTGTGTCGTTTAATTACCGAGTTCCTATGGCCATCTTCCAGCTCCATCATCAGATCAGCTCCATGTCATAATAATTTTGTATTGTCATCCGATTTATACATGCATGCAAAATTTCAACTCAATCGGTAACCGGGAAGTGGATCAAATTTAACTTGCAAGATTTGATCACAAACATCGGGACAAGTGAAATTAAATAAAAGCTTGTAAAAAAAGTTTATTTTATTAAGTTAACTAAATTAACTCTTTCACGCTTTGTTCTGTTCTGCGCGGATTTTATTTTAACATCTTGTTACAGGACATTCATTTCGTGAGCGATTGCGGTGAAAATGTCTTGCGAGCGTTGGCGGAACCGATCTTGGTGGTTCGGACCAAAGCTGCGTGGGCGCTGGGCAACCTCAGCGACGCTCTAGTTCTAAATATGTAAGCTAAGTCTATATTACACACTAGGATTTGAATTAACTACCTCGCATGCTGTAGCTTTCTTTCGTCGTAATGTCGGACCGTCTCTTTCTTCTAATGAGTGAGGGGTAAGGAGGGTCCTACTAAAGGGTGAATAAATTGTCTGTCGACTTTGAAGCGCCGCCGTGACTGAAGGGCCGATCTCAACAACTCGGTCCAAGCCGAGGTCTTTTAGAAGCGCACACGGGTTGTTCCGATCTCTGTTCCGTTTCGACCGCGAAGAGTAGTATGGGCCAGGGCACGCTTGCTTTTATTTTGAAGAGAGATTGCTAATTGCCTTAGACGGCATTTTCAGTGTCACCGAACTTTTTTGGGGACGGCGAGAAACTTAGAGGGTTCCTCAAGCCGTGTGAAGCAAAACACCGTTAGAGGTTACCTAAATGGAATGGCATCACGCGCGTCCCTTTTCCCTACTAGATTTTCCGAGGGGTTCGGACCGAACTCGGATCGTCAGAACCTGAAGGCGCCTGTAAAGACCTCGGCTCGGGTCGACTGGGTCGTGGTGGTGGGGAGAAGCGCCCAGGTACATACCTGGTATAAAGCGCGTGTGAACTGGGTCTTCGTACCCTTGTTCTACGATTAGTGTCTTGGGCCTAAGCGAGTGTGCATGTTTAGTCATCACCATCATCAGCTCATTTTTATGTCCCCACTGCTGGGGCACGAGTCTTCCCTACAAACCATGAACCACCACGCGGGCCCGGTGCGGATTGGTGGTTGTTAACGACTGCTAATGCAGCCGGGACCAACGGCTTTTTACGTGCCTTCCGAAGCACAGATTAGCTCGAGATAATACATTTTTGTCACCCATCCGATGACCGGCCTTTGCGATAGTTGCTTAACCTCAGCACTCGCAGACCGGGCGTGTTAACCACTGCGCCATCGAGCTCCTATGTTTAGTGTATTCTGTAAATGTGTAGAGTGTCAAACTGAAAGTTTCAGAAATAGAAACAATATACAGTTAAATTGAATAAAAGTTTTTTTATTGTTTTTCAAAGTATTCTCCTTTATGCACTTTCCCATGCGTTCAAACCAGCGCTAAAGCACGTATTGAAGACTGAAATAGGGGTCGACAAAATGGCCATTTTAAAAGCCTCCACTGCTGCTTTCGGCGTATCAAACCGCTGACCACGCAACTTATCCTTAAATTTGGGGAATGTGAAAAAGTCATTGGGGCTTAAGTCGGGGCTATATGGAGGATGGTCCAGTAATTCGACTTTTTCACCGTCCAGATACTGTTGTTTTCCGAGCGGTGTGAGGGCTGGCATTGTCGTGGTGAAGGATGATGCGGCGACTAGGGTTTTCTTTTCGGAGTTCAGCAAAGATACTCGGCAAATAAATAGTGGTGTACCAATCGGCATTGACGTTCTACGATCTTCAAGAGGAATAGTAGCCACGTGACCTTACGTGGAGACAAACGTGGCCACCATCTTTTTGGCCGTGCTGCGAGAACAAATAACTTTTGTCGGCTTGAGCTCGTCTTCGTAGACCCATACTCGAGATTGGTTTTTATTTTCAGGCTCATATGCATATATTCAACACTCGTCACCTGATACAATGCTAAAAACTGCATTTGAGTTTCCTCCGTTGAATATATTCAATGTTCTGCGTCACCAATTGACACGAGTCGCTTTCTGCTCGTCAGACAATAAGTGAGGGCGGAAGTTGTTTTCCAAGGGGAAAACAACTTTCGCACGCCTAATTGTTCCTGTAAAATAATTTGTATTTGACTCATTCATATGCCCAAACACTCTTGAATCTCCCGACATGACACATGTCGGTCGTCCTTTATCAGCTGACGCACAACATCGACGTTTTCTTGCGGGACTGCCGGTTTTGGTCGACCTTCACGCACGTCGTCCGTGAGGGATACACGCCCACGTTGAAATTCTGAATACCACCTGTATATTGTCGTCTTTGAAGGTGCTTCATTACTAAAAGCAGCAATCATCCGGTCTCCACATTGTTTTTGTGTTAATCCACTTTTAAAGCCAGCTAATAAAAATCATAGCTCTTAAATTTTCACGGGACAATTTAATTGTCAGTAACGACTCGACGACTTCAAAAAACAATTCAAACCGAACCATCGCTTTTTTTATGTGGCCAGTGTGTTATGATAATGAAACTTTAGAGATTATAAAAAGGTATTATATGTGTCAAAAATATGTTTGTAAGTATTAGATTCCCGAAACTTTCAGTGCAGCCCTTGTAGTGGCATTCAGAGGATCGGGCGAGGCGCACACTCGTGATGACATCCTCTCTAGGAACTGTCTGAGGGTCTTCGAAACCTTAGTTTTTCGCAGCCCTAAAAGTTTGGTTACGATGTAAAGGCTATCTGCAGCCAAACTGTATCTCTTTCCAATAAAAAAGTTATAAAATAACAGCTCGCATCTATACAAAGAGCCGTCTATCAGTGGCAGACCCAGTTATACCTAAATATAATAAATATTTAGTTATTTTATATATCACTACATAGTATAAATCAAAGTCGCTTCCCGCTGTCTGTCTGTCCCTATGTATGTATGCTTAGATCTTTATACCTACGCAACGGATTTTGATGCGGTTTTTTTAACAGATAGAGTGATTCAAGAGAATGGTTTATATGTATAATACATGTATATAATTGGACCCAGTAGGTGGCGCTGCTTTAGAGTTCTATAGGATACGGGTATTCACTTAAGCGGACGAAGTCGCGAGCGGGCCGCTAGTATTTTATAAAATAGACTACTACGACTATTTTTGAAGTTGTTTAATAAGTTTAAAGCCAGCACTGAAAATATAAACATTTAGATCAATTATATACAGGGCGTCCCACGGCCATGCCACATGGAGGGAAAGTACCTTAAGTATTGTAGATGGAATATTTTACAGAAAGAAGACTTTATTTCAATTTTAAAAACAATTGAAACTGCATTCATACATTTTAAATAATTGCCTGGTTGAACCGGGAATCAAACCCGGTACACGAGAAAAAAATCACCTGTAGTTTTATCATACCGATCGGAAGGCTTCATCGTAACAATTATTTTTTGCTAAATAATATAGCATCAGAAATAAAAGGAAAACCATGAATTATTAATTATTAAATTAAAGCTCAATTTGCCGTCGAGTAAGACGCCAAGGTCTCTGAAATTCTGCATCCGACCAAGCGTGTCTCTCCGACTCTCTGACTTTATAGTGATGAACCAACGGGTTCTTAGTTCGAGTGAAGGTCACCACTGCGCATTTGCTGACACTTAGTGTCATGTTGTTGTGTGAACACCACTCGTGCAGAGAGTCAATGTCAAATTGGAGTGACAGACTGTCCTGCAAAGAGAATCTGCGCGTACAATTTTAAATTTTCAGCGTACAGCAGCAGCCTTAAGTTACTGAGTTTAGGAACCAAGTCGTTGATGTAAAGATTAAACAATAAAGGGCCTAAGTGTGAACCCTGAGGGACTCCGGACGTGACTCTTTATCATTTTATCAGGCACTTTAAATTACTAGGGAAATGATGCGTACTCTTCAAATGGGTACTCATTAGTAATAGGTACTTTAAAATGAATAGTTTATGCCATTACGGCAATGTCAGCTTTTAATTTTCTGAACATAATATTACAACAAATTCATGGTCTTCCTTTTATTTCTGATGCTATGTTATTTAGCAAAAGATAATCCTTATGATGAAGCCTTCCGATCGGTATGATAAAACTAAAGGTGATTTTCTTCTCGTGTACCGGGTTCGATTCCCGGTTCAACCAGGAAATTATTTAAAAATGTATGAATGCAGTTTAAATTATTTTTAAAATTAAAATAAAGTATTCTTTCAGTAAAATGTTCCACCTACAGTAATTGAGGTACTTTCCCTCCATGTGGCATGGCCGTGGGACGCCCTGTATAATGTATCAAATCAATATAGTTGCTAGATAAATTCAACATTACACAATAAACGTGATAAACGTGTAACTGCGCAATGTTGATTTGGCCGTGCTGAACTTAGAACCCGTTGTAACAGGGATGAACCGGAGTTGGACTGTATCGACGACGACCTCTTGCGCCGCCTGCTCGAGGTCAGCATACAGTGCGCTGTGGATAACGATAAGGTAAGATTAGGTGAAATGATTTGTTTACGTATTTATAGAACTGCGTTGTTTGTTTTTGATTTTCGAATAAGTAGTATTAATTTGTTTGAAAAAAAGTGTGAGAAAATTTCATTAAATTTGACCTAAGTGGTAAATTCTTAGTCTATAAAGATTTGACAATGTTATTTAATCAAATTATTTAGATATAATGAAAAATATTGAATACTTTTCTATAGAATACTTTTCTATAGAATACTTTTCTATTCCTTTCTGTATCTATTCTATCCTGTTCTGTAATTGTATGTTTAATATGTTTTTGTTTTGTTTATATTATTTTAACTCAAATTATGTTGCGAAACAAATCACAAAAACACAAATGTTGAAAAAATTTCCACGAGCAGGATTTGAACCTGCACCCTTCTGACATACCGGGTCAGGTGCTCTTCCAATTGAGCTATCGTGGTTCTAACCAGCCCGCCGAAATTATTCAACACTATTTACTTTTTTTTTTTTACTTTGAAAGCCAAAGGCGCCAATTCAATGTCAACAACTACCGTCATTAACATCTGATCATAATATTTTTACAAATATTAAAGATCAGTTAAGAAGTAGGCAAGCTATTTATAATGTGTTTTTGTTTTGTTTACATTTAATTTAAATTTAATTTTATTTATTTCAACATTTGTGTTTTTGTGAATTGTATGTTTGTTGACATAAGAAAAGCTGATACAGTATTTATAGTTTTAATTGCGACACGTGTCTTGTAATGCATATCAGCAAGACATAATAAGCAATTAGCGTACATTCTACCTATGCGAAAGTTAAAAAAATACGATAAAATTCAAACGAAAATATTTTTTATGTAGAGCCGAATACTTCCTACTAGGCTTATCGACTTATTGTGTTCTACTAAAGTGTATTTTACCTATTATTATTACTCTATCCAGTTGCCCTGCGACCACCGTTCTTGCAGAGTCAAAATGTCATGATAATATAATAAAATAAAATAAAATAAACTTTCCTACACTCACACCAATTTTATTATCTAGCCCAAGAGAAGCTTCGTTATGAAACTCGTTAAATGGTTACTAGACAACGGATAAACATACTTAAAATACTTAAATACATACTTATTATACATAAAACCACCCAGACCCGAGACAATTTAGAAATACAATAATTTCTGAATTGACCCGACCGGGGATCGAACCCGGGACCTCAGAGATAGCGATGCCATAAAAACCGGTGTACAAACCACTCGACCAAGGAGGTCGTCAAAATGATAGAATAGTAAGTATGTGAAATAGAAAGTTTAATTTCATCTGATCAACTTGTTTTCAGGTCAAAATGAGTGCAACACGTGGTCTAGGGAATCTATTACGTGTGATTAAGAGCGAGAATCTTCAGCGTGATCCGCAAATGAAGGCCTTATGCGAGACGGCAATAGGGAAGCTTTTGGACTGCGCGTGCAAGGTCAGCAACATGAAGGTGCGGTGGAACGCTTGCTACGCGATGGGCAACGCTATGAAAAACGAACATCTGTTCTCATGCTTCAATGGGTGGCAGGTAAATCATATTGATTATTATTATTTATTTCGAATTTACAACTCTTGATTTATACAGAAATTTAAATAGCATTTTTATGAAGAGTAGTAAATAGCCTATTACTGTCCCACTGCTGCGCAAAGGCCTCCGTCATTGAAATCATCAAGTCATCACTGCAATTGTACCCATCAATTGGCTTAATCACTACGCTTGCCAAATGCGGGTTGGTGACCACAAACCCGGGCTATGCATCGAAAAATCCGAAGCACACTTTGTCCGACATGAGAATTGAACCCGGGACCTTCGGGTATCGGGCCGAGCGTATCGTCACTCGGCCATCGAGGCGTTATAAAAAGAGCATTCGCTCGGATTGCGAAAGGTCGAGGGCTCGAGTCCCAATTGAGGCGTATGTTCTCTTTGAAGTGCTGACTTTTATTAAGAGCTGTGTGAACGAGGTTAGTATTACCTGAGGATGTAATTTTTTTAAGTGTTTGTATATTATGTTACACAGTTGGGATTGTAACAACTGGGCCGCGATTTGTTTTTCTAGAACATATATAATCGTGTCTCAGTGTACAGGCCTGGCACTAGTGATAACTTTATAAATTGTACGAAGTCTTTACTAATAATGAACTAATTTGTAGTAGTTCATCATGTTATGAAGTTTAAAGAATACCAATGGTCTGATCCGCATCTCCTTAACCAAAGCGCATGTTTTATATTCAATAAGAAACGATTCTTAACCACATACATTAAGTTTTATCCTTATAAAATGTTTTTGTTTGTTTATATAATTTTAACGCAAATTTTGTTGCGAAACAAATTACAAAAACACAAATGTTGAAAAAAATTTCCACGAGCAGGATTTGAACCTGCACTCTTCTGACATACCGGGTCAGGTGCTCTTCCAATTAAGCTATCGTGGTTCTAACCAGCCCGCCGAAAATATGATCGGGTGTTAATGACGGTAGTTGTTGACATTGAATGGGTGCCTTTGGCTTTCAAAGTAAAAAGTAAATAGTGTTGAATAATTTCGGCGGGCTGGTTAGAACCACGATAGCTCAATTGGAAGAGCACCTGACCCGGTATGTCAGAAGGGTGCAGGTTCAAATACTGCTTGTGGAAATTTTTTTCAACATTTGTTTTTTTATCCTCATTTAATTTTATTGAAATTTTCTTATTCTTTTGTATTGAGTACTCAATTATTTTCCTTCCTTGTAATTCATAATCTCAAGGAATGTTATCCAGTTGATTTGTGACAAACTGACATACCAATATCGATCTTTAGATATTTTCCCGAGCAACAGCTTCCACTACTTTCTATTTAAAATTTCATCTGGCACTGATTACATTATTCAATCAATTAGTAGTCCATCTCAAACTTGATCATGCTGCTCGTAAAATACATTTTTAATTTGTTTTTTTTTCATTATAGGTTAGTGCAGGCGACGCACTACACATTGTCTACATGTAACTGCCTCTTTCTACATTTAAGTGCCTCTTTGGTCTAGTGGTTAAGACCACCGGTCTCAGACTCAGAGTGTTGGTTGGTGGCAGGACTTGTTTGTCAACCTGGCTAGCTACCACGATCTTATCTAAATATGTCGCCATAACATCAATTTTTGTTCTATTCCCAGTGGGGGTTCATGGTGTGGTTAATAATAGGAATTGTTTGTCCGCCTGGCTAGCTGCCACCATCTTATCTAACTATGTGTTGTTTTCCGGCAGCTAGAGATAATATTATAGCCTGTGCCTCAGTAGTTGAGGATTCCGGGTGAAGTGCGCTTCCACTTCAGCCTTATCATAATTTCAAAAATCAATTACGCAGATAATTCTTTATAACCTCCTGACTATTCCAGGTACTTTTTTTAATTTCACCGTAAAATTTTGATATATTGTAAATAAAGACCCTAGTATATGAAAAAAAAAGAAAAGTTAAAGTTTTATTTCACCGCAATAAAGACTAATAACCGCCAATAATATTTCATTAATAATATTTTATTATTAGTTTTTTTTTATGTACTATCAGTAGTACGAGAGCGGTCAGGAGGTTAAATAAAATGTGTTGAAAACAGTCTGTGCTTTTGACGATTTCTTACAAATTAACGTACTTATATTATTTTTCGTTTTAAACACCAGAGACAAGTGTTCCCCAACCTCTGCGCCTTAAGCCGCGACTGCAAGAACCTAAAGGTGCGCATAAACGCCGCGGTGGCGCTGCGGGCGCCAGCCGCGCGCGCGCACTACGCCGAACACTTCACGGGCGTGTGGCGCGGCCTTATGGAAGCTATGGAGAACGCTGCCAATGTCGACGACTTTACCGAGTACAAGCATAAGGACAATCTCATTGAGCAGGTTTGCTTTTTTTCTTAACCTGGTTGCAAGAGAGTGCTGGAGTTTTTAGTGGGTATGCCCTTGCCGCACTGCTGACCTCTTTGGGACGTAGTAGGGCGTAGAAGGTTGAGAGGAGAGTACCACCCACATAACTATCTGTGTCCGTGGTTCAAAGTAATATGTGATCCGATGGCAGCAACACTGTCGCTTGCGACAGCGCCCCGGGGGTTTATCAAAGAGATTTATACTGACCATTAGCGTTTTCGGAATCGTAACTTAAATCTATTTCGTGTTGATACTTCGGTTTATTCCTCTATAGTACACTTTCTCGGTAGATACAATTTTTGAAAATGCTCGCTTTTATTCCCGTTAGATACACTATCGTGTAGGTAGTACTGTCCAAAAGATAAATAGGTAATGAGAATACTATTTTAATTTTTTTTATTTTTATTTCCACATTGTAACTAGATAACAAACAAGAATAAAAGGTTTCATTATATTTTTATACGTATATATAAGAGACGCCGTAAACATTGCTCCATATCGATTTTGTCAGCAATTAAATCTTTTACAATTTTGTTGATTCGTTTATCATATCTATATCTTGCTGTTTTCGAATGCAACAATCAACATATATTTGGGCTTGTTTCATTCGAAATTCTTGCGACATGCTTTCGTTTTTCAACACTTGAATTAAAAAATATAAATTGGGATTTTAAACACCAATTTTTTTATTTAAATGGTTATGCCAACCTTCTACCGAATTCGTAGTGCGGTGTCTCTGTCCATAAAAAACATATATTTGGCTTTATAGTAGGTTTCATCCATTGCTTGACAAAGTATTCATGAAATATTTTTATTTGTTCGTCATTGATCGATATTTCTTCAATGGTCATTAATGCCTCTGGGAAATAATTTAAAGGTGAATATGCAATAGAAGAGTACAAAGCAATTACTTATTTGTGTGATTTGACCTTTGTTAGCTTTAAACTCTTGCCTTTTTTCCCATAACGCCTGTGTATAGTGAAACAAACAACCTCTGATATTTGCTTTGGGGAAAACACGTTTTGCGGCATTCATTATACCTGTCTCGAAATCACTTTGGATTATCTCAGGTTCAAAGTTCGGTAAATGTTTTACTAATAAAGAGAACAATCTGGTATATGTTGCTTCTTCCTTGTTAGGTAAGAGAGTATAAATTTTTGGAATTATTACTATTTTACCTTCTTCGTTACTTTAAATAACGCTGTGAAATGTAAAGAGCTGGTAAAACGGTTTGGTTATATTTTTAAAAGTCCCATCAACTAAAATGTGTTTCATACTTGCGATAACTTTTCGCAGTTCTCGGCTTATGAATGCAATTATTTTATCATCAGTGCCATCATCAAATAATAGAAAATCATTGGCTTGTTTTTCGGGAATGCAAACATCACACAATCTTTTGAAAACAGTATTTTTACAAACCATTTTTCACATTACGAAAATTTGGGACAACAACCAAGTACTCTTCGTTATATTTAAATTTTTGCATGCATTCGTCAAAAATCGAAAGAATGGGAGTTCATTTGTGACAAACCAGTTGCTTACACTCTTGTAATGATTGTACGACTTCCATCTTTTTAAAATCAGGTTTATAACTATTGAGATTTTCCCGCTTAATCGTATTTTGATCAGTTTCCAATGTTAAAGTGGAATTACATGTTTTATCTTGACAACGTCATATTTTTGAACCTCACTTATTAGGTTTTTCAGTATATACCGATGGTCGGCTCTAACTAATGCTCGTTTCCCATTTTTCGTAAGGAGGAATACAAATTCCGTTGCACCAGAACTGCATCCAGGATTTTCCATTATAATATTTTTTTTACAATAGAAAACAAACTATGAATACTATCAAATTCAAATTCAAAATTCAAAATTCAAATTCAAATTCAAAAATCATTTATTCAGTTTAGGCTACAAGTAGCTCTTATGAATGTCACTATGCCATCGGTTCGTAAGTCTACTCTGGGCGGGAGATCTTGGACTGAGAAGAACCGGCAAGAAACTCAGCAAGTGTCCAGCTCTTTTCTCCCTTACAGCGTCAAAAATATTGGAAAATGCCCTATTTTAGCAGGACACTTTCCATCACAAATAAACACATAAAAATAAAAAAAAATATAGAAGACCACATGTAAAAAACAAAATTAAAAATCTAAATTAACAAATTCACCCCAGGTAAAAGTTCCAACTTCCACAATGTCATACAGCACCACTACAGTACTCTAATAAAAGTCAAAAATTGTTTAAGAAAAACAAAGTCAAATTATAGTAAGTATTAAAAATAAGATAAGTATGCAAGAGCAGACCAGCCTCCACAGGCGGCACCCGTTCACGAGTATGACATATGAATCAGCCATCGCTTCGCTCAACCATATTTTAGGGAACGTATTTATCGTAAATGATATAGGTATTATAATTAATTTAATCCACAGACATAATAGAGATTACATCAGACGGGGTCACTTCCATAAACCAAAACTTGCCGTATAGAAGTCCACAGATAGAAGATAGAAGTTTGTTATTAAATGAAAGAGGAATTAAACTTTATGGCCTTGGACCACACCATTTTAAATAATATAAAAAAGCTTTGCCCCTTATTGTAATTTAAATTCAAAATTAATTTAGGTTTAATGATAAATGAAACACAGATAATTATCAAGATTCTTTTAATTTCTTGTTTGCCTGGTATTTAATTAATAAGTAAATAATAATAATTTATGCTATAAGCAGAAATCGAAAACATTTCGGACTTTGCTAAATTGTACAAAAGGAAGTCGCTACAACATCCGTGTTTTATGCAGGTCTTAGACAATTTTAGGCTGCTACACTATAACTATTTATAGTGCAGATGAAATAATTTTCGTACCTGAAATAAAAACAACGTTAATAAAATTTAAGTGCCTAATTTATAGTTTTCTTTTAATTTATGGCGCCTATATCTACTAATTTATCAAATTGTAAAGGTTGCTCACCGAAGGTTCTACCAAATAAAATGTCTGGCAATGTAGGACTTGAATTAAAAATAGCATCCTGTAGAAGCAGATTCTTATATCATTAAAATAAATTATGATTCTTGTCAAAGCCAAGGTAATACTTATTGACTGCCTATTCATTATACAGTAAAATTAAATTGTTGGCATATATAAACCTACCAGCTTAGCACCTCTATTGTTTTCTCAACTTAATTTTACAGTCTTCGCGCTGTTGTATAGGATAAGGTAGGTATACATAGTTATGCTGCTGACTTCCTAGAATAAAAGAAATTATAAGTCTAATTTTGATACATCTAATGGTGAAAGTATTATACAATAAATAATATCTTCTAGTTCTTCTTAATAACCATTTTGCATAGGAACTGTATTAGGTATTTTGTACTGTGTATACTAGTAGTAGGTAGTACTGTGGTATCTGGTAGTACTATGTATATTATACATATACCTAATGATTAATATAATAGTCGTCATCAGCCTTTCTGGGCCCGTTGCTAGAGCAACATCTACATAGACCTAATTTATTTATTCAATTCTAGGGTATGCTTTATTATTTTATGCATTAAATGAATAATAGTTTATGCAAATATAAATTACTAACTAAGAAGAAATTTAAAATACCATTTAAGAACTTACCATTTAGGAAATAAGTGGAATTAAAACTTATTTTCCGTAGGTTGGTTAAATAGTTGTTGCATTTCATTGCACTTCAACCAATGACGATTGACTTCGACTACTTTTCGAAATATTTTCACTTTTAGAAAATAAACCTACAGAAGTTGAAATCCTTTCGCCTACTAGCTTATACAACTTATAACAATGCAGTTGCTGTACATGGAGAGAAAACTGTCATATCGCATATGGGAACCATAGACACTCGGTTGAAATATTTTATTCGTAGACTACCGGCCGTGATTTAATCGTATTTGATGACATCTGAATGTCATTGCAGCTGCAGTAACTAAGTTATGAAATGGCTAGAAAAGAGAGTGCATTATACATTGTAAACTAAACCTATTTTACGAATTGATAATAACGTGCTGTCTATTTTTTCGCTCGATTGAATACTAAAATACGATCCATAAAATATTTCTGTGCGTATATGTTAATTAAGAAAAGGGTTAATTAAGGGTTTATTCAGGTTTACAAAAAGTTTATCTAACGGGAATAAAAGCGAGCATTTTCAAAAAGTGTATCTACAGAGAAAGTGTACCTTGGGGGAATAAGTCATTTCTTTGATATTTTTATATATCTGACAGTTCTAGTCTTACCGACCTGATTGCTCATACTGTATTTCCCTATCTACTTACTCTTCGATCACTTCGCCTGCAGCCACGTGCCGTTTCACAGGTTCCCCGAGATTCCGGTCCGATCCGAACCCTTCGCCCGATCCGATCCGAACCCTTCGGAGAATCTAGTAGGGCATGGGGACGCGCACTAGTGTGCGATGCCGTTCCCTCTAGAAAATCTCCGAAGATGATTCGTTTCACACGGCTTGAGGGACACTTTACATTCCTTGCCGCCCCCAAACAAGCCCGGTGAATCTGAAAATGCCGTCTGGGGCAATCAGCAATCCATCTGCAAAAAAAAAAGAATTCCCGAGGCAGGTCAGATATCAGCTATCAGTTAAGTTAGTCGTTTTAAAAATGTTAACGTTCTGTGTTATAAGAATACGTTTCGGCTCGTTCTAATATTATGACGTGACGTAGATGATCCCCTGTAGGTACACACGCCTGCACGTCCATCTACCCAAAACTGTCAAATTTCTTCAATACATTGTCAACCTTAAGCCTTAAACATAAAGTTCAAAGTCTTTTGAGGAAATTTGACAGTTTGTGGTAGATTGATGTGCAGGCGTCTGTACCTACAGCGTTTGCTTGCGTAGGGACGTCTGGCAATTCTCGAATAACCTAAACGGTAGTAGATGTCAGTACAAATAAAAGTAAGTAGTGACAATACCTGTTTATGCACTTTAATTTTTGTAATATCTACCATCTTTTATGTAAATAAAGATTTACTAATTTATTTATTTATTGTGAAAAAAAGAGGGATTACTCAAACTATTTTATCGTTGTTCCAGTTGTGCGTCACGCTTGCACACATGTGTTGCCTGCTCACTCCCACCGATCTGACCGACATCCTGGATCCTCTGGTCTTCCACTACGATTGCGCCAAAGGTTTAACTACGCAGCTCTGTCACAAATTACCCCCAGAAAACGCTTCTTGCCTCAAGATATTGCAAGCAGCGAAATACGTCACAGTAGATCTGACTGCAACAAATGATACTCAGGCACAGTCCTTATCTATGTTACAGAATATATTCATATGGGACATGTAAAACTTGGTCCCACCAAATCGAGCCAGCGCTGTTGGTTACGACCTGGAGGCTTATTGGTTATTTTTTCATATGCTGAGGGAGGGTCCTGATTGGCTCATCACACTGTTGTATTATTTTTATTTTTTTGTTTTTGTATTTTATGTCTTTTTGTTTTTTAATCTATTCTATTTATAACGTGTTATGTAAGAGTCAATAAATGTTTTTTTCTTTCTTTCTTTCTAATTTCAACCTGTATCACGGTATCTTTTAATTTGACATTTGAAAGCTATTTAAGAACTTCAAACTAATTCACAAGTGTCAGTAATTGCGATCGCGACGCGTCTATGAATGATGTTGTTCGTCAATTTGACATTTCTAAGGAATCGTCTATGCAAAATGACAATCGTAAATACATTTGAAAGGTGTCGTGATAGAGGTTGAAATTAGACAATAAGCCCCAAAGTCTGAACCCAGTAGGGACTTTTATAGGCTGATATGTAAATTCCTCTTTTGTGGATCTTCATAGAAGTTTAAAAGCCTGAATTGCCTTACAAGAATATTATCAACCAGTAAATGTATTATTGCAATATCGCCTTATTACATATCGAAGACAATAAGGTAGCCTCAAATCGTTACGCTGTCACTTGCTTTCACATCTAGAACTTTTGTAGTAGGTACTCATACTTGAGTACCTACTACAAAATGTAAACATATATAATTCTGGATAGATAATAAATCCCCGCCCGATCCTCTAAATGACAGCACACATTTACAGAATACACTAAACATGCACACCAGTTTAGGCCCAAGACACCGTACTCGTAGAACAAGGGTACGAAGAACCGGTTCACACTCGCTCTACACCAGGTACAGACATGTACCTGGTCGGTTCTCTCCTCCTCCACGGCCCGGTCAACCCGAGCCGAGGTCCGTGCCTTTAGAGGCGCCCTCGGGTTGCTCCGCTCCCCGATCCGATCCGAACCCTTCGGAGAATCTAGTAGGGCACGGGGACGCGCACTTGTGCGCGATGCCGTTCCCTCTAGATAACCTCTGAGTGCTTTGCCACACTAGACGGAAATTCCGTCGCCGAACTTCCGCGGCGGAACGCCAATACATGTTATTGCATATAAAATACAAATAGCGGGCACACTACGCGGAAGATCGGTCGTTCCGTCGCGGACGATCCGTCGCTCGGAGCGGACCGCTCACTCGCTCGCGTCTGCTCGGTCGTCCGCGCACCGATCTTCCGTCAGCGTAAGATCGGCAACGTCGCATTACAGGTATTTGTATGCATCGCGCCACATTCAGCGGATAACTCGCAGTGACGACGCACGTACATGATGTTTGACACTGAACGATTTATTATCGAAGTGCAAAATAGAGTTTGCCTTTGGGACTCTAGAGAAAAACCGGATAGAACTGCAAAGAAACGAGCATAGGAAGAGATTGCGAAAATATTGTACGACAATTGGGATAGTGAAATAGAAACAAAACAGCGAGAACTCGGTGAGTTTATCACTTTATTAATTTTCTATACCTAGGTATGTCTAATTATCTGTATGGACATACGATAGTATTCGAATGCTTTATCTGGATTAAGTCTTAGTTGCATATACAGGGTATGAAATTGCCCAATTTCTAATCGAAGAGTATTTAAGGGATGAACCCAATAATTACGCTTTCTTCTTCTAATGCCTCGTATATAGCTATCACTTCTATCGGATCCATCACGAATTCACGACCACACCGTATAAGCGCAGGCAGCCGACTGATGATCTGCCACTGAATATTCAGTGTGGCTGGTACCGTATAGAACGGATTGACCGCCGCGGAAGTTCGGCGACGGAATTTCCGTCTAGTGTGGCAAAGCACTGAATGTGATTCGTTTCATACGGCTTGAGGGACCCTTTACGTTCCTCGCCGCCCCCAAAAAGCCCGGTGAAGCTGAAAATGCCGCAGCGGCAATCCGCAATCTCTCTCCAAAAAAAAAAAAGATAATAAATAAATAGTCTGGTTTGACGACCTCCGTAGCTGAGTGGCTGGCACGCCGGACTTCGGTCAATATCGTAAAGAGAACTTTTCGATATTGTGTCGGGTCTGGGTGGTTGTGGTACCGTCGTTGATTCTGATTTCTGATTTCCATAATACGAGTGCTTTAACTTACTTGGGATCAGAACAATGTATGTGACGTTATGTTATGTTAATATATAGGACTATCTTACACTTCATATTGAAAGAGAAAGTGCTATTGTAAAACACAATATATCATATTGATCTATGAATTTAAATGATAATACTCTTTCTGTAAAAATAATGGTTGTAATCGTTAAATATATCTGTGATTCTCAAATGTTTTAAATGAACTATCTTTTTTTATGTATATTGACAATAAGCGTACTTAGATAGAAGTTTCAGTTGTTTATTTATTAAAATAAAAAGATGATACATAACATATTGTATTATTTCATATATCCCTTACGAAAAATAAACTTTTATAATATATTGATATACTTAAACCGTTATTTATAAGTTGAATTTAATTCATGAAAGAGACAATTATGACTTGACTTCAATTTTAGTGTGTGATAGTATATAAGAACCAGTTTTTGGATTACTGAAATTAAAAAATTGTTATTTATTTGGAGATTTGTTACGTGACATCATTTGAAAATTGTTTAGTAAGTAATTTTGTTTTTGTCAACATCCCTATACGTAAGTCAACAGAATAACAATGAAAAGTACTTCTTACAAGTTGCTTTGCCCTAGTTGGCTTTACATGGCTTGACATTAGTTTATGTTAACCTCTTGTTTTGATAATTTACTATGTAAATGTAGATACATTGTTATTCATTTTTTTATTTATTTATTATCGTTATGTAGATATAACATAGTTGTAGAAATATTAAAATTTTAGAATAAACATTTATTTTCAGCTTAACCTTTCAGTTCAGCGTTTATACATTTTACAAAAACACAATGTTGAAAAAATTTCCACGAGCAGGATTTGAACCTGCACCCTTCTGACATACCGGGTCAGGTGCTCTTCCAATTGAGCTATCGTGGTTCTAACCAGCCCGCCGAAATTATTCAACACTATTTACTTTTTTACTTTGAAAGCCAAAGGCGCCAATTCAATGTCAACAACTACCGTCATTAACATCTGATCATGGAATTATTCATTGGCTGGTTCATATTTATAAAACCTCCACAGTAGGTAGGTACCTAACCAATTTTTCGGTACAACTGATAGTGAACGACCATGTTAGATTATACAAGATGATTGATGAATAGTTGTGACCTAAATAATTCTAAATGGAAGAAATGAGAGAAAAATTATTTATATTGAATTCACACAAAGAACACACCCCTTTTTGCGTAAAATATTGGCTTCGATCCATTGATCACGTGCATTAGTGTTTTTCTAGGTTGTATAAACAAACCCACACTTTATTTACGAAGCATGAAGCCGTCATAACCACTTTTATAAGTTATTTTTAGCCTGAAACGGGGAGAGTACCTACCTAGAACCTACGCTTGTTTCTACAAGGTAAATTCAAATGGATCTGTTTAAAAAAGATACGGTTGGAATTGAATAGAAACAGAAAGTACCTACTCAATGAAAAATAATACCTACAAAAGATAAGTCATGCAAAACCGTTTTATCTGCCCTGCCGTCGCTGCCTGCGATGAGTGGCCCTAGTCACCATCACATTGATAAACACACACGTGGTGCAAATAACACTTGCACTAGGAACCATGATTCAGGGTGCCGAGTGCAAGTTTCATAGCCGTGCCTCACAGCACGTTGAAAATTGAGGATTCCGGGTGAACTGCGTTTCCTCCATTGGCCTTATCATCACTTAACATCAGGTGAGATGAAAGCAAACGATTACCCGTGAAATATTTAAAAAAAAGGTATGTCTCTAGTATAACCTCATGCATGGTAGTAAGTTCCATCACAAAGGAGATTGGCGAACTGGGTATCATGTGAATTATTGTGAATTTTAAACGTATTGAAAGCGAACTATATGCAATATGTAGGGCAAAATACTAATAATATTTTCCAAGACAAAATGTTCTGATAGCTGTTGGGAGTACTAAATAAACCGTAAAAAATAATTTCTATTCAATCGTGAACAATTTAGTTGCAGAAACAAAACGCACATCCACCATAGTAAAGCCTATGGTATATAAGCCTATATAACCGTAAAGGTACCTTACATACAACTTACAAACGTCAGTAACGAATTCGGACAATGTTTAACTACAGGAATGTTGTATTCCGGCATTAAAAGATGAGATGCCTGTTCCTAAGTGTTGAGGCTAGGTGAAGATTCTTATCATCATTTAACATTAGGCAAGATGAAGATCAAGTTCTTTCCCGTTATGTATAAAAATAATTTTTCATTCGTTAGTGGAATAAGCGCCGTAGCAAAATGGCGTCCGTCCCGACGAAGGTTATGATTTTGAGGTTAGATATTGGAGTTCACATTTTATTCCCAACTTTAAAGTAAATGCTATGATTACATTTTTTATTGCTTTATATTAAAGCAATAAAATCCACATATTTATTTAACGATACGCTAAGCCTATATGCGATACTGAAATTACATGGGCGACTGCCAATCTCCTTTAAAGATGCTAAAAAAAGCTCTGTCCTCCGCTAAATCTGTAAACACAGATTAAAAGGAAAATCTCGATATACATCGTTACCTTAAATAGATTTAATAGAACTAATAAAGGAGTGGCGAGAAGGTGATTATTTGATAGTGATAGATTATAGATTATTATAGATTATATTATAGATGATATAGATAGTTTGATAGATTATTATTGAAGTGAACCAAAAATAAAGCGTATTGAGTTATTGAGAAGACGATCCAATTTATTAAAAAGGTCCTTATTTAAATCGGGATAGCAAATATCAGCATAATCAATAATTGGGAGAATAAGGGCTTGTACGAGCGAAACTTTCTTAGTTCTTACCGAGTTCTTATGCCCGTGCTGGGATAATTGTTTATGAATTACTGCTTCAAGAACCTTTGAGAGGAAGGCTCCACTTTGGAGTCTAAAATTGTTTAAAGTACTGGGATTGGAGGTTATTGGTAGAGGTAAAACATAGGCTAATTACGCCAGATGTTAGGAAATGTCCCAGTACTCAGGGCGAAATTAACAACGTGTACAAGAGCAGGTATAATCTCATCAAGTATGCTAGTAATCATTGCTCGCTTGATATCATCGAAGCTAACAGCTTTTGACTTGATGGATTACTCACGAACTTCGCAGAGTCATCCTCACTCTGCGAAGTTCGTCAGTAGACACTAGAGAAAAAATAAAGTTTTCTAAATTAGATGGGGGCATAGAGGCTATTTCAGTAAGAGTTTTTAGTCTAGTAGCATGGTCACGAGTCGGAAAAGACGAGAAGTGATTGTTGAGATCATCGAGGGGAAAAGAGGGTGATGAGGGACAGCTTGAGACTTGGCCAATACCAATACTTTTAAGAAATTTCCATGTATCAGTCGACGAACAATTAGTGACACTATTGTGGAAATATCTGCGTTTAGCTGCTCTCACCATCTGATTGTAGCGGTTTCTTGCAACCCTAAACGACTCCCAATTCACGTCCGAACGTTCCCGTTTGAACTTGCGGGAAGCTCGATCGCGTCTAGTCATGGCCATCCGCACTCCTTTGTTAAACCAGGGCGCAAGAGGGCGCTTTAGCTTTCACGTCTTAACGGCGCGTGCTTGTCAAATAGTGCAATGACAGTCCCATTGAAGCACTCAACCATCTATACTGGCCGACTTAAGCATGGGGTACCAGTAGTACACCTACCTATTTCACTAATTACGTTATTAGTATTAATTAGTAGCTCTTATAAACAAAAGTATGTATTAGAAATAACTCAAGAATTATTTAATAGAAGCACGAGTCTTCGAAGTTCGAGTCGAGGAATTTTTTTCAACACTTTTGCAAACTGTTCTTTGTTCGTATCAAAATTTGCGTATAAGATTTATATACCTACTCTGCATATTTTTAATAATTTCGTTATCAAAAACACTGGTGAGATTCGGCATTCCACATGCTTATTTCGTCCCATCCGTGTACATATCCGGGAAAATTATAAAAAACATTCCGTACCATCCGTTGGAAGCGTGATTTTTGTGACACCGCTACGATAATTAGCTAAAATAAAATGGATCGTCTCAAGTTATTGACACCGTTGTTATTGTTAAACGGACTGACCACGACTTCACGGCTTTAGCGTCGATTCAGGTTTCAAGGCGACTTTGAAACGGCCAGCCACCGGTTAGCGTTATTGCTAACAATTTAAATACATTGTTAAAATTAGTCTCGAATCTCGAGAAACGAAAATAGGTATGAATCTTTAAATAAGTTGATTTGTAATGTTTCCTTTTGTGGGCCTGCTGTAAGATATTTCATACTGAAATAAGCAGCGCCCATATATTGTAACCATTCTGGCATTGTAGGCATGTGTGTACATATCTTAATTTACCATAAAAACTTACATAGGTACCTACTATTTGACAATGACATAAACAAAGAAAACACGAGTAGCTAGCTATACATGCAAAAAATAAAGTTGCCAGCGGTTTCCACACTAGAATGAGGCTGACTATTGGCAAACCAACGAAAACGAACGAAATAAATAACTTAGTTCTGTAGTATATAGCCGAACCAAGAAACATTACATGCTACTTGCTGACTGATGAGTGATGAATCAATTCACGTGCTATACCCAATATTGTCAATTATGTGCTTTACCTTATCCCGAGTCACTGGATGGGTGCCCAAATTCAAATGTCTCGAGCGAGCGAGAGGCGCGGAGAATAGTACGAGTAGTTCTCCCCTCCAGCTCCCGCCTCCCTGCCCAGGCCCGTAAAGGCTCGGCAGAGACTCGGGAAAAAGGGGTCAACGGTAAATCTAATAATAAGCTTAGGTTTTTAGTGGGTGGACGGTCTACCCACAAAAAAATAGATTTTGAGAAAATAGATGCACTGCAAATTCCCCTCACGTCCCACTAGGGTGACTAGGACCACCAGTATTCACCATATAGGAAGGGAGCGAGATGTTTATATACTTATGATGATGAGCAGCCTCTTACAGGGGTGGGCTGACATCACGTAAGTGTTTTTCTGTACCCTTCTAGGTTCTTCGAGGCTTTTAAGTTAGTTAATGAGAGTAAAAACTTAAGGACGCCTCAGTTCCAGTTGACCGTGTCATGGAGTACAGACAGACTTAAAAATGCTTGAGCACTATTCCCCATAGTGCTCAAGCATTTTTAAGTCTGTACCTACCTGGTAAAAAGCGCTGGTAATAAACAAGGTCTTTGTACTTTAGTTTTATGAGTAGAGCCAGAGTAGGTTTTGGACTTAAGCTAGTGTGCCTATGAAATGTTTCTGGGAGCGTGTACTAGCCTTGAAAGAATCAATCTGTCCTTTTAAATAATGACTGGCGCTATTTGATGATACTGTGATGTGTTTCCCAGTTCTAATAGTTCCGGGTGTTTTAAGCGGGGCGTGAAACGGCATTTATGCAGGCCGTCATGAATGGGTGCCGGTAACAAGCGAAAATAATGAGAGTTCATTATTTTGGACTGCATCGGCTGCTTACCATCAGGCAGGATGTGGTCAATTTGACGTGTCAATATATAAAAAAAAAACTGAATATAACGTATTGAATTCCGCGTGGAATATTCGTATTTCAGACAGAAACGAGGGTTATCGTATGTAGGTAACCCCAAATTATTACGTCATAACAAATATAATTAAGGAAACTTACCGAGAAATGTTTGTTGACGTCATTTAGTCAGCTTATTTATATCACTGAAATTAAATAACTTTTACGGATCTACTCGCGTTTATTATATACATTAGTTTTAATTAATGTTTATCCTGACGCTTCGAACAGAAAGAACAGAACAGAACAGAAAGAACGACCGAAATAAGGTAAAAGTTGTTTAATTTCAATGTGTAGTGTTCGCGTAAACTTTAGAAAACAAGATGTTGTTATTGAGATACGTTATATATATCACTCACAGTTATGTACCTAAGTTAAATTTTGTTTTGTTTTGTCTACCCCCCATGATGAAATGATTAACGCAATTTGTAACGTCAGTCGTCTTTATAAGGTCATGTGGTTTTCGATAATATAATAATCTACTAAATTTTACTTTTTTATTTTAAGTGCTAATTGCTGCACTGATGTGGGCGTTTAATTTTTTCACTGTATTTTATAAAATTTTATGAATATAATCTACTAACTGACATTGTTTCCAATGTAAAACTTTTTGGTTCTTAGTTTGGTCATAAAAACCTATTGCGTAGTTTTGAGTTTTTGTCTTTTGTGGATTGACATAAGATTGACCAAGGATTGACGTGATTTAGCGCGGCTTATGTCAATCCCATATAATTTATTCTTTTCGAACTTCGCTATCGTTTTCTTAATGTTACTTTGGCTAAGCATACAGGAGTTCCATGCTTTTCCTAGCCAGAGAGTCGCAGTCACACAGTAGGTGCTGCATTGCCTCTGTTTCCTCTCCACATGCTTTACACAAGCTATTTGTTGATAGATGCATTCTTTGGAGCATTTGTTTTGTGGCATAGCGCCCTGTCAAGGCACTGATGGTTAATCGGGCCTGCCTTCTACTTCCTCCACATATGAACTTACTCCGTCCTAAGGCGTTTTCGCCTAAGAAGGATTTGGAGTGTTTCATACCCGGCTGCTCTTTCTATTCGATGCTGCGTCTGTTTACGATGTAATCTTTTAAGGCCTTGTTAATGGTACTTGGTGCAAGTGCCACGGCTCGGGACCAATGAGCTGGGTCTCCGAGCCCGCCCGGCAAGTGCATCCGCCATCTCGTTGCCATGCATTCTCATATGACCTGGGACCCTGATCAATCTCACCTTGTTATATATACCTAGCTTGTTTAGAGCTTTGGTAGTTTCTAGGACAAGGCCAGAGTCGATCCGGGGCGATATGAGTGACTTGAGCGCAGCTTGGCTGTCACTCAGAATGAATTATTACTTACGCTTTTTTATTCATAGCTAATTCTATAATCTGCCTTGCAAATAGGAGAATTGCGAAAGTTTCAGCTTGGTAAACAGTGGCAAACTTTCCCATGCTTTGACTATGCTTGAAGTCGTTATTAAAGACGCCTGCCCCTGTGCCCGACTTCATTTTTGATCCATCGGTATACCAGATTAGGCTGTCTTTTTCCGGAGACGGTGGCCCTCGTTTCCATTCGTCCCTGGTTGGAACATAAACTTTAAATTTCTTTTCGAACATGAATATAGGGGATATTTTATCGCACCCCATTTCCATGATCATGTCAGGAATGTCACTTGGTTCCCATTTTGTGTGTCTAGTCGGAGGTTTAGATGCGTCCCACAGTCCGGCCACCTTTAGTCTGTGTAGCGCTTTCTTAGCCTCTGTTTCTATTACAACGTGCGGGGGTGAAAGATCTGTGAGGATCTCCAGCGCTGCCGTTGGAGTGGTTCTAAAGGTTGCGATCGCCAGATAAGCTGAAGTTCTTTCCCTTCCCTTCCCTTCACATGTGAAGTGAATGGCTCCAGACGAAATGCCTCCTATGTTGACTATTGATAGGGATGGATAGGGTCAGGTGTGGCCTCTAGCAGGCCCCATATGGTTCCTTGGCCACATAGTGACTCTCCCCTAGCATGGTTGCCGGGTAGTCATCAGCAATGATGGCTATCTTAAAAGCACTTACTGCTCCCGCGTAAGACCCGTAAGTCTTAACACGTTTAGCATCAAACGCCACCTGGCTCTCATTGCTGACCACCCTCTGCTGCTTAGAGCGTTCCACCGCAGCCTGCTCCTCCTCGGCTTGCTGTCTAAACAACTTCGAACGACGCTTACGGTGGCCCTATATATTATGTGACTATACACATTGCTTGGCACCACCGCACGCGTTCATTAAAATATGTCCTATCTTAATAATAATAAGTGACCGTGGAACAGAAGAGAAGCTTGACACGTGCTTCTTAATTAATCAAATCAATTATGCAAGTAGGTATATGGAAGATATTCACTACGACCACATTCCGACTACAAAGTACAATGTGATTGTTAGTGTTTTGTTTTAGGTACACGGTATGCAAAAAAGCAAACGTTACCATAAATAATATTAGCTTACTTATTTTCAACTTAGTTTTTTTACTTAGCATATTATAAACTTACTTAACTTAATTTTATAGTAAAATGAAAAATTATGTGTCGCTCATAATGGAGCACTTATCAGAATTTTTTTAACCAAATTTTTATTGTATCATAATGTTTAATGTGTGTTCTGCGAGTGTACCTGTTAAAATAAAGAAATAAAGTATAAAATATAAAAGTTTTAAAGAAACTTTTTTTATAGTGGCCCGCTCGCGACATCATCTGCTTAAAAGCCCATGATGGTTTTACTAAATCGAAAACCTTTGTTTTATACAAATATTAACACAACAAAAAATAGATCAGCCAAATCAAAATTCAAAATTCAAAATCATTTATTCAGTTTAGGCTACAAGTAGCTCGTGTGAATGTCACTATGCATGCCATCGGTTCGTAAGTCTACTCTAGGCGGGAGATCTTGTACTGAGAAGAACCGGCAAGAAACTCAGCAAGTGTCCAGCTCTTTTCTCCCTTACAGCGTCAAAAATATTGGAAAATCTTTTAGCCCTATCATAGCCCTTTTAGCGCTATCATAGCAGGACACTATCCATTACAAATAAACACAAAAACTATAGAAGACAACCACAGCATGTAAAAAAAAAAACAAAACAAAAAAAAACTAAGTTAACAAATTTACATCAGTTAAAAGTTTCAATTTCCACAATGTCATACAGTACCTACCACTACAGTACTCTAGTAAGTAAATCAGTCGAGCCTTTCTTAAATGATGCTCTGATCCATACATACAGACATACATTTGGCAATTGATTTTTATTAATATAGATAGTAGCTATCAAAAACTGTAGTCATAAATTTTACTGCGTGAGTCTTATTTCGGAAACAGTCGCAGGTTGTACCTACATATTAATGTGCTCGGTTTGGTTGGTGGTAGGGCTTGTTTTAAGATCACCTAGCTGGCTGTGGTTACCACTCCCGTAACTAAGTTTCACCGTTGGTTGGATTGTTGTGTTCCGCCATTTACATATCTAACAATATCAATAAGCGAACGTTTAAGGGGAGCATCTATAGGTACATCACACTGAGCATGCTCACCAAATTTGGTCCAAAACTACAGGCTCGTTACCGAGATAATCAACAAAACATTATCTTATTTCACCAAAAAATACACCCTTTCCAAACCCGTACAGCTGTACTACACGCACATAAAGATAGCAGTGTGTGTATGAATGTCATACAATGATTTTTCAATTGTGTGCGTGTATCTGTACACTATCTTTTTATTGACGCTTGCGTGCGTGTTAGTAAAGATACAGCATGTTTCATGATGTGCATTGTTTTAATTGATTTAGTTTGTTAGAAAACATAACTTTGAAAAATCACTATAAAACTGGAGCTCATTTTTTGTCATTGTATACAGAATGATGTATAGATACCGGGCCTTAAACGTTCGCTTATTGATCTTGTTAGACCCTGTATAAGAGCTAGCTCCCCCGTAAATGAGGATTCCGAGTGAAGTGCGCTTTCACCTTCGGCCTTATCGTCACTTATCAACAGGTGAAATGAATGAAGGCCAAGCGCTTCTCCGTTGTGTATAAGCATTTAAGTCAGAGGATGTATGTAAATGGTAGAATTAATCTCAATAATATATTTGATTAAGGAAGAACTCATACCTATATCATATCCATTTCGGATTCTCATTAACACGTTTACGTAACTGTTGTATTAAGCAGAAACACGTGTCAAGACACGTTTTAAATAAGATCACAATGGCTATAAGAAAAAGGAATAAGGCATTGAAAACTGAGAAGTTTAAATATTTGGAGGCACCTGTCATCACAATGTACAACAGTACTTCTGAATCATCATGAATACTTGTAATATAAACAATCGTTTCATTATTTAGGTAGTTATATACCTATATTTCTAACCTCTTGTGATATTGAGTTTGAATATAATTTGTCATAGAAAATTATTTATTTGTTAATTTTTTTTATCGGTGCCGGTGATCGAGTGACACGAACTCAATTTCCGGATTGGGCCAAGTGTGTTCCGGATTTTTCGATGCATAGAAATAGAAAACATTTTCGTCGCCCGAGGCCATAGCCCGGATTCGTGATCATCATCTCACATTTAGCAATTGGGGTGATTTAAACCAATATTCAGCTATTATTTAATATATTGTTTTCTAAAGTTTACGCGAACACTACACATTGAAATGAAACAACTTTTACGGATCTACTTGCGTTTATTTTACACATTAGTTTTAATTAATGTTTATCCTGACGTTTCGAACCCTTTGCAGGGTCCGTGGTCACAGGGACAAACGCGAGTAGATCCGTAAAAGTTGTTTCATTTCAATATTATTTAATAATTAATTAATTAATTTATATAATTGAATGAATGAATGAATGAATGAATGAATGAATGAATGAATGAATGAATGAATGAATGAATGAATTAAATTCTTTATTAAAAACTTCAAGAAATACGACATTTACAAATATAGCCCCACGAAACTATATTAATAGTTTGACTACAGACTTGTGGGTGCAGAGCAGTATCTCGAGACGAGTCTCGCCGACGATTTTAGCACTTAAAAGCTATAACTTAACTGTATCTATGCAACTATAACAAACTTTCCAAAAAATGTAATGTAATATGTGTGTAATGTAATTGTTCTGAGGTACACTGACAGATAACAGTCTATACATGCTTAAATAGTTATTGCTATTTAGTCTAGACAGTAATCCTTATATAATGTACACAGCATGATAAATTTTTTACACAGGTAGTCTAAAGAAACAAACAGAAAATAAACACAGCACAAAAAGTTATATACATTATTCATAGCAATGATGACTTGATTTTAATAAAAAAAAAAGAATAATGAAAGATGAAGACATTTCACAGTATTGGCATAGAGTAACTAGGTATGGAGTTCTTGGCGGGAAAGTGATGACGATGAGTCATGTCTGCGGTTTAGTTTTATTTTCAAAAATTTGTGTTATGTCGAATATTAATGTGAAATAATGGTGGATTATTAACCGTTAAGTGTTCGTGAGTGTGCATGAGTGTTGGCAAATGAAACAAAACAGCGCAACGTCACTTTTCAAATTCTCTCAAGAAGTCTGCGTGAGGACTTAGTAAAGCCCCACATCTTTACTGAGATACTCGAGGGATTGGGGGGTAATATTATTTCTCACTTCTCATTTCTATTATCACTCATCATCATCATCATACAGGAAACAAGACAGGAGAAGTAATAAAGAAGTAACTAATGAAATTAAGAAACTAATGCCATGGCAGCACCTTAGCCAGTTCCTCAGGGAACGAACATCAATTAAAAAAAAAAAAGTAACTAGGTACTACTGAATTAAATATAAAAAGGATAAGAATAAGAATAAACATTGCTGTATAAAACTCAGTCTTAATACATTAAACTAATTAAATAACATTGTTTACATAATAATATTATGCATTTTGAGTGCACAGCTTGTATAATATATGTTTATTAAAAAAAATAATATCATTGGTAAAACAATGAGGCTTGTTTCAAAATGACTCTGCTCGTATGTAACAATGAATCGAAGAGGTCAATGATGCTATAATAAATAAAGTTAAAACAGGATGAACGAGAGATAGAGCTGCAAGCAATTATGTTACAAAACGTGCTTTTGTGAAACGACAAAAGAAAAGGAAAACTTATGGTAAAATTTTATCCCGTTAAGTAGGTACCTATTCTGCTACTCGATGGATACTGATATTTATTTAACGCAAACAATGTAACATACGTTAAAAATACCTACATAATACAAACATACATACTCTCACGTCTTTCTACCAAAAAGCAGTAGACAGAGCGTCAAACTTACCAGTTTTGAGTGAACTTGCCGTTAGTGACCTCGACGATACATTTAGCATAAGGTGACGTGTTTCTGTAAATAGTGTTTTGATATGCCCCAGGAAACCCGCATAATTTAGGGCTCCGAGGTGGAATAGATAATATCCGTGATAGATAGCTAGACTAGCATCTTAGAATACTTGTCCCTTATACGGCTCTACGACATGCACGGGAATTAAGGCAGCTGATATATTCTTTTCAGTCCCAAACCAACATAGGAAAAATACATAATACATATTTTTTTTAGTAGGTAGGTACATAGTTAAAACAGCAGTTTTATAGACATATAAACTGCGCCTTAAACCGCAATCGACTTAGACACTAAAATGTTATCTAATGCCAAACTTAAAACACCCATTACGTTCTCTGATAAGTATAAGGAACATGTCAGAAACCCACTAAGCAACAGAACTATAGAAATTGGCAATAGTTAAGTTCGTTATCATTAACATACATTTTAGAATGAAATTATTGCGCTTCTGCTCTGTTCTCCAGTGTTCGACAGGAATCAGTCATCAAATGTTTTATGTGTAACATCTTTCCTCTCGCTTTCTTGCAATTTGTGGAAGTGATTTCGTGAAATGGGACGGAAGTGTGTAACAGGAAGTCGAAGAAGCGTGCAAGCTTGCGCCATTTGATTTGACGAGTGAGCACGCGGTGGTAGAGTTAGCCGTCGGATGGTACCAACCCATCGGGGAAGCGCGCGCCATTTGATTTAACAAATGAGCGCGCGGTATTGAATTACTCTTAGTGTCAATTATATAAAATACAATTTTCATTAAAAATAACTATTCTTTGTTATGAAAAATCATTTCAAAAAATATCTGACCCATTTTTTTCAGAATATAATGTTAAAATTGCTTATTACTAAGGTGAGATGTCAAATGTTACACATCATGCGACTACTGTAAGGCGCGCTCATTTATTTTTTTCCTTTAATTCCATTAAAAATAACAGTTAGCAACTGATTTTAGTCTGTAGCAACAATTAAATACAGACCACCTGATTCTTTGCGGTCATCCGTTTCATTGAAAATCTATATTATATTTTAGCGAGGAAAACTGTGTCGAATACTGGTGCCACTATCTTAGGTAATTCCGAGATGGCTTTGTAAAATTTGGTGCATACCCAAAGATCTATTCGAATTGATGCTCTGTTATAATGAAAGTTTATTTATTCTGTGACACTGTACACAATTAATTAAAATTGTAAGCACATTGCAATTTTAGTTTAAGTTATACAATATTTTCACGCCGACGACGATGGCAGAATATGTCGCTCTTTGCAATATTATAAAACGATAATGTAAATAAACAAATTAATATTACATTCGTGAGTTTTGACGCTGTTAAAGAAAGTGGGAAGAAAATGTCTTCTCTAATATCATCATCATCTCAGCCAAAAAGACGTCCACTGCTGGACAAAGGCCTCTCTCAAGGATAAAATCATATAATATATTTGCTGGTTTTTCCCAGAACAGAATAATTAAAGTAACTTTTATTGGAGCCCAACTTTAGCCTATTTGTTGTGAGTGTGCTGATGGATCAACGGCCTTTTTAGGGTCACCGGACTTTAGGAGGTGGCAAGAAACTTAAAGGGTTCCTCAAACCGTGTGACCGAAACCCCGTCAGAGGTTGTCCAGAGGAAATAGCATCACGCAAGCGCACGTCCTTGTTTCTTACTAGCTTCTTCGGGAGGTTCGGATCGGATTGGTTAATTTTAGCCTAATGTGAATAAAAAAAACGAGCGAGGCTTACAGTAGTCGCATATGTGTGTATTATTTGACATCTCATCTTAGTAATAAGCAATTTTAACATTATATTCTGAAAAAATGGGTCAGGTATTATTTGAAATGATTTTTCATAACAAAGAATAATTATTTTTAATGAAAATTGTATTTTATTTAATTGACACTAAGAGTAATGTAATAAACGCGCGCTCATTTTTCAAATCAAATGGCGCGCGCTTCTCCGATTTGTTGGTAATATCCAACGGCCAACTATACCACCGTGCGCTCATTCGTCAAATCAAATGGCGCGCGCTCGCACGCTTCCACGAATTCTTGTTACACACTTCCGTCCCAGAGGAAAGATGTTACACATCACACAATTCCATCCCATTTCACGAAATCACTCCCACAAATTGCAAGAAAGAGAGAGGAAAGATGTTACACATCAAAAAAATTAAATTTTTCGATAAACTTTATCTGAATTACCCCAACTAATTTGTATCATTAATGAAGGAAATATAAAAGTGCTTTACTGTCGTTTAAATATTATCCAACCTGCGCCGCCAGTTATTTGGTCTCCATGTTTAATAAACAGCCTAGTGTTCTGAGAACGATGCGGGTGTCAGATGAACTGTGTCGTGTGTAACGTACACTGACGATATTTGCAATGGTACTCTGTAACGCGACACTCAACCGGATTTATCAGGATATAAGTTTAATTCTTTTTGCAAATAGGTACTCAGTTACAAGGAACATAGAATTTGGAAGGTCATGTAAGTACCATTTGGCTAGCTTAGCGTATGCATTGACTCTATGGTTACGGCACTTGCTTTACTCAATATTGAGATTTAAAGATAAACCATTTTAAAATAAAATAGCCTATGTTACTCGCGAGAAATGTAGCTTTCTATCAGTGAAAGAATTTTTGGTATTGGACCGGTAGTTCCAGAGATTAGCCCGGACATACAAACAAACAAAGTCATAAACGTTACCTCTTTATTAATAGTACCTATAGTATAGATATAGATTATTGGGATCATGAGATGTAGGGCTATCGGGAGAAGTTACAGTTGTAAACAATAAGCCGCATTGGATTATGCCGGGGTAATACCACGGTTCTGTATATAATACCTACGTTATTAAGTGGAATTTAGAGGGTATCACACGGAAACCCAGGATATTAGGCCTTAGATGTGGCATCGGGTTTCTTCTCTATATTCTGACTTGAAGCCTTGATGTATGAATGTCCTATAAAGATACTTTAACTTTGCCATTATCGATTGAACTCCCTAGGATTATCCCATCCCGTAAAACCACCCAGAGTTGTTCAACACCCGTATATATATCCGGTTACGTTTTTAAAGCCATCTACGGTTAACAGTAAAGATCTTACAAAAAAGGTTTACATACAATGGTGAAATGAAGGCCAAACGCTGCACTATTACGAGCGTAACCTAAAGGAAAAAAGTATATAGCTTGAAAACTAGATTATTTTATATCGTAATCAATACCATTGAGCGTTGATTGATGAACAAATAGTAGAGCAGCGAAAACGTTTTACACAAAGCTATTTTTGTAGCACGTTTTGAGTCTGAACACGCGTCAGTTACATGCCTGTTAATATACGTATTTACTATTATCTTAAATATTTAACCTACTATAGTAATTAAATTATCTCCTATTAAACTTTACAGGTGTAGACCGGTATGAGACAGCTTATCGTTAAAACAAATACCTCTTCTTATCATCTTATTTGTTTTGATATATAAAGTACCTATACGCGTGCGATTTTAGTTGATAAAGTACGAGTAAATTTTGTTAACATTAGATAACATTCTTATCGTTTTAGGAAATTTGATTTTAAGGTGTAATCTGGACTTAAATGTGACTTAGCATCTTTACTTAGAAATTGTGTATCATTGTTTATAAAGGCAGATATGCCATCATCATCATCTTCAGGTCATTTTATGTTCTGCTGGGGTTAGTGCCTTCCCTATATATGGATAGGGAGAACGGGCAGTAAACCACCACGCGGGCCCAGTGCGGATTGGTGGTTGTAACGACTGCTTACGTTACGTTCCCTTAAATATGGTTGAGCGAAGCGAAGCGATGGCTGATTCATATGTCATACTCGTGAACGGGTGCTGCCTGTGGAGGCTGGTCTGCTCTTGCATACTTATCTTATTTTTAATATTATTTACTGTAGTTTGACTTGGTTTTTCTTAACCAATTTTTTTTTAGAGTACTGTTGTGGTACTGTATGACATTGTGGAAATTGAAACTTTTACCTGATGTAAATTTGTTAACTTAGTTTTTTTTTTATTTTGTGATATTTTTTTTATTTACATGTTGTGGTTGTCTTCTATAATATTGTGTTTATTTGTGATGGAAAGTGTCCTGCTATGATAGGCATTTTACAATATTTTTGACGCTGTAAGGGAGAAAAGAGCTGAACACTTGCTGAGTTTCTTGCCGGTTCTTCTCAGTACAAGATCTCCCGCCCAGAGTAGACTTACGAACCGATGGCATAGTGACATTTACAAGAGCTACTTGTAGCCAAAACTGAATAAATGATTTTGAATTTTGATTTTTTTTTTAATTTTATGCTGCCGTGACTGACGGCTTTACGTGCCTACCGAAGCACGGAGGTGCTCGAGATGATAAATTTTCGGTCAACTGAAGACCAGCCCTTGCGAAAGTTGATTAACCTTAGCATTCGCAGACCGAGTGAGTTAAACACTACGTCATCGAGCTCCCCCGATATCATGCTGGCCTAATATTTTTAAGTAATATGATTAATCATAAGTAAAGTAATAAGTTCAAAAGGTTGTGAAAATCAAAAGCTTTAATGAAGATTTTTTGAAAACAGCTTCCAATCTAGTTATTTCATACTTTCTAAGAAACGGTTTGGTACATCAGCATATAAGTTAATAATAGTAATATAATTAGAAAAAAACTTTATAAGTCAAATTGATTGTAATGTAACTTTTCTTTATCTTCTTCTTCGACGTGTTGAAGTCTATTGATAAATCGATGCGAATGCGTGTGTTAATGGCAACAATGACGATGTAAAATTATATCGATTACTTTTGGATCGGCTATTTTTGGAGCTCTCCCGCTTTTCATGTTTCCGTGAGACGCAAACCAGTCGGATTCATTCGGTACATGCATTTCATTCGGCTTACTCATACAACAGTTTAGGAACCAACGTTTTACGTTTGCCTTTAAGTATTATTTCTTTCAATATACCCTAATTGCAGTACAAATAAGTCAATTAACATTAAAAATTATTAGCACCTAATATTTATTTCTATTGTAAATGAGTCTCTAATTAAAGTGTCTTTAGCACAATTTTGGAATTAACTATTTTTGGTACTGAGTAATCATTAACGTTAATTGACGTGTCTGTGTGCTGTAGGGAAGTTGAACATGGAAAATATTTCGAAAGAAAGATCTAGAATCCGTACCTATTAGAAACTACAAAGGTTATTTGAAGTCAAGGTTCCTTACACTTCTGAGAGCTTCCATGATTATATTTTTAACGAAATGTGTCTCTTTTACTTTACTTTATGGAAGTGCTTTGTCTTCATATCGCCTGATGTAAAGTCGAAAACAGTAGCGCTCTTCAAAAGGACTATCAAAACATATGATTATATTTTCAACTCATAGTTTTGTAACAACTCGTAGTTACGAAGGTTATTTGAAATATTGTCTTTCCAAAGAACGGTTCTAAAATATTTATTTAATTTGTAGGTATTTAAGATCGTACTTACTAAAGCCTGGGCTCAAATGAGCGAGGTCATTAATGAGCCCTCTTAACTTGCAACGATAATTTTCATAGTTGAGTCGCGGTCGAGCCCGGGATTGAAAATTATCGTTGCGAGTTAAGAGGGCTCATTAATGACCTCGTTCATTTCGCGGTCGAGCCCGGGCTTTATTTATAAGAAGATAATTATGGAAGCTAGATGGCGCAGTGGTTAACGCGCTCGGTCTACGATGGCTGAAGTTAAGCAACGTACTCAAAACGGGTGGAGATTGGATAGGCGACCAAATATTTATCATCTCGAGCTTGTTTCGGAAAACACCTAAAGCCGTTGGTCCCGGTTGCAGTAATTAACATCCACCAATCCAAATTGGGCTCGCGTATTAGATTATGGTCCGTTCTCTCTGTTATGTTTCCATCTAAAAGGAAGGCTTATGCCATAGCGGCGGCGGGGACGTATAAACCGAGTTGGTGATGAATGTTAATGATAATGATGATGAGTGCTAGTAATAGTAACTAATTTTGAACCTCCAGAAGTGCTGACATTTCGCGAAATGAGACCAATTTACTTCCGCTACATAAACAAGTTCCGAAGCCATAAACAAGTTGTTTGACATTCTGTTTTCGAAATAGAGTCACGTGTCGTGTCACGTGTCTAAAAGTGGTCTTTAGAATTCGAAAGTAGCGGCTTATATTTAGGTTTAATTTGCGTAAGTGTCTTATAATTCTTTTGTTTAACACAATCTCCCCTGAGATTGTTTTAAAACGGATGTTGAAATTGAACCAACTCGTTCTATTGTTTCTTGAGAGTATAAAAATATAACTGACCTTTAGACTTTAAAGCTTATCAATAATGAGCTGTTGCTTCCAATCAATGGAAATCACAAGTAAGTAAATTGAACCCCTGAAAATCAGTTGTTGTAGTAATACCGCCACCTAATTATGGCCTAGCGAATAGATATCTAAAATTTTGAAAATGTTCTTGAAAACTACAAAGGTTGTACAAGATATTTTTTTGTATATTCACCTAGAGGTTTAATTTTGAAATTCTTACACATTTCTCTTGACTTTAAAAGAAATCAATTCGTGTTAAGGAATAATTAAGGAAGTTAATAAAGATTTAAATACAAAGGTAAAATACCACGTTAAGGAATCCCCAATAGATCATAATAAGGTGATTAGTTATTCGACAGAATATTGATTCCAAAGGTTCACGTGTTGAACAGCCAATTGAAGAGATTTGTAACAATCAGATACCATCAAGTGTTTGTCCTCGAAGTCGACACAAACTTTCAATTAGATATATTACCCCGTCTGAACTTTGATCCGAAATGGGGTCTGTGACGTTGTCCTCGACGTACAGAACGTATCGATAGCCTCGGCGCATGCGTAATACCTGCTTATGTGTGCGGCTGTGTCTGGCGGAGCACGCAGACCGTGCGTGCCCATGCCTCCGTCTCTTTCGTTTACCATATCGCCATCCCCGTCCAATGCCCGAGAGTGGCGCTTCGGCTGGGGACCGCCACTGATTCAAGTTTAAAATACATCAACTGTTGCACTAAGCCACAGTAGTGTTCAAGCTGCCTTACCGTACGGTCGCCGATCTTAGCCTGTGACACGTTCGCTGTAACCACTGTGAATTTTATTGAATTGTAGATTTTGTGGAAGTCTTCGTATTTTTTTTGCAAGCTGACGCCTTCTTTTAGGAGCTGTTGATCAGATTTTATTGTTGCGTGTTTGGTAAGTCAACTGAAAATAAATGGCATGAAAGAAGCAATAAATACTGGAAACTGTTAATCATGTGAAAGAAAAGCAAGACTTTTTAAGCGACTATAATAGAACCTAATTAAAATTAAAACATTTATTCCCTAAGGTATCTCTAGTGTTATCGAAATCATTTTAGTTTCAGTGTTAGCCGTAGTTTAAATTTGAGACTGCATTATTAATATTTGAAAATATTTATGGTGTTCAGTTTTGCATCGAGAAACCAACGAATGTTATAGAAATTTCTAGTTTATAACATAACCAATGGACGGAGCGCAGCAAATGGCCGACGTTTTCCTTGCATCGACCAATAGTCCGCTTTCTCCCGCAGCTGACTGCAGGCTATCACTTTCAAAACTTATTCCTATGTCTAACACGTCCCAAATATAAATACAGTATAACTTATTTGTTAAAATGATTTTTGTTTTGAGATATTCATCATCATCATCATCATCCTCTCAGCTCAAAAGACGTCCACTGCTGGACAAAAGCCTCCCTACAACGACCGGAGACATTATTTTACAATAAACCGGATGCCAAGAGGTATTTGGAAGTTTTATCTTGAGGCTTGTAGAATATAGAAAGGGGGCACAATTACTGAAAACCATAACTATAGTTTGTAAGTTAATATTATTTTCCATAAGTATTATCCAGAAATTGGAAAAAGTGTTTGTGACAATTAGGAGTTAAGTGAAATGGTACACACGGCGGCAGATCAACCTTCCCAAAACTATCAAATTTCTACAATCAATTTTGAACTTTACGGTATGGTTATAAGGATCAATATTCATTGGAGAAATTTGACAGGTTTGAGTAGGTTGAGCTGCCGCCGTCTGTACTTACTAATAGAAGCAGTTTCATCGTACTAACTTGCTGTTGTAAAACCTAATTTACAAAGCATTTCGAATAGGTATGCAGTATGCTATCCTATCATATCTACGAAATCAACACGCTTCATCAATCAATACCTATTGATCTAGAAAATATAAATTCAAAATAGGTAGTGATTTACCTTAACGAACAAAACATTCTAGAACGTTCCTGAACTCAGAAACAAGTATCGTCACAGAAATTCTACATATTAATCTTGGGAGGGTTCGATTTACCTGTGTTGCTTGGTAATTCATAAAAAAATGGTTTCAAAAGATGATTTTTGTTTACCTGCTTCTCAAAGAGAGACGGTTTGAGGTAGCTTATTGAAGCTTTTGTATTTATTGTGAATCAGTATTAACAATAAGTAATGCGTGTAATTATTTATTCATTTGTTTATCCAAAATAATAACCTTTATGTAAAATTTTTACCTATTTACTTAAATTAAATTGATATCGCTGCTCAAGGCTATAGTATTTTAAAAATAATCATTAGCGCCTGAATTATATCTAAGCTACCTCCCTAAAAATAAACTGTAGTATCCGTTCAATGTTACTTCCGATGTTTATTGGCAATTGGCAAAAAAAAAAAATTGTTTTATGATTTCAATTAAAGTATCAAACAGCGGTTCTATCTAAGTATTGCATATTTTTAAAAACCAAAATGAACGTCCTTCATATTGTGTCGAAAAGAATCGCTAAAGTAACACTCTCTGACGCTTTTTATTGACACAGCTTGTGATATATCGTTGATGCTACCTTTTGTTATACGGTTAGTATGTAGCTCTTGAAATAACTTGGCTTTCGGTTAACCCAGTTTGATGAAATACAACGAAAACCGATTTTAAAGAAGTTTGTTTCATTCAAATCATTGTTAAAGCCACGTTATTACTCAAAAATAACACAAAAAAATTAATAATAAATTAAAAATATTGTAAACATGAAATATAATCATAAGCTTACGAATATGTTTTAACATTGATAATCTTTGAAAAAGTACACGATGTTATTAAAAACAAAAATCACAAATGAATAAAAAATATTATCTTAATTTTTAAAGTTTTGTTTCAATATTGTTGATATTAAATTTTCTGTTGCAATTAGTTCACAACGTTGTGAAATAAGAAGAATTTATCTTAGGTATGATAATAACTAAAGCATTAAAGCATTATATTCATCATGTAAAAATATTCAAGTGTACACTTCAAACACAGATTTGGTATTCATTGATTCTATTGACAAGATAATTGAGTCCATTTAAACGAATCATGTGACGTATAACGTAAATGGGTTCAGAATAATTTTTAAAATGGCCTTTCTTTTTGTTAAACAGATTAAAAATCTTCATAGACTACAAAATGCTCGCCAGTCCCTCCATGGAACTCCAAGCTGAAGAGACGCCGTTGGCTCTGCAACGGCTTTGGAATTTGACCCGCGCCCGATTGGCTGGAACTTCCACTGCTTTGGGAGACGAGCCTGCGCTGGTAGAATCTTTGCCCATCGCTCAGGTTTGTAAAGATCGCAAAAAAATCATTAATTTCATCTCACTACTGGAATACAAGAGCGTAAAGTGATTGCGAAAAAAAAAATAACAATAATTCTTCAAACTTCATATAATTCCTTCTTTCTTAAATAAATACAGAATCATTGTAGAAGCAAATGTGTCCGAGGTTATTAATGATGGTTTACCAAAAAAATATGACATTGAATTCACAAAATGGTACTAACTTTTGAAGCAGGAAGCACCGCTACAGTTCCGGGCGCTCGGTCACCGGTAAAAATAATGTTTAAGATAAATATGAAGTCTCCGATTTATAAATAAATGTACAGATAAGCTATAAATGTCCGGCCTATATTTCTTATCATGAAGTAATGTCACAACTATTTTATCACTCAATATTGCTTTATTTATTAGTCAAGTACCTATCTGTCTAGGTAACCTTTCTTTTATTATTACTAACGAGGACAGACAACAAACAATTTATTTACTGTATATACTCTGTGTTGTGTGTTTTCTTCGAAATATTTTTTTTTATTTTTTTTATTTATTTATTTATTTTAGGATAGCTAACAGCTTGCAATTGAAAAAAGAAAACAACAAAAATTATAACTATAAGCTATTGACAAGCTACCACATCTAAGATGTCTACTTACAGTAATAGTAAAACTAAACTTTACATAATAAAATTAATTTTGAATCGATGACAAGTCGTCAAAAACGGTAAGCGCCTTTTTTATGCTATTGATGCTGTCGAAAAATACGTCTACATTAGCATTAGTATTACATACATACAAGTTCTTACGAGAAAACTGCCCCCCGACCGCCTAACTCTATCGCCATCGCTCTCGCTATCGCGCTCTAAAGTTTATCTTGTCATTTCGAAAATGATATAAAAGCAAAATCGAAAGCTATAGGCCGTAGATTTCGATATTGCTTTCTTATCTTTATATATAAACTTTAGAGCGCGATGGCGATAGAGTTAGGTGGTAGGCCCCCTGCTCTGTCTATAGTTGGTGTGAGTGGAGGGGATGCTAAATGGCTTATATGAATTGTTTCGGGGTGCTCGCGTAGGTATTTTAAAAGTAATTTTGCTTAACAAATCAGGACAATTTAGTGTATTTCTTATTATCTTAAGTAGTAATACAACGTCTGCAATATTCCGTCTAACAGACAGTGGTAAAAAATGAAACTTAGCGCAGCGCTGATCATAAGACATTTTAGGAATTCTGAATTTATAATTCAAATAACGTAAATTTTTTCTGAATTTTTTCAATATTAATTATATAAGAATCATAGCGAGGGCTCCAAATTGAACTAGCGTACTTCAAGTGGCTACGAACGTATGCACAGTAGAGAATTTTGAGAGTTTTCATATGTTTAAATGACTTAGACGAACGCATAACAAACCCCAAGGCACGGGATGCCTTATTGATACAGGTAATAATATGTTTATCGAATAAAAGTTTAGTGTCCAAAATAACTACCAAATCCTTAGCTTCATGTTGAATCGAAAACCTCTCATCCTTTAATTTATAGCTAATACAAAATGGATTCTTTTTACTAAAACTAATAGAAAAACATTTAGAAACATTTAGGTCGAGTTTGTTAAGGTGGCAATAAGCATCCAACCTTCCCAAATCCTCCTGAAGCTTCGCTGCATCATCATTATTATTGACAACTTTAAATACTTTCATGTCGTCTGCAAATAGAAGATAATTTGAATGAGAAAAACATTGCCCTATATCGTTGATAAAAATTGTAAACAACAGAGGACCCAGAAGAGATCCTTGAGGGACTCCAGATGGAATATTAGACCAAGAAGACATATATCCATTTAGGACTACTGCCTGCAACCTTTTATCAATATATGAAGAAAACCATCTGAAAAGATCCCCCCTAATGCCCACCCTCAGAAGTTTTAAAAATAGCATCTAGTAGTATACAGAGATACACACCGGGTCAGGTGCTCTTCCAATTAAGCTGTCGTGGTTCTAACCAGCCCGCCGAAATTATTCAAAACTAAATAGTTTTTTACTTTGAAAGCCAAAGGCGCCTATTCAATGTCAACAACTACCGTCATAATTTCGGCGGGCTGGTTATCGGGCGGCACGATAGCGCAATTGTCGTGGATTTTTTTTCAACATTTGTGTTTTTGTAATTTTTGCTACGGTTCAAATATTCTAGATCGTCGTATGCTATCGGATTTTCGGTATATAATTTTATATGTGTTCTAATATTTTTAACATTTTGTCGGTAGGAACCTGAAGGAACACCGAAAGCCTATATTTCAGTTCCAAGTGACTACGAGAGCGATGCAGAGGAAGCGTTCCCAGAGTTGGAAATACCTGTAAGTGTACGCTTTTTCAAGAGTTGGGCAAGTGAGGTGACATACTTACCTGCTTGCCTCATCTTTTAACATTCCGTCAACTGCCGAAACTAAACACGCTCTCTGAATCTGCTAGAAAAATTGATAAAGTTTATCTAAATATACTATTTTATTCTATTCTAATCGCGATTTGTCAACATAGTGCAATGAAATGGAATTGTAAAAGTAATTAACGTCAATAATGTAAGAATAGAACTTTGCTTTACTTGTGGTGTATTACAAAAGCTGCTATTTTATTCTAATCTTGTATTGATGTCGTCGAAACAGTTTACGAATAAACATGAACGTCACGAATACATTGAGGCAACCTCGAGTCGATATCGACCAGCACGCCTATAGCCCCTATTGTTCGCCACGATCGTTTTCGTTTATTATCACTGCCTATAACATCCGTAAAAGCTAACTGCAGCCAATAGAAAACATCGCTATCCAAAAATGTCTCACATACAAATGTATATTCTTCGAGAAATTTTATATGATTTTTTTAACAGTTCTACTTCCGTTTGTTTATATTTTGTAAAATGTTGAAGCTCCTCAATAGAAAGCATTGTTGAAACATTTTGGTTATTAACGTTACTGTTACACTTTTAATCGGTAATACGTTCGCCAGCAATTTGCAAAAGCAAGGTGCCTATTACTTTTAGATTTTTATTTAAAAATCAATCACGTTAACCAAAAAGAAAATTTTTATGGCATCGACGCAGTGCCACCTAGTGACAAACGTGGAGAGTTAAATTTTGCCATAGAAATTCTTGTTTTCTATAACGTGATCGAATATCAAATGTAACTCGTACTGGGCACCCTGATAAGAGTGATAGGTATGTGTCACGAGACACGCCCTTGATATTTTTGTTGCGTTATTGGTGTCATTTGCGTCATGCCCCAGGGGGCATGCAACCAGACTTACTAAATAATAAAATCACAAACGTAAGTCTTGTTAACACGGACAAACATTAGTAGCGTCTACTCTATCGAATCAGTTGTAATTGGACATTTGTTTTGCTTCTCTCGTCACCTCATTCAAGTCAAGAGTGGTGGTCTAAGGCTTCTACTATTTGTACTTTTTCTATTGTTGTTTTAGGACGTTGACCTTGTTAGTGTGCAAATTCCATTGGAGTGAACAAATTTTTGTCATTCCTATCTACTTGTGATTTCTATTTTTATGAATATGTTCTCAAGTAGGTTAGTAGGCAGTCTTTGAGTTTGTTATAGTCCGTATAATATACGAACTGTATGTAACGTATTCGACATAATTTTGCTGATAATTATAAATACAAGTATGTTCTGTTACGCCTCACCCATTTCATTTTATCTAGGTATTATCGAAATATAGGTGGTGTGCTTGTCTCAATTTAGCGTCGTAGGCGGTATGTGCTTACATAAATTCAACTACAAACTGAAAGCTGTACGCTGTGCACTACAGAAATAGATCGGAGGAAATACACAATCAATCTCCCCCGCGGGACGGACTTTGCCCCGTTTCTTTAATGTAGTCAACAAACCAATCTTCTATGATTACCGTCTGCGCATCAAAGTCAAGAATTCCATAATTGATACAATTAATAATATGGCTTCTCAACCTTTTCATGAATGAAATAGCTCTTTCAATCATTGAATTTTGTGATTCATTTGAAAATATTGAACTGCGCATTTGAATTGCAAATGATAATACACCAATATACTCATAATCATTTTGGGATTATATAAATTCGAAAAGAGGTAAAAGAAATACACAAATTTTTTTTATAGAATTTTCGACGAGATTTATTTTAGAAGTAGTTTATTATTTCTGTAACGAAGATACAAAATGACGATATTCTTAAGAAATGTGCGAGAGAGATTGGTTAAAATCATAGGAATGACATAACTTTTACTTGGCAAGAAAGTAGATAACAACGTGACGCTGTCTCACACAACTGCCAACTAGGTATTAAAATTAGTTCGACTTCCTTATTATACTTAGGGCAGACCAGTCGTTTGGTCATTGCACTTTTTTAAATAAGAACATTAAGTATTAAATTAAAAAATGATTGCCGAATGCGCACTGTGCGAGTTCTCTGAAGATTCAGGGAGCATCTGTTTGGACATTTTCGAAGTGGGAATATTATATTTTCTATTGAGACGTTTTTTTGAGGAGTTGGTTAACGACGACCGTTTTTCAGGAGACACCCGAGGTGCCAACTAAGGGTTACTACTGGTCGGAAAACGCTTATGAGAAGGAAGTGGTATTGGATGCCGGTGCCCTCGGCGATGTGCCTGCTGTGTACCGAGTACCGCAGCCAGCGCCCCACCAGATGCCCGTCATTGGGGTGTACATCGACCCCCGCGTCAGAACCGGTTTCAGATACAAAGTTAGGCCAATGCAGGTGAGACGAGTATAAATTCAATTTTGATCGTCGCAATCGTGTCACCACGCATCGCTGTGTTGAATCGTCGCGACTCCTAATCAGGAAGTGTTGATGATTGCAACGTTTTCTATAAAAAAGTTGACGCAATCTTCCACATTTCACCACATTGTTTGCTTTTTAAAGAAATTAAACTAATCTAACTACAGTACGACGATTCATCACACGTACATAATTTATGTCGCTTAACCATTGATAGCATTATGGATGTGTTCCTATCACAAATCGCTTTCGTATCATCAATGTGAAATTTCCATGCGGTATAAGAAAAACTACGAAGATCCATATCAGACTCGGGCAAAATTTTTTAACTGAACCGCGAAAGAAACGGTTATGCTTGATATAGATGGCTACTTTGTTAAGAATCGAGTTTGGACTAATGTTTTAGAAATTGGAACTGATTATGACAGTTTGATATCTTTTTCTCTTATTGATTTACCTAAAATCTAAGTTTAAGTGACGATGTTTAAATTTTTTAACACTTTTAAAACAATTAAGTTACTTTCAAAATTGTATTGCTGTTAAAATAATTTAATAAACCGATAAATGAATGAAAATCGGTTATGGTTACTATTATAACATTTATGCAAGGTATAATTTTCAGAATATACGGAATGGTGAGTTACTTCGTATCTTGCAAACATGTTCATGAACTTAACGAAAATTCTCAAGAGTTAAATTTTTGCAAAGTCATTTATGTAAGTTCTCAGGTAACTTTAAAAATTGTACTTGCCTATTTAAGAAGAATTTTCGCGAAGTTTTCCTTACTGTAACTACAACCGATTCATTTCTCTAGTTGAGATTTCGATTTGCATGTTGATATTATTTCGGATAATACTAGGTACATGAAGCGTAATTTGAAAGCGAACGTAAGGTTGACATAAAGCTTATCCTTAAACTCATCAACTCACTTTTTTATTTTCATAGAGAACTTTGTTAAAATAACAAGTTAAAATGTATTTGTTCCATCTATTCAAATCCAAACAAAATCCATACATAAAAGACATATCCAAATATGATATGTCTCTTGTGTATTTTATTTGTAAGTACAATCTTGTAAAAGCTACTACTGTAATGGCAACCTTACTAACAATGTTGGGTACCTAATATAAATCTAATTTCTCTTAATATTAAGTATTATAACCAAATCCAATAAAGTCCAAATTCAATTCTATATTGCTTGCAAGCCGATTTCAGCGGTTCAGGTCAATTCGGTCGAATTCAAATCTGGGTTAGTTAAGTGAGTAGCGGTGTCCGTTGCTGAAATTTCCAGAGTGAAAATGTCATCAACGACCAACACTGTTAACTCGTGCACCCCGCCAATGGTTGTTGCTCTTGTCGTGTAGGCGATGGTATGTGGATCGTCCAGTTTTTCAGAACCTCGCCCAACGCGGCGTGGAAAACAATCCACGAAGCTTGCAGACTCGACAGGTCAAATGAGACACGGATGGCAGCATGTACTGTCTGAAATAGGTAAACAATAAGTATCATTCATAAGGGCGTCACGCCACACATTTGTCCAAATATTCATTGCCTGGTCATGTAATGATTGTTTTTTCACATCATCATACAGTTTGGGAATTTACTTGCTACGTTTCACATGTTAATTTCATACGAGGCGATGACTGAAAAAAATGTCATTGCATGTGGCACAAAATGTATAAAAAATTTAAGTGATGTTCGAGATATAAATAAGCTCAAAGCCTGTATAATATTAATAATGACTTTAAATAATTAATAAAATATTCAAATTCAATTGCATTAAAATATTTATAATTTAAATTTTGAAACTTAATAGTGTAATTATTTTGATCAATCGGAGCAGGCGTTTCAATGTTTCCTATGTTTTCAGAGTTTGGATGCCCAGCCCCTATCTGTGAAGCCAAGATACTTGTTTGGAGAGAAGGCTTTGACTCTGCAATCCATAGGACGTGGTTTCGCTCGGCGCCTCACATTTGAACCAGTCGACTCGAGTCTCAATGACAATACCAATTACTTTTGGACTGACTCAAGACCAGAAGGGTTTCTGTTTGAAATTGAGGCGGTATCCGTTGGACACAAATTCACCATTTATGACGCAAACCATGAACCTCAGGGAACTCTGGAAATTGTTCAGCAGCAGGTAATTGTATTTCTATCAAAATATAAACATCAACTAGAATTTCATATTGCACTTTACTTATTTAAAAAAAAAACTTGATCCTATTATTGTTGCATAATATTTTATTTGGATATACATTTTTGAACAACATTATTGTTATTATTACAGAAGAATCAAGTAGAACTGGACCAAAATATCTTTGAAGATGGATCTATTGAGAAGAGAGTAAAGGTGAATACGCTATGCAAAGTGGAATGGTACGAAAACGATGGTGCTACAAAATTGGTACCAGTTACTGGTATTGCCATTTTAAAGAAGGGAAGAGGCAATGCTGTCATTACAAGAGTAATCAATGTTGCCATTGGCATCAAGCAGCTGAGGAAAGGTTATGAACTCAAACCTGGCATTGAGACGTCTTCCAGGAGAATCACCGTCAACGGCGGTGAAATTAAAGATATTCCTTGCCAGTATTGTGTGGTTGGACTTGAAAGATATGAACTTCCCGTTATTGGTAATTACATTTTTGCATAAAACTTTGTATTTTAGAACAATACCAAAAATTATAACATTCTAATAACAACATTTGTGTTTTTGTAATTTTTTTTAAATATTTGTGTTTTTGTAATTCTAATAACTGTTTTATCTTTGGCAGGAACTTACGTTGATCCACGTATTATCCCTGGATTCCATTACCGTGTACGCCCTGCTGGGAGCAGACGCCACTTATTTGAGGGCCGCAGTCTTCTACTACAGTCCGTTGGTATGGGCTACGGGAAACGCATCACGTTTAAGCCAGACACACTGAACGCTCCAGAAAACTATTTCTGGTCCGACTCCCACCCAGAGGGCATTGGCATGGAGTCCCGTGCCATTCATCCCGGCATGAAATTCACAGTTTCTGGAAATGGGGTAAATTAAACTTCATATTAGCTTCGCCAATCAATATGTTACAATTAGTGGTAGCTTTAATTTTGTAGTAGTATATTGTAGTATTAACTTATTTCAAAGCATACATTTCTTTTTGGCAAAAGGACAATTTCTATTTGCATTTCTTGTTGGCTGCTAGTCAAGTTAATTTGGTAGCTTACTTTGGCAGTTCGTTTGGAATTTCATACGTATTTATGTTTATTCATAACAGTGTTGTTTGTTTGTCACAGGGTCTTTTGGGTGAGGCAAGCGTGTTCAGAGCTGACTTACCTCAGGTGGAGGAGAGGACAGAGTGCGTGGATGTACCTGGAAAACGCGGAAAGGCGGTTGAGAAATATATCCACGTTGACGTCACGTGTCACGTAAAGCTTGCCACGACTGGAGGTGGATCTGTCGACTCTGAAGTACATCTTATGAAGGTCTCAGGAGTAGCTTTGGTGCGAAAGGAGCCCGGCCAATCAACTGCCAAGCTTGTGAAAGTATTCAATGTCGGTTTAGACTCGCAGTTGAACTTGCTGTTCGCCCACTCACAGACCGAGCTCACATTCCATCCGATCCCCTAAACAACATCACAGGTCCGAATGGTGCTACAGCACTATTGACAAAGATTGTCAACCAAAGGTGTTGTAGTATCAAAACCCTACCTGGCGCGACAGTGGCTCCGTCAAATGCCAACCGAATTGGTCACGAGTTTGTAACCGAGGAAAGGTCAAAGAATGGTGCACTTTATGCGGTTCACATATGGTTGCAGACTCGTTTCGGCAGCATACCGAATAATTGCAAGCTATTCCACTCCAGAGCTCGGTTAATCTCAACATGTCATCTCGCTGAGGACTGCCTATTCATAAATTAATAGTGCACACAGTTTAACAGATAGCTACCTGATTGAATTTGGTACATTTTTGTAACTTATGTTTTTACGTCCTCCTGTAGAGTAATGATTAAATCGATCAGTATTTTAACTAATAAGTTCTATTTTACTGGTATTTTAAAAGTAAAATCAATAAACATAATAAATTATTATCAATTAATATTATTAAAAAACGTTATCGGAGAGAATAGTGAAAAGACTATCTATCAATTAATTTACCTCAAAACCTTGTTGACATGATACTACAATTATTTCTATGTTATTCCTAATTTGATATATTGATTGTTTCCTATTTTGTAGCTTGAATATTGTAATCTGATTTAATTGAATAAATTGATGATCTATAGCATACTTTTGTTTTTTTTTATCCTAACTTTGAGACAACTTGCGAGTAAGGGTGAAGAAAATACATTACGCTATTCAACAAAGACACAAAGATATATGCTATAACTTTAATTTGCGTTGTACGAAATGCCAAGGACATCATTATTTAATCACATTACTGTTTAGGGATTGAGGAAAAACAGGTACCATACAAAAATTATATTAGTAATTTGTGGAGCTGTATTTAAATTTACCTAATAGGTTTGAATGGTTTACGTACAAAGCATCACGAGAGTTATTAACGTATCTACCTAAATATTACAAACTAGCGGCCTGCTCGCGACTTCGTCCGCTTGAGGGAATACCCGTATCCTATAGAACCCTAAAGCAGCGCCACCTACTGGGTCCAATTATATGCATGTATTATACATATAAAGCTTCCTCTCGAATCAATCTATCTATTAAAAAAAACCTCATTAAAATCCGTTGCGTAGTTTTAAAGATCTAAGCATACATAGAGACAGACAGACAACGGGAAGCGACTTTGTTTATACTATGTAGTGTTTGATTATTATATACATTTTAGCAAATAGTAAAGTTTGTGTAAACAATTTCTGAAGCTGTGGTTGCGTCTTTAAAATAACGTATCGTAATGGCACCGATGTTCGACACTTAAAGCCCAGTGCTAGATACATCTCCCATTTCTCACCCCTCCCCCCTCTTAATCCCTACTCCCTCCTCAAGATCCAACTCCTTCCTCAAGGCCGGCGACGCATCTGCGATTACTTTGGTTTCGCGGGTGTCCATGGGCGGCGGTGATTATTTTCCATAGATGACCCGCCTGCTTGTTTGCCTCCTTTTAATAAAAAAATTAAAAAAAAAACATTTTTCGTCGCCAAAAAATAACATAGACAGAGAATTACATTGAAATTTTACGAAATGACAGCTAGATTGCAAGTGGTATGTATTCAATTGTTGCTAAAGAGTAAATCAGTTGCTGACCCCTGTGTTTCATGATTAAAGCTAAAATACGTTCACTGGTGGCACTATACGGTGCCTAGTGCGAGTTCATTCGCTATTCGATCACGTTGACGAAAACGAGAATTTGTATAACAAAATTTTAACCCTTCTCGTATGTCGCCAGGAGGCGCGGCTTCAATACCATACTAATTTTCGTTTTTGTAAACGTAATCGAATGAACACTGTTATAAACAAAACTCACACTAGGCACTTGGATATCTGTTTTTTAGCCTTGAATAAGCACGCATGGAAGCCATGTCATGCCATTGTGTACAGTTTAACCACCATAACATAAATTCTACAATTAGGTAGGTACACGTTGATATAAAGAAGTAATTATAACATTACAATTACATAACGTCAGTGGAAAGGGAAAACTGCTTACACGCCAAAAAGGCATTCGTGGGAAATGCACTTTAAAGTTTAATATTTAAAATTCTATTCCTACCAATTAATATTTAGCCCTTCAACAGTTTTCCCTCTCCACCCACGATAATTAACAATGTTAAATTCCAATCCTCCTAAACTCCTCCATAACATCCCAGAGACAATCATAATATAAAGTGTATCAAAATCTAGTTTAAACCAGTAAAGAATTCTTTTTACTGAGGATCTGGCTATTTTATATGTATCTGAAGGAACACAAGAATGCTACTAACATTATCTTATCTTAGTGGGGCCTGCTGAGGTTCCCTCTCGCAGTAACACTTCGACCCATCGTGATCTTTTGTGCAACCTCATTCTTTCACTCTTCTTCCTCTGTAAAGATAGATACCATAAGTTTGGCAACATCCATAAGAGCGAAGAGCCTGAAGTCCTCCGGTTTCGGACAGGCCGACCCCTACATAAAAAAACGTGACTTGTACTATACTTTTATTTTGAGTTCTCTTACCCATATCCATACAAATTGTATCAGTCAAACATTTAAATATGATAAGAGAATGTTTGAAGAGAAAGGGACATTATGCGAAATGAACATTTTGCGAAAGGGGCATTCTGTGAAAGAGACATTTTGCTAAATGGACATTCTAAGAAATGGACGTTTTGCGAAAGAGACTTTTTGCGAAAAGGACATTCTAAAAAGGGACGTTTTACGAAAGAGACTTTTTGCAAAAGGGACCTTTTGCGACCAGTGGGCATTTTGCGAAGTGAACATTCTGCGTCTGAGCCTTTAAAACAAGCCCTACCACTAACCAAACCAATCTCATATTTAAGCGTTTTAAAGATGTACTGAAAATTATTTTAGTTTTTGCAGCGAGCCCTTGATAACAATTTAGTCTTTTGTAGAGCCATCTACTGGAAGGGTAACACATTAGATACAAGAACAACATAAATATATTTTTTTACGTTTAGTAATAGATGGCGCCACAATAGCGCCAATTTGGAATTCATTGACAAGTGTTAAGGATCTATGAACATAGATGGCGTTAAGTTGCAGGTTTCGATAAGGCGTCGATAGGTGTCGTTAGTTGAAAACTTTGTTAGTTTTATGAGTTCACTCGCCTCTACAGCAGCCTCGTGTATTGCGTGTAGTGACTGAGTAAGTTAAGCGGGAATACTCGACCGGTGAACGGCGAGCGCGCTGGGGGTCTGTCGTCACTCGCCGTCCCGAAATTCCTACGAAAATCGCGATGTGTCAAATAACAACCGGCAGACGGTGAATTGGAGTGGCAACACAATTTACAAATTCGAAGAATTCACGAACATTGTTGAAAATGGCTCTGCGAGTTGTGTGCGGTGGTGTTTTATTTTTGTGCATTTTACATAGTGCCGCCAATTTCAATCTGGAACCCAGGATTCCTGTGATAAAGTTCGGAGAGACCGGCTCGTACTTTGGATTTTCCGTCGCCGAACATCTTACCGTCGAGGATGGCGGGAAAACAACAAGCTGGTAAGTAATTGATGGAACCAATGTGTTAGTAATAGCTGGGCATAACGTCATACATGAAGGTCGGCCTCCATCTGTTTTGTATCGGAGTGTTGATCTTTATGAACGTGGTGTTACAAGTTACACGAACATTCGTATCGAAGTAGTGTGTTATCACATTTATCAGAGTTGTAGTTCTTATCAGTAACTATGAAGTCATTGTGTTACTTCGCTGAATTTGTTCGCTGTCGCTGTTATAAAGTGTCGATATTGACTTGATCGGAGCTAGTTTTGTATGTACGCAAATATTTACATATTTAAGCTGTGCGCTTTGATGTTCTAGAATCTTAACAACAAACTGTAAAATCTAAATTGTTTATTGAAGATTTTGTTTTTTAAATCGTAAAAACATAGAGCATTGAAGCGTACAAACTGAAGTTCAAGAACACCATAATTTGTAAGAGCAAGATTAGTTCTGGTGTGCAAAATGTTCATAAAATGTAGAGTTGAGTGGCTCTTAACATTTTGTTTAAACACCAATAAATTTTGTGAACAAGAGTGGTGATAAATCAAGTGTTTCTTTTGTCTCGCTTCAGAAAAAGCTACGCTTATGGTGCCTAACAATGCCCAATAAGCAGCAGGTTTTAGAAAACCGACCTTGGGTCTAAGTTAAGTAAGGCCACGATAAAAAGGTGTAAAAAATATATGCCTCGCCGTATACGCGTCCACCCAGTACCTGTTCGGTTTTGTTTGCGTTAGCGCACGAAAGGGTCCAAAACTAAACCTGTAGAGATCTTTATTGGAACTGTATCAATGAGTATGAACTTTTTCGTCCGGGTTCTTTAGTTTGGACCTGCCAACATGAGTATTAAAATATTAACTTATTTTGCCATATCTAAGATTAGTTTAAATTAAAGAACTTGCAAAATTATTTTGTATAAGCATAACTTTGAAGGTCCCAATAATTTGATACCCAGTGCAACTGGGACCAAGACACATGCTACCGTGGTATATTTGTACCGTGTGCTACTGTGCTCATGAGCCCGAAGTATTCGGATACTCAAGGATAATAAAAAAATGATATTTTTACCTAGTATATTCTACCGTCGTCGGTTAATTTTATTCTCTATAAAAACAGGTAGGTATTCAATGTTGCGTACAGCAAGTTGACTCTTTATTTCAATACCATTAACGTAAAGAAAGCTAAAATTGCTTCTCCGGTTTCGTAAACAATCCTATACGTAGGTAGTGAAAAGGTAAATATTAGTGTCTACCACCGTAGTATCCACCGTGGTAATTATTAGTGTCTACCACCGTAGTATCTACTATTTGTTCTACTTAATATTAGGTTCATGCAAAAGGGGATACCTACTTGAGCGCGAAAGCCGTATCATAGAATTTTGTTTCTTCGAATACCTTTCAACGACGTCTCTATACTGCGACATCTTGTCACTGCGATGTTTCGTTACATCGAAAAACTGTACTGCGAACGATTTTAATGCGAAACTATCATACTGCGAAGCCTTGTTCAATCGACGGCTTGTTACTGCGATGTTATGTTACTTAAGAAAATCGTTTATTATCATTATTTCCTTTATTTATTTAGTGGTTGATCCTTTAGTTTGTCGTTAGTAAATAAATAACAAGGAACACCTTGTTTATGTTAATGTGTTTACCTAAAGTTGAATAATTTATAACATCGCAGTAACAAGATGTCGATTGAACAAAGCTTCGCAGTATGATAGTTTTGCAGTAAAATCGTTGACAGTACAGTTTTTAGATGTACTTAACGAAACATCGCAGTAACAAGACGTCGATTTAACAAGGCGTCGCAGTATAGAGACGTCGTTGAAAGGTTTTCGAAGAAACAAAATTCGATGATACGGCTTTCGCGCTCAAGCAGGTATCCCGTGCAAAGGTGAGTGGTGGAGTTCATTAGCATACATATCCTACAAATAACCCGCGCAATTTCAGCGCTAAACAGCCTGGCATTAAAGATTGCGTTACATCTATATATCAAGCGTTTAGGTATAATTTGTGTTACTGATAGCATTAATTGATTAAAGCATATCTTTTCAGTTGCCGTGTCAGATATAATTTCGATCGGTATTATGTAGTAATGTGGTATCTTTAAAGTTTCGCTGCCACCTGTAAATCTTAAATAAGTTTTGTCTCTTTTCTCTTAAATTTGTTTTTAAACACAAAACTATTAATAAATTAAAATTAAACATATTATCAATCGGACCAGCCCGTGACCACGGCCGGTGTAACTTGGTCGAAACGTCTCGGGTTTAAAGGTATGTCTATGATAGTCCCTATAAAAGTTTCAGAACAATAAGTAACAACAATAAAAAGTATTATGCGTTAATTTGAATTAAATAGAACGCGAAAGTTTAAAAGTGTCAATAAAAAATTATAGAAAATGATAACAATTCCTCTAAAGGTACCCTAGAAGTAGTGATAAAATAAAACAAATGCACATTATTTTACACACATTTGAAACCTAGGTTCTAGATTCCGGATGCTTTTCATTGCCACTTTAGTTTATTGAAACACTTACTTGGGCCTAGCACGAACTTATATTGAAATCGTATCGTAAACGTTAAGTCATGATAACGTCGTTAATTCTATGAAAAGACTTAGATAAATTTTCTGACGTTGTGTGTGGCGCCTATTTTCCTTACAATATTCCTTTTTTACGATAACGAGTTCTGCCTCACGAATTTGAAAATTGTTCGTGCTAGGCCCACTGTGGTTGGTTGATAACGAATTCCTGAAAAAAAGACTCCATTTGGTGTTTATGAGTAATTAAAAAAATACTATTGCATAAATATTAAGCAGTCGTTAACAACCATCGATCCGCACTGGGACCGAGTGGTGGTGTATGGCCCGTTCTCCCTGCGGTGTTTCCATCCATAGGGAATGCTTGTGCCCCAGCAGTGGGGACACAAAATGAGCTGGTGATGATGATAATAGCATCACGAACGTTTTTAAACTTCAAAATTACCTCAAGTCCCTGTATTACTTTGTCAACGAACAATCCAGCGAGGCTTACAGTAGTCGCATGATGTGTAACATTTGACATCTCACCTTAGTAATAAGCAATTGTAACATTATATTCTGAAAAAAATGGGCCAGGTATTACATAATTTTATAACTATAAAATAAATGCAGTAAATACTCATTAGAAGACATTTGACATCTCAAAATGACCTTTGATAGTCAAATGACACAATATGTCACTTATAATAATAATATGTCATGTTCATAATATCGATTTTAAATTTACAAAATGGCGCGCGCTTGCGCGTTTCCCCTACTTCCTGTTACACATACTTCCGTCCCATTTCACGAAATCACTCCCACAAATTGCTTTTAAAGAAAGCAAGCGGAAAGATGTTACACATCAAAAATATGCAAAAAGCTAATCTACATAGTAGCGTAACATCCACATCAACACATCCGTTGCGATTACCGCAGTGAATGAACTTCGCGAGACTTCAGTCACAAAACAAGCATGAATGCAGATGGTAATCTTAGTACCTACATATTGCGCTCGAGCAACGCACACATAGACGGAACAGCTGCGCTCTGACTGGTTTGAGGTTATCCGAGATTCCGTGACCGTGAGAGGGTCTATGTGTGCGTTGCTCGAGCGCAATATACAGGTACTAAGCTTGTACCAATTATCGTCAAAATTGTTTTATTTACAGAGCAACTAAAACCTTTAATGACAAGTGTAAAGACAGCAATTTCAACATTGATCTTTTCAATACCAGCTTATCTTCATTGAGAAGGCAACTTAGTAATGGTTTCTTCATATATTAAATTATTTAGTATGTAAATAAGGATCATTTTTTTTTCCCGAAATATACACATGTGATTGTAGTTAGCATTAACGTTAAGCATTTTGTACAACTGTGCTTTAATACGAGTATAGCTCCTTTGAATGATACTTCAGACATTTTTAATGTTACTAGGTGTAAAAATAATTATGATGATGCAAACAATGCTCTTGCAGAAGTACTCAGTTGGTTTACTATTAATAATCTACAGCATAATTAAAAAAAATCAAAATGTATCGAATTCACACTACCCAATGTTAAAACTAAACCAACCGATGTTAGAATAAACGGTGATAAATTAGATTTAGTTGATTTAATAGTCTTCTTAGGTATAACACTTGTCTTAAAACTTTAATGGAATCCTCATATATGACAATTAACAGACGTTGAAACTGCTAGAACTGTTTATTTTAGATATTTTCATAGTGTTATGTCGTATGGCATCTTACTGTGGGCTACAGCGGCTAATGTTGAAACTATATTTATTCATGTCATACTCGTGAACGGGTGCCGCCTGTGGAGGCTGGTCTGCTCTTGCTTACTTATCTTATTTTATTATTATTATACTCGTATACATTAACTTTGTTTTTCTTAGACAATTTTTTACTTATATTAGTACTATATGACATTGTAAAAATTTAAATCAGGTACTAATGTAATTTTTGCAAACTAGGATATTTTTTTATTTTATTGTTTTTTTGTGTGTGTTGTGATTGTCCTTTATTTTTTGTGTGTTTATTTGTGATGGAAAGTGTCCTTTTATAATAAGGCATTTTCCCATATTTATGACACAAGGTCTCCCGCCCAGAGTAGATTTAACGAACCGATAGCATAATGACGTTCATAAGAGCTATTTGTAGCCTAAACTTAATAAAATGATTTTTAATTTTGAATTTTGTTATTTAAGTAGTTTCTGACAGTGGAGATTTTTTAATAACTTTTCTGTTTTACCTATAAGTTTGTAGCTATTCATTTATAGCATAAGTCGATAGTCTTCCTAAGATAATAAATAAATAAATAAATAAATAAAAGCTTACCTTCTGCAGTCTTCTTATTTTGTGCTTCAGTCTCTCTCGGTGTATTTGCCACTCGCTGCGAGATGCTGAGTGCATCCAATGCGGGATGAGCTCAATACCCCTGAAGGCGCCGCTCGCTTCCAACTAGGGTTTGCAAAATTAATCAAATATTACAATTCGAAAAAAGACAAAAACCCGCACCCCAAGACATGCCGGGTCAGGTACACTGCCAACTATGCTATCGTCGCACCTAACCCGGCATATCATGGGGTGCGGGTTCGAATCCCGCTCGAGGAATTTTTTCAACACTTTGTCTTTTTTAAATTGTAATTTGTTCGCAACAATATTTGCGTTCAATTATATGTAAACAATCATATTACAATTCGTCAAGCCTTGATGGTCAAGTGGCAAAGCGCTCGGTCTGATAGTCGGAGTTCTTGAGTTCAACTCCCAAGCCGGGCAGTCTGTTACAAGCAAGTATGCCAATAAGCGAACACCCATCAATTATAGCGATTGATAACTTGATAACATTGGAGGTCTTTGCTTTGACAGTAGGTATATAGGCTATTTACATTACTATTAATAAGCTGTTCTGTCCTGCTAACCCTTCAATTAACCTAAAGAGTTTATAGGGTCAAATTTCGATCTCGGTAATTAGCGATCAGTGCAGCCGCCCGGATTGCGGTAGACCCAGGTTCGATTCTTGGCTGGGTTGCCAGAAAGATATCGCACTTAGCCATTAGAACCCTTTGTATTTGTATTATAAGTGTATTTCGCGTACATTGAAACATTTATACTGTTCCATTTCGTTTATCTAGCACCTCGTTTGTTTATCAATTTGACTTCCCTTTTCATATGAATTACAAAAACACAATGTTGAAAAAATTTTCCACGAGCAGGATTTGAACCTGCACCCTTCTGACATACCGGGTCAGGTGCTCTTCCAATTGAGCTATCGTGGTTCTAACCAGCCCGCCGAAATTATTCAACACTATTTACTTTTTTACTTTGAAAGCCAAAGGCGCCAATTCAATGTCAACAACTACCGTCATTAACATCTGATCATAATAAAATTCAAAAATTCAAAATTCAAAATTCAAAATCATTTATTCAGCTTAGGCTACAAGTAGCTCTTGTGAATGTCACTATGCCATCGGTTCGTAAGTCTACTCTGGGCGGGAGATCTTGTACTGAGAAGAACCGGCAAGAAACTCAGCAAGTGTCCAGCTCTTTTCTCCCTTACAGCGTCAAAAATATTGGAAAATGCCCTATCATAGCAGGACACTTTCCATTACAAATAAACACAAAATTATAGAAGACAACAACAACATGTAAATAAAAAACAAAAATATCACAAAATAAAAATAAAAAAAAAAAAAACTAAGTTAACAAATTTACATCAGGTAAAAGTTTCAATTTCCACAATGTCATACAGTACCACTACAGTACTCAAAAAAAAAAAATTGGTTAAGAAAAACCAAGTCAAACTACAGTAAATAATATTAAAAATAAGATAAGTATGCAAGAGCAGACCAGCCTCCACAGGCAGCACCCGTTCACGAGTATGACATATGAATCAGCCATCGCTTCGCTCAACCATATTTTAGGGAACGTAACGACCCGACGCACACGCCACCACCGCAGAGACAAATAAAGAGAGCATGACATACTCAAGATACTCTAAATAAAAACTTAATGATCTATTTAACGCAACGCTGTTTGTTATCTGTAGGACACTGCTGATAAAGGCTATCATATCAGTATAAAAATTATATAAATTAATTTTATTATATTAATTCAAATAGAGTATATGTTTTTCATTATAACCAAGCTGTTTTATCATCTAAATATTCTTTGACTGTATAAAAACCTTTTAAAAGTAATATAGACATGTTTTTTAAACTTATCTAAAGGTAAATCTAGTACAGTACTTGGTATTTTATTGTAATAGTGTATACCTTGCCCCAAGAAAGAACCAAGAACCTTCTGTAACCTGAACAGTGGCATTACAAGTTTTGTCTTATTCCTAGTATTGAAATTGTGTACGTCACCATGTTTAGTATAGGAGTTGATATTGCAACGTACAAAAACTATACAATTATAAATATATTGAGATGCAACTGTCAGGACACCAATCTCCTTAAAAAGATTTCTTAAGGAAGTTCGTGATCCGAGTCTATAGATTGTTCTTATTGCTCGTTTCTGTAAAATGAATATAGTTTCAATATCAGCCGCTGTTCCCCACAGTAGGACGCCATACGACATGACACTGTGAAAATAACTAAAATAGACCATTTTAGCAGTTTCAACGTCTGTTAACTGCCTAATTTTTCTAATGGCATAAGCAGCAGAGCTGAGTTTACCGGCCAATTTCGATATATGAGGATTCCATTGAAGCTTTGAGTCAAGGGTTATGCCTAAAAAGACTGTAGAATCTACCAAATCTAATTGATCACCGTTTATTTTAATATCGGTTGGTTCATATTTGAAATTTGGTAATATAAATTTAATACATTTTGTTTTCTTAGCGTTAAGCTGTAAATTATTAATAGTAAACCAACGGAGTACCTCTGAAAGAGCTTTATTTACATTTTCATAATTAGTCCTACACCTAGTTACATTAAAAATGAGTGAAGTATCATCTGCAAATAATACAATTTCACAAAAGTTCTCTACAAAGAATGGCAAGTCATTAATATAAATCAAGAAAAGGAAAGGACCAAGAATCGACCCTTGTGGAACTCCCATTTTTACATGTGAACCAGATGATTTAGTACCATTTATATCAACAGTTTGTGTTCTAGAGCTGAGATATGACTGTATTAAATTTAGTGCAAAATCTTTGAGACCGTAATAATGAAGCTTTATCACCAGAGTCCGGTGCTCAACGCAATCGAAAGCCTTGGACAAGTCGCAAAAAACACCAAGAGCGTTTTGAGACTTCTCCCAGGCATCAAATATATGTTTTATTAGAGCAACACCTGCATCAGTAGTAGAACGACCCTTAGTAAAGCCATATTGCTTACTATGTAAAAGGTTGTTTGTGTTAAAATATGACATCAACTGTTCGAGTATGATTTTTTCATAAATTTTACTTAGCGCTGGTAATATTGAAATGGGCCGATAGTAACTGGGATCTTCTTTGTTCCCTGATTTGAATAAAGGTATAACTTTACTAAACTTCATAAGATCAGGAAAGATTCCTTTATCGACACAGTTATTAAAAATTTCAGCAAGATACGGTGCAATAGAATGAATAATATTCTTAATTACTTTAATAGATATACCCCACAAATCACTCGTGTTTTTCATTTTAAGTGATTTATATGTTTTTACAAATACTAAAGATCAGTTAAGAAGTAGGCTAGCTATTTATAAAATGTTTTTTAATTTGTTTATATAATTTTAACGCAAATTTTGTTGCGAAACAAATTACAAAAACACAATGTTGAAAAAATTTCCACGAGCAGGATTTGAACCTGCACCCTTCTGACATACCGGGTCAGGTGCTCTTCCAATTGAGCTATCGTGGTTCTAACCAGCCCGCCGAAATTATTCAACACTATTTACTTTTTTACTTTGAAAGCCAAAGGCGCCAATTCAATGTCAACAACTACCGTCATTAACATCTGATCATAATATTTTTACAAATGCAACAAAATTTGCGTTAAAATTATATAAACAAATTAAAAAACATTTTCATATGAAGTTAAAATGCAAGTTCAATAGTAGTAATGATGTGAAAGGATTGAGTAGAGCATCTTAAAAAATACTTAACTATTTGAGTTTCATAAAACTTCGAAAAGCATTTACGCTTCCAGTGTGCTGAGTACAAGTTTTATGGACAAAATATGGTAGATATCAGTTTACTTACATAATTGAAATGAATTTGCACCATAAAATAAAAAGTAGGACATCACTACATTATTGGCAGCCCTAGCGCTGACCTAGTCATGCAGCGAGCCATTGCACCGCCTCAAACGTACAAAGTGATTTACAACTGTCGGCATACAAGAATATAGTTTAAAATCCTCTTAATCCGGGGGAAGTGTAGTTTTTTTTTAACGCTCAACGTCGATCATGACTCCATGACCTACCGTAATTTAACGTCAAGAGGGTGAGAATTGTGGCGAAAATAGTATACAAAAGGGTGCTATTTTGGTATAAGGTCCTGGCTTAGTCACGCGATGATTATTTTCGAATACGGTACAATTTTAAATAGGTAAGTACTGCATTTAAACAAAGAAAAAGCAATAAGATATTATGTTTTTAACCAGAGATTTGAAATTTTTGTCTTGATTTTATTATAGGCTGACATGTCGTTCAACGACTAAAGCCTTTAAATAAAGAGAAAAAAAAATGTACCTATAAGAATATTTTTGCTGTTCGCTGGTTTTAAAGCCTACTTCAGGATTAATTAACTAATTTGTTTCACGACATTGACAAATTGACAAACTGCGTAATGGCGATTCACGAAATGGACGAACTGCGTAATGACGATTCACGAAATGGACGAACTGCGTAATGACGAATTGAGTAGTAGGCAAACGGCAAAATGCGAAATGGACAAATTGCGTATTGGACCAACGGCTAACAAATCTACAGAACGAAGTAATCAACAGTATTTTTGTTTGAAATTATATTCATAAATTCATAACGCCTAAAACTTAACACTCATTTAAAAAAAAAACACTTTCATTAGCAAAAGATGCGGTACATAGGTAACATCAAATAATCTTAATTTTAATTTGATATTCAGGCAGCAATAATTTGCAAGTACTGTGTTTTCCATTATGACGGCGGAATTTGTGTGCTTGAAGCAATAAAAGGTTGCTATAATTGAAGCATGGCACACTTTGCTGACTTTTGAATGTTCGCTAACCTGAATGAATAGATGATGTTTCATTTCCGTTGCGCATAGATTTATATCGCATAGTTCAATAGTTCATTTAAAAGTAGTTATAACAAGCAACTCTACATTTTATTTGCCTATTTGGATTTATATCACAAAACGAATAAGGAACGTAGGGTGTATTATATAACTATTTAAACTATCATGGTCACTTGCACTACAGAAATTAATCTCGGGATTCTTACATATAATAAACATGGTAAGAATCCCGTTAAAATTACTCTATAACTTTTTAAACTATCATGGTCACTTGCATTACAGAAATTATTAACGGGACTTAACAAATTAAATTAAAGTTAATAATTACTTCTTAGTTATTCTTGCATACAAAATCTAGATCGGATACACTTTGGATCTTTTCATTTTGACCACATCTTTCTGTTACACGTTGTATACACAACAAAAAAGTTGGTAATAATCCAGTTAATAATTATATATCCTGATGTAAGTAGGTTGTATTGTTTACTTATTTTTAAATTAACATAAATCATCCCACTACTGGGCTGGGCAAAAGTCTCTTCTAAATCTCTTCAAACGTCTCGTGATTTAGCGTTCTTTATTATACTATTTTTGTGATACTTTTTTTTCTGTGTTTAAGTTTTTTAATTTTCCGTAAGCAACTATCAAGTGGTATAAAAATACTAATATATGAGTTTGCACTTTTCCAACTGTAGTAAGTAGCAGCCCTTACAATGACCTTCGGCAAATAGAGCATCCGATAGAGATAGATATAGAGATTATTTGCAGTGTTGGCAAACATCCAACACAAGTTACCCCAGTGGGAGAGGAAACTCTAGCTAGAGTCGTCTTTTTCGATACATATGAAACTAGTTATTTCAGATCTGAAACAAAAGCAGCAACGTATGTAAGGAGGTTTTAGTAAATTAATGTAGGGTAAAAAGGCGCCAGCCTTTTTTCGACACTTCAAGCCTAGTTCGTTTTAGCCTCGTCGCCAAAAAATAACAAGACTTTCATTGAGTTCAAAAACATTGTTCACCTAGCTAGTAATAAAACAGGGGCGGAGTGAGCCTGGTGACCTGTTTAACGGGGGGATCACATCCTACCTAGCTCGGGCACCAGTACTCTCCAACTATAGTTGTTATACGACGACCTCCTTGGTCGAGTGGTTTGTACACCGGTTTTCATGGTGTCGCCATCTCTAAGCTCCCGGGTTCGATCCCCGGCCGGGTCAATATAGAAATTATTGTTTTTCTAAATTGTCTCGGGTCTGGGTGTTTTATATGTATAATAAGTATGTATTTAAGTATTTTAAGTACGTCTATCCGTTGTCTAGTATCCATTTAAAGAGTTTCATAACGAAGATTCTCTTGGGCTAGATAATTGGTGTGTGTAGGAAAGTTTATTTATTTATTTAAAAAAAAATAGTTTCGTAAATATAAGATTTCGCTTCACATATCAAAGATTTTATTATTATTTATTTATTTATTGAAATTTAACGGGATAACAGATAGGAAGCATGTGTCTCATCATCTCATATTGTTATTGTAATTGTTGCTAAAGAGTGAAATCAGTGGCTGACCCCTATTCTTAATGATTAAAGTAAAATAGTGTTATACTGGTTCCTGTCAGACACTGATTAAAAAAAACCGGACTAACATAAAAAATAACTGCAAAGAGAATAAAACTGAAAAGAAAATAACATGCTCTACGATCCCAGAATTCAATTTGAGCAACGTTGAATGCAACGTGAAATATTTCCTTGTCCGATACCTATAATTAAATAACAAAATGTATAATAAATGAGTATTTATAAATACATTGAATGTTGATCGTTGTCACAGGCGGGGACAATCACCAACCAAAGAGAGTGCGGATTTAATTGAGCTAGTCACGGCCGCTTGGTTGATGATTGTCCCCGTCCTCCTGACGCAGACGGGTAAAAAGAAATTACAAATACATACAGTGGAACATAGAACCTCCTCCTTTTTTGAAGTCGGTTAAAACGCAGCAAAACACTTACACGCTAGACGATAACAGATTGTCTTAACAAAATAGCCCACCTAACAACGATACCACAAAACACGACACGTCCGCCCATAAAACACTGCAGTTTTTATTCTTTAAAACAAAACACCAACAGCTTATTCTGACTCGTTAAAAGTCATCGTCCGTTGCGTTAAGTTACAGTGTTGCCTGTCGGTTCCCATGATAAGTGTATAGACCACGTCCCGTCTCACCTTGTCAGTCCATATCCTTACATATAAACAGTAAATATTGTGTCTTCGGCGAGCGACGTCGCCATGCAAATACCGTTCGATAACAGTGATACATCTGATTACTTAGAACGGCAGCTGAGTTCAACATTTTTTTTAAAGTAAATACTTCATGAATAAATAGTTATAAATGATAAACTATTTTTAAAGAGACTAACAGATAGGCTGTACGTTTTTTTGGATAGGAGAGTGACTGAATTTGCACACATGTTAATGTTTAGCCTTATACAAATACCATGGGTGTAACGTATGCGTGGCCAACCCTTAAATCTTATTTATAATGCCGTTACAGCCAGATATATATTTTACTAAATCTCAAACTTTTCATGTTTGACAGCAGAAATATAGTAATATATAATATTTTTATGGGTTCTCTGCGGGACATTTCTCACTTAAACTTTTATAGCAGTTATATTGCTAAAATACTGTGAAATTAAATACAAAACACGAGTAAAGAGTGATCGCAAGCAGACAACTAATCAGCAGCTGCTTAAAAAACCAGTAAAATTATGAAAACTGCATGACTGTTTTTTTCTGACAGAAATCTTTTAAAGAACCTGCATACCTGCCAGTGCAGTCTAACGGCTATAAAAACAAAACAATACCGTAAGTTATCTTTCGATATAATAAGTTCCTATTAGCTATTTTAGCTTTTCGTCTTACATTATATCCACAACATATTTAAATTCTATATCCATTCGTCTCACGTTGTCCGTGTTATCAATCTCGTTTATTTAATTATTTAATTCTTAAACGGTTTGTGACCACTGGAAAAATGTTAAGTGCCTATTTCGTGCAGTTTGAGTACGTCTGAATAGGCGCTACCGGCTCACTTAAACCACAGTAATTTTGTCCAAAGACATATTTTATAATGATCTCTGGACTATGGGTTTGTCTCGTTAGATGTTTTCAGAACAGAATATACATAATACTACTATATAATAAAACTTTATATGGAACTACGCGAGACTGCACAATTTAAGTACAGTACTCCATTTTAATGTGTTGTATTCGATAATGTTCTATAAATAAAGGAATAAAATGGTAAACGTAAAAGTTAAAGTGACATCGTGAAATCACCTAAATGTTTTGACTTCATGGCCGTTTTTCTTTATTACAACATCACAAGACCTATTATTACAAGAAGCCAAGCAGCTTGTTAATTCAAAATAAAAAAATATTAAATTTCAATGTCGATGGTATGACTCTATATTCAACTGTATTGTCAACATTGGGAACGGCCGTTAGGTATCACGTGTCTTATCCCTGAACGGGCACAAAAATAGGCATGTGGGTGCTATGCGTGCGTAACTTTAGCAGTTTGCCCACAAGTAGGGACGTTTCTCACAGTGCCATACGATTTCGTAACTTGTTTGTTTACGAATAGTTTCTACACCGTTCTCGCGGCAGTTAAGCCCGTAAACGTAGACGTTTTTATAGCGTTTGTTTGAAAAAAAAAAACATAAAATTGGTTATCGACCAAATATGGTGCGGTGCAGTCAAAATGTTTTCTATGATACTTTACGTGAGTTAAAGAGTTTTTATGTAAATAGTGGTAGCGTACAGCCGTTCAACAAACCTATTTTGTGTAAGTAGGGGTGTCCCCTATGGACTTTCGTCCAATTAAAGTGTTCACACATCGGGCGCAGCAGGGTGCGGGATGCGAGTGTGCCATAACTATCCGTTATTAGAGGATTCAATGAACATGTTAAGAGGTGTGTGAATCTAAGTAGAAAGCGGTGAGATTCTATCTCTGGGACGAACGGACCCTTTTGAAATTCCAAACGCAATAAATTGTTATTATAAAAGTATACAGTTCTGTTGCGTCGTGATCTCTAGATAAGTTAACTAGTTATACAAAACCACTTGAAAATGTACACTATGTTTGAAGTAAAGTTTCGTCACTTAAGTGCCATGTTTTTTTTTAATATGGTCAAAAACAACATCGGATTAAAAAGTTATACCGCAAGCAGTAAAAAAAACAAGACAACAACGATACAGCAAATTTAAACTGCTCAAATGTAAGAAGATGAGCACTATCTTCAATCTTTACACGCGATGATGTCCATATTAGGAACTATTTATTAATGCATTGAGTTTAATATCAGGTTTATATATGGTGTCTTTGGGGCACCACCTGACACTCTGTAATGGCGTTAATAATTCTTCCGAGACTCGAACCACGCGGTTATCTAGAGGAAACGGTAGCTAGTTCTATTAGGAGTTTAAATTCTTAAAACAATATGTATTGATTACAAAACACAAATGCTGAAAAAAAAAATTTCCACGAGCAGGATTTTTTTTTCCAGCATTTGTGTTTTGTAATTTGTTTCGCAACAAAATTTGCGTTAAAATTATATAAACAAAACAAAAACATTTAATATGTATTGATGTTTGATGAATATTTTTATGATATGTATGAGTATTGATGTGTTGATGGTATGTCTAACATATTTTGCAACTAGTATTACTTAAGTAGTAATTACATTACTACTTTACTTACTATATTACGAATTGATTAAGAGTAGCTTGGGTGTGTCATGCTCTCTTTATTGTCTCTGCGGTGGTGGCTCGTAGAACAAGGATACGAAGAACCGGTTCACACGCGCTCTACACCAGGTACAGACATGTACCTGGGCGCTACTCTCCCCCTCCACGGCCCGGTCAACTTGAGCCGAGGTCCGAGCCTTTAGAGGCGCCCTTGGGTTGCTCCGCTCCCAGATCCGATCCGAACCCTTCAGAGAATCTAGTAGGGGACTGGGACGCGCACTAGGGCGCGATGAGGTCCCCTTTAGAAAACCTCCGAAGGTGATTCGTTTCACACGGCTTGAGGGATCTTTTACGTTCCTCGTTGCCCCCAAAAAAGCCCGGTGAAGCTGAAAATGCCGTCAAGGCAATCAGCAATCTAAAAAAAAAAAGAGAAAAAGGGGTGCCGCCTGTGGAGGCTGATCTGCTCTTGCATACTTGTCTTATTTTTATTATTAATAACTATAGTTTAACTTTGTTTTTTTTCTTCGACAGGTTTTGACTTTTACTAGTACTGTATGATATTGTAAAAAATTAAACTGGTAAATGATGTTTTTGCAAACTTAAATATTTAATTAATTATGTTTTCTTTTTTGTCCTTTATATTTTGTGTTTTATTTGTGATGGAAAGTGTCCTTTTATGATAGGCATTTTCAAAAAAAGGAGAAAAGAGCTGGACACTTGCTGAGTTTCTTGCCGGTTCTTCTCAGTATAAGATCTCCCGCCCTACTCTGGGCTACTTACGAACCGATGCATAATGACGTTCATAAGAGCTAATTGTAGCCTAAACTGAATAAATGATTTTGAATTTTGAATTTTGAATTTTACTTCTACTAATAAGAACTATACTATTATAAGTATCATATGAAAAACTTTATATAAATCTATCCGCGATTATTATTATTTTTACACATTACTTTATTCGCGTGAGAACAACAACAACTTAGGTATCTGTATTATTATGAAATGTTTATTGAAATATCAGTGTTTAGGCGTTGGTATAATGCTTTAGTGATACCATAACAGATAAAGTGATTTCAGTTCTCGTTACTATAATTTAGCAATAGCAGCCTTTGTACGCCAATTTCAGCTAAAGTCATTTTATTTATGGCTAGCAATTATTAGATCCAGAATGGCAGCGATTATTATCTGTTTGACATATCAAATTTATTATAGCAATAGGAATAGGGCTGGCCTATTGACCAATGCAACAGGCGCGTTTATTGTGAGCGGAATCGCCCACAATCTAATGCAAAATCTAATAGTTACGAACAATACTTTAACAAAGCGAGCAAACGCGATTGTGCGCTATCGTACGTGTGTTAAGCCGACTACCCACCTGCTTAGGAGATTTTGTTTTTGATAAGGTGTACGATCTTCATCTGAGGCGTTCGACCTCATTAGACAGGGACCTTATTAAACTCGTTTTGCTCATTCAACGAACAAGTTTCTCAAAAGCTGTTTTGATAGAATGGTACATCATCGTAAACAACACAAGCATAATAATACTTTTGGACATTAATTAATGTTTGACAAGCTTTAAGATACACGAAGTGATAATGATGTATCGTACATAACAATACCAAACATGGTAATTATTTAACTAATAGTAGACAGACACAGGTTTTTCTGACATAGATTTTGTATTTTATGGAATTGTGATGATCGCCTCCTAGTGTTTATTTTATAGACTAAATAGGTTAATTTTAACATTTATATTCTTTAATTTATTAAAATCTATTTTACAAATTACTGCACTTGTTCATTTACATGCAACTTCAATATAAAGCGTATTTAGCGTGGATACGGTTGTAAATTGCAATTACGTTGCGGTATTTAATACTATTTACGGCTTCACGTCAGACCCAACCGACCGAGATATTATTTGCAGATGTACTTTATGCACTATTAGTACTAATGTATGTAAAATAAATGATGTAGTGATATCTGTGTGATTAAATGCCCATTGACCTTACTTTAATGGCGGCTTTATTTTATTAGTCTTTGATTTCTGATACAAGATTATAGAAACGTGCCTCCTAAGTCTTAAAGTATCTGCGTTTAATAGATTTATCTATATTGTTTTGAAATTGTTTGATAATTCATTGGTTAAGTAAGATAAATTTACAATGCCGTTATTTGTGAATCTTAAAACTGTTTGAGCGCACACTGTTTTCGGCACATAAACCGGCAAATGAATAGGCCCAACAGACAATGCCGCGTGCTGATCCAAGCGATCACTTAGCATGGCGGAATATCAGTCAGACTACATAACGGCGCACTAAAACTCCTAGTCGACGGTTCAAGATCACGCTTCACCCACGCCTGCGTAGGCGCAGCAAGACCAGTCAGGCCTCACTAGGGCTGGCGGGCGACGGGAAGAAGTTGTATAAACACCAGTTTTTTTTTCGAACTGAAATAAAATGTGTATTTGATTCTTTGTTGCGTATACTAAGCGATAGACCCACTAAATACAATTCGATGAACAATAATAATAACAGTAACTGCAATTTTATTTTTCATTTAAACTTTTTTACCCGAAACTTTAGCTATTTATATTCTGTGTTCACTGTGAGTTAAACGATTCTTTGAAATGAGTTATTTAAATAGTTAACTGCATTTTTTGCGTGTGATCGCCTTACGTACTAAAGTTTAGTTCCCAATTTTTTATTAAGTAATATTTTTACAGCAAAAAAATATTTTTGTTCTACTTCCAGAACTAATGTAAGGCCTCACACAATTCTACAGCGCCATTGTAGGTCAACATTAACTCTTTGTATGGATTAACTGCGGACAGTAGTGTATTGTTAACCAGAATTTATTATTACAATTTGAATAAAAGTTTACGATGCTGTTTGTAGTTTATTTTACCGATTATCTGTCGGCAACAAATGTTGTTTGTGGCAACCCTGAGATGATGTACAGACGCCTGCACATCAACCTATCTAAAACTGTCAAATGTCTTCAATATATTTTCAACCATATACCTTTAGCATAAGGTTCAAAGTGTAGTAAGGAAATTTTACAGTTTGTGGTAGGTTGATGTATGCAGGCGTGTGTACAATAGTCCCTGTCCTGTTTTGGTACTCGATGTTGCTCGTTTATACGAATTAACAGCAGTCTGTTAAGCAGTAAATGGAGCAATTATCGTAACTAATATTATAAATGCGGAAGTGTGTTTGTCGGTTTTAGCTTCAATCACTTCAAAACGGAACGGATTGACGTGATTTTTTGCATAAATATAGTTGGAGAGCTCGAGAGTGCTACAGATTAAAAATCAAATTCAATTCAATGTTCGCTTTAAATACTCTGTCTTGTTCGGTCTATTTCCTTGCCTCTCATGAAACTAGTGCCGTAGTAGTTAGAAATATTTTTCGTTTTCATTAGTTTGTTATGTGTTGTTTTATAATTGGATTGGTAAATTTAATAAATTAATTATTTCTTTAATAAAGCTAAAGAGGGTCGAAAGTCTGTACATGGAAGACAACAGAACACGTTCCAACAGTTTTTAGATTTTTTGTCTGTTTGTCTGTTTATTTGACCGCGTACCACGTGAAACCGGCTGAATAGATTTTTATGAAAACTTTGCACATAGACAGACCATGACCCGGACTAGGATATAGGATACTTTTTATCCCGGGAACAGGTTCCTGTGGGATAGTGTAGTCTTCGCAAACAAAGTCGCGGGTGACAACTATAAAAAAAAAAGATTATTTACAGTCATCATAACATATGCACATAGAAAATACTGTTTCCATTCAATCGAATATGACTTATCGCATCCTGATAATCTATTAGCGGTAATCCAGACGGCAAAACAGGAATAGCTGCATAATTTTGTTAGGCTGACTCACCGTTTCTGGGTACTGTCGCGTACAACTTACGGTGCTAGAGTTTACACGCACAAGGGCCGACACTTCGAGGGCTAAATATCATCAGCGCGATTGTAATGCAGGACGGGCGCTTGGACACTAGTGATGGGACGACGACCGATTCGGCCTACGGCGGTCTATTGTCGAACTCGATGTTTTATTTATTTAATTAATTTAATTAATTATATTAATTTTCAATTTTATTTTCGTTCTTTTTCCATTGTTAAAAGTTTTTGACATATAAACATTTGAACGACAATGAGTCAAGATGTGATCATCGGCGCAATCAAGTCATAACTGATGTTACGGAGTAAATACTTCTTTTTATGTTTTGTACTTTTTCCTTTTTTTGAAGTGTCATTTTTTAATATGTTCTGTCTTCTTTTCTTAGCACTTGATTGTCATCTTGGTTGCTGTCCTGGTATGTTTTATTTTCTCTTCTATTAATTATAATTTTACGTTTTACTTTGCATCTTATTCCTTAATACAGTCCACTTTTTCCCTTTCGCCTCCTTCCGTTACAACTACTACTAAACATAAGCTTACAAACTAAAAATATTAAAATTAAAACTGTTTTACATAGAGTTCAGTGTAAGTCTGAAAGCCTTGTAATAACAAAAATTGTGTTTGGGTCCACCATAGGATAGAATAAAATATATATATCTAGAATTAAGTTAAAAAAAATGTTGTTAATTGTTTTTTAAATGTTTTGTTTTGTTTATATAATTTTAACGCAAATTTTGTTGCGATACAAATTACAAAAACACAAATGTTGAAAAAATTTCCACGAGCAGGATTTGAACCTGCACCCTTCTGAGATACCGGGTCAGGTGCTTGTTTTTTAAATACGGCCTTATAGAAAGCGCAGTCCGGGGACGATTGCACTACCAAGAGTATCAAGTGCTTCAGTTTAATATAGAGGCATAAAACTGAAGCTTTGCCCTGTAATGTCACTGGTTCTAGTCTATGCAAAATAAAGCTGCTTGGTTTTTATCGTAAGCTGAGCAGCTATTAAACTCCGCATTGGGCCAGCTTGATGGGTATAGCCTGATCTCGCAGTGTGTGTCTTTTTGTGAGAAGCTTTATTCCTGGGCACATCATCGAAAATGATGATGAATATACACAAACAATAGTACTATCAAGTACTCGACATTAGTACATCACTAAAAGGCGCGCATGACATTTTATTGAATAAATCAATCACTGTATTATTATCGAACAGTTTGCATAATAATGATGTTTTGTCGCGGTCCGAGAACAATGTTATTAATTGAGCTGCGGTCCATTGAATTGTTTTATAATGCACGCAAACGTTCACATTGTAAATTTTCATCAAATATCATTTTGAATCCATTGATAAAATGATATTATAAAATTTAAAGCTTAATTTATAATTCATTCAATTGACACCACTTGTATAAGTTGTTTTTTTCCTTAATGTGATGGATGATTGCATACATTTTGATTGTTTTTTTTTTAAATTTCTATAATCTTTGTTCCGTGCGACATTATCTACATCTAGTAGTCAAAGATCATGTGGCGAATCGTAGTCTGTGTGGGTGATCATTATTATGTGTTTACTCGATCTGTGACCTTAGTGGCTCGTTCTAAGTCGTTTACTTATACCATTATCCATTTCAAAGTGTTATTAGGGTAATAATAACGGACCTAGTAAATTATTGCCTAATTGAACTTTAAGCTTAACTTTGTATGCGAGAGTGTGGAAACTGCAACCATTTTAATGATATAATTAAGTTTAATAACCGTACTAATTCTAACCACACAAAATGATGAAAATATTTTGAACTGAGTAACGATACTGTTCTGCGAAAGACGTACACAGCTCTTGAAGAATATAAAACATATTATAAACTAAAATGAAAGCGCAGCAATCTCTTTGTAGGTGAAGAGACAGAATTATTCTAGTTCGGCAATGTCTTTAAGGGTCTAGAGCCAGGCCTTCTGGTATCAAACGGTGGTTGATTCAAGTAGATCTCCTTCACTCTCACATACGAAATGTTTTATGGAGTCCGTTTCTTCTCCAAATCCATGTGGATTTGGACATGTGTCCGTTTATCCCAGGGATGGGGAAATAAATTAAGAGATGGGCCATATTAAACAATATTATTATTTCTGCGGACCAAGGAGCATTTATTCTAAGACAAATAGATAACAACAATAATCAAGTATCTATAATAAATTTCATCATTAGCCTTTCCTATGGATGGATGGGAGAACGGACCCTAAACCAGCAAGCAGGCTCAGTGCGGATTTGTGGTCGTTAATGACTGCTACGACGGGACCAAAGGCTTTACGTGCCTTCCGAAGCATGTAGTAGCTCGAGATGATACATTTTTGGTCACCCATCCGATGACCGGTCTTTGCGAAAGTTGCTTAACTTCAGCACTCGTAGACCGGGCACGTTAACCACTGCGCCCCATCGAGCTCCTTTAATAAATTTATTGTTTATTTGTAGGATGACGGGTAACAATCGCGAGCCGGATTGACAATTGTCGCGGGCCGCCATTTCCCCATCCCTGGTTTATCCTATCCTATAAGCGGATTGTTGACTCTATTTTGTTTTACATTTGTTTTTGTGGCAAATTTCCAATAGGTCCCTATATTTGGACCGTAACTGTTCATACTGGATCGTGTCGCTAGAATTGGAATAGCCGTCGATAATGTTATCAACGTAACCCAATTCGCACCACATCTGCCCCACTCCGCTGATAGCTCGCCATATGAAACTGTGCTTTATGAATTTCATTATCATTTATCGTAACTATATTATCATGTCGTACGGAGGTTATAGCAGATATCTAGGTACTATGTTTTTTATCTTCAATATTAGGTTTTTTTGGGTTGTTTTTACTATGTTACGCTGAAAGTAAGTTTAAGATAAGATAAATTATTACAAATCACTTTTGATAAAGAAACCGACTACCTTTGGATAGACAGTCAGTAGCAAGTTAATTGAACCACTACAGTGGTTAAAATTATTAAAGCATTTAGGTAAAAATACTTTACTTTCTTAAAAGTATCTTTTTGAGATACTTTTAATTTATGCAAAATAGACACAAAAATTATGTGTTAAGATTTGTTTTACCTAAATTTGAAGAACTATAGGATGCTTAGATCAATTTCATGCTGACCTTCTTGAATTAAACAATGAGCTAGTCGACAATGAGACGACTTTGGTATCGCTTTTATTAATACTTCAGTACATTGCTACCTAAATCGTGAAGTGCTGTTTTCATAAATTAATATATTTTAAAAACATAACGCAAAATCGTGTTGTTAAAAATTGATTTCTTTCTCTACCTTTTTATACAAAATTGAGACTAAATTTTTAACCTGGTTTGACACTATCATATCATAACAAGGAAAAGCTTTTTATTGCTTGTTCTATACAATACAAACATGAAACCTTTTTAATGTTCACATCGATTGTTAAAAGAGTTTTAAGATAAAGATTGAAAAACTCATAAGTCGTATTTACAAGAATCCTTTGACGCCGCATATAACTTGTACCTACAACAAATGACGAAATTCCATCGTCGCGTCCGTCGGTCGTCGGTTGCCGCGAACATTGGCTGCGTTGTTCGTTTGTTTTTTGTGTCCGGCCTTTTTACACGTTTTGTTCACGCAGGAAGCCTTGTGCCTTCGCCTTCGTTAGCAAGGTCATTGGTTTGCTCTCTATTTAGGTAGTACAGGCTGTGTTAATATCAGCAGAACATGAGAAGCTCAAGTAACTTATACAATGTGTGCCACCGGATGAGTTGCCATATTGAAAACTCGATCGTTAAGCATCTTCTGACATCTTATGTCTTGTTGTTGTAAGGTAGTGTCAAAAATCCCATCAACCCACATTGGATCAGCGTGGTGGGTCATGTGGTTACGTGATGGCTACTAGCTATAAAATATTAGTATTTATTACACCTATTTGGGATCTTTTCTCGTATGAGTTTTTTCTTTCAGTTTAATACATCGCAATTGAAAGCACCTATTATGCCTTAAGTAAAACACATCTAAATTCTATGTACTGTTTGGCTGCAACCGCAGAACTTTATGTCCCCACTACTGGGTCACGAGCATTCCCTATGGATGGATGGGGAGAACGGGCCATAAACTACCACGCGGGCCCAGTGCAGATTGGTGGTTGTTAACGACTGCTAATGCAGACGGGACCAACGGCTTTACGTGCCTTATCCGAAGCACGGAGCTCGAGATGAAAATTTTTGGGTCACCCATCCGATGACCGGCCTTTGCGAAAGTTGCTTAACCTCAGCACTCGCAGACCGGGTGCGTTAACCACCGCGCTATCAAGTATGTTTATGTTAAATTCTTTTTGTTTAAATTTTTCTTTGTTTAACCTGTCATTTTGTTGTTGTTTTATATTTTGCCTTGCGTGTTATAGTCAAATATACTTTCATTACTTCATTCATTAATTTATCTAAATATTAAAAGAAATAAAATGTAAAGAAATTAAAGAGTCGGCATTTATGATTTATTTAAGCTTCAATAATCTTGTGAATTGGTCCAGCGAGCATGGGAACCTAACTCAAATGTTTTGGATTAAAATACTTTTTGTCGGTCTGGCTAAGAAAAAATGGGGACCAAATTATAATTTGGTGAGATGACAGTTGATTTCTGTGGGCAACAGTCAATTATGCTGACGAATCATTTTACTTTGTGTTATTGTACTTACAGATTATGTCATTAAAATCCGTTAATTATAGAGTAGTTCTATGACAGAGACAGCGATAAGATGAAAGTTTATATCATCAGAATGTAGTTGGTTGCTAATTATAGACTTGTTGCCGCATTCATAGACGTCAATTATCATTAATGATTAATTATTATCATCATGCAGGCCTAGTGCGGATTGGTGGTTGCTAACAACTGCTAATGCAGCCGGGACCCACGGCTTTGCTTGCCTTCCGAAACAAGGGGGAGCTCGGTCACCCATCCGAGGATCGACCCTTGCAAAAGTTGCTTAACCTTAGCAATCGCAGACCGGGCGTGTTAACCACTGTGCCATCAAGGTATATTTTAAGACAAAAAAAAAACCTTGTCCAGACTATCTGACACATTATATGAATGAAACTAGCCTTGATTTATTTATGAATAATAAATGAGTAAATAAATCAAAAGAGTTTCAGAACAAAAAACATCACATTATTTATATTTCGTATGTGTTGTTTTTGATGGTTCAATCTTATAATAAATGTGCAACAAACCCTGGAAACCCTGGCAGGATAGTCTGTAAATATTGTGCTCTGTGTTTGTTGATTAGTAGGTATCAGTAGAATTTGAAGACGAAATAAATAACTATTGTGTTCAGTGTACGAAGAATCCTTGCGGTAATCTACAGAAGTGTTTGCACCAAGAAACAAGTTATTTTTATGGGTAAACAATCCCAAAACAAATTGCATTTATCTACCCCCGAGAAACATAATTGTGAAACATAAACCTTAAAATTTTTGAAATTTTTGTGGTTCTTATTTTTTTTTTGTGTATATTCGGAGCCGTAAAACAGGCTCCGGATAAAATCCATCAAGCCTATTCGTTCGTTCTATCTTCATAACAAGTAATACATAAATAAACAATATTGATGAATGATAATAGAAATGGGAAGTGAGAAATGAGAATTTGAAAAGTGACGTTGCACTGTTTTGTTTCATTTGCCAACACTCATGCACACTCACGAACACTTAACGGTTAATAATCCACCATTATTTTACATTAATATTCGACATAACACAAATTTCATATAATAAAACAAAACCGCAGACATGACTCTTCACTTTCCCGCCAAGAAGTCTTTGTGGTTGTCGAAATCAAATTGACGTATAATTTACTTAAACATCAGCGACAGTAATACCAGATTTGGATAATTACCCTATTGTGGGTCAAATTCCGTAGCAACAACAAATTTAGTAGCCCTGTCCTGCTGCAAAACTGCAATATCCGCTACTTTCTTACCTGAGACTATTAATAGTCCTTAGAAACGCCAAAGATTTTTAAAATGTTCAAGTTATACAACTCTGTTTTACTACATTAGTACGTAGTAAATTAGAGAGTTCCATGTGTGTATGGAGCCCTCATAAAAGCTCATTGTGCTAATGTTAGAGAAGGTGCATAAAGATTTTTTAAGATATTTGTACAAACGCGAGAACGGGTACTATCCCTTTATGTACCCGTCTAAGTTTTCGCCAGGTAGTCTTGGCTATAATTCCATCATATCATCAAATCGCGGTTATGTGCAAAGTTATCCGAGGTAACATAGATGCCCCTGACTTGCATGATGAGCTGTGTCGAGTCGACTCTTTGCGCCGAACAACTTCCACAGCACTAGAAGGCACAAGGTGCTTACCGAGCGGTGCGACACCACGGCACGTGCTAATTCCCCTTTATACCGCGCTCCCTTTTTGTCTCAACTCTCTTCTTGCCAACAACCCTGAACCCTGACTGTGACTTGTTTGCGGATGCGTTTGCTTGTTTGCCGGATATATTGTTAGAATGTTTGCGTTATTGTGAAAGAGATGGTTGAATGGTTGTCAACATATATATTTTTAAAGTTGTTCTATGTTAAATTGTTTTAATAATTATTGGCAATCACAGCTACTGTCGTGATGGAGCAACACCTTCTTGCTGTCCGGTCATAGACTTGTCTATGGACTGGGATTTGAAGTTGACGTTTTGGTGATTCGAAAAAGGGCAGTTGGATGAAAAAGTAGTTTTGTAGCTAAAATTTGTTGATTTACCATTTTATGTTTTCGATTTTAGCAAAAGCTAATAAATAACTTCTTTCGGAGTGGCTTGTTTCAGTTATAGTTTACATAATATTCTTTAGTTATTGTAATTGGTGTGTCCGTAATAGTTAAACTAAAAAAAAATAGTCTTATAATATGTAAGTCAATTTTGCTCAACAGACATAATCCACTTATGCCAAAGTGAAATTGATCGATGCATACTAAACGTTCGAAAATAAACACATAAGTAAAATAAGATAGATAAGCGTTAGATTTATGTCTACTTCTGTAGGTATGCATTAAATTCATCTGCTTGAATCTAAATCATTATGTTGATATGACGATGATGACGTTGAAGTGTTTCGAGAGTTGTTAAGAATGGCATAAATTGTCATAGTGAAGTTTGGAGATCAGTCGGTACACAAACTTCCTGCGGTCGCAGCATCGTCCCAGCATGTAGCATCAATAAGTCCAGTTCATTGTTTGATGTTGTCCGGTAATATGCATCTCAGACGTCCTGGACTTCTCTTTTCCGGAATTCTGCCAAATTATCTTTCCTAAATGCTAGATGGCGCAGTGGTTAACGCGCCCGGTCTGCGAGTGCTTAGGTTAAGCAACTTTCGCAAAGGTCGGTCATCGGATGGGTGACCAAAAATTTATCATCTCGAGCTCCTCCGCGCTTCGGAAGTCACGTAAAGCCGTTGGTCCCAGCTGCATTAGCAGTAGGTAACAACCACTAATCCGCACTGGGCCCGTGTGGTGGTTTATGGGGTTTATGGCCCGTTCTCCCTGTCCATCCATCCATAGCGAAGGCTCGTACCCCAGCAGCGGGGACATAAAAATGAGCTGATGATGATGATGACCTAGCCTTAAACTAAACCGTGACTTATGTTGCATTGATTATTTTGACGTCGACTGTACTTGTTTATAAAGATATCACGGCGCCACCGCGCCGCCCGGCCGGCTACGATTTGCTCGCTGTCGCGTAGAGATAAAAAATGATAAGGCTGTAATCCGAGGGCTCATCGACACACACGCACACGCATTCTCTGTGCGGGGTAAGTGACATGTTTTGGTTTTTGTCCATCAGTACATTAAGCCACTTTACGGCATCTGAAGTAAAAAAAAATGAAAATATGAGTGTCCTGCCATGTTTCAACAGAAAAAGCAAAGTTAGATAGTTAATATGCTAAAACCCACCAACGCGTCCAGTGCTGTGGGTTACTGTAGTATCTCTCCATTTTCATTTGTTCGTGTCCAGCTATCCTGATCTCAGCAGTAGAACATATAAACAAATTAACAAACAATTTACCTCTCTACAATATAAGTGTAACACAATGAAAAAAAAATAATAAGACGGTGGTATCCCTTTAAAGCGATCTTTTGACAACCAGACGGAATTATAGAATTTCAGACTTCGTATGTTCCTATTCAAAGTATTCGAGAACAGTCGAGCGGTTTGGCCGTATCGCCCTCGGTCATACTCGTACACCGCGGAGCCTTAACTGCAAGTGTTTGCTAAGGCTCAAGGTGAAACGAGTGACGTCAGCGTCTGGCCAGAAAAAGAAAATGGAGAATTCCTTAGTAACTCACCATACTTGATAATCTTGATTCGAATGTCTCGATGAATCTAGTAGGCGACAGGAACACGCTTGCATGATACCATCATTATCAGCTCATTTTTATGTCCCCACTGCTGGGGCACGAGCCTTCCTTATGGATGGATAGGCAGAACAAGCCATTAACTACTACGCGGACCCTGTGCGGATTGGTGGTTGTAAAAGACTGCTAATGCAGCCGGGACCAACGGCTTTACGTGCCTTCCGAAGCACGGAGAAGCTCGAGAAATTACATTTTTGGTCACCCATCCGATGACCGGCCTTTGCGAAAGTGCTTAACCTCAGCACTCGCAGGCTGGGCACGTTAACCACTGCGCTATCGAGCTCCTCAATACGTGATACCATCCTCTGTAGAAACTGTGAGTTTTATGGATCCCTACGGCTTGTTGAAGTTTTCGCCGCCCTTTCAATCCGGTTACGCTGTAAAAGCCATCTGCAGCAAACTAGTAATGTATTAAAAACCAACTAGAGTGATGGCACCAGTGGTCAACACTTTAACACCCATTGTTCGACACTGTTATCGTCGCCAAAAAAAAACATTGATTTTCATATAAATTTTACTGGCAGTTAGCTGGTGGTTGGTATTCTATTGTTGCTATAAACTAAAATCAGTTGCTGACATATTTTTAATGATTATAGCCAACAAATGTCGATAACTGGTTCCTTTCGAAAATTGATGCCACTACCTACTCTATAATAAATTCACGGTTGAGTTTTAAAAGTCAAAGAGGTTAATTGGAGCAGGGTTTGCACTAACACAGTGTTGTGTACAAAACGATTATTTTAATCCTTTGCATTTGGCAGGTTAAGTGTTGTGAGCATGCTTGGTTTTTTATTAATAATCTTTCACACAGTTTTATCTTTATTGCAGATACTTACCTATCGTGTTTAACTTTTCAATAAAAAAATGCTTTACATAGCTCTAGTGCACATCTTAGTTGTTTGTAGATGCCGTCATTATGATGTTATAATTATAACTTACAATGTATTCGGAAAATAATTAAAACTTTGCAACGTCTGTAGTGAAAATTGAAAGAAACGCAAGTATATGGATAAAGTGAAACGAAACGGACAAATGTCATGTAGTGGCACCAGTTTTCGACAGGTACCAGTTATCAGTCTCTATAGCAACAATTTAATACAGACTAAAATCTTATTTTTTAATGTTTTTCAGCATTTGTGTTTTTGTAATATATTATGTAATATATTTATTTATAATATATTTTGTAATATATTTATGTAATTTTTTGGCGACGCAACCTGTGTAGAACACTACCCTACTGCTAAGTGGAGATGTCAAAATTGGCACATTTTTTACAAAATTGCATTACAAAATTATTGATCGAAAGAACATACGCGATACTTCGTTTTGCATAAAACAATGGTGTATTGGATAATTCTTTCAGTCACGACCGGCAATGGCTACTCTTTATAAGGCCGAATAAAAAGCCATTCGCGCATAAACCACTTTAGTTAATTGCTCGCATGGGTGTACTGACGTCTCGATATAAATGAGAATCCTTCAAATTTATGACATTCCGACGGCTTTCATTATTTTTGCGACCATATTCGCGGGCAGGGAAGCCTTTAAGTTTGCTGCCTACAAAGGCGTGCGAGGAATGAGTGCGAGTAGGGGCAGGCGGAGTGAAGAAAAGTGGTAAACAAGTAGTTCTGAAAAACTAAAAAGTGTTTAGTACAGTAGTTTAATGCTTAACGAGGCTTAATGCTAATAATTAATCTACTTAGTATAGGTTTCGTCATAGTTGACTAGGCATGGTTACATGCTAGCTCAATGTGTTATTGGTATTTAGGATATATTATAATGTAAACGTTGTAATTCGTGAAATCCAGATAAACATATTATTTACTACTCACGATTAATTATAATTGCAAATATTTTTAGCACATTAAACCATTATCTTATCTTATTGTGATTCAATTGAGGTATATCATTCATTTCACTTTTATAAATATTGTGAATTAAATCTCTGTTAACTTCCGTTCGACGAAATTTGTAAGAGCTACGCGAGAAAGAGAACGGTTTTAATAAAAATGTATAAATAAAGCAGTGCATCGCTCTACATAGAGCGAATCACTTATGGTCATAGACTATAAACACTTCCTTACTTAATTAATGGAATCAGGCGAGAAAACCGATTACCCACACGTGTTTCGCCCCTCCACGGGACATCCTCAGGAGCTGTTGACTGGTCGAGAGGTGCACACTGACTGAAATCTGACCAACTTCGCTACTTTTCTGCAGCTTAGCGCTCCGTTACACCTTTCTTATATACAACTGGTAAAGTTAAAATAAAGTGGTATAATTACTCGCTGTAAATTTTACTCGCACAGTTGTAGTGGGCGGCCAGCTTTAGGAAGTCATGCGGTGTAAATTGCATTTTCCCTAATAAGTGAATAGCGTGTTTCTTGTAATGTCCCGTATTTTAATTTACGGTTTCGGCGCTCATCACTTCTTATTTGTTAAGGCATCATTGCGGTGGAGACGTTAAGAAGTGTACCCACTGCAAGAAGCTTGAAGTATAATTACAAAAACACAAATGTTGAAAAATTTTCCACGAGCAGGATTTGAACCTGCACCCTTCTGACATACCGAGTCAGGCTTTTTTTGGATTGGAGAGAGATTGCTGATTGCCTCAGACGGCATTTTAAGTTTCGCCGGACTTTTTTGGGGGCGGCGAGGAACGTAAAGGGCCCTCAGGCCGTGTGAAACGAATCACCTTCGGAGGTTTTCTAGAGGGAACGGCATCGCGCACTAGTGCGCGTCCCTGTGCCTTACTAGATTCTCCGAAGGGTTCGGATCGGATCGGGGAGCGGAACAACCCGAGAGCGCCTCAAAGGTTCGGACCTCGGCTCGGGTTGACCGGGCCGTGGTGGAGGAGAGGTCATTAACATTCGATCATAATATTTTTACAAATACTAAAGATCAGTTAAGAAAAAGGCAAGCTATTTATAAAATGTTTTTAACATTTGTGTTTTTGTAATTTTTTTCGCATCAAAATTTGCGTTAAAATTATATAAACAAAACAAAAACATTTGAAGTATAAAATACCACGTGCGATAATTATTTTCAAGTGTTCAAGTTTAAATACTTTAAACAGACATTTCTGATGAATAATAAAGTATTTTTCGTATTTTATTTTGTTTTATTATTACACTGTTTCCTGAAAAAAGAACATTTTTGTTCGCAATATCATTATGTCATTAAAACAACCCAAGGTTTCCTGGTATACAAGATGATTCACAGTTCTCCTGTAGCTACATTAATCACACATCTTATTAACAACATTGTAGAGGTTTTATTTGCGTTAAACAAGTTCCATTGGCATGCAAATACCACGGTAATATCAGCTCGAGTGTGATAGCACGGCACTTCTATAGTGGAAACGCATCTTTAAAAAGCGATTTAGCGAGTCTGGAGCGAGACGACATAATATTTTCTCCTCAAATGAGCCAAGTTCCCAGGCCATTGTCGACGGCCCGCCTTTTAAGGCTCGCACGCATACAGGCGGATCTCAAACCAGATTCTTTTGATCCTGGCAATGTGCATTAGGTAAAACTATAACGACAATACATACTGTTTATTTACGTGCCGCGCTTACGGATTTTAAGGAACACTTATGGGATCGTTAAAAAAAAATGTATTTTAGAAATGAAACAACTTTTACGGATCAAAACTAATGTATAAAATATACGCGAGTAGATCCGTAAAAGTTGTTTCATTTCTAAAATACATTTCTAAAATTGTATTTTAGGCTAACAATTGTTTACACTTTTAATATCGAATATGAAAGGTGACATTCAAGTATACCTAATATTAAATGTTGCAGTCTTTTTTAGTTAAACACAACATGTACTTACCCGATAAAGTGTATGACAAACATGACGTGACTGATTAACAAATATTAGTAAAAGAATAAAAAATTAAAACATTACTCGTTGGACTTATAAATAACGGTTTACAGTTATACTTTTGTGATAATAATTTAATATGAATCTAGTTAGTTATTCAAATGGCGAAGACAATAAAAAATAACCCTAAAATCGTTTTGCAAGAAGGATGTGAGTATTACATATTTTTACACAGTCGTTGTCATTATGTTGTTTTAATTTTCCTTTGTTATTACTGAAACTGGTTAATGTACCAATAGCAAGATTATCTCCATTTATATATTTATGTCCTGGTGCGAAGACACTAAGTGTCCTCGCATCAGGACTTTGCTTCTGCTTGACATCAGGCAGAGCAGTCATTTGCCAACTATACTATAAAAAAATATAGTTATATTATACGCCTCGGTGGCCGAGCGCTCAGTCTGATACCCGAAGGTCCCGGATCAATTCCCAGGTCGGGCAAAGTGTGTTTGGACCAACCCGCATTTGGCAAGCGTGGTGATTAAGCTATTTACTTTTGTAGTGATAATAACTTTGTGATTTTTCCGTTTAGTACAACTCCCTGTGTATCGGCTGGATTCCACCTAATTGGACGCGCGCGCCGCATTAGGCGTTGTCAACTGGACTTTCATTCATTCTAAATTTGCGGTTTTTCTTCGGGCATTCCGCACTCACTTGTTATTTGTTATTTTTTCAAAAGTTGTGTTGTTGTGGTCGTCCAGTGGTCAAAAATTCATAGAAAATAATTTAAACACACATCATATTTTATCTTTCAGGACTCCTTTCTCATAAAAGATATTTACCAAATCTGACTGACACTTCTTCGTGCGTGCAATGTGATTAAATAGAGGCATGAAGTTATCTTCTTCATGAAGTTATACAGGGTGGAATTTAGTAATGCCACCTGAAGGGTAAGTACTCTCAATACTGTAGATAAAAAAAAATTACTCAAAGAAAACATTCCTTTATTTTTGAGAAAAAAGAAAACTGCATTCAAAGATTTTCGAAAATTCACTTGCCACTTCCGGGAATCGAACCGACTAAAATCTGTAAAAGTTACACCCTGTACTTTTATTGCATTGATCGTTAGGGTCAATGGATGAAATCTCTAACAAACTTGTTAAATTAAATGAAAGGAAACCATGAAATCTGGACTTATAAATTCAATGGGTCAAGTTAAAGCACTTTTACTCAAAGATCCATCTGTTTATGTTAGTAATTAATAATTATCATTGACGTCATTTATCCATTAAAATGACGGATTACTTACTTTAGATAAGACGATTGCAATTTTCAACTAATTAATAAATTAGTTAGTTTACCATTTTTTGTAAATAATTAAAATATTTTAACATTTCATGGTTTCCTTTCATTTAATTTATCAAGTTTGTTAGAGATTTCATCCTTATAAATTGACCCTAACGATCGATGCAATAAAAGTATAGGGTGTAATTCTTACAGATTTTAGTCGGTTCGATTCCCGGGTGTGGCAACCGAATTTTCGAAAATCTTAGAATGCAGTTCTCTTTCTTTTCTAAAATGAAGGAACGGTTTCTTTGAGTAAAATTTTCTATCTACAGTATTAAGAGTACTTTCATTACAGGTGGCATTACAAAATTCCATTCTGTATATACGAGATATTGAAATAAAACGCGATAGTTTGAAGTGAGTGACTATTTACAAACCCAATCTCAGTATTTTCCTTAAGTATAGAAATGTAGTGTTGCATTCTTCCTTAGACATTTTCTTTTAATGTAAACTGCGTAAGAAACGATTTCTGCGTTGACTGGTCTCCGCGACCGTCCAGGGTTGCATTCCCCCTAATTGGCTGGCGCGCCTATTTTGGTATCAAAGAGTCGGTCCACTTTCACTTTAAAAGAAAAGTGAAGGTTTATCGTATTAAAATATTCTTAAAAAAATATCGTGTTGCGTATTCGTAAAACTAATGAAGCCTTGTTGAAAGTTATAAGCTCACATTGGTGAGCGAAAATGCCTGTTTTAGATAAGTTGTTACCTTGTCACAGTAAACGCCGTAACTTATTCCACAGTAGTTATACATACATTCTTTCGTGACAACCACGAATGACATATAGTGACAAGGTACTAATGTGTGGAGGTATTATTGTACTCGGGCGTACCTAATCAGATATATATGCTGTGTCACTAATAGAATTCATTTGCATATTCTGTTTTCTGACACTAGCTTTAGGTAGCTTATATTTTGTTGGGTGACATAGAGCTAGAAAGGGGAACGGGAGAACGGCCACATAACTTGGGCCCCTTCAGGGGATCTCTTATCTTAGGAGGATTCATATATAGGTTCAAAAAAAGGAGAACAAATATGTCATAGAGCTCTATATAGGTGACGATCGAAACAGCAAAGCAACCTGCATAATTGCCAGTAACCGGATGGGTGACCAAATATAATTGGTGTGCATACCTCTGTGCTTTGGGATGGACTAAGCCGTTAATGATGGCAGTCGTTAGTCGAACCGACGCGCATTTTACTTTTCTTATGTCGCGCTTTAAGGACAGGCAACAATTAAGTTGAATGCCAATTCTTCGTTTTCTTAATTATTTTTATTTACTACGGGCCTGGCTTTTATCTTGTCTGGTGGTGTGTGAAGATAAGGTCGAAGGTGGAAGCGTCGCCCAAACCCCTCAATTACTAAAGAACTGGTTATCTTAATGGTTAGCTCTCTAAATATCTTGTCCAACTAAGACTTGATATTCAAATAGGTACGAGAATATGTTTATTCAATCTATTTTATAACTTAGTGTAAATACGGGTGTAAGTAAAACTTCGCGATTGATTTTAAATTACAAAGTAACCTTTGTTTGGTAAAATATAGTTTCCAAATGTAGCGCCAATATTTTTTTATTTAATTTTCTTTTTAGAAACATATTACCAAACATACACAATGCAAACTTCGTCAAATAAAAAATGGTGGCTCATATTATTGTATTGTTTTTAATTACAAATAATTAACACTAATCTAAACTAATACAACTAATTACAAACTGTGTTGCAGTGACAAAATAATAGTAATTCCTTTTACTTTTTGTAATTATTTTAAGTACTGCATAATATTAGGGGTATAATTATATAAAAGATGATTTTTGAAGTCAACGACCCGAAACGGGACAATTTTCAATAAAACGTTTGCATTGCGATGCAGGTTTATTTCGTACTGTTTGAAGTAATTAAAACAGCGGCTTTCTTTATACGTGTATCGTAAACAACGTGAAGGGTGGCTGTACGTAGGTTTTAAAGATACTTTATTTTTTTAAATCTTTATTGCACAATATGAAAGCGGTGCTAAAGGAGTTTGGAGTTTGTGCCAAATTTGTAATGTCTTTTCTGTCTATATGTTATACGTTTTCGAAGTTGTTTTCGGGAAGCAATACAATTATTGTTCAAGGTGTGCCAATGCATTTATGTTGATATTTATAAAATATAACTATATATTTAAATATAGTATAGTTACTAGTGTAGGTAGGGTTCTGTAGAAGCCGAACGAGGAAATCTAATTAGATGCGAAAAAGCATGGGACACTCACGCTAGAACACCGCTTTCAGCACAAGCGCTTTAGATCTTTTGGAAGAAGGGACTATTGTTAACAGTATATTAATCATAAGCCATTTAAAAAATGCTTAGATAAGATAGAACTTACTTTAAAAGGCAATAGAGAAAACGACCGGTGCTTCTTAGTTACTGTGGCAAATAGTTTAGTGTTTTACACAAACACAATGATATTACATACATAAGTGGTTTTAATGGAACTTGATGTTAAAGTAACGCTTGGTCGTTACAAAAGGCCACATTTTCCAGTTTGTTGGCCGTGTGATTCGACATTCGTAGCGCACCGCAAAGCGTGTAGCTCGTTTTACACCTAGTTAGGCTCCCCGGCGAGGCCCGCCATTGTGGCTCCCTTGTTATGGTAAATAGCTGCCCTCAGGCCGATGATGGTGAAGCGCTGAGCACTTCGTAGGTTAGCCAAGCTACTGGGATTTAAGAGAAAAATCTCTTATTAAAAGATAGGAAACACTTTATAAGGTTGCGTTTATTTATACATTTTTTTCATCGTAACATTTTGAACCCTTTCTTTGGTCTCTAGAGTGATTTCGGGATAAATTTTCTTTTGACACTTAAAATATATGCGTATAAGGATTAAGGATTGCATTTCGCATTCGGAGTATTTCAATAAACTTTAAAAAAACATAAGTATATTTTTTGTATTATAATACCTGTGCCGGTTTACTAATAAGTAAATGAACTTTTAAGAAATAAATTTTGAGTATTATAGATAAGACATACTACTCAAAACTTATTTTCCAAATTTATAAATAAGTATATTTTTTAAACTTATTTTTCAGTTTACGCAGTAGTGACAAGAAACTTCTGCTTCTTCAGTCAATTAAAAATAAAATTATTAACGTTTTTAAAGACCAGTCACACTTTTCATAAAATTATCGAAGCGGAAGTTACAATTGAACTATTTTCCTAAAGTATTAAGAAATCCTACAAAATATGAACAGGGAAGTGATCCTATTCGTGTTCGCTAGCAGTGTTAGTGTTTCAATAGGATTATGGTGGCTCGTTAGGGAAGGATGCGATGCCAGAGATACTCTGAGATACGTGTGTAATGCTGTGCAAAATTTATGTCCCGCATTAGCTGAATCACTTCTGTTTATATCTTTCTTATATAAAAGTCGGGAGAATGTAACATAATGTGATTGGTTTTTGTGTTTAGTATAATGAAATGTGTAATGGGGTTCAACGAAAAATGTCGTCGCGGCTGAAACGTCGGGACCTTGAAAAGTATGCCTAGGATACTAAGCAAACTTAGAAAATATATTAAAACTTACAACTTTAAAAATGTACATAATATAATGAAAAAAAAAAAAAACAAACATCCGAGAACTATAAAAAACTAAAATTGGTTTTTATAATATTACGTTAATGTAAGCAAGTAACTTGGATATGTTTGTAAACATTTAAGCTAGTTCTCTTGCACTGTGGGCATTGTTGCACTTTCAATGATAACAGTTTAAGAGAAATCTTAAGAAATGTAGAATCCTAAAGCCAAGAGAAGTATGTAGCACGTTTAAGATGGCTGCCACGGCCAGTAGCAACCACAATCGAACAATACGTACACGTCTAAAGGTAACGAAACTAGACTCGAACGTGACTTCTTGGAATTCTGTTAACAAAACTAACTGATGGATTATGCAAAGAAGAGCAGGTAACCTATTAGAGATTTGAGCGTACACGCATTGAATGGGCATAAACCCTTTTGCTGTGGTTGGCAGTGGATCAAGTTTGAAACTTGCTTCGATATTCAAATTGTTATTTGTATTAGTAGGTACGTGTTTGAAGGTAGATAAATCTTTTAAATAAATTGTTTAACGGGGCTTAACGCAAACTGCTCTATGTAAATATTGTATGCATTCGTTTTTATGTATGCGACGTTTCGGTCGAGTTACAGCAGCCGTGGTCACGGGTTGACTGGCTCAGTCTTCTCAAATTATACTTTGTTGATTGAAGGATTAAAAGTGAACCTTTGTAATCTTTAAAATTTTGTAATTCAATAATTTTAGGAAAAATTTTGAAATGTCATAGATAAAAATAACTATGTTAGGTTCTAGAACTATCATAGATCATCAAGCGTGCGACATGGTCCAAGATGCATTCCAAAACAATTAAATATCTGTTCACAATCACAAAAAAACAAAACAAAACGTTGCGGACGTTTCGCATTTCCCAATTCACTTACGCATCGTTAAGTACAAGTTTCCGAACGACAATGACAGTTTATCGAGATAAATATAAGGCCATCGGCACGCTAAAACTACTCGACAGGGCCGTAAAAGGTCATCCTGACAATCTGTGTACGCTTTGGGCCCAGTTACTATAACGACCCTGCCTTATGCGAGCCGATCTGTCAATAGTCAACGACTAACGAGCTACTTCTTACTTGTAACCTTTGTACATCATTTGTTTTGTTATTCCACATTATTCACAACTAGCATCCGCGGAATACGGTCTCTCGTGTATCTCGAAGGAATGAGATGTTTTCCCGGGATGAAAATAAGTAGCCCGTGGCATGCCTAATGCATTTCTCCTGCATGAAAAAAGAAAGAGGCCCTACAACTAACTACCTCTATCTAAGTCACGACAATCCGTGGCACGTGTGAAAAATGACAAACAAACACACAACTTTCACATTTCAATTATTAGTCAAAGTCAACAATTTTATCTTTTCAATATTTTAGCCATCAATTTTTTACCTAACGATTTTTAAGCTATGGCGAAGAATGGGCGCAAGAAACTCCACAGCTTTAATAGAAGTAAAGACATTTACATTAAATAAAGTATGTCGTTACCAAATCATACAATATTTAATCTAATACATCTACAATTAAAAACTTTCAAGAGCCCGGAATTACAAATAATGCTTACTTCTATACATTACCTCTAGTATAATAACTTTCTTAAAATCTTGGATGTGGTTTCTTCTGTTTCAATGATCGGTTTTAATTGTATATTGAAGTCATACGCTAGTTGTATTTTTCCTACTATTGCGTCAAGGCTGATTTTACATGTGTCACTCTTTCAATTAGTATTGAGACTAAATTATTGACGCGTACAAAACGTTACAAAAGTTAAAAGAGGGATAAATTTAGCAATTTAACAACATGGGGTTCTCGGGATTATGAGTCAACACGAAGATCAAGTATTATTAACACAACAACATCTGAAGTTGGATAAATAATATGAATCCTTATTTCCTGTACCCACAAACTATAAGGACCGCGATGGCGTCATGCTAGCATACGCAAACGTTTCGATTAAATATGGTAGAGATATCAAGGACTCTCGGCTGGTGTGTGTTATTATGCTTAATAAAGGTTGTCAATCATCTGTTAACCTTATCTCGGAGCTTTTGGAAATGCTCATAAAAATGATGATTGTATAATTTTCTGAATATGATGATACTCATGTATAATTCTTTCTTTTTCAGGTATGTACTCGTGCAAGTATAACTTATTGGTATGACAAAAATGGGTATGTAAGTACCAGACTCCTGCACATCAACCTATCAAAAACTGTCAAATTTCTTTAATAAATGTTCAACCATATGCCATATATGTACATAAAGTTCAAAGTGTATTGAGGAAATTTGACATTTTGTCGTAGTCCGATGATGTACAGGCGTGTGTACAAAGGGATGAATGTTGAGTTCTCTGTAAGTTATTTGTAAGTTAGTTATCCTCATATCGGATTAGTGATCTACTGTCTAAAGGCCTAAAGTTCACTATTGAAGTCGCACGCGGAGCTTTGGTAGAAGCATCTATAATTTGGCTAAAAAACCTTGTGTGCTCTGCAACGACGGTGTAGCCGAATTGATAGATGCTCGGGCGAGAGATCGTGTTTCAATCGCAGTCATAGCTTCCCATAACATAAAAATACTGACGTAAATCCAATCCTAACACAAGCATTTAAAAAAGGAATAACAAAATTTTTATGAAAGTGTTGACAGTTGGAGTTTCTTGCGCCCATTCTTCTCCACAGCTAAAATATAGACGTCCTGAATGGGTAGTAGGTAAAACATTGTTTGAACGATTCATAAGCACTTTTCTAAAGTTTATTCGAATAAAAAAAACATATTTGACTTTGACTTTGACTTTGTTGATAGCGCATTACTAATAAATCATATAAAAAAGCTTTACATAGAAAGTAATAACTTAAAAGTTGTTCTGTTGTCAAATAAATCATCGTTTTATTTCAGGCATTTCTTTTAAAGTGGCTTTTATTTACGGTATTCGGCGAATGCAAAAGAAAATGATTGGTTCGTCCATTGAGACATCTCGCGATCAGTTTAAATGGATTCGCGCAATCGCTATGTAAAATGTAGCCGGAGGATAAAAATTCCATTTGCTTAATGCGCGCTGCCGATCAATTTACGTTCATCAGACATTTAAAAAATAAAAAAGCGACAAACGGAACGAACTGACTTAAAGAATAAAAATATTTGTGGTCGATACAGAGTATACATGTCAATGCCAATGTATTTATTACGTTAAGAAATGGTTAACATACCAATTTTTATATCAATTAATTAGCGTATTTTTCTTCCTTTCTGAGTTTACACAAGTTTTTTAGGTTGAAGACATATAATTCGCCTTTTGATTGGGAATGGTGAAATGTACAACTGATTTCTCTACTGAGTTTCTTCATTGGATATGTAAATTTAGATAAACCAACTTACGAATGGACAAACGAACCGACAGAAGTGAATTACCATATAGTATTCATCATCATCGGCATCATCAAACCCACTACGATAGCACTTGGTCTTCATCTATGCTATAGCCAAATTCGATAAAGAATGTTCACCAACAAAGCGTTGCCAAGCAACCAGTGACAGGCGTGTATTGACAACCTATTCCAGTTGTTCAACAGGAAAGATTTTACCTAAAATATTTATTTATATTAAATATTGATGAAAAATTAAAAAACCAAAAACCATAGTAGTACAATCATAGCTTAGTTTTAACCTACGTGAGTAAATAAATTAGCTACCTTGAATTAATTTAAAAACTGCACTTGAAGATTTATTTATGACATAAATTAATTAACTGCTGTTACAATCCAATTTTCTTTAACGTCAATAAAATTTGTTCATTCATGAATTCAATTCAACCATTTATTGCTTATGAATGCTAGTTTTTATTAACGGAATTGTTTAGAATACCTCAATTTTAGTAATGACATTTGTGAGAATAATAAGTCTTACGATATCTTTTATGTAAAATGCAGTAATCAAGTTATTATACGAAATACACAAAAATATTTTACCCACATTTGTGATAACCCTAAATTGGTTTGTTTACATTTATTCTTAATCGAGTTTGGCTAGAGTATAAGCTAGGCGCCTTTGCCACTTTTATTTGGTATTCGATAATGTTAACGAAAAGGAGAATTTCTATGGCTTAGATTTTATATTTAAAAGCTGATTTGCCATCAGGGGGCGCGGCTTCAAGGCTTCAATGCCATACAAATTGTTGTTTCTCTTGGTATCAAGAGACGATAAGGCGGAGAATCTCGCCTAGAATCTCCAATTATTAAGTTAAAAATGTTATGTGTGTGTTTGTGTTTTTGTTTTGAGTGTACTAAAAGGTATATACGTTTTTTTAAAGAGATTTCTGTTGGCTGTTTTTGGTTTTTACAGCCTAACCGGACAGTTTTTGGGTAATCAGCGCGAGACTTAGGGTTCCTCAAGCCGTGTGATCGAAACATCCCCATAGGGTTTCTAAAAGGGATTCTGTCCTCTTACTAGAGGCTTCTTTGAGACGTTCGGATAGGATCGAAGTATTATTTGTGGCGCCAACTTTTCACCCATGTCCTCCTCTCGCCCAGTTTGCTCACGGAATAAAGTCCTAAGCGGCGGAACTGGTTAGCGGTGGGCACGGACTTTCTCAATTTCCATTTGATAAAACGCCACATGCTTATCGAGCCATTTACAAGACCATTATACGTTGATGTATTAATTTTTCACTTAAGTCGGGAACGTGATTAGCCACAGTTTAGTGATGTGCGGTAATAAATAATTTGTGTCTGAACTAACTAACTCGGACGATTTAGTTAGTTCAGATACAGTCAGTAAGTCAGATTGAAAATTATGTCTCGTAACTTTTAACTATTATAGTTTTATATTTTTATGACGGTGACAGCTGTTGCCAATCCATAAAAAAATCAGAAAACAGTTACTGACTTGAGACTGAGGTTGACACTTGAGGAACCGCTAAGTTTTTTGCTAACCATACACACCGTTACTCTGTAATGCTTTTGTTTCTTTATAGAACCAGCGGTATTTCATCATCATCATCATCATCATCATCAGCTCATTGTATGTCCCCACTGCTGGGGCACGAGCCTTCCTTATGGATGGATAGAGAGAACGGGCCATAAACCACCAGGCGGGCCCAGTGCGGATTGATGGTTATTTACGACGGCTAATGCAGCCGGGACCAACGGCTTTACGTGCCTTCCGAAACACGGAGAAACGAATTTCGGCCTTTGCGAAAGTTGCCTAACCTCAGCACTCGCAGACCGGGTGCATTAACCACTGCGCCATCGAACTCCTCCGGTATTTCATATTTCATGTAAATATCTCATGACTTATGTGGAAAGTACATGAACAGAACCTCATGGGGAGATTAGGTCACCACACTGGCTGGCTTAACGCGGCTTAGTGGATTCCAACTATTACCACAACAGCCGGGAACAACGACAAGCGTCACATGACTTCCGAAGCACTGAGGAAGGAACTCCAGATATTTTTATGTAGTTAATAAGACAAATAAACGTCCCGCCGAATAACTACAAAAGATCGAACAAGAAAGCCGTACAAATAGTTTATACAATGTATAATACCCGAAATATTTTGATTATACATGAAAAATTATCGAGAAAAAACCTTAAAAGGGGGGGTCTATCCTTATCACTTTTTAAGTTATTGATTTTTAATATTTTTTTTTGGTTTTAGGTTTTGATGATTTGTAACGGTTTTTTTAAATTAAAATTAAGGAATTTTATTTTTTAATTAAACGCCATTTTTCCCCCACTAGTTTGTTTTTAACTTCAATACAATCCACTTCGTTAATTTACTTGTTTGACACTTACGAGTTCGGTTTAGTTATTTATTGAATTTACTTTCCTCAATTAATTGTACTTCGCCTCTTCATTTGCTGGATTAAGGTATGAACAATTATTGTTATTTTGTAGTTTTTATGTCCTAGATTAATAATAATTTTAAAAAAAAGTTTCTTTAGCTGACAGTTTACGACTTACACGTCAGTTTAAAAAAAAACCCTTTTTTTAATTAAAGTTAGCAGTTCCGGATTATTTATGCTAAATTGCGTGATAATAACTCATAAACTTTAAGAAACATCAAAGAAAACTGAAATCGAGCCAATAGCATCGGAGATAGGGTACAAAATGTAAAACAAGATCACGGACCCTACCCAAAAATAAAAAAAAAACAATAACTTAAAAAGGAATTCAAAATTCAAATTCAAAATTCAAAAATCATTTATTCAGTTTAGGCTACAAGTAGCTCTTATGAATGTCACTATGCCATCGGTTCGTAAGTCTACTCTGGGCGGGAGATCTTGTACTGAGAAGAACCGGCAAGAAACTCAGCAAGTGTCCAGCTCTTTTCTCCCTTACAGCGTCAAAAATATTGGAAAATGCCCTATTTTAGCAGGACACTTTCCATCACAAATAAACACATAAAAATAAAAAAAATATATAGAAGACCACATGTAAAAAAACAAAATTAAAAATCTAAATTAACAAATTTACCTCAGGTAAAAGTTCCAATTTCCACAATGTCATACAGTACCACTACAGTACTCTAATAAAAGTCAAAAATTGTTTAAGAAAAACAAAGTCAAATTATAGTAAGTAATATTAAAAATAAGATAAGTATGCAAGAGCAGACCAGCCTCCACAGGCGGCACCCGTTCACGAGTATGACATATGAATCAGCCATCGCTTCGCTCAACCATATTTTAGGGAACGTAACGACCCGACGCACACGCCACCACCGCAGAGACAATAAAGAGAGCATGACACACTCAAGATACTCTAAATAAAAGCCTAATGATCTATTTAACGCAATGCTGTTTGTTAACTGTAGGACACTGCTGATAAAGGCTATGATATCAGTTTAAAAGTTATATAAATTAATATTCTTTGACTGTATAATAAATAATCTTTTATAATATAAAAGTGTAACTACTGACAATGTGAAATAACATGTGCAGGCGAGCAGACTAAGATGACCACACATTATTATCATTAAAATAATCATCAATTTTATAGTAGCCTTTTTTCATTAGACCTTGTTTTATTTCTGTCTTAAACTTGTGTAGTGGCAATTCCGTTAGAGTGAAAGGCACTTTATTGTATATTTTTATACATTTCCCAACAAATGAATTACCGACCTTATTGAGTCTAAGTAAATAAAGATAGACCTTTTAAGGTCTTTTCTCGATAACTTTTCATGTATATTTAAAATATTTCTGGCGGTCACTTGCGCCAGGGCGACATTGTGCCTATACTTCCCGACCGACTCAGTAGTTCTTCGAATGTTTTTATATGTACGAGACATGCTGCAGTTTTATTAGACATATACTTATTCGTAGCTCCGTAGCGAAGAGCGAACACATATTTAGTCACTCACTTCCTACCGGCCGGAATGTAGGTCACGTGCCTACTGCCGATTGTAATATTTTTACTATCCGTACGTGAAATAAATTCGATATTATAATATTCGTAAGTTTACAATGAAAGCGGCGCCTCTTATGCTGTCTACGTGGTCGGAAAAGCATTGATAGAAATTTAAAATCGTTTATATCGGTAGCTTTAGCTTGATGGCGAAGGTTTGTGCCTCACCTAATGCCGTTTAAGCCCGGTGAAGCTGAAAATGCCGTAGAGGCAATCAGCAATCTCTCTCAAAAAAATAAAAAAAACCTAATGACGTGCTCCAAAAATCAGGAATAAGCATTTGGTCCGATTGATGTATAATAGCAGTCGTTAAAACCCTCCAGACTGCTCTGGACCCACGTGATGGGTTCTGGCCTCCTATAAACGTCGCACTGATGGACAGAGTGAGATGTTTTAGGTTGAAGATAACGATGACAATAAATGACGATGTTCATTTCGAACTGTGTAGTGCCAAATATGGATAAAACTACCCTTTGTAATATAAAAACTTTTATCAGGCTGTGGAATAAATCATTTAGATTATAGATAAACGATGATAACGTTAATCGATAACGTTGATTTGGCGTTTAACGCAGATTGCGGTGCGATACATTACAATTTCGTTTTATTTAAATAAAAATGAATGTGGTTGCCAATGGGTTACCGATCATCTTGGCGACCAGGGTGGGAATGTACTGATTTTTTATTATGTATGTCTAATTCAAATCTACAAAAACACAAGTGTTGAAAAAATTTCCACGAGCAGGATTTAATATCCGATCATAATATTTTTACAAATCCTATAGATCAGTTAAGAAGTAGGCAAGCTATTTATAAAATGTTTTTGTTTTGTTTATATAATTTTAAAGCAAATTTTGTTGCGAAACATATTACAGAAACACAAGTGTATATACAAGTAGTATATACAAAACAAAAACATTTTAATTCAAATCTGTACCATGTCAAATCGGTACAATCTGTACTATGTCAAACCATCCCACTACAATAGAGAATCTTACATATACGGGCCACCTGGATTGGTAGTATGTATTGGTGTCCTGGATTGGTGTCATTTTTCAGTTCAAAAGAGAAGCGACTGTAGCTTCGTTAATGTTCATATAGCAAAACAAATATTTCATAATTCGGTTCAAAGCAGATATCGGTACTCTCGAGAGAAATGAGAAAATAAACAAAAGAGAAGCGCCATCAGAGTGAGTTAAAAATTCTCTGACGCGAACAGTTATCATTAGTGGTGGACGTGGTGATTTGAGCAGGCGCACGGCGGGCGAGGAGTATCGAGTGGCATTGTGGATCTCATTATGTACAGTTACGGCGGTAACGGTCGGCGGCGCGGACGCAGCCACCTTACTGGCGGATTAAGTCGTCACAGAGATTTTTGTATAATCTGTTGATTTTTTTGCTCAATGAACCTCCTTGGTTGCTTTGATTGTCGTTAAATACTTAAAAAAAGTGTCTGGATAGACATTAGAATAGCCGAAGGTCGAGCTCAGTGGCATGCATTAGACGAGAAGTCCAGCAGTGGACTGAAACGGACTTTACGATTATGAAATATGTAGATTACCTACTTGATTCATACAAAATCACAATATACGGGAAGGACTACTCGACTTCTGTTTCTTATTATTAAATTATACTATTCAATAAAATAATGTTGTGATAACGTTACAAGGTGTGGATGTAGTATAATCACCACTTAATATTTTTGCGAAACTGCTAACGATAAAATCAGAGAATAAGTAATAGATAAAATCAAAATTAAATGCAACATAAATAAAATAAAAAAATAGGATAGAACATCGGTACCATCACGAAATTTTAACAGTACAGAATATCGAAATCGCAGTCACTATAAATGCTTACTCATCGTGAATGAAGAAATTGTGTAATGCAATGACCGTGCAGAAAAACAAAGTCTACTAGATTCAGCAGTAAACTTTGCTCTGTATTAGAGAATGTTGTAGAAACATTTATTGCTAACGTTTCTACGTCATTTAGTGCCGTCGCAGCTGGTTTTTTTTTAAATCCATTGACTTGCCGTTACGCGTCAACTTATCTACGATCAGATGGCAAGTGTTGTTTAACAACTTTAGCGGACGGCGTCTTACATTAATTTATCAAGGCATATAAGGCCAGCATAGTGGGTTATGACCTATTACATATGTGCATTGTTCACGTAGGAAGGCCTGAGCTTTGCAGAGTATCTAATATATAGGCTGATAGGTTGATAATCATGATCATTTATTTGTTTATTTTCTAATATCTTTACAAGCTCTTTCCCGTTGGCGATTAAAATAGAAAACACACAGCTACTTCAACATCAGATGTGCCACCTTATCTCAGACGAGTTCTACCAGTTCTTGTATCGCACTTGTAGGCTATTCGTTTTACGTAACTGTGCTTCTAATGGACCTTAGTTTTTCCTAGTACTCAGCACATCTATAATTAATGTCGAGCGTTCAAGACGAGGCCGGCTGGTAGACCGTTAGTAGTGGGGCAATATCATTCTGATAGTTCGCATAAGCTTGTTTAATGGCGCCGATACCGAGGACGCTATTGATGGAAAGTTCTTTTTTTGAAGTGAAGAAGTGATGATAAGCCCTCACTTCACCCGGAATACTTAAATACTGGGGAATCTTATCTTATGTCTATCTGTCGGAACACAACAATGCTAATAAGCTTCTAACATTGACCTTATGGCGACATATTTATGATGGGAGAGCATTTTCCAACTTTACTAACGCTGAAAGAGAGAGAAAGAAAAGCATTTGCTGAGTTAACTAATGGTTGTTTTAGTACTCGAAGATTTACTTCTCATTAGGGGGTCTTCTTACTCTCCAACTAGTGAAGGTGGCAGTGCTCTGCGTATTTGGTCTTGTTTTTTGGTAAGGCGAAAGAGTTCAATAGCACTCGTTTCTCCCGTCCACTTCCGAATGTTCTGCAACCGTGGCTTTCTTTATTAACCAGGTATCCTCGTTCCAACAACTTTTCCCGCCATTATTCGTTGCAAAAGCTTAAATCTGTCATGCCTAAGTACGTAGCTCGCATTCAAAGTCAATCAAATATGGTAAAAAACATTTTCAAAATTACACGTAACTTCAAAGTTTTTCGTATACGCAAAGACTGGCGGTTCCTTTCGAATACACTGTGAAGAAGAATCAAAAGTTGATAATAACAATCTCTGTAATAGAAAAGCCTTTAAACTTTCATGTCAGCTAATAGAAAGAGTAAAGCCCGGGCTCGACCGCGAAATGAGCGAGGTCAATAATGAGCCCTCTTAACTCGCAACGATAATTTTCATAGTTGAGGCTCGACCGCGAAAGAGGCTAGCGGAGAGCCTCAACTATGAAAATTATCGCCCGGACCTAAAGGTACATAGTTTTCAATATGGTCCTCCAAACAAGATGTGAAGAAGCAATTTGCGAATAGGCCAGGGGGGCAAGCACGAGCTCTTATAGCAGTATTATTGCAGTTGTGAAAACGAGACGCGTGTAGCGGCGAATATACTCGCGTCTCTTTTCCACAACTGCAATAACACTGCTCTAAGAGCTCATAGTCAGGGCTGGACGGCTAGTGAGACAGAATCCTGCTCCAATAGCTGTCCTCGCATCTGGATCTGGACTCTGCTTTTGCTTTAACATCAGACAGAGCAGGGTCATTTGCCTTACTCTCTATAAAAAAAACATGTGATTTTTCGTGATCATAATATCCTTGCGTGATAGCGTACAGTAATAGAACAAACCACAAATCATCCACATTCCGGCAGACATTACTGTGGTCATAATATTTCTGGGAAGTGTAATCTGTATGTATGTCTGTCAAGGTCACTAGGCTTATGAGCTTATATAGAGAATTACGTGTTCGAATTACTGTTAAGCTGTGAGAGTCACGCTAGTACTAAAATTCTAGCTCAATGGATGATTAACACGGAATGAAAGTTATATAGTTATAAAACCCATAGTATTAGTAAAGTATTTCTTAAATATTTTTTAATTAGTCTTAATTTTTAAAAGCTCCTTTCAACGGAAGCAGTATATTTACAGGTGTTATTAACAAAATTCTAATGACAATGTTAACATTTGGGTAAATTTCTTTCAAATCGTTCTCTATGATATATTGGAGCAGATGTTTTTAGAGCTTTAATAGAGTTGGGTAAATTTGGGATCGTATTTTGTAACTCCTCATACAACTCAAAAGGTTGGAAGTCACAGCTCTCATTTACTTGCAGGACTGTGTGTAAATCCTGACAGTGTTTCAGTATTGCTCTTTTGGATTTTTTTTAACTTGTTTTTTTAACTTTTGTCAGAGAAAACCAAAATCTTCAAAATGTTGATATAAAGACATGAATCTCGATTTCATGTTACTTATCACAGAATCAATCAAGATATTAACAAAATCTGTTTCATACCGGGTTTTAGCAGACTTATAGGTTGATCGCTGCCTTTATATCAAACATCCTTTTCTTTTATTTTTAAAATCTTTTGGCAAAACATAACTGCTTTTATCAATAAACTGACGAGCGTCAGACAAGCATTTTTCGAATCCAGTTTGTCGATATTCTTTGATCCAGTCACAAAATGTACGCAAATGTTCAAGAATAATGCTTAAATGGACTTGTACAGATTGCCATAATTTGCTTATGGTATTGACACGCATTCATACCATATATGTATTATGTATACCATATAAATTCCAAACTAAAAATTTCGTTTAAAACCGATGATTCGTTTAAATATAAACGAATGATCAGAAACGACAGAGATAAGATTTTTTAATTAATTAATTTTATAAAGTATGTTTATCAGAAATATCGATTATTTCATTCACATTCATTTCGTGCGTCGAAGAGTGGAATATATCTTTAAGTTGAGAATTAATTCTAATGTATTTATTTATATGAATATATTTTTCAATTAATTTAATATAATCAAATAATTATAATAATTAAATACTTATTTCAATCTAAAACCTTAATCTAAAAGACCACCACGGGCCACCCCCGGCTCAAAGGTTCCCATTATACCGACAGCGTTTCCACATTGTATTGCCAGGGAGAGTCTCTGAACCAGGTATGACCCGTAGCGGCGATCGTACCCACGATCCGCTAAACGGTGCTCTAGTCTGGCAATAAAAGATTTCGCTTCCGTGCCCGACAACCCAGAAGTCTCTACAGCGAAAGGGAGAAAGTGGTACTGTACTTCAAGGCAGCATACTTCAAATGTTTCTGCCTCGTGGCACTCTCAGCAGCAGACCCAGCAGTCCGCATTGTGCCTTGAATGTGCGATGTCGCGAAGGTGCGAACGCACGTCGCGTCCCACAACAAGCAACGACCCTTCTCCCAGGGAACCAAGGTCAAGGTCAATGTATTTATTATAAGAAAAACCTTGTGGCGTGCGCTTTTGGATTTTCCATACTTTTTCAAATTTATTTTCGGCTGTGAGGCGCGAGGTCCTTAGCACCGCGAGGCCGTGGGCGGTGGCCCACACCGCCCACGCCATACGCCACCACTGCCAGTTGTCCTTGCGTCTGGACTTTTTTTCCACTTAACATCAGGTGGAGTGGAGTCCAAAGTCATCTACATAGCTCTAGGAGTTAGCAAGTTGAAGTGGCAGTGGGCTGGCCATATCTGGCGAAGAACCGACAACCGCTGGGGTAAACGTGTTCTTGAGTGAAGACCACGACTCGGTAAACGTAGTGTAGGACGCCCTCCGGCCAGGTGGGATGATGACCTGCGAAAGACTGAAGGCAGATGCTGGATGCGACAAGCTGAGTTCAGGGCGCTATGGCGCTCATTAAAGGAGGCTTATGTCCAGCAGTGGACTAAGATAGGCCGATGATGATGGAGTGGAGTTATTTGCTATGCTATGTATTAAAAAAAATGTGCCTCGCTAGCTGTTCTCACTTTGCTGATTTGCAAGTTGCTTCTTTACGAGGAAGGAGGGAATACGTGTGCTGGGACACCATTCCATTTATTTCTACATGGGATACTTTTACATGTAGGAAGACCTGAGCCTGGGATCGATACTGCCGATAGTGGAATGTTGATGATGATGATGAATACGAAAAGTTTACTAAAACTATTCTTAGAGAACTAATAAACAAAAAAGTATAGGTATCTATATATAAACAAAAAAGTATGGGTATTCTATCGCAAGAATTTATAGGTAATGTTTGTTTAGTGAGTTACCTACATTATAATCCGATCCGATCCGAACCCTTCGGAGAATCTAGTAGGGCACGGGGACGCGCACTAGTGCGCGATGCCGTTCCCTCTAGAAAACCTCCGAAGGTGATTCGTTTCACACGGCTTGAGGGACCCTTTACGTTCTTCGCCGCCCCCAAACAAGCCCGGTGAAGCTGAAAATGCCGTCTGAGACAATCAGCAATCTCTCTCCAAAAAAAATACATTATAATTGATTAGGTACTTACTTTTATTTTGTAGTTCATCCAGTATCCACTAATTCTAATTTCCTTTTTCTCTTAAATTGAACAATGAATTTGAGTTAGGTAAATTATAATATCGATACACACACGCTAAGGCTGATTCCAGATGGACTTGTGTGTGGATATGCCCTCCCATGTCCACAATTAAGATATCTGTAATAATACTGACAATATGTGCTCAGCGAATTTATGGTGTCAACGACCAAGGATGTCGCTCCAACCGGCAAAACCTGCTGCCCCGACTTTGAATATATTTAGAAAAGGGAGGTTATTACCACTCTGTATATATACTAAATATTTAAACGCAAAATAATGATCAGCTGGCGCACTTCGATATAAATTAGCATCTAGAAATAGGTAGGCTAACGACAGGTTTTGTTGTTATAAATAGCGCGGTCGACAACGGTATTCGCTGTACACTGTAGAACTTTGTCATTGCAATAGCAGTTCGTGTAAGTTTGCATTTTCAATGGAAGCAATTAATATGTTATTGTGGCATAGTACGTTAGTGTTCAGCGTCTTTCCTTACGGATATTCATGATTGTACATGATAGAAGTTTCAGACTTATACATATTTTTATCATATTTATTGTATTATCACTACCCACAATCATATTAAAAGTAAGCCTGTTTACTTACTTATTTATGATGTGTCGATTCTATATTAAACCTAAGGCCTATGTCTAACCGTAGGACGAAATAGTCTAAATAAAAAAAAAATAATAATAATGTAACCTAACCATTTCTGTGGTCTAGTGGTTAAGACCACCGGTTTTGACCCAGAGCTCCCGGGTTCGATTCCCAGCGGGGGATACATGTTGGTTGGTGGTAGGGCTTGTTTGTCCGCCTGGCTAGCTGCCACTATCTTATCTAAAAATGTCGCCATAACATCAATGTTTGTAGCCACAGACCAAATATTTTGTACCATTGTAGTGTTCCGGCAGCTAGAGATAAGATAGTCAGTGGCTCACTAGTTGAGGACCCCGGGTGAAGTGCGCTTCCATCATTGGCCTTATCATCACTTAACATCAATTGAAAATAAGTGCTTACCCGTAAAATATAAAAAAAAAATATAAAAGAAATTAGATTTAAAAAGTAAACACGGAGATTCCACGATGACGTACCCACATCCAATAGTTAAGTCATGGTTGTTGTTTGCCAAAGTATTATTCTGCTATGGCTAGTTATATGTATTTCCAGTTTTAGAAGATGATTCACAAAAAATATTTAGACGCAATGTTATGTTGGTATTATTTTACGCTCACTCATTTACTAGCAGGAAGATTTATTTATATTACTATTGCAATAGAACAAACAAATATAGTCGGTTATTTGCTTGAAATGTAATAAGATTTCCTATAAACTGGCTCAATGGAAGCTACTGGAGATCGAAAAGATAAAAAGAAATAAAATTATTTTAAAAATATTCCATCCACCGAGGATCGCAAGGAGTACCCAGCAAGCTAGCAGCATTGCCTCTAACACTACAAAGTTATTATTTACTTTGACTTAAAATAAAATGATAATTTGTCCGTCCGTCCAACCGTTTGTCTGTCTGTCTGTCTGTCACAAATTGTCACAAATGATGTATTTCTGTTGCCGCTATAACAACAAATACTAAAAAACAGAATAAAATAAATATTTAAGGCTCCCATACAACGAATTTTTGTTCGTTTTTGCTCGATATTGATAACGGCAACCGGTAGACGCTATAGTTATACACGTATTCACTTTAAAAATAAATAATTCAATTAAAATAAAACAAATATTAAGGGGGCTCCCATAAAACAAACGTGATTTTTTTTGCTCGTTTTTATAGATACGTACGTATAGTACGGAACCCTTCGTGCGCGAGTCTAACTCGCACTTGGCCGGTTTTTTTGTTATAAATCAATTAAGTCAGTAAAATATTATTCCAATGCACTTGATATTTAACGCTAGAAATAGTTAAATGTAGTTGTAGTGCGAGTTGGTGGTTGTTATCCAAGTGCTCATGTTTTATTTACTGACATCTCCAAACGGCTGGTTGACACTACCCATGACCCAAGGGCTGGCTTTTACCTTGGCCAGAGGCTAAGCATTGCCATACAACGTGGCAATGCCGCCAGTCTCTTGGGTACATTACCAGTCGACAGCGACGCGGAGGAATTTTTTGACGCCATTTTTTAGTTTCGTAATAGTTTTAGTTACTTTAGGTTATTTTATAATGTATTTCATTTTACTTATAATTCTATAATAAAGACTTAATCCATGGCAACTTAACACATTTTCCTATATCAAATAGTATCTAACTTCCCCTTAGTATCTAAATTCCCAATTTCCAAATTTAATTTGCAACAATTTATATTTTTTAAATCTTTTAATTAACTCACTATAAATCAGACATCTCGTCTTCAATTCAATAATGAGTCAGCCGAGAGTTCACTGACATTTGCATCTAATCGTTTAACTTTTGTGCATAAATGAATTTGAATCTAACATTTCATGTTACTTGAGCGGGCGATGCGAACTTCGTTTAAATACCATGCATAGTCATGTGGTAGCTAGTAAATTGTAATTTATTTACTGTTGTATGAATTGTGTTGTTAATTATATCATTGTAAGAACACAACAACAGTGTTATGTATTATCTATCCATTACATACGATACTGAATGAGGTAGCGACTGTATTTTGAAGATGTAGTTAGTAGGAGATTGGGCAACTTATTACATTCCGCTTTTAGAGCGTTTATACCCAGTTAATTAATTGTTTATTGTGGTAACATACACCATTCAGTATATGAAACAAAGAACAACTTAGCTTTACATATCAATATATAACAACCCATCTACTTACAAATAAACTAATGAAATATTACTAAACTATAACGTATACGTTTTCCCCAATCATCCCCCTCAGGCAGAGTACCCAGCAAGCTAGCAGCATTGCCTCTAAAAATACAAAGTTATTTTTCACTTTGACTTAAAATAAAATGATGATTTGGTACGTGATATCAAATTTTATAGATGCTCTCAAGGACTTTGGAATTTAAAACAATAAAAAACATTTGAACTTAAAATCATCGAAAAGATTTAGAGGTGAAACAAGAAAATACCATTTGAACTTAAGATCAACTTAAAGGAAACATGTAAACGTTTGCTGTTGTTCAATATAAAGCTTTCTCGAACCATCAAACCGCTTTATAAAACTGCTTAACAGACTATTAACCGGGCAGGTGTGGTGGTGAGATAGCCACGAACTGCCCCGCCAAGAATTTGCGTGGGGGGACCAGGGATGCGCTTGCTCTCTTTGTTGCGATAGTACGTTCGTTTCGCTCACTCGCCTCTTGAAATGCTGTTCATATGTAACAACAAGGTAACTTGTGGCATTCGTACTTGGTGGATAGTAATGATAAGACTAAAAGCAGAAGGACGCTTTGAAAACATCTAAAGATATTTTTGAGAAGGAAAAAGATTTAAAAAATAAAATAGTAATTATTAATTTTATTTATACATCATATTTTATTTGGTGTCATACTTATGACAATAAACGTAAATACATTGTATATTATTGCATGATTAGCATGGCATGGCCTCTACTCGTCATGCCCAGTCTGATAAGTCAGGGACGCTGGTATTACGTGGGCACCAGAAAGTTTTAGGCGAAGCTTGCTATTGCTTACTGTTGACTGTCGGAAGAAATTTCACCATTTACATAATTACTATTACAAATAACATGACTTACTTTAAGTTATGAATAAATCGAGCAAATATCAACGCGTTTTATTTGTCGTCTAACTTCGTCCGCGTGAGTCTCTGTCTACACCTACAATAAGAAAAACCTAATCGTCACAGTTACAGAACCATTAGTGGAACGATTAAAAAGATTAAAATACTCCGTTGCGAAATAAAAAATAGGCCAACCAAAACAGTTATGGAATAGAATAGAATAGATTTATTCATTTCAGGCAACAAAACAGTTTAAAAGATGGTACAATACAAAGAGGCCCATAAAATAGATACCTTACAGATTAACATACATAACAAATAATATAATATAAATTAAAAACTATGCTACACGTAAAGACGGCGACGTGTGACGCAGCGTTATAATTTACTAGTTAGGATAGAATTGGTATTTATTGGTTAATAACTACTACACTCAAGCTTCCAAATAATAGTCGTAAGGAGTATCAGTGCGAACAAATCTTGATGTTTCGCCACGCAGAGCAATAATATCGGCGAACTGTAATTACACGTCGTAAATATGAGCAGGCGATATAAGCAGTTCCCTGGAAGTACCTCCTGCAATTTGGCTCATTACTGCGTCATCACGTCCCACGAGGCCTTAACTAACATCACATTATTTATGGACGGTCTAAGCTGATAGAGCAATTGAGTTGAAGATGAAGCTGGCTTAGACTTACAGACTGATATTGACTTAGACTGTAAATACAAAGCAAAAACTTATGATTTTTTAAAATTTCTTACGGTTAAGCACTTGGTCTTCATGTCACCTTATCTTAATCGATGATAGGTCGAAGGTGGAGGCGCACTTTATCCGGAATCCTCATCTACTGTGACCTGAGATCTTTAAAATGCATTATTACTCAATCTTATAAGCTTCAGTAATTGAGGATTCCGGGTGAAGTGCGCTTCAACTTTCGGCCTTATGATCACTTAACATCAGGTGAGATGAAGGTCAAGTGCTTACCCATAAGACATTAAAAAAGACATTAACCCCCTTACAAACAAAGAATAAGGTCCGAATAGTTATTCCGTGTTTTGTCTCTTTTATTCTAATTTGAAATGACGTTTACATGACAGTAACAAAACACGGATTAACTATTCGAACCTTATTCTTTGTTTATTTGTAAAGCGGTAAGAAATTAAAATTATTATCTTAGGAACTACCACTCTGTTGCCAAATAAAAGAAGAGCAAACAAACACTGCTATAATTTACTAGTTAGAATAGAATTAGGATTTATTGTTTAATAGCTACTGTAAAGCTAAGATATAAAAAGTATACTCAAATGATTATTATAGAAACCACCACCAACGATTGGAATGTTCTTCCAGCACACGTATTTCCTCCTTCCTGCAACATGGGGTCCTTTAACTTCTAAGTGAGCAGGTAGGCAAATTGAGGATGGCTAGTGACGCACAATCCTGCTTGACTAGCTATCCACGCATCTGGACTCTGGTTCTGCTTAACATCAAGTGGAGCTGAGTCATTTGCCAATTCTTCTATAAAAAAACTAATTTAATAAAACTATAACCAAAGCCACAAGTGTTCAAGAACTCTTCTGTTATTTTTTAATTAATAATTTATTCACATAATTTTATACGGCCCAACAATTGGCATACCTTTAACGGAGAGCCTCAAATTGTATAAATTTGACTTTAAAGTAGTGATGCCTCATTACGGGGAGAAGAAGCTCGCAATCTGATTGGGTGCGATATCGTGTAATTTATCATTACCTTTTTAAAGGTATGAAATTAAGGTCGTGTGTGCTGGAGGCGGCGATTAATCGATCGCATCACGTTAATTTTGTGTAAAGACGTGGGCGTGCCGCGATTTTCTCTGGTAAATGCACCCTGAATTGTTGTGCGTAATGGTTGTAGCCAACATTATCGACGGAGTGCCAGTGCCAAAATCATTAGTTGAATATCATGAGCTGGTGATTGTGATGAGTATAAAGGTTCTATGCATGTTTTAGTAAAGCCTTTTGAACTGAAACAGAAACGTCAAAAAACTAGATCTAGTAATACATCATTAGGTTACTACTCGTACACTGGCTAATTAATTTTCTTTTTTATACTCCAAGCGCAGCCACAGGCGGACCAAGTAGCGATTAACGACTGCTAATGCAGCCGGGACCAACGGCTTTACGTGGCATCCGAAGCACGGAGGAGCTCGAGATGATATATTTTTAGTTACCCGTCGGGTGACCGGTCTGTGCAAAAGTTGCTTATTGAAGCTGATTCAGTGATACTTTTAGCTTAAATTTAAATTCCGACCGACGGCTTTAAGTAATTGTTCGCGTCAGTTTTAGTTAGTTAATGTATGACATAACTGAAGCACTTATTTCTATTCGAGTTAGTCCTAAATACAGTGATACTTTTAAATTTTAAACTCCGACCATCCATTTACTGTTTTTCTTTATAGTTTGCTTTGGTCAACCATCTTGTATCTTGAGACATGACGGTTTAACTGTTATACCGCAGGGTTAATCCAGTTACCCTACACGTGCTTGATGTCTGCAAGTTTAATATAAATCTTTAATTAGTTAACTCGCTGTAGCTCATTTTGTATTCCATTGGAATTATAATGGACTACTTTGGGGCACAAGTGAAGGAGATCGAAACATTATTTACGACTCCTTTTAGCGTGTATTCTTAATTAACTTCGTCTTGGTTGTGGGATTTGTAATCTTAAAGTGTAGTTATTATTACTTTATCTAACACATTTTGTAAATAGTGTTTGTAGATTTTTGTTTTAATTTTTTTTGATACGCAAGTAGTTTGACATTTAAGTATACGGTTGTAGTCGACTTTGAGTTATAAAATTAATAATTTTGGTATTTATCATTCTTAATGACTTAATGTTATTTGCTAAACATTTATTACTTATAGCACTGTTTACGCAATTTCACAATTAATGCAATAAATAACATTTTATGACGTCTTTTTATTGCGTTGGGCCTATATTTATTTCCTCCATATCAATAACGATACTTTGTCATCAAAATCTACAAGTGCAAGCATTTTATTGTTCGCTTTTACGACATTCTTCCAAACAGAAACGTAACTATACGCTCACATCTTTGATATCTTTATGTGCCACAAAACTATGAAATATTTTATATAAACTTATGCGCTTTCAACAGTTTCAATGGGAAAGTATAACAGATGTTTTTTTATAAAATTAACACCGCAAAGCTGTTCGAAATGATGAGGACTGTAATTCTTTGTCTCTATATAAGGAAGAGCCACGCGATAACGAAAGCACCCTTTACAGCTTTAAAGTTGAGCGAGTAAAATATGGAAACAAAACTGCATTTCCAAAACGTTAATTCAATAACGTCCCAATAGTGTTTCTTTAGCCTGATATTTATTGATATTTATTTATTAAGGGGAAAATGACAGAAAATGACAGATTTTGCCACTGGGACATAATTTACTACAATTATTATCAACATGATTATTATTACCTTGTTATTTGTTCTGTGCCGATATATCGGATGCTCACAATAAACATAAAATAGTAATAATAATCCCGTTAGTAATAACTATTCAAATGTAAGTGACCATGATAATTTTTATTATTTTTACTTTTTTTTAAATTAAATATTTATAAAATTTATAAATTTTATTTTCTTTTAAAAATTGCAAAATCTAGGACTCGCTTGTAAACAAAATGGATCGTCACCATGATCGTTCCGTGCAGCGTGAGGGTAGCCTCTATCGGAGTGATGTATAGTGTCTTCGTGAAACGAGCCATACGACCGACGGAACGTTAACAAAGAATTCCGGGTACAAAATAATTTCTCTTCTTAACAGAGAGCTTAATCCTTTTGAGGTAAACTTAACGAGTTGCGTTCCCTACACAGAACGTGTTGTTCTTTTTTTTGTCTTCGACGTCTGTTCACGTTATTTTCGATGTAACGCCGCCGCCACTGACATGACTTCATTGTTCACGTGAATGCTTCTACTAATTTACGACGGCTGCATCTTATTGCCGGCCTATTTCTGGTTTACAATGACCCGGCTATCTCTTGAGCGGACATCGGGTTTCGAAGACGGTTAATTAGTTCGAAAACCTTAATAAAGCTATTTGAAAGCTACTAATTGACCTTTCCAATTACATTTAGATAGGATATTTAAACGATTATTGCCAAGTAATGTTTTAATTATACTGGTGTCGTTGACGTATTTATTGTCACTCCTTGGTTTAGTTAAAGTATTAGAGTTATACATTTATCTAGAACAGTTTTGTCTGCTATAACTACGTTTCGCAGAATAATATCTGGATAAGCTATAAAAACAATTGTAGCTAAAATCAAAGATAGAGAGATATCTCTATCTTACTTTGAAGTTTTGAACTGAATCGATAGACGGAGACTATCTCCGTAGTTTTGTATTGTCGGTGTCGTGATTTATATTAATGCAAGCGAAAGTGCAGAACAAACAATTTTATTCATTAATGTCTGTGGACAATGAACAGTTGGATTCCCCCAGTCACGTCCGTGGTAGTGACTGGCATGAAGTGGGACACAATAGCCTTTTGGGGTGGCCACATCACATAAATTGTCTACGAGAGTGACAGCTATTAAATGAATACGGTTTTAATTATGACACACTCTTCCCTGAAATAGGGGAAAATAGAAAGTCCAAGGCTATCAATACCAGTTGAGACATTTTTCGAATCTTCTTTAACATTATCGAGTACTAGAGTACAGTCTTAACCTGGCGACCTGAAATTTTTTCTTCTTTTTAAGTAATTTAAAATGTGGCTAGACAGATGGTTTGTCTATGCCCATGCGCAAATGTCTCTAAAAAGCATTAATATTAACTGATAAGTGTTATAAGAATGACTTTGAAAAGTTAGCAAACATAACATGGCTGCCGAGCAAACAAAACTACAATTCATTACAAGTCGTATGTTTTATTATGCTTAAAAATGATTTTGTAAAAAACATTGATTTACGTTTCCTTTGTTTTAGGTAAGTGCTGCCAAGGGCTTGCAGTGACGCCATTGCTATGTATCCTTGAGCTCAACCCACGTGGCAAATCTAAGTACCAACATTAATATTCATAGAACATAGTTTATAATTCACAAGCCTTGTACTTCGAGTATTGTGTTTTAATAAGTACGCTGCTGTACTCTATCGTGTAAATGCTATACTGTGACTGTTCAAAATAAAATCATTCTTCTAGGTTTTTTAAACAAACTATTTTTGAAATGATACAACTTTTACGGATCTACCCGCGTTTATTTTACACATTACTTTTATTTAATTTTTAGTTAGTAGATAGATAAAAGTTGTTTCATTGCAACGTGTAGTGTTCGCGTAAACTTTTGAAAACAACACACTATTTTTGTTTGTTTTTGTGGTAATAAAGACACCTCAGTAGATGAGTAATGTGTTGATCGACCAAGGAGTTATCGTTCAAATCTATATCAGTAACAGAACCGATTTTAATACTACCATTGATCAATTACATGATCGAAAATTTGTCGAATTCAGGTTGCCAAACAAAATTTCAAAATATAAACCGAACCAGCTGAAAATATTTTTTTCTATAGTTTTCATTTAGTTTCATGTAATCTCATCATGCAATCTTATGTAAATAATTAAAACTTTAAAAAGGTGTTATTTTAATACCTAAAACGTCCTTTACGTGTTGGATATTTTTGACCACTATAGATGTTCACATCATTTTGATACTGGCTGTAAGTATGTACCTTCCATTATTAGTATAAAAAAAAAAAAACTTCAATTAAATTAAAGCTGAAGTTTAATGTATTTTTCAACATCAAATCTAAGCCTACGGCCGAAATAGTTTGTCTATAGCTTCAGTAACCACAATGCGTAAATAGAACAATCCAGGTTCTGTTCCCTATACTTTAATTTCCACAACAGGCCTTTGTTCGCGTTTACAAGCGGGTAACATTACACCTGGCCTCTGAGGTCAAAGTCAAAGTGTCCAGTACAAAACCCGTATATGGACCAGAGTTTTAAACGATTTAACGTCGAAGTTAATGGTCCATCGAGATTGATTCACCTTTATTACCCTTTATTATTATATTTTAGGACCTAGAGGTTCCGGGTTCAATTCCCAGCGGGGTGTACACAACCAGGTAAAGCTTGTTTGTCAGCCTGGCTAGCTACCACCATCTATCTAAATATGTCGCCATAACATCAATGTTTGTAGCATTGTTGTGTTCCGGCAGCTAGAGATAAGATATCCAGTGCCTCACTAGTTGAGGTTTCTGGATGAAGTGCGCTTTCACCAATTGGCCTTATCATCACTTAACATCAGGTGTGATCAAGGCACTGTGCTTACCCGTAAAATATTAAAAAAAATAAAACAATATAGATATATCACAATAGCATATTAAATTAATATTTAAGGGGTATAAACAATCAAAATCTTATTGAGGAATATGAAGAGTCGATGATGGCAGGATTTCTATCATTCATATCTATTTCTGCGGTCAATCAGCAGTGTACTGCATTGCTGTGTTCCGATTTGAGGGATATTATAAATTGACTATGCATATAGACATATTAACTAAGTAATCAGAGATGACAATTCATACATATACATTTCACGCCTGTCTCCCATAGAGGTAGGCAGAGATCACCTCTTGCTACGATTTTTACATAGTTACTGGTTCTTCTAGTCTCATTAATTTCTTCATACATACTCGCCGGCTTTAGGTACTCTTGGCCTGGCCTTTTGGTCTTCTCGATTCTCCCCGATTTGGTGAGTGCTTGTTATACCCATCTCGGAAGCGTCAGTAGTCTGGGGTGACCATGTGTGAGTATGCATGCATAACGGTAACAGTAAGTCATCATTGTCATCATCTCAGCCAAAAAAATAACGATACCCATTAGGACATTCATATTCCACACAAAGTAAAGTTATTTATTATTGTTTTGTTTGCATTTTCATATCCGAGCATGTTTGTGAAGTGCATAAGGAAGTTTTTAGTTAAACAAACAGTTCAACCTTTATCTATTAACCAACACGCGCGCGATAACTCTGTTGAAATATGAGATCCCACAGATACACAAAGTGATTTCACTAATTCACATTTCTCTTCAACATAAACAGTATTGTGTGGAAATATCGGATTGCTGATCAGAGTACCGTAACACTACAAATCCGCCTTAAAGTCTTTGTAATAATGTATATTATAGCAGTGAAACAGTTCTGGTTTACAAATAACTGTCGTTCACGGTAACATAATACTTCCGATATAAGGTCTGGCTTTGTAATAAAAGGGATTATACAAAAGATTCGCGAATACACCATGAAAGGTGTTTTTGCTGAAATGTCCTTGATCATTGTTGATTTCTATTGTTGAATGAATCATGAATGGGTTCAACCGAAGACCGTGAAGAGGCTATTCGTACCAGGAAGCAGTGCGAACAGATTTTTTTCTCGATTTTAATAAATACAATTAAGGCATGGTTTAACGCTTAAAAACTTCAAGAACACGTTCACGTTTCGGACACGTTCAATATTTCTTGTTGAAATCTTATTTTTTTTCGAGCCAGATCCATGCCGTATTTATTAAAATAACAACTATTTTCTGATTCATAAATTCTAAAAAGAAGTTAATGGTAGAAAGATAAAAAAGATAATGGACAAAATTTGCCCAATAAGAAAGGGAAAGTAGGGGGAACAGGTAATCAAAAGATTAAAACAGAATAAAAACAACAGAAAAACTAAAAATGTCACTGAATCAAAAGTTATAAGAAAAAAAAGCTTAATACGAAACAGGAGGTCTACTCTAATTCAAACGAAAACGAAATTTCAACGAATATTCGCTTTTTTGTTACCACGGTTCTATTAGTTTCGAAATTTAGTCCGCCCGCAAATTGTTTGACATTTAGAGTTTCTAAACCTACTCTAATTCACAAAAGTTGCAAACGAACATTTTAATTTGACAGATGATTGTTCGGAATTATAACCTCAAATTGACGAAACCAATAGTGTTACCTTTTGACTTTCGTAAGTGTGAATTGTATTGAAAATTTTATAGTAATCGGTTCAAGAATGATTCTAATGGTTATGCGTGAAGAACGTTTAGAGCGTAGAAGGAACCGGCATCGCTTGCGCAATCAATTAAATATTAACGTAATTCCCGACTTAGAGTTTGTAGGAAATTACAGACTTAGTCGGCAATTATTTGAAGAATTGTGCCAAGATATAGTGCCTCTATTACCTAGGTAGTTGAAAAGATACACAAAGATTCTTATGATTTATTTATTTAATTTATTTAATAGGACAACCAACAAAATTAACACAAATACAAGCAAAATTGTTTTCGTATAAAAATGGACTTTTGCTGAGTGTCATCTTACTTATAGGCTGCCACGGTGTGCGATGTGGACTAAAATATATTATTGAAATACTATATACTATTTGAATTGTATGTTTAGCTTTATAGCATGAATGTTACAAGAAACGCTTAATAAATCACATGATAAATGTAAAATTTTAAAAGAAAGCAAACAAGTTTAATAAAATTAAGTTGAAGTAAATAACGCAGTTACCGGTAACGACTTTTAAAAAAAACCTACTCACTTTAATCATTCCATTCGTCTATGGATTCGAACTTCTTGTGCGTATTCGAAAAAGATATAGGGTAGGGTCTGTGACGAAAATTCGTTTAAATTTTGCAAAGTGAATTTTTTTGCTTTGCAAAGTGGGATGTCAACCAGGTAAGGGTGGTAGCCAGCCGTACGTCTGGATTCCCGATGTTAAAATGGGGAAGGTAGAATGAGCTCAAGCAGCTCAACAGCACAGATTCTAGATTTAAAGATAGATGTTTCGACATATTCCAAGAAGAACTTAAACGCGTCGAGTACATCCATATACAATAATAAGCGGCTACTAATTTTAAAATGAGCTGTAATTTAATATAAAAATTTCGCCTCAACATGATACTGAAATATGAAGATGCATCTTTGCGGTATCTCTTTGCGAATAATTTGTAGGTAGCCGTATGCGCATAAATAAATTCGAAGAAGCTTCGTACGATTCGCAGTACGTAAATCAGAATTCTCTCCGACCCTATTAGAGGCAGACAATACGCAAAACGGAAAGCGGTAAAACTTATTTTCTTTTTGCGTTTCAATATTTAGAAGTTCGTTTTGAAATGTCACTTCGACTGATTTACTGACTTTGATAACTGATTATAGTTGATTTTTTTATTATTTTGATTTTGGATATTCACAATGTTATAAATTATAGTAACAAGATAAAATTTTACTAGAAAAAACTTTCAGATCAATCCGTCAACAGGAAGGGGGTCAAATTTCAATTACTATATTTGACCCAACCAAATAAACAAAGGGGGCACGCTAAATAAAACCGCTTAAAAAAAACAACTAGCCTCAGGAAGCTCGAGTGGGAATCGAACCCACGACCTTTTGATAGACGGTCCATTGCTCTGACCGCTGAACTACTGAAGCCCTTGTAAAATTTTAGCTTTTTCTAGTTAAATTTAGATTACAACGTTAGTATAATATGAATTTAAATCATAATATGGATAGATTTTGTTTTTTTTATGCTCAAATTGTTGTTATAGGTCATACTCAAATAGCTAGCCTGTTTACGAACTACCACCAGCCAAACCGAGTACCCGTTAGGAATTGAACTCGGGAGTTTTGGGTCTGATACCTTTTCAATTCAATTTAAAATCATTTATTCAGTTTAGGCTACAAGTAGTTCTTGTGAATGTCACTACGCCATTGGTTCGTAAGTCTACTCTGGGCGGTAGTACTTGTACTGAGAAGAACCGGCAAGAAACGCAGCAACTGTCAAGCTCTTTTCTCACATACAGCGTCAAAAATATTGGAATCATATCACCCTTCAAAGTCAAAGTCAAAGTGTTTATTGCGATTCATGAATGTTGGACAAGGTAGTGTCATTAATAATACAGTACATCATGTTACCCATTTGGGCATAGCATTGCATTTTAGCGTGGACGTGTAATGGATATGCAGACAAATTAAATTTAAATTAGATGAAATTGAAACAAAAGCACAATAATTATGAAGGTTCATAAAAACAAAAGAAAATCAAACAAAACTATCATTGAAATATTCATTCAAGTTGTAATAGCAATTTTTTTTTAATAATTGTTTTATTGTTTTAAGATATATATTAATATCTGTTTCCATTCTCAGTTCGACCGGCAGGTGGTTGTAAATTTTTATTGCGGTGCAGTAAGGACCAGAGCTGTACATTGTCATGCAGCTTTGCGGTATTTTGTATTTATTTAGGTTGATTTTCCTAGGCATGTGCGATAGGATAGGTTTCGCGGCCTCAAAGATTTCAGGGTTTTTGATTACAAATTTACACATTTCAAAAATGTACATAGAGACAAGGCTCATATTTTTAATTTAATAAAGTGTGGTTTGCACGTGTCCATACCATCGACATTGACTACAATTCGAATGCATTTTTTTTGAAGTATGAAGAGATCTCTGGCATTCGTGCTGTTTCCCCAAAGTATGATGCCGTAATTCAACCATGAGTTAATATGCTGCGATTGCTGTTTTTTGGTTTGTACTCAATTTCAGCTCATACAGTGCATACGTAAACCGTGACAACTTTGATTTTAGCTTATCTATGTGATTTTTCCAATTTAAGTGAGAGTCAATTTCTAGTCCTAATAACGAGCATACATTTACTTTTTCTAATTTAGTGCCACCAATTTTTAAATTTACATTTAGAGATGATTTTTGGTACGGTCTGAATTCGATTAATTTAGTTTTTTGTGTAATTTATTATTATGTTTAAGTTCCTTTAACCAGTTTGTAATATTTGTAAATGTTGTTTTTAACTCTGCATTTAATTGGCTTGTATTTTCAAATTTGTGTAGTACTGATACATCAGCAAAAAGGACGCACGGCCAGAAGATGAGAACGCTCGGTTAAATAAATATAATGCGTTCAACATAGTCGCATATGTGGTCACGGATAATAAGTATTAAGTATAGCCCTTTCCGACTTTTGAAGAGGAATTTCTTTGTGATTGGTCCTATAAACGAATGTGATCAAGTGACTGGCATTTAAGTAGGCATTGTACTCCGCATTACTTTGGAGACTTATCGTAAGAGAACCACTTAATAATCTGTCAAGGGTCTCAATGGCCTAAATAAATAAATAAATGATTTATTTCTCACTCCCGTCCCGAATATTAAAGGGATCTTTTTTATATATGAATAGGGAAACGGTTGGCCTCACATGATGGTAAGTAAAGATAGTTCAGATGGTACCTACCTTTCAGTAAATTTCATAACATAATTTACATAATTATTATTTCTTTCCACAACTAATTAGCCTATATACTGTCCCACTGCTGGACAAAGACCTCCATCATTGAGATCAACTCTACATCTGATCAACATTTGATGAGTAATGACTTAGTCGCTTGCTAAACATAATTTGTCCGACCCGCGAATTGAATGAATGAATGAATGATTGAGTATATTTATTTATTTTTCTCTAACAAAGGGTAACTTAAAACTAATACAGATTTCTAGTCCACTTAATGAACCCGACTTGTGAAAGACTGGTGTCTGAGTTAGGTTAATTAACAACTTGTATTACAGGTCACTCGGGAATTTAACCTAGGACCTTCGGATAACAGTTCGAGCGCTTTGCTACGTGGTCACTGAAGCATCTTTAAAGACTATAGTAATATTTTCTTGTCCCATTTCACTTGAACGATGCTGTACATAGTGTACATAGTACTACTACAATGCAATGTGTGGCCCACTTTACGCATCAGAACACTTTTATTACGTCACGTGCTCATCTTATTCGATACTCGTGTCTCTTCACAGAGTTTATCGACTGTGATCCGTTGCTAATATTTACTATTATTGCCTAATTTTTCGATAAATTTGGATAAAATGCATATATGTTGGTGCCATTATTTGTATGAATTATTATTTATTACAATACAAATAAAATGTTAAACATCCAACATCTTTAATAATTTAGTTAATAGCTTATTTATATATAGGTTCTGTAAATACAGAGGGCGTGGTGACATATACATTGTAGTGATGAGTTGATTTCAATGATTGAGGCCTTTGGGACAGTTATAGGCTATGAGAGTGAGTTAAATGCAACATGTTATCAGTAGGTAATATACCTATATTAGGCAGTTGCTAGTATAATATACCTATATTATACTAGCGACTGCCCCCGCAACAGAATTTTAAAATTTCCGGTCCAAATTCGTTGTTTAACATTATAAAAAGGACCGACAAATTCGGGGTTTTTGAGGTGGGAGTTTTTGTGTAAGTCATCCATCAGCGTGACTTTTGTTTTTCTAGAGGAAGAATAACTTTGATCATCGAATTAACAGATTTGTTAGCACTTACCGAAATCGAGTAAGTAGGTTTACGAAGTGATCTTAAACTCCGCATGTTGCCGAAATGTTTCTCTTTCAAATCACCCACGTTTGTTTATAGCTTAAGTGTGTTAACGATTTGAAATCTAGGCGTGGGATGTACTACAAATACCAAAGGTTTTCTTCGTTAATTCTTTTCTTTATATTTTATAAGAATTTTCACAATATCTATAGTGGCGACGATTTTTAAGCTAAAATGTTGGTCTATTTTGTGTTTGAAACATTTTTATGCATATCTGTGATCATAAATAAGTGTAAGATCTTTAAATAAATAAAATTATTAATTAGCGAAGCCCTACCTCATTATTAATTAGCGAACCACATCTGTCACTACTAATTAATAATACGTTAGTAGTAAATTTCGGGTGAAGAGCGCTTCCTAATTCGGCTTTATAGTATATCAGCTTAATTGAATGTGTTATGTTTTCTAACAAACAAAGCAGATTGACATGATTCAAGATTTTCATATAAAATCCGGAAGAATGACATTGCGCCGACGCTAACGCTCAGCCACTTTTTCATTATGTTCCTCGCGTCACGTTAACGTCACGTTAATGTCACGTCATCGTATCGTACCCTAGACAAACTTCAACGTCCTAATTCTCTCAAACTATTAAGTAAATTAATCAGTAATACAAAGGTTTTATTTAAAGATGAATTAAAGTTTACTTAATGGTTTCAAATAATAAATTAGATTAGGTTTGTATGGTACACCGAAATGGTCTGGTGGAAATGTGGAATGGCTCATAAATTATACAGCACAGCCGGCACGCAATATTCTAATTTTCCTTTTGCATCATCAGGTGAGATGTCTCGCCTCACTCTTACCAATAAAAAGTAGGTGTAGTTACAGTTGAGTTTGAGTTGCAACACCGGTGGGCGCCGGGTGACGTTCCGTAAGTATGTGGCGCTGCGCCCTCCGTTCTTAGTACTCTCCCGCCGTTAAGTTCCAAGAACGCCTCTGATCGATTCCTGGAAATATTTATCAATCAGCTTACGGTGACGGCTATTAGATTTGAGCTAGAGTGCTGAGTGCGACTTTAAATCGCCATTCGAACACGTTAACGATAGCTAGAATTGTGTGCTAAAATTACAACTAATCAGTCACCAGGAAGGCTTTTCTCTTTTGAGAGAGTTTGATGTTGACTGCAGGTGGCCTTTTTTACGAACCGATGATGGCATAGCGACATTTACAAGAGCTACTTGTAACCTAAACTGAATAAATGATTTTGAATTTGAATTTGAATTTGAAACAAAATTGAATGGTGAATATGAGTTCTACGTATTCAGCATACCCAGGCATACTGCACTTTTCAATCTGGTCACGCAGTCAGTTAAAATAGATATGTTGAAATGGTCTGTCGGTTCTGGTGTTCTAAAAGTAATAATTTATTTAAGACACCGAGCTAAAAATAGGTTTTACTTTCGGAACAGTTGCGTACACTATGATCAAGAATGTACCTACTCTAAATATACTATAGTTAATTTCTTTTTTTTTTATAAAAATAGGTGTTCGCGTAAGCGAACGTAATCTATACGTAAGTATAGGTTAGTATTTTCTCAAGCAAAGTATTTCGGAAGCAGCTACAAAGCGGAGTAGTGTGTTGAAATAATGACTCAGGTAATCGTAAACACATTCGAGTACTTATCACAATCTATTTCAGTGTAAGCGTAAATAAAATAGTACACACCTTGTACACCATAGCTAGTACGAGTATATAAACAGTATAACGATGCTATGATGTATAACTACCAATATCTATTACCAAAGGCTAAAATACTTTCTTTACAATACACAAGTGTAGATCTGTAGGTATATTATGTTTCTTGTTTTATGTCTAAAACTATGTTACAGATAATAATCAAATATTTTTTTTATGTGCGGTATATGGTCAATAGGCCCCTTATTCTAACTGAGAGCATTATCCGCTTTTCTAGTGCTAAATTAAGGATTTTTTTTTACTACAGAACCCAGCCTTCGCCTGCGTCTCACCTCGCCGGATACTGTAACTTGGATTGAACTATTTAATTTCCCCCGTGTTTGTCATGGTCCACTTGGAGGAAAGTGGCTGTCCGTTATAAACGACATCGCGACACACCGACACGCTCGGGGGACGATCGGCATCACTACTTACTGACAATCTTTATTATCATTTAATACTATCGCATTGACTATGCTGTTCTAGGACGTGAAATGAATGTATCAGCCGCCTAACTTCCCGCAGGCGTGATTTGTATCCGTAATACCATTTTATCAACAGCAACTAGAACAGTCGCGTTGCAATTGTACAATTAACAACTGGTTGCTATTTTCGGTAATAAGCCCGCCGTGTATGTCGTCAGGACCGACTATGGGGCAAGGGTTCCAAGATGCTCTCACGTCAGGCGATCGGCTTGCAACCTATATCACTGCTTTCATCTATTTCACCTCGGAGCTCTACTTTGTTTATACTAACCCAGAATCCTTAACTACTGAGGAACCACAGTCCACTTGGTGCAAAGTGGTTAAACAGAATCAGGAGGCAGGCAGTAAGAACAGTCATAGAATCAGTCCAAGCGCATCTGTTGCGCAGTGTCCGTTAGAGGTTGTCTATGTGTGCGTTGCTCGAGCGCGGTAGGAATAAAGCTTACTTTCTAGGGTCTCTTTATGTGGTTTAGTAGACTTAATTCACCTGGCTGATATCACTTGGGCGCATTAAGTCTACCAAATAGTATAATTAATTCAGCTAGGTTAATTCAGTGCACCCTTAAGTAACCTTAATACACCCAAGCGAAAAAAAAAATATATAAAAATAAATGTCAACGAGGTCGAAAATAGCTTGCACTTGTTTTTTTTCACTACAGATCACTAGAAATTGTTTTCCTACCTTCACTTATTTTCCCGACATTCATTTGTTTTTCCGAAATTCGAATAAATTGTATTTTTATTAAAATTGGTAAAAATTCTCTAAAGGTTAACGTTTTCCTTCAGTAGATTTAATTCACCCATTTGCAGGTGAATTAAGTATACTATTTGGTAGACTTAATACACCCAGGTGATATCAGCCAGGTGAATTAAATCTACTAAACCCTTTATGTTGTGGTGGTTATCCGTTAATACGTCACGCCACGGCTCCGATACGCACGGCGGACTATTGGGAGGTGCACGATCGGTATAACGTATAACAATCGCTCTTTATTATTTCGTCGCTGAATGGAACTCGTCTCGCTGGGTCACTGATTCTTGATCGGCACAGACGTGGTCGGATTCACTCAAGATGAGTTTTTGCTGCTGTTTGACTTCTATCGCCTTCTATTGTGGTTGGCGAGAAACTAAAGGTTCCTCAAGCTATAGTGATAGAGCATCCTCAGAGGGTTCCTAAAGGGAATGGCATCGCATGGCAGACGTGTCCTCGTCTCCTATTTATTTTAAACTTTTTATTCCAACATGATCGGGGACTTTAGTATTATCCTCTTTTATGCTAGTTCTCTGTATTTCTCTTCTCGCACTTTCATTCAACATACTTCATACAACATACTACATATTCAACACATTCATCCATCTTCTTTCATTCCAAGCAGTGGGTGTTCGCTTTTTAATATTTCTTATAGTCTAACTAGTTTTTCTTTATTAATACTTATATTTAATTAATGTAATTTGCAGGGTTAATGAATTCTTCAGAGAAGGCTTTTTTGATGTGTAACATCTTTCCTCTCGCTGTCTTGCAATTTGTGGGAGTGATTTCGTGAAATGGGACGGAAGTGTGTATCAGTGTAACCCTAAAATCGATATTATGAACTTGACATATTATCATTATATGTGACGTGATATTGTGTCATTTGACTATCAAAGGTCATTTTGATATGTGAAATTAAGTTACAGTGTTGTGTATAAAGTTTAGTGTCATGTTAATTAATTTATATGCGTAAACTATATTAATAAATATTTACTGTTGATTTTAAGTCTAATAAAGTGCAGATCATTGATAAAAATCCAAGTAAGTACGAGTAGTAATGAATAATTATTCGAAAAAAACATTTCAGTATTTAGCTTTTAAAAATTTTTTCTGTCACTGCTTAATGGAAACGTTTCCGTATTTTTTCAGAACAAAATGTTAAAATTGCTTATTTCGCTCGCTTTCTATATATACAATTTGTGGGAGTGATTTCGTGAAATGTGAAGGAAGTGTAAGTAACAGTGTGACGAAAGTGTAAGAAGTCGGGGAAGCGCACGAGCGCGTGCCATTTTTCAAATTTAAAATCAATATTATGAACGTGTGTGAATGAATGTGTCATTTGACTATCAAAGGTCAGTTTGATATGTCAAATGTCTTCTAATGAGAATTTACTGCATTTATTTTATAGTTATAAATTGATGTAATACCTGACCCATTTTTTTCAGAATTATAATGTTAAAATTGCTTATTATTAAGGTGAGATGCAAAAATGTTACACATCATATGCGACTACTATAAAGCTCGCTCGTTTTTTTTATTCTTAGAGTATGGGAGGACCTTACATGTTTCAGAGTATATTGTTATGTTTAGCTTAAAATTATACGACATTTCCTATTTTGGGGTAACTTTATATTGTAACATACATTTACTTATTTATTTATCTTATTTACACCCCGCGGAGAATCTAACAGAGCACGCGTCCCCTATTAGATTCTCCGCTGGGCGATCGGACCGGAATCGAGAGCGGAATTAACTAACTAACTAACCGCGGCATCGGCACAGGCTGCTTTATTAACGCTGGTTAGTGAAATTATTTGTTAGTAGTGTTCTAGTAGTAATTAACTTATATGTTATCCCACTGTTGGGCCAAAACATCCATCATTACATAAAGCTATGATTGATGGGACCGGGAAGACACGATCGGTATAACGAATACCTAACAATCGGTCTTTATTATTTCGCCGTTGAATGGAAGTCGTCTCGCTGGGTCACTGATTATTTTTGATACCGACAGTCGTGGACGGACTCACGCAGAGTGTTCAGTGCGAGTTTGAGATGATTTTTGTGAATTGGGAAAGATGATTTGATGATGATGAAGTTATAACTTCAGTAACTGTTATATCGTTAAATCGTTAGTGCTAAACCTTTCATTATTTTTTTATTTATACTGTAGGTAACAAAAGAGTTATTTTGAAAATTTTTAGGTAGGTAAAAATATATTTAAATAGTATTTAATAGTTATTTTTTATTAGATAGATAAACGTTTTATTCGAGGAAATTCTCATCATGAGGTATGGATATCAACCAGTATTGCCCGGCGCTGGGATCGGTCAACCACCACGATATCAGGTTTATTAGCGATAATAGTCCTGTCCGTAATGAAAGAGCGATCCCAGTTGCATGACCATTTTCGTGTACAGGCGCAGGTGCATATTTATAGTACGGCACCTCCGATTCAACAAGGCCATATCCAAGAGCAAGTTGCTGGTGAATTATTCTGGCTACTTGGTTGTGTCTGTGCGAATACTCTCCGTTAGCAAGATGAGAACAACCAGAATAATATGTCGGAGTGATTCTCCTGGACGGCGGTATGCCCGACAGATGTCGACCGTACCGTCCCTCATAATATATTTCCGGTAGTTATTCGTCTTGATAACTTCATCTTCAATGGCACAGACAAAACCTTCGGTTTCCCCAAAGAGGTCACCGAAACATAGCCAGTTCACCGAGGCAGTCATTATTATTATTATTATTTAGCTTCATTTATAAAGTACAGATTATTCTAGTATGTTTTAATAGTTTCACCTCTGATCTTACAGTTTATTAGCTCTCTCCATCTGACTGGTTGTCGGGAAGAAATCGCTTGAAAACGATAAGACCGCCAAATTGTAACTTTGTAAATTATTTATTTTTTGATCATGTTTATGTTTTATAGGGTTGCAACAAAAGTACTATCTATCTACCTATCTATTTTAATTCGCAGACTCTCAACTTATTAAATACAAAACGTTTAGGTTTTCTTATATACATGGCACTGTTTACTAAATCATCGTATGTGTCATTGCGGAGACGTTACTGACGCTATACAAAGCTATCTGCGCTATTCAATCTTTACCTCCCATAACTTGTCTTGCGCGTTCCGACACAGCTGTGTTTAATAAACAGATACCCGTTGATATACAACCGTCGATAACCGATATATGACAATGTTTCAAATAAATCGCGACGACACAGCCAGTCTCACTCTGCAACAACTTATAGCGGAGATACTGCGCTCCGTACTTGGCTATCAGATCTGTGACAGCGCATGTCGGTCGTCTAATAAGTTATCCTGCGTCATTCCATGCGGATGCTTTTAATAAACAGTTGAGTACTTCATCCTTAAAATGTTATAAAACTAATAAATATGTAAGATAGTGTCTTAATCTTATCTTATCTTCTTATCTTAGTGGGGCCTGCCAAGGTTTCCCTCTTGCAGTAACACCTCGACCCATCGGGATCTTTTGTGCAACCCCATCCTTTCACTCTTCCTCCTCTGTGAAGACAGAGGCCATAAGTTTGGCAACGTCCTTAAGAGCGAAGAGCCTGAAGTCCTCCGGTTTCGGATAGGCCGACCCCCGGAGTCCCATTCTTTTCCTAGCCACAGAGTCGCAGTCACACAGTAGGTGCTGCATCGACTCCGTTTCCTCTCCACACGCCCTACACAAACTATTTGTTGAAAGGTGCATTCTGTGAAGCATTTGTTTTGTGGCATAGTGCCCTGTCAAGGCACCGATGGTTAATCGGTTAATTCTACCGCCTCCGCATATGAACTTACTCCGTTCTAAGGCGTTTTCGCCAAGGAAGGATATGGAGTGTTTCATACCCGGCTGCTCCTTCCATTCGATGCCGTGCCTGTTTTCGATGTAATCTTATAAGGCCTTGTTAATGGTACTTGGTGCAAGTGCCACAAACGGCTCAGGACCAATGAGCTGGGTCTCCGAGCCTTTCCTGGCAAGCGCATCCGCCATCTCGTTACCGTGGATTCCCATATGGCCTGGGACCCAGATCAATCGCACCTTGTTATGTCTACCTAGCTTGTTTAGAGCTTTTGTGGTTTCTAGAACAAGGCCAGAGTCGATTCTGGGCGATATGAGTGACTTGAGCGCTGATATTTCGCTTTTTCATAGCTAACTCTATATTCTGCTTTGCGCATAGGAGAATTGCGAAAGTTTCTGCTTGGTAAACAGTAGCAAAATTTCCCATGCTTTGACTATGCTTGAAGTCATTATTATAGACGCCTGCCCCTGTGCCCGACTTCATTTTTGATCCATCGGTATGCCAGATTTGGTCTTTCTCCGGAGACGGTGGCCCTTGTTTCCATTCGTCCCTGGTTGGAACATAAACTTTGAATTTCTTTTCGAACATGAATATGGGGGATATTTTATCGCACCCCATTTCCATGACCCTGTCAGGAATATCACTTGGATCCCCTTTTGTGTGTCTGGTCATAGGTTTAGATGCGTCCCATAGTCCGGCCACCTTACAAGTGTGTAGTGTCTTAATAATCTTGGGCTGTATTATATTTATAAATACATATAGGTATATGATTAATTTATTACATTAAATAGGTATTAAATATATTTAGTACATTAAATCGCTTACAGTAAAAGGTCTATGTGTTTGATAACCTTTATGCAAGGTGTTTTCTTATTAATATATTATTTTCTTTCTCCTAAATATAATATCCTCAATCATATTTTAAATTTAGTAAGGTACTTTGTAGCAAGATATTTATTGTGTGAATTACATACCTACATACCTACCTACATAGTTTAGGTCTTAAGCGTTGTGACTCGCTCTGCTATAACTTGAGTACTCATGCCAGCCATACCAAGCTATCTGTGACAGCGCACGTCCCATAAATCGTCCCGCGAGAATTATTGACACGTGTGTGCGCCACGACAGACGGAAAATGTCCTGTCATATGCCAGGAAACTATTTAGGGTTGTTATGTTAACCATTTATGAAAGTATGTCAAGCAATATCACAAGCCTTTAAGAGTTCTTCTGTTAAGTAAAAGAAGCACCCTTTTGTTCATAAAAGAAGATCGTTTTTCACTCCAGTTATTAAATTAAAGTGTTAGGGTCAAAGTCACTGGAAAATGCAAATTTTAAATAATAATTATGTGTTTTGCTGTCAACTTTGACTGTTAAACAGTACAATTATTTTTCTTTTTAACGTATTTAAATAAAAGCTTGTTTTTTAAAAAGGGTTTTTACTTCATCATTTAGCTCATCATCTATCATCATTTAATCCAGAGATCAAGAAAAAAGAGATGATGAGGAGAGGATAAGAGAGTAGGCCCCCTGTCTACATGTGCCTGCCCCGCCAATACAGTGACAACAAAAAGTCATTAAAACAAAAGACGTTGGAAAAAAGCGCTCATGGTAATGTCGCAGCGCGTTCAAAATTTGAATACAACTGACGGGGCGTGAGTGCGGCGTAATTGTGCCCGGTTCAATTTAGAATTTTGATTGCTTGTCCTTCCATTGTTTTACACGCTTTTGTTGTTGGCGGCTGGCGCTCAACGATTAAATGAAGTTGACTGTGCGCTTTCGTTGTGTCGTCGTTTGTTTTATTTCTCTTCGTTAGGTAATGCGTTTACAACTCCTGCCGAATGAAAGGCTTAGTATACTGTTATATAGTTTCACTTTTATTTTATTTACAGAGGTATTTGGTACATAAACTGATTGTTATTTGCTTGTCCATTATACCATTTATCCAAAATGTATGTATGGTAAATGGTTGTGGGCATACCTACTAACGAAGGTTTCTGAGTTGCTAAGCCCGGACGTTCACGCGAAAAAAATGCGAGGATTTAATTATTATGAAACAGTAATCTCTAGATATTATTACAACTACCTACTGGGTGCAAAAATATCACAGTACTAAGTATAAAGTCAATAAAACCTTTTTCCGGAATTTCAAAATTTATTATTAAGCTCACTGGAATTGAATATACTCCATATTTGCCGGTGCAAATTTACGACCGCTAGTAGAACTACCCGGTCGATATTGAGGTGTGTGCAGCCATAAACCAAACAATGCACAGACCTATTTAACGCTAAACTATTAACTTTACGATCTAATAAAGTTTTGTACAAAAGTAATATTTTTAAGTGAGTTGTGTTTGTAATTGTACAAGCCGAGTAAAAAAAAGTAGAAATAAAAAATAAGATATAGTATCCGCAAATAGTTCTGTAAAGCTAGGTACCTATTATTTAAAAAAAAAACGGAATTTCAGTAATAAATTCCTTTCTTTAGATAATATTATAATCACATAAAGAAAAGAAAATATTTAATTAAACACGTTCTAGGGCATCCTTCTTGTCGAGTAGATTAACACCCCAAGTCTCCCTGTGACCACTAACGAACCCAGAAATTGATAAAAGGTGAAACGCAATTAAATCCACACAGAGTGTTTAATTGTAATAACCTGAAATGTTAATTAATATTCGTTTCATATTGATACATATGTACCTACAAGACAAAGTTCTAAGCGGGTGGTCGCTCCAATCGAAACGTGAAATAAACTCCATAGGTAATAGACAACGGTTCACTAAGTCATCTAAACGACCAATCGATTTACATATCCCTTTGATCGATACCATATTGATATTCGCGATAGACGCAAGCAATATTTCACGACGCGTGACCGGACGCCACTGTGTGTCACTCACTCACTCACTCGTACACTTCCTATCTTGTCATAAGTTGCATATGAGTAAGCTTTTTAATACAATAGTCACGTGCCTAACATACTGAAGGTTCAGGGTTAACTATCGATATTTTTGTCGAAATAGATAGCAAAATTAAATCTTAACTTCAAATCATCAGTAGCTACCGGGAAGATCGGGTTAATCGTGCTTCCCAATCTCCATCACCATCTTATAGTACTCGGGTCCCACTCACCTAAAGCAAGTCGTCTTTTGATCTGTTTTTTTAAGTCGCTCATGAGCGACTTAAAAAATCACTAAAAAATAAATAATTATAATTTAAAGTTTTTTTCTCAGATAGCATGCTTAAAATTTATAGAAAAAGTTTACATGTTTGGTAACGCTACGTTGTTCAAGTGCGTACGCGAAGTTAATTTGTCGGACAAATACACACTCACACACACTTCTCTCGCCATGTCGATAACGACTGTTGTCGGCCTAAATCGCGACACCGAACTCGACCGGTTCCTTTGTAAGCCGGCTATGGTGATCGACATCGATAAATACCAGATTCTACCCACCATGTGACTTTACAATAGATTACAATGCACAATGCACACTGAACTTGTTGGATTGATGGTAAATATTAGTTTCTGCCATAATCTGGGGAGTTATTTTATTTTATTGGGTTCACCTTAGCCGTCTTTTATTAACAAGCTAGCGATCGAGATTGATATGCGTAATCTTCACAATGCCTGATTTTTGGATGGGTTACCAATTTAATTAAGCTACTCTATGTCACGAATGAGCAAGATATGTAAAGGTTTTGGTGCCGGCTGGTGTCGTACATACTAATTACTATCAATACAATCAATCAATACCACAATAAATGACAAGTAAGTAAGTGACAAGATGTACCTAGTGTTGAGCTCAGCTGATTTAAATGATTCTAGATTGGAACAATAATGTTTTCTTTTTCTGTTTCATAGAATAGTAATTTTTAAGGTTGCCAACCTATTTTGAGTGTTAACTTTTTTCCGCCATTTTATCATAGATCAAAGATCACGTAAGTACACACGCCTGCACATCAACCTTAAACATAAAGTTCAAAGTCTATTAAGGAAATTTGCCAGTTTGTGGTAGGTTGATGTGCAGGCGTCTGTACCTATTCCGTTTCACGTAATAGGTAGTAAACCTTTTTGTAACCTCATTGATTAACCTGATCGCTTCTCTAAGCGTACGTAAACATACTTACACCGGTCAAACATTTGTTCAGAACTCGCCAAATAAGGTCGTTGGAGTGGTTGACGCCTGCTGCAACGGGCCAGTTATCAATTAAGCATTACGTCCATGCTAATGCCGCGCCACTCAGCCATCCAGCAGGTTTCGCTGTGTAGCATTATGTGGCACAACTGACGTGTCGCACTCAGTTTATCGTTTAAAGTACAGACGAGATTGGTATTTGTCGAAACCTCTTAGTTGTATTCCTTGTCATTATAAGATTCATCATTATCATCATCAGCTCATTTTATGTCCCCACTGCTGGGGCACGAGCCTTCCCTATGGACAGTGTATTGTCAGTTACGTTTAATTTCATTAAAACAATTAAAAACTTTTGTGAGAGAGTTTTTTGATTGTCTCTGCATTTTCATCTTCACCGGGCTTTAATTTTAATTTCGTTATAGCACAATGAAGCATAATATAGCATAATATACCTATTGGCTATATTAATATACACTTTCAGTAAAAGATGCGCCTTATGAACCGGTTGATAAAAAGTACGTGCCAACTATAATGTTGGAAGCCTTCCACCAACAAAACGGTTCATGTCTAGGCGTCCTAAGCACGTCCTAGATGACCCCGACGATCCCATAACGGTTGCGAACGCCCCCCCGCCCGATCCTCTAAATGACAGCACACATTTACAGAATACACTAAACATGCACACCAGTTTAGGCCCAAGACACCGTACTCGTAGAACAAGGGTACGAAGAACCGGTTCACACTCGCTCTACACCAGGTACAGACATGTACCTGGTCGGTTCTCTCCTCCTCCACGGCCCGGTCAACCCGAGCCGAGGTCCGTGCCTTTAGAGGCGCCCTCGGGTTGCTCCGCTCCCCGATCCGATTCGAACCCTTCGGAGAATCTAGTAGGGCACGGGGACGCGCACTTGTGCGCGATGCCGTTCCCTCTAGATAACCTCTGAAGGTGATTCGTTTCACACGGCTTGAGGGACCCTTTACGTTCCTCGCCGCCCCCAAAAAGCCCGGTAAAGCTGAAAATGCCGCAGCGGCAATCAGCAATCTCTCTCAAAAAAAAAAAACAAAAAAAAAAAAAAAAGTACGTGGATCTAGCATGGTACATGGTTTATGACGTTGTTAGAGCAATTTCTGCAGTGTTCAATGAAATCATCATTATTCGCGGCTACTTCCCGCAGTTGGCCTTAAGTAAATGATAACTTTTTCAACTAATTTAATTGGCTAAACAGCTTCATGTTGTTAAGTTTACGGTTTAACTGTAGCTTCCATGAATTGTTAAACGATATAAAAATAATTTATTCGGTGTCACTCATTAATACCTAAATAAATATTTAAAAAAAAATAGTAAGAATCATAATATGGTAATGTAAATTTGTTGGCATGAATCGTAATTTTTTTTATATACCCCATAACGGGAGGATGCCATATTTTTACTTAACAATGAATAAAGCTACAGTTCTACAGGGATACCAAACAAATAACTAATAATTTGACGACCTCCGTAGCCGAGTGGCTTGCACGCCGGACTTTGGGCGGCGCTAACTCTGAGGTCCCGGGTTCGATTCCCGGTCGGGTCAATGACGAAAACGAACTTTTCGATATTGTGTCGGATCTGGGTGGTTGTGGTACCGTCGTTGTTTCTGATTTCCATGAAACGAATGCTTTAGCTACTTACCTTGGGATCAGAACAATGTATGTGATGTTGTCTCATATTATTTTAATTAGATTTTTCTTTTAATATAAAATCATTATACGTAAAAAGAAGTACAGTTACAAATATACGACTTCGTGCTATACTAAGTGAGTTGAGTGAAACTATTACCTAGAATCAATCATAAGGCTGATCATAAAATTACAATTAAGATAACTTGGCATCAATATGATATACCTTTGTCCAATAATGAGCACTATACTTTTATGCCGTATTCATGTTAGAAAGTTTTTTATGTAAATGCGTGTAAGTAATATGAAATGAACGACTTTAATAAAGTAAGATAGTCACAAATTAGTTTTATAGATGTTTTTATAACGTCAAGAAGCTGTAAAAAAGTTCATATCAATATCAATTAAGTATTGGCTCATAATATTACACCGAAATAAATCATTGCGTCACGTAACAGTGAAATCAGTTTTTAAAGTAGGTACTTAATTAAATATTTATAAAAATTATAAAATACTGATTCGAACCTGGGTCTTCCTGGGTCGGGTGGGTGATTAATTCTTTCACTGTATTTTATAAATTTTATAAATATTTAATTTAGCTTCAGTGCAGCAATTAGCACTTAAAAAAAAAGTAAAATTTACTATATCGTTGTGTTATCAAATTTGTGGTATTTCATCTGCAAAGGTGAATCTGCATGGCCATCGGTTGCAATGACCGTTAGATAGGTGGCGCACTGTGCCGCTATTAGTACTCAAAAATTTAAAAAAAAGCAGTGACAAAATTCATCGCTTACGTCAGCCTTCCCGGTAGCATAGCGGTCAGTGCAACCGCCCGGATTGCGGAAGACCCAGATTCGATTCCTGGCTGGGTCGGGTGGGCGTTTAACTTTTTCACTGTATTTTATGAGTTTAATAAATATTTAATTTGGCTTCAGTGCTGTTATTAGCACTTGAAAAAAAAATGCTTAATTTAGGTACGTACTTATTTTTTATTAAATTGTTTTTTAAAAGCTTGCAATACTAAACTTTATTTTCCATTTATCAAAAATTATATAACACTAGAAAAAAGCAACTAGTTGGTAGTCGTACTAGATCACGTGCCTAGATGCTCTAACTTAGATAGTTTTTTATTCTAATGATACTAAATTCATAAAACTTGACTTTTATTAAATACTAGCTAACCCGGCAAACTTCATACCACTTTGACAGTTTCTATGACAACAAAACAAACAAATCGTGGAACATTTTGTATTGGAAAATTAAGTTGTCGTTTTTAGTATTTTCCGTAACTTATTATTTATGTTTCTCACCGCTTCAACCTTCCCTGAGCTTCCACAAATATTTCAAAATCAAAATTAGCCATTCTCGAGTTTTAGCGAGACAAACGAACAGCAATTGATTTATATATATATAAATTATTTGGTGGTCAGCTGATTTATTTATTTATATAAAAAGACAATACAAACTTACAGCTAAATATACAGCCAACACGTTTATATGCTAGGATATTACATCAAATAAACACTAATCCCCGTAATAAACAAAGTGTAAGCTTGGAGTAGTTACTCCGTGTTTTGTTCCCGTCATGTAAACTTTATTTCACATTAGAGTAAAAGAGACAAAACACGGAGTAACTACGCAAAGCTTACACTTCGTTTATTAATAAGCCCTTAAATAACTAAATAAGGTAAATGATGGTGCATGATGGTGCTGATGGTAGGTTGTTTGCATATGGGCCACATTAGCAGCTATAATGAAGCTGATAAGGGGAAATGCTGATATCTGAAGATATCCGAAGGTCGTGAGTACAATTCCCAGGCTGGGCAAAGTGTGCTAGACTTTTTTCAATGTGTATAGTTTGTCCGGGGTTTCAAGCTTCAACCTGCAGAAAATGCAGAAATTGCAGTGTGGTGATTAAGACGATTCCCGTCAATAGTAGAGTTAACATGATTTTAACAGTATATGTATACGTAAATATAAGTAAATATACTCACATTTAAAGTAGTTTTTGTCTTCATAAGCAATTTTGTGGCAGTCCAAAACAATTTCGCATGATAAAGTTCTTCTACCTTTATTTTTATACCTTTAACAGTAGCTGCAAGGCGCGTCTGAAAGGCTTGGCTCGATTCTGCACGCGACCATCTTTTCCCTGACAGTGACAACTACGATTTAAACCTTAAACTAACCTGTTAAGCTTCAATTTCCAAAAGGATAAAATTTAGTGTTGTAACAATGTTTTTGATATATGCCCCAATTGAAATATGGTTTTAGGAAGTGGTAATCCAAATAAAACATGTTTTGAGTGTGAGCAGAGATAACGTTTGTGCTTAATTTTGTTTCCTTTTGACTTTCATATCCGTAGAGATAAGATAAAATGTGCTATTTGTACGATGAAGGTTGACTTAAAAGTAGCGGTGTTCTCATCCCAGTACATTGAAATAAGAAAACTTACAGACATGTAAATAAGAGACGGTAGCAATGTGATAAATTATTAGAACAAATATACCTATTACATGTTTTTTATATTATATCTTTCTTTTTTTCTCGTTATTTTTTTATTTGCATAACGCGACAGTTGTCTGAAGGTATTTGACGACCTCCTTGGTCGAGTGGTTTGTACACCGGTTTTCATGGTGTCCCGGGTTCGATCCCCGGTCGGGTCAATATAGAAATTATTGTTTTTCTAAATTGTCTCGGGTCTGGGTGTATAATAAGTATGTATTTAAGTATTTTAAGTATGTTTTTCCGTTGTCTAATAACCATTTAACGAGTTTCATAACGAAGCTTCTCTTGGGCTAGATAATTGGTGTGAGTGTAGGAAAGTTTATTATTATTATTATTATTGTATGAATTGTTTATCTTATTACTTCTTATTAGGAATAGATAGTGCAATAGAGCATATATGTATAAGCTAGTGCTAAGAATTCAGTAATGTAGATTTTAATAATTAATTATTTACTTGCTTCAGTTTAAAAAATCAGAGAAAAGAGTTTATAAGGTGAGCGTTTATTTATCGCAGCGCTAATCGTTCAACTCTTTATAAATGGTACATGACAGAAATAAAGTAGTTTATAGACAAAATTACACATTGAAAAACATCAATGACTATATACACAGGATACAGCTGTCACGGTCCGAAGAAAACTGTCCCTGATAAATAAACATTCCGCACTCGACGGCGCGGCGAAGGGGCCGCACGTAGCCTCGCACTGCATGGACCAATTATGTTTTCGAACCATTTTGATGTGGTCCAGCAGCTTGCGTAAAAAGCAATATAAACAAGGTTGTCTGGGTGACTAGCTGGCTGCTTGGCTGGCTAGCTGGTTGATTGACTGACTGCCTGGTTGCCATAATGGATGCCTAGGTGGTTGTCTGACTGGCTGATAGGCTGACTGGTTGGCTGGCTGTTTGTGTCTACTACATTATGGCTGAAGCTACGGCCCCAGTCGTCGCCCTCGTCGACGACATATTATCACACGGGACGCGTTGCATTTTTCGTGCATCTTTTTACTCATCGATAAGAACAACATTTCCATGTTGTTTTTATAAACATTTGACTTTTAAATCGTCCGTTATACCAAAGGAAGCTTGACAGTGGGCTTTTTTGAATAGCTTTTTATATGAATATCTTCTTCATACATTTTGCATTTCAACCAAATTAAAGCATAAGTACTTAAGACAGTTATCTTAAGAACCGACTTCCGTGCCACCAGCGTGCTTCGAAATGATTATCATTATACATGTTATTATTATCAGTTTTCGTGCCGCTGCAGGACATAGGCTTCCCTCTCATTTCCACTTATTCAGCCCGTGTGCTGCAGCAGCGTGCCTAGTGCAAGTATTATTAACCATTTGAATTCATTCGATCACGTTAACGAAAACCATAATTTGTAAAGCAAAAATTTAACTCTCCATGTTTGTCACCAAGACAAACAAGGCAATGCTTCAATACCGTACAAATTCTCATTTACGATATCTTGAATGCATGACAAATAAGACTTGCACAAAGAACCCTGGTTGGTATTCCAGCTCGCTACATTTCACCTCGGTCTGCTGCACCGGCCGCCTTCTTGCGTTCGAGGTACCATAACGGTCAAATAGTCAAATATTTTTTATTCAAACAAATTTTAAACAAGGGTTTTTGCATCGTCCAAACATTTTTTTACCTACTACCCATTCAGGACGTCTATTTTTTTTAGCTGTGGAGAAGAATGTAGAATATAGTTGGTCGGTGATATAGCTTTGACCGAAAGCTCGTCTATATTTTAGTGGATTGTAGTAAAGCAAATAAAAAAGTCCACTATAGTGAACTTGGCTTATTCAATTCTACTCCAGATTGTTAGATTATGCAAAATGTCCTAATTTTTGATCTAAGAGGGTAGGATCGTCTTCCTAATGCAGTTCATGAGGCGGCACCTATTACCTTGCGTACTATAGTTTTATACCTCGAGAGTCGAGACAAACCCTTTGCTGAACTTTCAAAGATCACTCATAATTATGATGTTGGTAAATCCGCTGTATGATGGTTACTTGGTGAAGGCCCGGTATTGTGTGTATTTAATCGTAATCACTGATTGATTATAAACTTTATTCATCAAGTTGAAACAAAGCTTTTAAGGTAATAGTGGCAATATTCTTTTACCGTTCCATACAAAATCGATTGTTTTCGAGGAGTTTACGATTGTGTAAAAGTTAATTGCTATCCTCAAGTCGTAAAGATTAATGATGGCGATGACGATGAGATACAACATGTGGAAATAGTAATATTTTACAATTTTTTTTATAGATTCTTTATTGTGAAAATAAATCTCACAGCTAAAACATTCATGCGTTTTTTTACTATATTTGAAGTATTTATTGTAAATATATCATACACCATAGGTATTTATAGCACAAGGGAATGAAAAAACTTTTTTTTAGCAATGTCTATACTATAAGAAAATCCCGCAAAATTTCAAGTTTATAGTTGTAATAGTTCTAAAATTGCGAGTTTCAGTAGATCAGAAAGTAATAATTAGTTTGTATACCAGTGTAGATACTAAAAGCTATTTATAGATCACTTTTATTTCGGAGTACCACTTGTTACAATATGATTAATGCAAAACTAGATCTAGACTAGATTAACGACCCGGCCGGATCGTTGTTAGATCAACAGTACAATGAACCTTCCCAACAATCACCCATATGACTTGTCCTGCGACATGCGGACCATATGCGCAAGCTATAACGTGACCGGATCATTACTCCGAATCTACGCTTGAAACAAAAAACATTAAACAAGCTTAAAATTAAGAACGCTTACACCGGTTTGCACTAAACTTATGAATTGCCTAAGTTCTTGCCTAATTTGTTTAGGCTACTCATAGCGAAAAATTTGCTTGCACTAACCTTAGGCAATTCCTAACTCCACTTAGGAGATTTATGAGCCCGAATAGGAAGCGCCCAACGAGTAAGGCGATACTTAAGTAGTGTTTTTTTGAGTTACAGCATAGAGATTTCCTTAGCCTGTCCAACTTCGGTTGGCAAACGACAAACTAAAAAAGTCTTTTATGTCATTTTCTGTCTGTCACAATCAAATCAATCAATCAGGCACTTTTTGATGTGTTTTTTTTCCTCCGCCGTGAAATTCGGAGTTCGTTCAAGTTTTGTGCTTTCCATTTTAATAAAAACCACACGAAAATACCACGAAAGGCACGACAACAAAGTCCACAAATTAGATTGTCAAGTCAAGACGTTGACAAATTCAAACAGATTTTGTTTTTTAAAATAATAGACCATAAACCATCTATCATTCCAATTGTTCGTCATTCTTTCATCATTCACTTTACTAGGCAATTCCTTAGTTTCGTCACAGCTGAGACAGAACTGTTAGTGCAAACCAATTTTTTTGTTAGGCTGCTCCTAAGCTTAGGTGTATCTTAACTAGGACAAGCCCAACCCAAGTTTAGTACAAACGGGCATTAGTATTGCAACTGAATATGAAACACTTCATCACTCGCGTTTACGTAGTAGGTATGTCATCGACGACCAACAATTCAGTCTCCCTATGACCACGTACCCTGCAGAGAATTCAAAACCTTAACATATCATCGTTGTCATCATCCTATACTAGTCCAATATTGTTTATGATATATAATTGCATAAATTAAACACTAGCAGATCTACAGGTCTAATTAATAACATATTTGTTCTACGAGTAGATACGTACAAAGTGGTTTATTCCAGGGGATTGATAAAACAATTATTTTTATTTTGTATGTTAAATAATGTCATTCGTATTTTTATACTATATACATACGTCGTATGTATTTATAAAAACATGGTAATTTTTTCAACGCTTTCCAAAATAATAAAGGTAATAAAGTTAAGTATGTTATTGCATAAATTATATAGTTATTATATTTTTTTTTTTTTATATTAACGGGTAAGCACAGTGCCTTGATCTCACCTGATGTTAAGTGATGATAAGGCCAATGTTGAAAGCGCAATATACAAGATGGAATACAACGGTGAGATCTAATAAGGGCCTTTTTAAAAGTATATTTATTTTATTTTATTTTCACTGTTGTCTATTCGTGATACCTACTAAGGATAAAGGCTATTTACTTTACTTTTTAGTTTACTAGAAATAATAACACATGTGAAGTGCGTTCCGTTTTACGCAGAAAGAGCTTATCTTTTGGTCTGGCAGTATGGTGTTGGGGTTGGGATTTAATATTACTATATTAATATAATACTATATTTATTTGCTAAAGAGACACGGTTCACAATGTTGGCATTGAGAAACATTTTTTAATAGTGCAGGCGTGCTCTGCCGATTTCTCAGCATGCAAAAACTTTAAAATTAATCTATACAAATCAGCCATGACAAAATTTATAAGACAAAAAAACATAATACTAAAAATAAAATAAAAAGCAATAACATTTCTAGAATTAAAAATATAATTGGAAAAATTATATTAAAATGGTAAGCACATAAATTAAATTAAAACATAGACAACGAAGTAATATAGATTCAATAAAAATAAGAGTAATAGTAATATTATGTTTGCTGCGTGGCAAAAAACTCCTTTAAATTATAAAAACTTTTTTCAATAAGTAATTTTTTTAATATACTTAGAAATAATGTTGTAAGATGCTGTCTTATATCAATGGGTATTCTGTTATATATCCGTATGGGCATTATACGACAGTTATTCTGAAAAAGAGCACTAGTACACTTGGGAACTACCAGTTTGAATGGATCTCTTGGCCGGAGTCTATGATTTTGAACAGGAACTTTGAATAAGTCCTTATTATTCCTTACGAAATATAAAAAAAGAGAATATAAAATGACGTCAATGTTAATAAATTATGTTTCTAAATAGTGGTCTACAGCTATCACTAATATTTTGTATGATGGGATCCCATGCTGGTGGTACACACGCCTGCACATCAACCTACCATAAACTGTCAAATTTCCACAATAGACTTTGAATTTTATTATTAAGGAATACGGTTGAAAATGTATTGAAGAAATTTGACAGTTTTGGATAGGTTCATATGCAGGCTTCTGTACATTGCAACCATCTTCTCTATTGAGATTAGGGTGTTTTTAAATCTCAATAGCCTCGCGTATCATCCTAGGGATGAATCGTTGTTTTCTAGCGAGTATTTGTGGTTTATCAGTTCTGATGTAAAGGTTGGGCCACTCTAGGGAATGTTCGCATACTGCAGATTTATTTTCGCGCCTATGCTTGACATCAGCTATATATGATGATAGGGGACTCCTATAGTGAGTGTTCAAAAAATACTCTCCACACACGATTCGTCTTAGAATCTCTAGGATTTGTAATAAATGAGGAGAAGAGCTCCCTTATTCCGAGTCATACTTGCCGTTACCTTGGTTTTATAATTGACAGTAAAAACTTCCATGTGTGTCTTGCAGAAGAAGAAAGACTGGTAATAAAAAAAGAAATGCTCAATTTCATGGTAATCAAACGCTCGTCTCGTAGGACTTCTGACAGCTGCATGTCCTTCGGTTCAGTATGGGTGGAGTTACACCAAAAATTTAGATTAAAAAATGATGACTACGATAGTGACTTTATTGTACCATCACGAGAAATCCGTAGTGAAGAACTTCACTTAAGGTAAGTTCGTTTAATCACTAATAATAATATTCTGTTCGAATACGATACGCTATCCCAAGTTCTTATCACGGTAGTATGGTTCTTATGTGGTACGGTATCTTCAATAACTTAATTCCTAATTGTTTCCAATGTCGAAACAGGTGTTCGACCGAGTGGTAACACACGACGAGCGTTAACCTGCATTAAGTTACACACCATTGTCTGCTGGAACAATGGATGGTAATTTAATTAAGTTTAGTCGAAGATGAAAAGAAACTCTTATACGATTCCGAGATCGATATATAATAAATACTGGTTAGTACATCCTTATTTGATTAAGACATGACCAGGTTGGACATGTTCAAATTTCACATCTATTTATTAAAAATTATAAAAAATATATTTCTATATATTCTTCCACACAAATATGTTTACAAGCAGTCATTACCATTAGTGATGTTATAGGATAGTTCCATATTTGCTAGGAATTGGTACCTGAAGTAGGTTTCGGGAGTTGAAACGGGAATTCGGGATTCCTGAATGAACCTAGTAATAGTTAACAGTACTAACGTACTAACTTCTAAATAGTAATACAGTAATACAGAAGGAAACAGTTCTTACAAACTAAATAATACATTTCTATCATGTAAAATGCTTTTTTTCCAAAAGATAATAATATGTTTTTGTGATATAAGTAACCATGTACCTGTCGCACCTTGTAACTATCTTTATCCAAAATATAACGTTGACCCGAGACTTTGTTTTAACGTGGAATAAGGTCAAATAAACAAACACACTTTCGCACTTTGTGATGCTATTTAGGATATTTGTAAAAAAAGTAACGATGTAGACCGTGCGTAAATGTAGACCTTGCAGATTAGTATTTACGATAACGTTTGCGCGGCATTGACACCTTTCGGCCAAAATTCAGAGATTCGAGTTTGGAGCTCGATGGCTCAGTGGTTAAAGAGCTCGATGGCACAGTGGTTAACGCGCCCGGTCTGCGTGTGCTGAGGTTATGCAACTTTCGCAAAGGCCGGTCATCGGATGGGTGACCAAACATTTTTCATCTCGAGCTCCTCCGTGCTTCGGAAGGCACTTAATGCCTTTGGTCCCGGCTGCATTAGTTAATAACCACCAATTTGCACTGGGCCCGCGTGGTGTTTTATGGCCCGTGCTCGCTATCCATCCACATGGAAGGCTCGTGCCCCAGCAGTGGAGACATAAAATGAGCTGATGATGATGATGATGATGATGATGGCCAAAATTCCTCTTTCATGTAATCAAAACAAAATGTTTTCATAGTAGTATACATTATTCGGTATTACACGATTCGGTTAGTAAAAACGTGTACATTTTTAATCCAAATCGTGATAGTTCAACTTTGTTGACTGATTTGCACCTTTTTATTGCAAAATGCGGTAGTGTATTTTGTGAAAGCGGAAGTATAGTTTGGTTTAAAACTAAATGCTGTGTAATTTTTGAAATACATAACCACTAGATTAGTTTTAAAGTCCTATTCCTTTCTAATACCAAAAACTAATACCAACGGTATTTGTTTATTGACTTAATAAATGTTCTATTACTAACGAATACCAAATTTTAAATATTCAAATGAAGTACCAAATCTATTCCCAACGAATACCAAAATATAACTTCTGGTACAGTCACAGAAACAATTTATTTTGCTTTCTAATTATTTAATATTATTTATTTATTTTTTTGGAAGACCGACAGCACATGACACATAACAAAAAAATTAAATAAATATTACTTTAAAACACATTTAAAAGCATTTTTAAAACTGAATATATCTCATTACCATTTGATTTGTTTTGGGATTCGTTTATGAGTGGTATTCGCTAGGAATAAAAAAATAATAACGATAATAAACATATACCATTGGTATTAGTTTGTGGTATTAGAAAAGAATAGGTCGTTTTAAATCTTAACTTTAATCCACTTTTTGAAATAACAGGGTTACAAAAGAAGCGACGAAGTCATCAGGATGAGAGATTGACGAGTTCTAGAAAAAAAAGCATGGATATACCAGCTCAGCTGATCAAGGAGATAGACTACGGATACCACGTAGAACATCAATATGTGACACCAGACACGTAGCTAAAGTATTAGAAAGACGGTTTTTCAATAGATCAGGATGATAAGTTTGCCTTCTCCTTAAGTGAATGCCGCTAGTCTCGGTTACAAGTTAATAGTCCTGTGGGCATAGTTAGGACTAATACTTTATGGCCTTTGATTATTATCGTCTCAAATTGTAATTTAAATGGAGAGGTGACGACGTGAGAAAGTTTCATTTTTATAACATTAGTTAGAGAACATTAATAAAATTTATAAAAACAGGTAACTAGATAATTTTTTCATAAGTATTTTTTCGGTTTTTGACGCCCAAAACTATTACAATGCATTAATACGCATGCAATGCATACAATTTTTTTTAAATACTAAAAATATCGGCACAACTAACTGAATATACATATTATGTAAATTTTTTAAACTGTCCGAATCCATTAAATGATGTTGATTGAAATAGTCCCGACTTATCTCGTCACCCTGTCCACTACTTACTGACGTTTTAGCTGAGACCGCGATCATCCATCCGCTGTCATGCCACTACTCACAAAGGAGTCAAAACCATAAATTATGGGTGCTTAAATGGACGCATTGTTGACTGATCAAATCAACAGGTTATAGACGAGCTCGCATGAATGGTGGTGTATGAGCAAGGCGCACAGCAATTACCGGGAGCAGTGAGCCGCGAAATACAGTGTGCGCATGCGCATGCCACCGGCACACGTTTTAAAAGCTCGCTTTAATCTTTAGTTTATGGATAGAACTTGCTTTTGCTCTAGCCCTTAAAGCTCCGAAGCGGAAAGTGAGAATCTTGATGCTGATCGCCTCTAGAGGATTTTTAGGTACTGTCATCTTTCCGTAGAAATCTCCTAATATATTGTTTGTTTATTGATTTTACTTGGAACTTAGCAAGTACTTGGCGTTTTTTATGATACATGAAGTGATTACATTAAAAAAATATATATGTCGATCAGGTAAACGTTCTACCAAAGCTGTTCGTATAGTAGAGTAAGTAAATTTGGCTATAATATGTTTTGGATGCATGAACACCTCAAATGTTGACAATACATGATGATTAACTATTGTTCGGCTTCTGGGAACACGGCCATAATGCATTTTGTATATTGCCAACACATTTTTTATTACAATAGTTGCAATCCTTCAGGACCATTAAGTTGAACTCCCATTATGTTGCCTTTAATAAAAACTGGATTCCCATTAAGTTGAATCTCAATATGTTGAATCCCAATATGTTAAATTGATGTATACGGATCTACTTTTCTTTATTTAAGATAATATTTCAAATGAAACTTATGCTTAACATGCAAAGGTACCTGTATAATATTAAATATTACATAAATATTCATATTATAGAAAAATAAACCTATAGTTCTTATCTTATCTTAGTGGGGCCTGCTGATGTTTCCCTCTCACAGTAACACTTCTACCCATCGGGATCTATTGTGCAACCCCATCCTTTCACTCTTCTTCCTCTGTAAAGATAGATGCCATAAATTTGGCAGCGTCCTTAAGAGCGAAGAGCCTGAAGTCTTCCGGTTTCGGATAGGCCGTTCCCAGGAGTCCCATTCTTTTCCTAGCCAGAGAGTCGCAGTCACACAGTAGGTGCTGGATTGACTTCGTTTCCTCTCCACTTGCCCTACACAAACTATTTGTTAAAAGGTGCATTATGTGAAGCATTTGTTTTGTGGCATAGTGCCCTGTCAAGGCACCGATGGTTAATCGGGCCTGCCTTCTACTGCCTCCGCATATGAACTTACTCCGTCTTGGCGTTTTCGCCAAGGAAGGATTTGGAGTGTTTCATACCCGGCTGCTCTTTCCATTCAATGCCGTGCCTGTTTTCGATGTAATATTTTAAGGCCTTGTTAATGGTACTTGATGCAAGTGCCACGAACGGCTCAGGAGCGATGAGCTGGGTCTCCGAGCCCTACCTGGCAAGTGCATCCACCATCTCATTGCCGTGGATTCCCATATGGCCTGGGACCCAGATCAATCGCACCTTGTTATGTCCACCTAGCTTGTCTAGAGCTTTTTTCTAGAACATGGCCAGTGTCGATTCGGGGCGATATGAGTCTTGAGCGCGGCTTGGCTGTCACTCAGGATGAATATATTTCGCTTTTTCATAGCTAACTCTATATTCTGCTTTGCGTATAGGAGAATTGCGAAAGTTGCTGCTCTGAACCTTATAATTGAATTGTGAAACAACACGTACTAACTAATAACATAAACTTAAAGCAAAGACAGAATAAAGTTTTTTGAAAACAACTTCTTCGGCAATTATTGCTTTATGCGAGAACTAGTAATTACAATCAATAAACAACTGTGTTCACATTTGATTAAGGCCGTAAGTGCTTATTACTGTGCTAGAGAGCTCGCGGCGAAAGTCATGGATTCACAATCACGCCCTAGACCATACAGACTTGTGTGGTCAGTCGCAATTAGCTACGAGCCGTTTACATGAACATTTAATAAATGCGCACAACGGTAAACACTGTAATTAAACGCGGCAAATTTTTTAAATAAATAAAGTCACGTTCTCGATTAATCGGTATTCGAAAGTAAATTGCGCGCGAAAATACACAAAGTGTAAAGCTGGGGTGTGTGCTGGTTCTGTGACAGTTTTTAGTGCTGGTAGATGTTGCAGTATACTGTTTTTTTAGGTCAACAATTTGTATGTTGGAAATGGAAACATTTTAATATTAATTGTAGACAGCATCAAAGCAAAGCTAATACGAGAATATTAAAGAAAAAATATATCACATGTGTTGAAATTAAACGCTTTATATATCTACAACACCGCGTTTATTTATCATGTGTACAGACGCCTGCATATCAACCTATCAAAAACTGACAATTTCTTCAATAAATATAATCAACCGTAAGACATCTTAAAGTTTGTGGTAATTTGATGTGCAGGCGTATGTTATTCGCCAATTATCTGAATGTGTTCCGTTATACGCAAAAAAGCTCATAGTGAGCTTATAGCTATATAACTTAAAAGTATGATTAAAATTAACGAGTCAACCTAATGACCTAACTGAAATTGTTCATTTCGTAACTCAAATTATCAAACATGTCGTTTGCAATTGTTGTATTCAATGTGTGTCGTGAGTATAAAATTTAAACGTCGCTTTGAAGACAATAAAATAAGATTGTGATCTCACGTTCTGTGCTGATCATATTCTTTGAATAACAATAGGGTACGTATTCAAGTAATATCCTGTTGGCGATACGGATTCCTCCCGCGGATCGGACCTTCAATCAGATTATGATGTCAGAAGTCAAAGAAACCGTCTCAAAATATCTGCACTTTGAAAATAACCTATGAACTAATATGCCATGGATAGGTATCCTACGACTTTGTTGTACATGTCTAGTGCCTAGTGTGTGTGTGAGTATTTTTTGCCATTAATTTGTATACAATTAATGGCATGGCAAAATGGTAATACAAATTAATGGTGTGTGAGCAGCGCTTTATGGTGTGTGAGAGTTAAAAAATTGCCAAAGGAATTCTTCGAATAGAATTGGCCTTATTGCACTTACAGGTTCATTAACTGAATTCGGAGATGAGTAACAAAACCACTTCCAAGAAGCTTCTGTCTGTTAAATATATTGTAGACTTTTAAAGCACTCAACGTAGTAGCAAATAGTTGCAAATCTTCAACGTAAATAGAAGTAGCCGAGAAAAACCAATCTTTATATTTATGGGTATTAAGTTGGTTTTCACTTGTCACTGACTCAGAAAGGAACGTTGTTTTGATTGCAAATTCATCGGTAGTTAAGTTTCAGCAACGACTGGGGCTATTGCCCTCGTGACGTCACCCTGAAACGCTTCGCTTCTTTCAGGTGGCCATTTTGTATGGCTCTATGGATATGGCTTTTACAAATTCATATAGGGAAATATTCGTAGCGGTCTAATGAATTTTATATGGTTCTTGTAAGACGTTGTATTGTTCTATTGTAAAATAGCAGAAAAGAAAAATAAGTTTTTTTAGACAATTATGTAAAAGTAGACAGAGTTTCCACAATACGTGGATGTTTTCTTATTAGTATACAATATTTCAATTTTATCTCATCTGGTATTAGGTAAATAACTAATAAGGCTGATGTAGGAAGTGCTCTTTATGCTGAGTCCTATAAATCCTATTGTCACCGGGAATCGAAAAAATTTAGGGAAAACTTTCTAAAACAAAACAAACATATTTGAACAAATTTTTACTTTTTATTTTTAAGTGATAATTACTGCACTGAAGCTGAGTTAAATATTTATAAAATACAGTGAAAAAAGAAGTGGCTGGGTCGGGTAGGCATTACATTATTTCACTGTATTTTATAAATATTTATATTCGAACAAAACGAATGAATGAATAAATTAATTAACGAATGTTTATTTGACTACAACACACAAGACAAAATAAAAAACAACAACCAAATGAAAACATAAACAAAAAGAAATTTAAACTTAAAGTATTTAACATAAACATAGCGCACTATTACATTATAGTCTCGCGGCTACAGCCAAGTTTAATATCAAGTTTTATCAAGCACCTACTACATACAAAGATAATACCCTACATTAACATTGAACTAATTTCACATCACCGACATAATTGTATTTTTCTCACGATAACAGTGTGTATCGCTTGCCACAAACATGCAGGGTAAATATTTAAATTGGCTGCAGCAAAAACGCGCAGGCGTTCCCTGTTTGTAATCCTATACTGGTCGTTAACGGCGTCTTTCATCCCGGCTGCCTTATTACCGACTATGATGGCTATGAAAAAAGAAATAAACTGTTAAGGTGAATCGAAAGTCATAAAAAAACTAAGTCTCATTAAATCATTATTAGATATTTACATTAAGAATTTGATATTTTCCAGATGGGGTGAATCTAGTATTTTAAACTAATAAACTTTGATAAACGGGTTCATTGATTTAGTTCCTTCATTTGAGGTTACCCAAACATGTAGGATGAATCCAATATTCAAAATAATATATATTCAAATAGGAGTTCTTTAGTTTTCATTATTGGTTCTAGTGCGTCAAACTAACGAGATCTAATAAATATTTATTCAGATTTTTCTATTGCATATATTGCTTTCTGCGAACTATGTAAAACAGAGACATAGTTAAAGTATGTAATTTGTATGGACAGTTTGAAAGGTGAAAAAGGAGTTAACGTTGAACTGACGGCTGATCGAGGAGAACACGTATTGCATCGAATAATAACTAAAATCTTGACAACTAATAACATACATAATAGGGTCTTACAAATAAACAAAGACTAAGCTCCATTCCGTGTTTTGTCTCTTTTACTCTAATAGTGTAGTTAAATATCTAGTATATTTAGACAAAATCTAACACTTCCTCCATGGCTTAAGCGTTGGAATTATTTTTAGCTTGCTCCTTTGCTCGTGTAATCTTTGTTTTTGACACGGTTTTCATTCGTGCTTTCTTTTTCTTTTTTCTTTTTTCTTTTTTTTTTATACTTAGCACGGCAAATGACTCCACACCACCTGATGTTAAGTGGAAATGGAGTCCAGACGCGAAGACAACTGGTGCAGCGTGAAAACAACGCAGCATCAGTCAACTTCACTCTGCCGGCCCACAAGGTGCTTCTTCACGCCTCGTTTGAAGGACCCCATATCATAGGAAAGAGGGAAAACATGTGCTGGTAGACTATTCCATCTTTTGGAGGTGCGACAAAGAAACGAGTCACCAAATTTCTTTGTGCGCGATGGGATATGTGAGACAGTGAAGCGATGACACCGGAGAGCAGCACGTGTACTCCTATGGAGGAAGGGAGAAGGTGAGATAAAGTCAAAGAGGTCTTCAGAGCACTCGCCGGGCTTTCTCCGGGCCCACCACACATATACTTGAATTATTTCCATCCATTATTTCCAATAATAATTAATTAAAACAACGACGGCAAAGTGCTTTACTCCCGATACCACATGGAAATGGTAGCCATCTTGGACGCCATACCTTATACTGATAAATCGTCGCCACAGAACAATAAGTGGTCGTCGCGGACGTGCTTGAGTTTGATAGACACGTGTCTATGGACGTATCGAAATATGAAAAAAATCATCGATTTTAGCTATCTGCCAGTAAAAGTCCCGTCAAAATCGGTCCAGCCGTTTCAGAGATTATCTGGTACAAACAGACAGACAGACAGACAGACAGACAACAATTGTAAAATATGTTATTTTGGTATATGTACCGTGTATACATCCATATGCATTTAGTAAAAAGCGGTTATTTTAATATCACAAACAGACACTCTAATTTTTTTTATTTGTGTAGATGTATAGATTGCAAGTGAAATATGCAAACGTCATAATATTATAGTTTCGTTCATTAGCTCATGCGTGAACGAACTACCTATCTATCTTTTTGTCGTTTTCTTAAAGTGTATATTCGCACGGTTAAAGAAGTTTAGAGTGTTGTGGAAAATAGATAGTTTTTATGTTGTTGGATAACTAGTGATCGATGTTCAGCCAAATAGATAGTTGTATAACTATCTAAGTTGAATAACGCCCATCGCTATTTGAAATGGCGGACGTTTACATGACAGGAACAAAACATGGAATAACTATTCGGAGCTTATTTTTGGTTTATTTGTAAGGCACCTAGTGTTTAAAGGTATTATTAGGCTGCGGTGATTGCTTTCCATCAGGCAGTGTGTGGTTCGTTTGTCGTTTCAATCGTACACAAAAAGTGAAATAATTTGTCAACTCGCCCCACATGCCTACGGCCCATTTGGGATGAGTTGCGGAAAATCAAAAGAAATAATGTTATCATTCTTTAACTCGTCCCACGGCTCTTTTTGTGTGGAACTTTAAACTTTTTTAACGTTTGGTACAATTAGTAAAACAATAGTACTTACTCTTATTTCAAATCATCACTGGTGGTTTAAAAAGGGATCTCCAAACACACCAAACAGGAAGCAAAGACGAACTCAGTAGGGACACCCATAATTTTAATATGCTACCGTAACCCGATCCCGCTCTATGATTCCGTTTTAATAATTTGTACCGGGTTCACAATGGAATCATTGATAGAACTTAGAATATTCATAGGAAACCATAAAATGTATCTGTTATAGATAATAGTAATAACAATATTCATATCAGATTGTAACAATGCACATCACTTAAAAAGTCCATTTAGTTCCAATGTTCCCTACACTTGCTTAACAAGATTATCAATAAAAGTGGAGAGAATGGAAATAACAATAAAAACAAATATAAAGATCGACATTATGCGGCGCCGGGGAGTGCGCGCGTCTACGAAGTTTTTTATCTTTACCCACTGTGAAATTGGCGTATACCTACACATCTCTACATTGAGAATGTTTTGGGGAATGTAAGTTAAGTTAAGATATCAATAATAGTGTTGTTTCTTAGAAATCAATGAAGCTGTACCTACGGTCATAGTAGCATCATGTTAGAAAAAAGTGCGAAATATCACCTTTCTCTGCGAGTGTAATGGACTCGGTGTTTGTGTTAGTAAACATAGACTGTCGCGCGTTTGTCTTGTTGTGTACTTGTGTTAGATAACAAACATGTTGTCAACACTAAATTTAATTAGCCTTATTTTTCAATGCACTTTCAATTTATTTTCTTTCCTGAAGTTACCAAAAATCTACCTTATAATTTATATTTACATATAATTTTACGCAAATATTGTTGCGAACAAATTAGAATTTGAAAAAAGACAGTGTTGAAAAAATAATCCACGAGCGGGGTTCGAACCCGCTCCCCATGACATGCCGGGTCCGGTGCACTACCAACAATGCTATCGTGGCTCTTTTTTTTTAATTATGGAAAATTAATTTATTGAGTACCCACCTACCTATATTGCTGATTAGGGAAATAGTCGTTACTACGTTGGGTCATAGCAATGTGCTAAACATCTAAGAAACAATTTTTAAATATATACACCTATATGATGTTACTTGTTGTGTATCTGGGTTCAAAGTTTACAAGAGATGGAAAGTGTGAGAGTGATATTGCAAGAAGAGTGAATGCAGGAAACATGGTGAATGGAGCTTTGCACTCCTTTATGAACAGTCAGAAGGTGTCTAACAAGGCTCGTTTGGCTGTGCATGAGGGGGTGTTGGTTCCGACACTCATGTACGGAAGTGAAAGTTGGGTATGGCAGAAGAAACATGAAAGCAGAATAAATGCAGTAGAGATGAGAGCGTTAAGAAGTATGATAGGAGTTAAACTGAGTGACAGGATAAGGAATAGTGAGATAAGGAAACGTTGTGGTCTGAAACAAGATGTAGTGACAAAAATTGAGAAAGGCATGCTGAGATGGTTTGGCCATGTCGAGAGAATGGATGAAGAACGATTGACGAAAAAGTGTATAAGGCGAGTGTGAATGAAAGTGTTGGTAGGGGTAGACCTAGGCGGACGTTTCGAGATCAAATCAGGGACGTCTTGAAAAAAGGCCAGGTCAAGAGTACCCTAAACCGAAGAGCTTGTATGAAGGGAATAATGAAAGTGGACGAAGCGAAACAAGTATGTAAGGATCGTAGCAAGTGGAAAGAAGTGGTCTCTGCCTACCCCTACGGGAAAGAGGCGTGATTATATGTATGTATGTATGTATGATGTTACTATTTAGTTTTATGCAAAGTTTTTTGTATCATCCATACGGTCTGGTATAGCTAAAAGGTCTATAGCTAAAACTCATTAGTTGCCGGCACAGTAAAAACGTTTTCACGCGCTCTTTGAAGAACTTCGATCTATTTTATATTATTTTTTTATGTTAATTTGTAGAGAGCACTTACTTTTTTGTTACTTAATATTAAGTGTATACAACGTAATAAGCCGCTGACATGATGCGAGCTGTAACGATAACGTTGTTTATACAAAACAAATTTACCGATACAATCGCCCCACCATTATTACATTTAAATCAATTGCTGTAATTATATTTGTTGAGGCGAGCTCTAGTGGGCGGCTAAGGCATAATTAATAGGCTTGATAAGCTGAACATTTAATATTGAAATAGAAAAGCAGACGTGTGCAAGATGTTAAATTATTGTGTGAAGTACTTAACATTTATGTTTTTAAGAGGATAATAGAATGGAATAGAAATAGAAAGTTTGTTTAACCATCACCAAGACTCATGATATGTTAGTATTAACTTATTCTATGTTAAAATGAAACAACTTTTACGGATCTACTCACATCACGAGACTGACCACGGTCCCTGCAAACGAACTTTGCTGTATAGTGAACTTCCATGTCCTATTTTTAGTATAGCAAAATTTATTATGCTATATCTACGAGCAGTAGGCGAAATTCCGAAACTGAAATTTATGTCTGTTTTAACTTTATTCGTCGGGGACGATGATCGCTAAGGGTGGTGCCACTAGTAGTTGCACACTGTTGTAAAACGTTTCGTACTCGTATGTTACATTTATCACAAAATATTGCATGTATTATATTGCCATGTTGTAAATTAATTTTGATCATGAAAAATATGTAGAAAATTAAAAACTTCATTAAATTTCCTCAAAAGTCAGACACTTCACTTTTACTTACAAAATGTTATACAAAGTCGTACAACTAAAAATGTTTATACTGGTGTTCCGAGCCTAAATAACATCTGAGAAATTGTAGCAGAATGTAACATAATTTCAAGAATATTGGCGTCGTATATAGAAGTTATAAAACTGCTGTATAACCATAAGACAACAAATTAGAAAAAAAAAATGCGCCTAGTTGTTGAAGATTTCTCCTACGCTTTTGCATCGAGGTTGCTCCAATTAGACACGTGCTGCTAAATAAACGTTCGTTAGTTAATTTATTAACAATTTGTGAGGATTGTGTGAAAATCGATTCGTTACCATTAAAACGCTCGGAATTCAAATTAACTATCTGGGTCACATACATTCGTTTGCATGGTCAATGCCGGCGATGTTTTGGATATGTGAGATTGAGATTCTTGTACTTTCATTAACTAACTATTCCTTAATCGAATGGTATGGCAGATTTTAAAGCGCGGGTTTAAATACTAAAAAAAAAATATCAACAAAATAGAAAAATGTCGTTGATACGTCCGTCGGTCGAAAGAAACGGGCATAAAGGAAATGTCTATGGTACCTTTAAATTATAGTTTGCGTTAATCCCTGTTATAAAAAAACTGACTTAAATAGAAAAAAGTTGTTCAGTACTCTCTGAGAGGTCATACCTTTCCGCATAGATAGAAACAATAAATTGTTGCATTAGACTAAACTGGTATTCTTCAACATTAGCTTGAAACTTTGAAAGTCCTTTCATATTTTTTATTTGACATACAAATGTGGATTGTTTTATTACTGTACTTTTATAAAAAAATATTAAAATTGTGGTTTGTTTATTTTCAGGTAAGTTTGGAGGCGCCTTTACACAAGACCTCTGCTTTCACATTTGAGTAGGAATGTGCGTGGGTTTTTGTTCTCTTGTAACGTAAGTATAACTTAAGAACTAGTTCTTTGGATTTCTGTTGTTAACCATTAAGCACGTGTGAAGAGGTATCATATATGTTCCCCGCCCGATCCTCTAAATGACAGCACACATTTACAGAATACACTAAACATGCACACCAGTTTAGGCCCAAGACACCGTACTCGTAGAACAAGGGTACGAAGAACCGGTTCACACACGCTCTACACCAGGTACAGACATGTACCTGGTCGGTTCTCTCCTCCTCCACGGCCCGGTCAACCCGAGCCGAGGTCCGTGCCTTTAGAGGCGCCCTCGGGTTGCTCCGCTCCCCGATCCGATCCGAACCCTTCGGAGAATCTAGTAGGGCACGGGGACGCGCACTTGTGCGCGATGCCGTTCCCTCTAACCTCTGAAGGTGATTCGTTTCACACGGCTTGAGGGACCCTTTACGTTCCTCGCCGCCCCCAAAAAAGCCCGGTGAAGCTGAAAATGCCGCAGCGGCAATCAGCAATCTCTCTCCAAAAAAAAAAAAAAATCATATATGTGATGGTACAGTCAGCGTCATATATAAAGTAGCAGTAACAATGAACAAATATTTTGAAACATCCAAAGTCCTCAATATTATTCACTCAACCAAAGTCAACAAATTGTTAAGACCTACCATCTTGCGCAAATATATTGGAACACAAACAACGTCAGATATATCAGTTCACTCAAGCCACCAATAGCAATGTTACAAGCAAACCGTCAATTGTATCCAAGCAGCCAGAGTATTCAAAAATATGGAGCAACCTAAGAAAATGGACTTTAACACAAGTGTACTAAAGTCTAAAGTTCAATGAGAGCTTCACTTGAGAAAAATTCGAATTCAAATTATTTCACAAATACGATTAAAATAATCATTAATAATAATAATCGTCCGTTCAGGAAATTGTATATAGGTAAGGTATATTATACTGCTTAAAAAATTGATAAATAATAGTAATTCATTTTCTTTATTTCCTCGCCCTAGTATTTTTTTTCCAAGTACATTAACACAGTTTCGAATTTACGTAGGTACTCTAGTTTTTTTTTTAAATAGTCATCTAGAACTCTGTATGCACCCGTTGATATTCAGTATAGAAGCAAAGGCTCTAACCACTATTTCAAAGAAGTGACCCATAAAGAAGAAGTAAGTCCGGCAGTCTTAATTGCCGAAAACTCGTGTAAGGTATAAACCTTAGCGCATTTATCATGCGTATGCGGTACCTACAGACTCCTCAGAGAGTGCGTGGGTGCATCAATAAAAAGTCACTTGAAGATTTTATACTTATGTTTATCAGACAGAAATGCACGTAATTACATAAGGTAAGTTAAGTTGGTTGCGAGTGTACTGTTGGCGCGACGGGGAACGACTGCCGATACTCGGCGGTCGCCCACGCTTGGGGTACGCGTTTGCTGACGCAGCAAACGTTACAATGTGTCGTTACACTCGGATTTAAAGCAAACCTCATTTTATAACATTATTCTTCTAATTGGTGACATTATTTCAATGTCACGTGTCACAATCATGTCATGTAAGATGTTTGCCAATACATCAGTAATTTATTATTTTGCAAATTGGCTGAAACAGTACACAGTAGTACATTTTATTAACTCTTTGTAACAATGGCATTTATTTTAGAGGAATACAGTAGACGGAGCGATGGAATATGGAAGGCAATCTCCAGAATCATGTGACTATTGGCCGCCCTCATCGAACGACCGTCGACCAAGACCGAAATATTGTTCAGCGATCTCAAAGCAGTCGATTTGTGAATTTGGCAAATTTAGCCTCAGAATTTGGGTTGTCACAAGCCACGATAAGGCGGCGCTTTCACGAATAAGGGTTGCATCATAGAATTCCTGCCAAGAAGCCTGCACTAACAGCAAAGCTTAAAGCACAACGCTTGCAATTCACTTGTTACTATCTAAACAGTTTTGAAAATGGTAGTTTTTTAGACGAATAAGTGTATTGTTCATCAGTTAGTGGTCGCTTGTCATTATGGAGAATAAACAACACCAGATATGATAAATGAAATGTGTTAGCAGAAGTGTAAGAATAACACTAGAATTTTGGGGATGGATGAGTAAAGCTGGTCCGGGAGAATTGGTTGAAATTGGCGGACGATTAAATGGGCAACAATATAAAGAAATTTTAGCCGATGTGTTATTGCCTACAGCTCAAGTGTTTTATCCCAATGAAACAATAAAATTTATACAAGATAACAGTTCTGTTCATAATTGCCGGATTGTACAAAACTACTTAAGTATAGGAACTTGAAGAGTATAGTTTTCCCTCCCCATAGTCCCGATCTAAACCCTATTAAAAATTTGTAAGGCAAAATGGTACAAATTTGGGATAACACTCAAATAAGGACGACAGAAAACTTACGGAGGCACGTGGTAGAAACTTGGGATTAATTGCGAGGAACCATGTTTTGCTACAACGCAGTGCGATCGATGCGGCGACGGCTGAAGGTGGATACACTCGTTTCTAAATTCGAACCTTATTTTTTTATTTCTTCATTTGTGACTTCGTGGTTTAATTTAGTCAGTGTCAACGTATTTTTTTGTTTGTTAACATAATTATTAGGTACTTAGGTAAATAAGTGATATGAAAATAGTGTTAAATGATATTCCACCCTAGAAACAAAATTCATTTGTAGGATGCACAAGTTTATTACTATTTAAAGTTTAAGTTATAAATATATTTTGTTTAAAGTATGTATATGGAATAAAGTACAATAGTGTTTAAAAATTTGTTTTTTATTTCACTGGTGGTACAATGAGAAGTATACCATCTTCACGTCATGTTCGCAATGATAAATCATAATTATAATAATATTATAAATGTCAAAATATGTTTGTTTGTTGCCGCTTTACGCCTCGACTAATCTTATTGAAAGGTATGCATGTGCACCTATCTTATGGCACAGAGAAAGGCATTGGCTATCTTTTACGGCTCCGGCCCACGACCGACTTTTTGTAGGACCGATAATTGGACCGATTTCTTCGCCGATTTTTTAGTACCGAGTTTTTGTAGGATGTGTGTGTTGCAAATTGCAACATGGAATTCCATACGTTTTATTTTCACCGACTAAAAATTCGGTCATCGATTATCGGACGTGGGCGAGGGCTCTTAACCCGATTCTTATCATCAGGCAATAGTCTTTATAGAGCAAGAAACCCTTCTTGCTCTATAAAGACTAAAAGATGGGCGCACAGTTGATCTCGAGGAGTTGAAGTGCTACTGGGAGAGAGAAACCTCGGCTAGTTTAGTAGTTCCTTGATAGCTAAATAATATACTGGTCAAGGTCAAGATATTTCGCTTTTATGAAGTTGATATAAAATCAACTTCATCAAATAATACATTAAGAGCTAACAATACTTAAAATGAAATAGTACAAGAAAAATTATCCTTTCCTGAAATAAAATGTTACCAAGCCGCTGGGAATAACTAGTTCATATATTATTTATGCAAGACGTCACATTTTCATTTCTCAATAAAATACAATTTTCAATTTATCTTTTAAAGTCGAGATTTAGTTTTAAATCTTTAGTATTGAACTCTAGTACTCTTGTGTTAAAGTTCATTTTCTTAGGTTGTTCCATATTTTTGAATACTCTGGCTGCTTGGATACAATTGACGGTTTGCTTGTAACATTGCTATTGGTGGCTTGAGTGAACTGATATGTCTGACGTTGTTTGTGTTCCAATATATTTGCGCAAGATGGTAGGTCTCAACAATTTGTTGACTTTGGTTGAGTGAATAATATTGAGGACTTTGGATGTTTCAAAATATTTGTTCATTGTTACTGCTACTTTATATAAGACGCTGACTGTACACACACCTGCACATCAGACAACCACAAACTGTCCAATTTCCTCTATAGACTTTGAACTTTATATTGTAGGTATATATTTGAAAATTTAACGTAGAAATTTTACAGTTTTGGGTAGGTCGATATGCAGTCTGTACTTACTGGGGACTGGACATTAATATTGAATGTAGTTGCCATTTGAGAAATTATATTTGTATTAGAAACTAGCGGCCCGTCTCCGCTTCGCACGGGTGATTTTTTTTTTAATATAGCCTACCTTTGTTACTTTATTCTAATGGTAAAATATTTTTTTAAATCGGTCCAGTAGTTTTTAAGTATAGCCGTTACAAACATACATACAAAAAATACAATGCTTTCCTCTTTTTATTATTAAATATATATATATATATATAGTATAGATTAGTAAAGTGTAAATTAAAAATTAAATTTTAAGTATCTTTTCTTACTTTCACAAAAAAGGGTAAAGGCTAAATATATATAAAAAAAACATTATTTTCAATTTCCAGACCAGCATGGGATATTTTTTTTAGGTACATACATTATACAAAATTTTATATTTTACAATAAGGTTATAGCTAAATCCTTATCAAAAGACATTGTGTAGGTACACACGCCTGCACATTAACCTACAACAAACTGTCAAATTTCCTGAATAAACTTTGAACTTTATTCCTCTACGATATGGTTGAAAATGTATTGAAGAAATTTGGCAGTTTTGGATAGGTTGATGTGCAGGCGTCTGTACATCATGATTGTTTTTATCAACGTGCTATTGCTAAGCTTAAGTAGAATATGATCTGAGGGTTAAACTATCAATCAGCTTAAACTAAATCACAGATAATGTTTCATACAATTATAGGCTATTACAAAACAATTTGTCATATTAAATTTTATCTCTCAAATCGCTTAGTCATACTGTTTCTCATATCGCATTAATATATCATTGGACATCGACCAGTTTTATTGACCTCTTGGTGTATCGTGTTTTCAGTTTTTTGGGGCTGTTTAATAGTTAGTATACAGTTTGGATAGGGCAAGTTACATTGGGGAATCGTCATGGCGTCTGATTCTAGGGAGCCGGTGATATGGGGCACAAAAGTAATGAGATACATATAAATGAGACTGATGCCTGCTGCGAACAATACAGTATTAAGGATATCTGCCGCATCTGCTAGCACGCGATACATTTGTATGTAAAGAAAGATGACGTTGCTTTCATAACGTAATAATAACAGGAATATAACAGTGCAAGTATTTTTATTAACATTTTTAGTAGCACTAAGATGGTAGAGTAGGACGTCTACTTATTTTTTTTGTAAATTTTTCTGCATATTTTTATAGTGTGAACAGTGAATAGTGTTTTATCTTTCTATCCAATTCAATAGACAGTCAAACTGTAACAATACTAATGAATATTTACTAATACTTGTGTCTATTTCTCTTCACAATCGCAATGCACTTGAACCGATTAGACTTTTATTATGAGAGTTTTCATTTTCGTAATTTTGATTTATTTCTGGTATTGATATACAATATGTAAAAAAAAAACCCTGTCCGACCCGTAAAGGTGTTATTAGGTATAGAGATTGAGTTCTATTTACGTAATTATTTTAAAAAAATATGTGAAAAAAATTTACCCCGATAAAAATTTTGTTAAATGACAAAACTTACATGACAATACTTTTGTCGGCACTTCGGTAGGTAGGTAGGTACCTTTGCGCCGCCGCCATTGATGGAAAGTGTGATCACATTTATTAAATTAGTATAATTTTAGGGTAATTTGAGCAATTTGGGTACAAAAAACTTGCGTTTTAAATTACGATAACTCTTTGATTTTCATGAATAATATTATTTTTTTTGTTATAGTTATTATCGGACGGGGTTTTTTTACAAATTGTATATTTGGAAGCGAACCACTTGTCGTTCGGTTCAGTTCCATATCAAAACCTTTAATCATATATTCAGCTTCTATGAACCACAAATAGGTGGTGCCTATAATTGGAATTCATTCGCCGAATAGCCAGCTTTCCTCTCATACGTTTTCCAATCGTCAAAGAGAGTTAGGTACTAGAATTCCTCGCGAATATAACGACACCGGATCGGTGTGAGAACAGAGCCATAAACGTCGGCATGTTTACGAGCTCCTGTTACGTCCGACAAGCCTGCTGCCACCACTGAATCTAAATTTATGGCGAATTGGAGCGAATAATTCGTAAAGTTATAAGCGGCTGCAGCTCAGGAACAGGCTCTCTTGTGTTGGGTTCATGTTTAAGAGCCTCTATGTAAATTTCAGTAACCCATTCAAATAAATTTTTAATAATTTTACATTAAAAATAAAAACATCTGGCATTTTGGAAGACAATATTCAAATAGAACCGTTGCTTAACTAAGTTTATGTGATTCTTTCTATACTTTTTTTAAAATTCCTGTTAACCCACTTACAAAACTATTGCTCTGATAGGTACTACTGACGTGAATTCACGTCAGTAGTACCTATCAGAGCAAGTGATTGCACCACTATATCTCGCATTTAACTAGAGCATCTATCCATCTATCATGACACCACGCTTCAAATATAGTTTTTGTATCTATCTTATTTGAAGATTATGAGGATTGTATGGGATGAAGAAATGAATAAACTATCTTAAAGGTGAAGGAACTTCGCTGTGCGATTGTTTATGCATCCTGACCGACGGCTTTCAATTGATTTTGCTTGTATGATTGCATGTGTTATTTTATGAGGTACTAGCGACAGCTTGCGATTTCGTCTGCGAGAATATTAAATTATATCCCTTTGAGTATTAAGAAATCCCATCTTAGCGGCAAGTACACCCCATGAAGATCCTAACTGCCCAATCTTTGTAGGCCTTATTGCTTCAGTGAGTTCTTGATAAGTCAGTCAGGTAGAGAAATTTCGCCTTTTTATATAGACTTACTAGTTGTTGCCCGCGACTTGTTCGCGAAGACTACACTACCCCATGTTACCTGGATACCTGGACAAAAAGTCTCCAATATCTTAATTCGGGTCATGATCTGTTTATGTGCAAAGTTTGCATAAAAATCCGTTGAGCCATTTTCACGTGATGCGCGGTGAACAGACAAAAATTCTAAAAACTGTTGGAACGTGTTCTGTTATCGATTCTAAGTATCCCCAGCCTACTTTTTTTCGAATATCTTCCATGTACAGACTTTCGACCCTTTTTAGCTTTATTATATGTACAGATAGATTCGTTTCTGGTTAAATATTTTTCTAAAAATGTTCAACTCAAGGTTATATCAATTTTTTTAGTTCGGTTTCAATTGAATCTTACTAAAAGAGTCTTTGTGGTTTGTTTTGTCTTGTTTGTAGGTGCATTGTTTAACTAATGTTATATATCTATTATATACATACCATAAATCAAACAGCAAAGTGGTTACAATTACAAGGGCTTCATGTTAATTTTCATCTTATTTTCAAGTACCCCACTTTCAGTCAATGCCCTTCAATCTTGAGCACATCCATGATCTACAAATAAAGTATCTTATACAGTAATGGCATCACAACACCTTAATAGTGGAACAGGGCATATGCCTTTCAAGTGGCAAGATCAAATAACTTGAAAGCGGCCAGATCAGTGTCTATTCGTAGCGTCAGTTATCTCAAGAACCAATACGGTTTAGCTACTAGTTCAAGTGTTTCCGGTCAAGTGCAAGTCACTATTTGTAGTTTTAATTACTTACTCGGGTGTGAGCTCGTCGGAGCAGCTAGTGACGGATTGTGGTCGTGTAAGTGAAACGATTTGTGTAATGGCAGGTCTCTGGATGGGTGACCGCTGTCTTCCTGCTAAAACCTGCATTTAATGTCCGAAGCACGGATGAGTTGAATTATTTAAATTCCCCCACCCATACAGTACCTGGCTTTGGTTTTTTAAGCGATGGAAGTTGTCTCTATGTTGCTTTTACAGCTTAACTGGACTTTATGGGAGGCGAGAAACTAAGGGATTGCGCAGGCGACGGACTTTTGTCTGAGCACCTTCTGGTCTGTCAAAATAGATAGCACGTAGACTGAAAGCAACAAAGCAAGCGGACAAAGCGGCAAGTCCGGCGTCGTCTGCACACTCTCTTTAAGTTTTATTAGCCCTAGCGTCTTTAGACAAACGATCGAACATTATTAAACGGTTTTTAGAGGCGGCTTCATGCAAACGTGTCCCCGTGCCATACTAGATTCTCTGAGGCGTTCGCATCGGAATTGATCTAGTAACCGATTTTGCGAAAGTTGCTTATCTTAAAAATTGCAACCCGACTACGCTAGCCGCTGCGCTATTGAGCTACTCTAAGTTTGATTCTCAATAAAAACTTCGTTAATTTATTTTTTTATAATTAACGGTTTTCGAGTAAGGAGTATTGAATATACTTTCTTCTTTTAGTAAAAACTCTCGATTTGACCGCCGTTGCGTGCCGACCACCCAATTCGCCCGCCACCGTTTCTGCGTCCATCCGTTGAAACAAACAAATGCATCACTGTTGTGATTACCGTCTGTTTGTGTGTCCATCGCTATTCATATCCGCCCCACGATCGAACTCTTTGTCTGTCACGGTAGGGCTATCAAATGGTAAAAGCGTGAACGTAACGCCACTGTTAAAAAAACAAACAAAAAGTATTTCTTGTCGATCCTGCTTTTTGTGCATAATATTATATTTGCGGGCGGAGGGAGGAGGGCGGCGCTTTCTTCCAGAATCTAAACATAATAAAGGAAAATGTTCTTAAATTGCAAATTCGTATGCAATTGATGTTCGAAAAGTAATTAATGATTTTATTATAAAAATAAAGTTTTTAAAGGATAAACAAACACCTGCAGTATTAGGCGACTTTTATGTTCCTGAATCGTACGTGTACTAATTCGTCATATATGTTACAAATGTTGAAGTATTTTTTCAGTATATTTATTTATTACACAAACCCAATATCTTACATGATACTTACTAATACGATAAAGTGGTCCCTACTGCATATAATATAAGTATTCAAAGATATTCTGTCGAATAAATAAGAATAATAGATCGACCTCAGTGGCTGCATTAGGAGAGCGTATGTCCAGCAGTGGACTGATACTGGCAGTGATAATGATGATTAGGATTAATGAGATAAAATTTCGTCCTATTTTCGATGAGTTTCATAAAACACATTCACGTCTTTTGCTCAATATGTAGAAACAGATCGCCACTTTCTTTTAACAACCAATGAAACTCTTAATTCGGTCTGGTAATTTTAAAGGAGTTTTCTATGTTCTCTGTTTCAAAAGCTTTTGCCAGCCCTGCAATGTGCACCAGAAACGTTAATTAGAAAGAAATGTTTCTTGTAAGTCGATGAATGAAATACTGCTACTTATCCTCGGGCAGTAATTACAGTTAGTTATTTAGCAATCTCACAGTTTGGATTTCTCATTTATAAGCATGATTTTCCTTCCAGCTTTCTTGTAACTCAAATATCCTAATTATCAATTTGAATTAACGGAATAACGTCTAAAACGTTGTTGCTGTTAGCATTGGATTCCTAATGTTTTCTTAATGTTTCCGATAAAACATTTAAACAATATTTTATTTTGAGAACTAAATTAAAAAAAATATATATTATTCTAAAAGTTATACTTTATTTACTTTCTAATAAGAATCTACTTAAAATACAATTTAGATGTTGAACTTGAAATATTCGTCAGGAAAACCCATTTCTTAGCTCGATCGGATGAGCAGTCACCCTACATGTCGATTCTGTGAACAAAGTGCTCTCGAGTAAGCGAGGGATTTGAGTTAGGGATGTTTCTGGTTGCGAAAGCCAAATATGCATGTGTAAGGTATGGGTTTACGTCAGAAGTCTAACGGAGCTACGGGGATTGACCCCCGACGTATCCCATTCAACTCCAGCATATATCTTTTCGGCTACCGACGACTCCAAAAAATAGATTACATATAATTGTTACAAGTATAGTAAGTAAGGGGGCGAACCAAACTCCTACACTGTGCTCCGCTGACGCGCACGCTGCCCACTCTCAACCAAATAGCCTTAAGAACAGACATTTTTTCTTGTTCTTTGAACGAATTTACAAGAGTTGCATTATTTATAATATGTTATTGTACTTAGTACCTACCTAGTGCTTTTCTATCGTATTGGTGTTACACAGTAAAGATAGATTTAAGCTACGATGAATAAATAAAATAAAATAAAAAATAAAATAAAAAGCAAGGAAGTGTTCCAATTCACAAGAATGTTCGCCATATGTTCCGTCTCCTGAGCCTGCGCTATGATTTGCAGCTTCCAAATGACTCATAATCTCTCATGTGCTCGAATTAAGAGAATAATTGCTGTTTTCTCACATCGTGATTCATTATGGAAGGCGTCGGCACTTCAGTTTGTTTGTTATGCTCTTTTTAATTGAACTGTGAGGCAACTGTATCCTCGGCGGTGCATGATTGATTAATGGGGCTACAATTGGAGGATTTATTTGAAAAAATGTCTTCGCCGCGGGGGGAATGTGCCGCATGTGATAACCAACTCTATTTTAAGGGAGATATTGTTTACATTTAAGTGAATTGGGATTGTGATAAATTTGAACGTTATCCTTATAGAGGTTATTCACTATTTTATTATATCTTTATGTGTTATACGTTCAGATAAACATTTAAAAATAAACCTTACCGTCTCATAAAAGAGGTTCTCTCTTAAATTAGTATTTAGGTATGTATTTCTACCTATTTTTCCTGGTTCTGACTTCATGCAAGCTCAAAAAAAAACATATTTTTCTAATAGATACATTATCAGTTTATACTTTTTTAAATAGGTAGTTAGTTGCATCTTTGTCTGATTAAACTTAAGTAAAATAAAAAACGAGCGAGCCTTACATTTGACATCTCACCTTAGTAATAAGCAATTTTTACATCATTTTATAACTATAAAATAGATGCAGTAAATACTCATTAGAAGATATTTGACATATCAAAATGACCTTTGATAATCAAATGACACAATAGTCACATATAATAATAATATGTCATGTTCATAATATCGATTTTAAATTTACAAAATGGCGCGCGCTTGCGCGCTCCCCCGTCTTCCTGTTACGCTGTTACACATATTTCCGTCCCATTTCACGATATCACTCTCACAAATTGCTTATATAAAAAGCGAGCGGAAAGATGTTACACATCAATAATATGTAACAAAGTGCGTAAAAGCAAGTTATAAAACGTGACGGCTGTCGTCTCAACGAGTGTTTTATCAAAAACAAAAGCCAGTGTAAAGTAGCCTTGACCGCGGTTATTCGAAAGGACGATCCAGAGACAAAGAAGGCACAGGCATAACAATTGATATTCAATTTCAGCATAAACTAATTCAGAAAAAACAAAAATTCACCAGAACATTCTTTAGAATCATAGTTATTTCTTAATCATTTAAATGGATATAAGTGACTTATGGATGTGCTTTAACAAAAACGCAGTGCCAGAAAGTACATATGAACTTGCTGTTGCATCACAGCTCAAACTGGAACGGATGGGCGTACGAAAGCACGAGCGTTTCCAACGCGGAAATGACACCGATTTTCCCCATAACTCTCCAAGAGATACGGCTAATGGAAGTCATAATCAGCTATTTACATGACATCAAAACAAAGCTTTACGGTTGCTGCCTAATAAAGAGAGTAGGAGATTAACATCTGTACTGCATGCAAGTTAAACGAGTTTGAACTTTAATACTATTCTTGTAAAGAACAACGGTTGTTAACATTTTTGTACTTGTAGATTCGGCGCGTTTGGGCCAAAGGGCGCGGCTCTGCCGACACAGTTTTAAACGAAATGAACAGAGACAGCACTAAATACTATTTCGTTTGGAAGTCATCCAACTGTCCCAACTTTATTAACCGACTACTTACCTACTTTTAGGTAAGTAAGTAAAACGGTAAGTAAGTTCTTTTGAAACAATTATAGAAGCTCCGGTGGTGATATCTGAATCTCACCAGTGATCTCTTAATGGTGGTCATGAAATACACAATGAAAAATAAATAATATTTTTGCATTATTTACAATTTAAATGGAGCTCGATGGCGCAGTGGTGTTAACGCGCCTGGTCTGCGAGTGCTGTTGTTAAGCAACTTTCGCAAAGGCCGGTCATCGGATGAGTGACCAAATTTGTAGCATCTCGAGCTCCACGGTGCTTCGAAAGGCACGTTTAGCCAGTTGGTCCCGGCTAAAAAACGTAATGTGTAAGTTTATTTATTTGATATACTTATTATACTTATATATACTTATTAAACCGTGACCTCTACTAAATAAGAACTTAATTAAAATTTGTAAAGCAAACGTTTATTCGCTGATAAAATATAAGTGTCGCGTGCAATTCTCGTTTCCTGGGGCTGATGAGATCGAGACAGGAATCGGCGCGCGCGCACGATTTATAGCACTTTCATGAAGTGTGTGACATTATCTTACGGACGAACAAATTGCATCTTTCATCATGTTGACATGATAAATTTGCTCATGAGTATATCGTGGATTGCGAATCTTATTTTGATTTTGATCATTTCATTACGGTTTCATTAAGTCTTAGCTTGAAGCACAAAAAGGTGTTATGCATGTTAACATTAAATTGAAATCTTAATTATAATAATAAGTTGTGAAAGTATTAAGTATTTCTTTTTTTCTTTCTTTTAGTTGATGGCTTCGTGCGATTAGCACATTTAGCCAGTATCAAAGTAATTTTTCTTACAAGTAATACATAAATATACAATATTTCCTTCTAGTATGATGATGATGAATGATAATAGAAATGAGAAGTGAGAAATGATATAACCCCCAACCCCTCGAGTATCTTAGTAAAGATGTGGGGCTTTACTAATTCCTCAAGCGGACATCTTGAGAGAATTTGAAAAGTGATGTTGCACTGTTTGTTGTTTTTTGTTTCATTTGCCAACACTCATGCACACTCACGAACACTTAAAGGTCAATAATCCACCATTATTTCACATTAATATTTGACATAACACAAAATTTAGAAAATAAAACAAAACCGCAGACATGACTCTTAACTTTCCCGCCAAGAATTCCATTAAGTATTTTATCCTCCTTTTTCGTTAAACGGAGCAAAAAATCGACGTGATTTCTTACAAGGATCTCCTTGAAGGACCTACTATCTAGTAGGAGAGTCTACGAGTATAATGTAAAAAGCTATGGTTTATTTTGAGAAAACATCTGCTTTCTTCATTAAGACGGACTAAGCATGACGATAATAAAGATTATTAGTAATTATTTAATTAATATGAATATTAATCATAATTAATTAAATATAACTTACTTTGGCAATCTAGCTGTAGGTATCTTGTCTTGGCTTACCTTATAAAAACATAAATTCACTCATTTTATTCTCAAAACTTATCGCTGTATTATGTTCATAACAGTTCCTGGTTTTCACTAAATCGTAAAAGGCATTTACATTGCATTGTCTCGAAATAGCAACGTGGCATTTCCAGTAAAGGTTATACGGGAAAATGATTAATGACCCTTTGAATAAGTCTGCTGTGCGTATTAATAGCAAACACGCTAAAAGCTATTTTCTTTTAGTATCTGAGTAAAGGATGTAACTGCGTGCGTGTTAAATGGTTTTAGTACGTTAATAACAACTGGCTACGTTTCGGTGATCTCTTTGGGGAAACCGAAGGTTTTGTCTGTGCCATTGAAGATGAAGTTATCAAGACGAATAACTACCGGAAATATATTATAAGGGACGGTACGGTCGACATCTGTCGGGCATGCCGCCGTCCAGGAGAATCACTCCGACATATTATATCTGGTTGTACTCATCTTGCTAACGGAGAGTATTTGCACAGACACAACCAACTAGCCAGAATAATTCACCAGCAACTTGCACTTGGATATGGCTTTGTTTGAAAATGGTCATGCAACGCTCTACTGGGATCGTTCTATCATTACGGACAGGACTATTGTCGCCAATAAGCCTGATATCGTGGTGGTCGACCGATCCCAGCGCCGGGCAATACTGGTTGATATCACCATACCTCATGATGAGAACCTCGTGAAAGCCGTTAAGGACAAGCTCAGTAAGTACCTTGATTTAGCTCACGAGGTTACCGTCATGTGGGATGTGGATTCAACCATTATTGTACCAATAGTCGTTTCGGCAAACGGTCTTTTAGCCAAGAGCCTCGATCAACACCTAGAGAGGCTCTCGCTGAAATGTTAGGTCAAGGGTCAGATGCAAAAGGCAGTACTCCTTGACACGGCACGTATTGTCAGGAGGTTGCTCACTCTGCAGCCCTAACCAACGATAGCTTGGGTTTATCCCCCCAAAATATGTTGAAAAAAATTTCATACGATACATTTTTAATAAAGAGAATTTTATTAAATATTATTATTATTATTATATCATATTATTTAGTTATTTCAGACTACGACGCCCAATGCTGTATGCCCGATGTATACAAAGTACGCAATAAACCTTAGAGAGTAACATACTAAAAAGAAATGAAGAAATAGAAAAGTGTCAAATGTTTATAGAATCTTAATTACTTGTAATGTCAAAAAATATTATATAAAAATATATTGCTTTATCCAATAAACCTAATAATTAGTGCTTTATTATACCTCTCCTGTGTTCCTCCAAAAGACATAAAAATTACAAAAGACTTTACGTCAATACCTGTACTAGAAAAAAAAACAATAATTCCTAGATACAGTAAAAACGATTCGGCGGTGATAGGCGGCTTGTAATTCTAGCGTCAAATACATGTTTTTTTAGGGTTCCGTATCCAAAGGGTAAAACGGGACCCTATTACTAAGACTCCGCACAGCTCCGGTAACCTATCTGGATATTAGGTACTGGACTATATGTCTCGAGACACTAGTCTTAAGAGTTCCGGATGAAGAATGCACTTCGGCGCGTCCTGATCTGGCGTTATTACCTGACGCAGATGGCCCCTTGTGCTTGCGCAAGGATGTCTGACACCTAACTTTATAACCTAAAAGTTGGTGGGAGTGTCAGTATAAACTTTAAAAGTCGTGTGTAGCGGAGTGTCCGTCCGTCTGTCTGGCTGTCCGTCTGTCCGTCTGTCACCAGGCTGTATCTCATGAACCGTGATAGATAGACAGTTGGAATTTTTACAAATGATGTATTTCTGTTGCCGCTATAACAACAAATACTAAAAAACAGAATAAAAGAAATATTTAAAGGGGCTCCCATACAACAAACGTGTTTTTTTTTTTGCCGTTTTTTTAGATAATGGTACAGAACTCTTCGTGCGCGAGTCCGACTCGCACTTGGCCGGTTTTTGAAACTAAATGGGTTTGTGCTTGACCCTTATATCTCATCATAGGAAGTATAGATGTGTTTTAAGATAGACCGCGCTCACCCATATAAAATGTGACATCTTTTAAGTAACAAGTTTATACCTATATTTTTATGGACAGTGGAAAGCTCCTCATCCGAATACCACTGCGCCCGCCAGGAAAAATTAGTTATACCTATGAGGACAACTTGTCCTCATTGTAACAACACATTTATACTTGTCTGTAGCATTGCGAATGATATTATCGTATTCGGAAGTAGTACAAAAGCTTAAGGCAACAAATCAATTTAGTTGTAAATTGTATCGGTTATCATATCAGAGAACAATACAACTGCATGCACGTTAGACGAATCGCTTCTCATCGTTATTCATCGCAATGCGTGTATCTAGGGCCCGTGCTCTCCATCATAACTCGTATTGTATGCTAATTTTCGAGTGTTTGAGTTTCTGATTTTGATTGTGCTTTATTAGTATTGTACTTTTATTCATTCATTCATTCATTAATACAATCAATTGGTTTGTAACCTTGAAACTCTTAAGCATGAATTATAGACATTAAGAGCTCACACTTTGAATACGAAAATTTGATTTACCCTACTGCATGTCCCACTGCTGGGTAAAGTACATATTAGTAGTGTAGTAGGTATTAGTATTGCCTATATACTGTTTTGATACTGAGCAAAGGTCTTCATAAATGAAATCAAGCCATCGCTTCGAAAGATTGGGCACTGGCTTGATCACCACTCTTGTCAAACACACTTTGCCAGACTTGAACGCAGTACCTTTGGATATTGGAGTTTGGACCGAGCGCTTCGCGTCTCGGCCAACGAGGGGTTCACGATGACTTTGCTGATGATCTTCGGGGCCTATTTTTAACGTCTCTCCTATGTCTTCCTAGATACTCCAGTAGGTCACATTTGTTTACCGAGTGAAGGCTTATGTTCCATTTCAACGTCTTCTTTTATCAACAACATGTCTCTTTGAAGATATCCACGAGTAAGTTGCTAAGCAACAATCATCGCTTATTTGTTCTGTTATAGCCATTAAGTGAGCTTATATATTCCTTCACTATACAGAAGAACAGTTTTATTATTTCTTGTGGGGACGTCGCCAGCCGAACGGACGATCCACCCGCGTTATCTGCGGGCCACTTCATCCTATTCAAAGGGCCGTTCTCCCCTTTGAGGGAGCTTAGGTTGATCCAGCTATCACGGCGCCCCGTCGAATCTTTTAATCTCTTTGGTGAATCTTGCTATCTGCTCCACCTTCAGATCCTTCAAGTCCTATGTGTCCGATCCCCAGAGCTCCCATCTTATCTGTGAGTACATAGGGCACTCAGCTAGTAGGTGGAGGCTGGTCTCCTCACTTTCCGTGCACTCCGGGCATATGGGGTCGGTTTTCACTCCTATCATTGTCAGATGTCTGTTCAGTCGACAGTGTCCTGTTATGATCTCTCTGACTAGCCTCATGTTCTCTCTGGAGAGTCCCATCAGTTTGCTAGTCTTTTTCTTGTCTATTCCCTTGATGAGATCTTCGACTGTCTCATGCCAGTTGAGGACCTCCATCTTCGGTTGGTTTCTGTTGTGATACTGTGGCTGATTACTCCCTTGGTGATATTGTGCGCTATTAGCTGCCGGGGCTCCAATCCCACCAAGCTTTCCTCTGCTCCCTTTCTGGCTAGCTCGTCGGCCTGTTAGTTTCCCGTGTTTCCCTCGTGTCCGGGGACCCACGCTATCGTCAGGTTCGCTCTCTTGGCCAGCCTTTTTAGTGATTCCTTGAACAGTTAAAAGCTACTATAAATGCAATTCTGGGTATGAAGCGTAGCGAGCGAGGTATCAACTACCAGATTATTTCTGTCCACTATTTCAGTGCAAGCGTTTTATTTTTAGCGAAACAGCAGACGCTCTGATTATACGTGATTGTAACTTTTTGCCATTGATGTGTAAATCAAATGTATATAATTTACTCGTATATATTTCAATTTTCAAGTTATATTTAATATATATTGTTAAATATATCCGTGAACTAGATAAATAAATAAATGTTGAGTAAGAATTTTTTTAGAAGGAAATATACTAACAAGTGTGATGACTTATGACTAAGACAGAAAACCATGTCATGGCAGTCTGCCAGCTTAACAGCTGTTTTCGAAAATGAACACCTTTACGATAGTTGTCATACTGACATAATAACTTCATTGTTTTGCTTTGTATGGACTGGACTACTTCTTTCTTTAGATGTACTTTCTCGATTTATATATAAGATTTATTGTGTTTTCTTTTTTTTTTACAACATTCTAAAGTATAGTGTTAACAATACCTTCCATCGCCACTCAACCTTTCGACGGTCGTTACGACACTAAAGTTGCAACAGTATAAAACGCTTTTTTTAGAACCCACGCGTGAATATTTGTTTTGTTTACTTACACCTTTTGCACAACAGCCATGTGCACCGCATAGCCATTTCATAAGGTTGCTGCATTTAATAATTCTTTATGTTGCAAGATAAAGATTAAAATGTTTTGTGCTTTACAGTCAATAATAATAACTATTTCAGTTCATCCTAAAAAAAGATTTGAACAAGCCACGTATTGATCATGATCAATGAACGTAGAGTCTGTGAGGCGTAATTCTTGGTAAACGAGACTTAAAAACAAACAAACAACTATGTTAAAACTAGATTAATATTAAAACAGAACTACTTTTACGGATCTACTCGCTTATATTTCATAAATTTATTAATATTAATTTATATTTCAAACCGATTGCCGACTAATACCTAGGTACTCGTGTAACGGTACACGGGAATGTAAACCTATAATGTAAAGCAAATCTCATGATTGTACACACGCCTGCACATCGACCTACCAGAAACTGTCCAATTTCCTCAATAGACTTTGAACTTTGTTCTAAGCAATATGGTTGAAAATGTTTTGCAGAAATTTGACAGTTTTGGATAGGTTTATGTGCAGGCGTCTGTACTTAACGTGTAAAACTACGTAAGTAATAATAAGACTTTACATTTTCCTATACAAATACATTAGAAGTCGTATTAATCCGAATATTTCAGATTTAAACATTAAAGGAATGTGTAAGGAAGCTACCCACGTATTAGTGATACACATACCAACATACCTTTTGTGCCTATTGCAAAATAGCCAGCTTTATTACATTAAGTGACGTTTGCGCGGTCACCGAGAAAGCGGCCCTTGGTAATTGATGGCTTTCTATTTTTCGATAGCGAACTCGATTTGAAATTCGTCAGTGGGCGGACGCGTTTCGTAACCAAAGTGGCGAGAGTCGGATACGTAGTGATGGGACCGAGTGAGTGCCCTTTAAGCCTGCTTTTTCATCAGAGTTGTCTTTTCTGATCCAAACCCTTCGGAGAGTCTAGTAGGAGTGTAGGATACGCTTGCGGGATGCCATTCCCTTTAGAAACCTTCTGACGGTGATTCGATCAACGACTTGAGGTACCCTTTAAGTTTCTTGCCGCACCCAAAAAAGTCCAGTGCCGTCTGAGGCAATCAGCAAATTCTATCCAAAAACAAAATCAGAGCTGTGCGAGAAAGCTGAGCGGTGCTAGAGAAACAAACCCACCAATAGGACCTTTATTAGACACCGCAAGGAAAAGGAAGTCATCCAATTGGTGCATTTATTCCTCACGCACCGTGTAGCTTCCTCGCACAGCTGGTGGAAAAGCATCCTTACTCTTTTTAAGTCCTGCTACCTTTTAGGCTTCTGCAGTTGAGTGCAGCAAGTTTACTTTTCTTAACTAACTGCCTATATACAGTCGGCTTTGATTTAACAAAACATCTTCTTATTCCATAAACCTCACCGTGCCCTAACTATGTAGCAACAATACTCTTTTAGAAACTCATTAGATAAGAAAATGACTATAAACAAAGAGGCCGGTACTGCAGAAAAGTCAGATCAGAGTATGTATGTGTTTCTTCTTCCTACAACATTGGGGTCCTTTAAACAAGGAACTTGCGGGTCGACAAAATGGGAAAGGCTATCTGTGCTATAGGCACTAGCTGTCCTTGCATCTGAACTCTGCTTCTGCTACCATATAGACCATATATGGTCTATATGGTCTGTGGGCAGAGCAGAGTCACTATAAGCTCTTATAGCAGTATTATTGCAGTTGTGGAAAAGAGTATAATTATTATAGTATATATTATTAATTATTTAGAGTATATTAAGTATATTCGCCGCTACACGCGTCTCGTTTTCACAACTGCAATAATACTGCTATAAGAGTTCGTGGTTACCCTCCTGTAGTGATGAGACCGAGACACCGAGTGAGTGGTGCAACTGCGTGGTACTAGTGCGAGCCTTCTTACCACTTCTTATCGGACGATAACTCAATTCACAAGTAAACAGTCGCCGTTTGTGTGATTCTACGCATACCTAGTAAGTGAGCACTGAGTGTGACATTACGCCACATTGTCAAGGACTGTCAAGATAATAAAAAGTTGTTTATGCGTTGTTATGTAGTAGTGGATTTTTAATCCTCTAAGACATAACAATAATGTATTGGAGGAATTTATTTTTAAAGATTGATTATTTATTTATTTATGTCAGGTTAAACCCATCCAGCAAGACGCTCACGCCAATAGTTTAAAGGCGCTATGCGGTTTAAACCTTTATGTTGTTTTTTCTACTTTAGGTACTTTTTTCAATGAAACATCATTATTTTGGATTGAATCGGTTTTATAATTTATTTTAGAATGATATTTCAACCCTATTGCAGTCTAAAGTGTTCGCAGTAAACTTTAGTTAATTCTCGCATTCAACACGAGCATCTATCTGTGCGGTTGCATACGCTCAACAAACTTAACGAATTTACTGCTGTGTAATCTGTGTATGAACGTTTACCATAAATGTTGATTTGCCCCCGATCCTATTCGAACCCCTCGGAGAATCAAGTAGGGAACGGGGACACGCACTAGTGCGTGATGCCGTTCCCTCTAGAAAACCTCTGAAGGTGATTCATTTCACACGGCTTGAGGAACCCTTTAAGTTTCTCGCCACCCCCAAAAAAGCCCGGTGAAGCTAAAAATGGAGTATGAGGCAATCAGCAAACTCAAAAAAAATATGTTTATTTGTAAATTTCCTTTATAGGTAGGTACTGCAGTTGAGTGCAGCAATTTGTTTCTTACGTTAACTATCAGCTAAGGTACTTATAAAATTACCTCTTACCTAACAAAACACCGTCCCATTACATAAACCTCGCTGCGCCCTAACTAGCAACAATACATACTCTTTTGGGTAACTCATTAGATAAGCAAATGACTATAAACAAAGAGGCGGTTACTGCAGAAAAGGGCGGCAATTGCGCGCGCGCAATAAATCGTGTCCAATTAGTGGCGATTTCTGGCGACAAAGCCGCTAGCCAGTTAGCCGCGCCTAACAAGGCTGGCCAGACACACGCCCGATGAAAAATAAAAACTGACAATAAAGCTGGGTGACAGCGAAACTGCATTCGCAAGTAAAACGTGACTGTGAACGTTAGTAAGCCTCGAAGTTTCAGTTGAAACCTATTTTTTTAAGTTACCTACTGAGCTTTTAAACGAGTAATGCACTTGCTCGGATGGCCTGGATGGATAGCGGACATCGAGGCCCCTTAGAGCATAAGTCGAGGCCCACTGATGCTGGCTACTTCAAAAATATACTATCAGAAGTAACTAGTATATTTTTAAGCATCCATTAAGTTATGTTTTTATTATTACACGTTGGTATGGTACAATACCAACCTAATAATAATTAATTGTTTGAGTTACCTACCTACAATTAATACAACACACAATATAAAGGCAATTATTAATTTTGAGAATCTATTTTAAATTTATACCGGAAATAAGTAAATTTAAACACTATCCCTGAAATATAATGTAAGCTATTTTGTCTTCGGTATATGAAGAACTACATAGCAATCAGACATTCCAAAAATAATGATTATTAATTGTAATACGAACTATTTCAATGACATTTCTTAAAAATATAGACAAGCATGGATGGCAAAAAATGTTAAAATTAAGTTTGATTATTAGAAGTTAGTAATTTATATTCACATTCCTTTAATGATAAGTACCGTTAATTCAAAGCAAAATTAAAAAAAAAAATGTTACGGTCGAATACACCCAAAACGACTTTCATCATTGGATGTAATTAAGAATTTAAACATCTTTTTCTCTCCAAAAAATATTGGTATGTCTTTGGTCAAACCGATAAAAGTTTATAGGCCCTCGCTAAATCAAAGTATATTTACGATGACTACACCGAAGCAACAATGGTTAGACAATACGAACACGATACGACCCATCTACTTAATTTTGAGTAGACACCTTTGTCATGTGTTTTTGTTCGCGGTCATTTCCATAAATTATTGGGGATGACACCGGTTTCTATCGTAAACAAAGCACTATCGCTGGCAACTTTTTAATGGACTCTTAAACAGATAACAATTAAGTTCATTTTTGAGTAGCAAACGTTGTAAAGAAGTTTTGGTAAGGTAAAAGTTGGTACCTGCCATTGTTATGGTAAACAGTAAACGTGACGGATACCCCACGCGGGGGATTCGGTTAGCACCGACAGATTTCTTGATGTATTAGATTATTATAGCATTATTGAATATTTTCGGTGTAGAATAAAGCTTAGTTTGATAAATTGTTACCACGCTACCATTTTGTGTGTATAAAAAGCACTTTTATTCTACGTTTTTTCAAGTCGGATGGCGTTGTGTTATTTTTTTTATTTTGGTATCAAGACATTGTCATGCAATTCGTTCTTTTATTTAGAACTAGGTTTGATTTGAAGACAAGTCTGAAAAGGAATAATTACGATAATATAATATAAAATATCTGGTATATGTTGGTACCTATATATTATGACGCCGTTAGACTATGCGGAACAACGATCTTTGGAAGGTGACTGGCAAGAGCTGGATGAGAGTAGGTGCGTATCGTGCTATGTCGCGTGCACTTGGTCCTATGTCCAGCAGTGGACAATAGACTGATGATATGTTGATAAAAACACTATCAAAACGAAAACCAAAACAATGAAGATTCATAGATACCGAATAACCATTTTAGGTGCCAATTAGCCGCTGCAAACGTTTGATAGCTAATTCTGCACCGCTCAGTATTGTTCTCCAAAGCGATCGGTTTAAATTTCGCCCAGTATGGACTCGCCTTATACGGCTGCAGGTAATGCGTACGAGACACGGACAAAACATCCGCTAATTGGCAGAAATGTCATATTATATTGGAGATGATGGATGGTATCGGCGATCAGGCCATCTTCGGAGACGCCGCAGCCGATAGCGGCTTTTTCAAATGTGTTCTTGTTTGCGTTATGTGGAGATGCGTCGGTGGATACGATTGTGTCACGAGTAATAACTTCATTGCAGGTGATGGTGCTTTTGATATCTGTAATGGGAGAAAAATGGCTGGAAAACATTGTGGCGCCCCGTCGCAAAAAGGTTGGACTAAGTTACACTAGTTTACGATAGATATATTGATAAAATATAGAGCACATGTTGGATGAAAATTGGAGTTATAAAGCTTTCGCTGTAATACCTTACCTTTACCTTTAATAATTTAAAAAAACCACTAGATTTTATTGGATAAATGTATTTATTACTCTTTATTTTAGTTGACTCACCGTTAATATTATAATTGCACTAACGTATTCTTTAATCGGTATGTCTCATTGTTCTACTAGCCACATTAACCACATACTAATAGAACAACATTGAAAATTATATTAATATAACAAACCAAAAAACAAACAAACAAAAACCTACATATTTTTTTAAAATATTATTTTATACAACATCACAAACATCACATACATTGTTCTGATCCCAAGGTAAGTAGCTAAAGCACTCGTTTTATGGAAATCGGAATTAATGACGGTACCCAACCATTCAGACCTGACACAATATCGAAAAGTTCGTTTTAGACATTGACCCGACCAAGGATCGAACCCGGGACCTCAAAGTTAGCGCCGCCCAAAGTCCGGCATGCAAGCCATTCTGCTACGGAGGTTGTCATAAAATTATTAAAATTATTATAACTCATCAAAAGCATCTTGCAAGAGTCTTTTGAATATGCAAGCAAAGCTTCGTGTGCTTTATTATCGACTAGTTGTTGCACGCGATTTCGTAAAAGAGAAGACTAAAGTTAAAAAACAAAAGTACCCTGTATGCTGGTCTGGATCATGGTCTGTATATGAGGAAAGTTTCATTAAAATCCATTCAGTAGTTTTTACGTGAAAGAGTAACAAACATCCATCCATACTTACAAACTTTCGCGTTTATAATATTAGTTGCGAATTTTTGAAGCAAGCAGAATAAGAACAATCAATCTGTGAGCATTTCTCGTATTTGTATTCTTGTAGAGGTGATTGTCTCCTAGCTCAGTGACCCAGTTCACACGTGATTGGCCTCAGCAGATCCGCGCGTCACTCGCTCGATTGGCCCTTCCTGCTCGTGACAATGTTGCTATTCCAAGGCCGCCATCACAGGATCGACTGACCGACTTTTTCAATTTAAATTTGGAACAGCTTGTGTCATTTATCTATTTTGTTGTTTTTTCTATGCGGGGAAGGGAAACCAGGAGTTGTATGCATTGCCAGTAATAGGTAATTAATATCTTAGATATATATGTTTTTGATTTGTAGAGAAAGTGGAGATGCACAATATTAAATATATTAGCATTTTGATTCTAATAGCAGGTACACTAAAACACTGATAGAAATGCTATTATTTCTTCTATGGTGATAGATTGTCTCTCTTCTCGCCATATGTTTTTATTGCATGCAGATTTATTCATGATTACATTTTCATAATTTACCACTTGTTATCTTGATACGGTAAATGCCCTATTTAATTAGTTAATTAATCCTTCTCGCTAATAGCAACTAGTTCAAGGTAATAACGCTATGGCTGCTGTTACGAGAAGCCTACTGACCCACTTAGTCAATTAATTATTTAGTTAAGAGCAATTTGCAGTCGAGTGTTAGAAATGCGGTAGTTTACTTTAATCCTATTTTTTTTCAAATCTTAAGCAATTCTTAAGATTCCATCTACAGTTTCGTTCATTTTTAATTCGATCCTTAACAAAGCAAATCTCATAAATGATACAACTAATTTAATTTTAATATGTAACGGCAAGAAAGTAACTACAAAATAATGTTTTTAAACTTCAAAGTTACTAACGCAAATTGATTACGGTATTCTAAATCTAAAAATATTTTTTTATTCTGTTAAAGTAATTCGCTTTAGCTACAGAAGAAATATGCTTAAGCTAAAAAAAATGGCGACGGGCGGCGGCGCTTAGCGATCAGATGAGTCATAAGAATGTTAGCAGGCAGACGCAGTTTATTTTAGCCGTGAGTCGAGTTACGTTGCATGTGCAAGACTCATTCGTTGACCCGGATCGCGGCAGCGGGCCCGAGACCGTGGTCGTTCTAAATTTAGGAGCCGACGCACTTAGATGACGTTTGTGCCTAAATACAAAAGCATGCGTGTCTTTGATTACACCCGAAATGGGAAAGTAGTATGTAAGTTCAGTTTTATTTGGAAATAGTTTGCTGAGAACCTCAGGCGGCGGGGCGGTGAGAAACATAAAGAGTTCCTCAAGCCGTGTGATCAAAACACCGTCAGATGTTTTCTAGAGGGAACGGCATCACGCACTAGTGCGTGTCCCCGTGCCCTACTAGATTCTCCGAAGGGTTCGGATCGGATCAGCTGACTCGAACCCCTCTAAAGGTGATTCGTTTCACACGGCTTGAGGAACCCTTAAAATTTCTCGCCGGCCCCAAAAAAGCCCGGTGAAGCTGAAAATGCCGTCTAAATTAAAAAAGGTTTGAGCCAGAATGGAGTGCTTGCTGATGCTGGAACCGATGACTTATGAATTCTTTCTCTAACCATCAATTTATTGATTTGCACGTGCAGTTGTCTGACATAACCATAACGGATCTATGAGACTGCGGTCGTCCTAAAATTAGGACCCGGGCATTTATAGATGACGTTGGGCCTTAATGTACGCGTGTCTTTGACTACAGCTGAGATGGTAGTGTAGCGCGACCTTCATGCTTGCAGTAGCTGGAATTGATGACCTTTTAAGTAGTGAAGCGGATCGTCTCTCTCTTTTGGTAATTTACTGATTTGCATGTGCAGTTTTATAAAGTTTACTGATAATAACTACGACCTACGGATCTGTGTATATTGCCTTTATTAATGTATACCTACACCTGTAGTGTACGCCTAATTTTTACCACAATAATGCAAAAATTACTTTTCACTTTAACTTTATTTTTATGTAAAATTTTATTATTACTCCGAACTATACATTTTTAACTGATAATTGAAATTAGTAAAAATGTTACGATAGGATGTTAATTAGTTGTTGTCATTCAATAAGGGTCCTTTGACAAACATAGTAGGTATCTAATAGTACACAGTTGATAAATTAGCACGGGTAGGACATAGTAACTATATCTTAATCAGTTATGCACCTGACCTGGCATGTCAGAAGGTGAGGGTTCGAATCTCAATCGTGGTTCGCCAACTAAGCTTGACACTTTGAAATAGATTTTAATTTGAATGAGTTTAACCAATCATCACAATAACCAAGCCATTGAACAACGTTCACATACGGTATCCACTCAGTATGCGGTGTGCAGCCTTAAAGAACCGATGGGTACTCGAGGCGTAATTACATTACCGCTGGGAGTTCTGTATGCGCCGACAACCAATATTTACGCGGGTCCACCCATTCTCACGGCATCACGGCACGCCGCGATCAGTGAGTCAACAGCGTTCGTGTTTATTGTAGCAATTTCACTTAAGCATGTGATGACGATGAGTTCGAGTTCCCATAGGTACGCCACCGACATGAGAATGGACAGTGACGTTCTAAGGAAGCGATAGAAAAAATCTGTTTAGAAATGTGTTTTAAGTTAAAATGATTGTATAAAAATAAGCCGCCATACTCTATTTAGAAGGGCGCCTGACGCTATTATACGTTCATTTTACAAATAATTTATTTTGTTAGACCGATGAAGGATCCATGATATAGGTAACGAGGAGTTTACCTAATGGGAAGTGTTGATGTGATCGTGGTCTTTTGATAAATTGTATTATCAGTAAACTTTATAAAACAATAGCAAATTGGAAAACTATTTCCGTATTTAAGTATAACTTCAGTGCGTGCTATGTGCAAATCGCACAAAGCCAAAAAAAAAAACAACAAAAAACTGCATTGCATTGTCAGATGTACTCACCAGACAACATAGTGTTGTCAAAGTAAGGCATCAATGTTGAGCAATTGCGTTCTATTAATCTGCCAAATGAAACCGATGCTTGTGCAGTAAGTTACACAATCGTGCTACTAAACAAAAAACTTTAAAACATAACCATTTAAAGTCTTTTTTTCAATTATATTACGACTCCATGTTGTACGACATACTGCGGTCACACCCACGGCGGTTTCTAATGTTGCCAACAACACATTAATTTATTTATTGTATCTACGCTCGTAACAGAGCAAATACGGGTAAGTTAGATATGTGAATCCTATGAATTCCTTTGGAATAGTTAATTTTACTAGCATTCGAGACCGCATATGTCTTTTATACTGAGCTGCGTAAAATATTTATTGAACACGTTAATAAAATAGACATTAATTACATAATGGCCCATGCGTAACGTGTGCGCATGTTACTGTGTTGTGTAGTGAGATGAATACCGTCGTAGAATAAGTGCATATTAAAACATTCGTTAAAAAAAGAACATACATCTACCATAACGCTAATTGATTTACGTAATTATATGTTTCTTTGTCATTTTTACTAAAAAGAAGCAATAATTTTGGTTAATGAAGTGACTTATATGCTAATAATGATGTACGGAATTTATATGCTTGTTTAAAGCAATTAACTAGGCTGGTTAGAACCACGATAGCTCAATTGGGAGAGCACCTGACCCGGTATGTCAGAAAGGTGCAGGTTCAAATCCTGCTCGTGGAAATTTTTTCAACATTTGTGTTTTTGTAATTAACTAGGCATGAATCCGGTCTGATTAGCCCAAGTAAATTACTTTTAACTAAAACATTGTATCTAATGCTGTTGATCATGTGCTATATTTTTTATTTTTAATGCCGTGTACAATATTTAGGTTAACAAATTTTGAAAGAACTCAAAATCTATATGTATGACCATTTGAATGTTACATTTTGTTATCTGTTTTTGTACCTATCCAATAAATAAATAAATAAATAAATATAATGTCATAAATATATATGTAACAGCCTTTATTAATACTTATCTGCCCACTTGGGCTAATCAGACCGGATTCATGCCTAGTTAATTACAAAAACACAAATGTTGAAAAAATTTCCACGAGCAGGATTTGAACCTGCATCCTTCTGACATACCGGGTCAGGTGCTATCCCAATTGAGCTATCGTGGTTCTAACCAGCCCGCCGAAATTATTCAATACTATTTACATTTTTACTTTGAAAGCCAAAAGCGCCCATTCAACACAAGGGTGCAGGTTCAAATCCTGCTCGTGGAAATTTTTTCTACATTTGTGTTTTTGTATTAAAACGAATTGAAGCACATACCTATATAACGAGGCTCTTTATTAGTTACGTGTGCTACTCTAAAAAAGTCAACTTCATTTAGATTGCTACCTATAAATTATTGTTGCATTATCCTCCTAAACAGCCTTAGGAATAAACTAAATTTTGATTTAATCCCGTGTGATAAACTCACACTCAGCAAAAAGTAATTTAAACACTGTCAGAGTAATTGTATGGTGCCGCCACGCTAACGCCACTCCACGTTAACATATAGTTTTCTAGTATCCTGACCATGGTATTGTACACACGCATGCACATCAGACTACCACAAACTGTCAAATTTCCTTAATAGACTTAGAACTTTATGTCTATGGCATATGATTGAACATTTGTTGAAAAAAGACAGTTTTGAATAGGTTGATGTGCAGGCGTCTGCATCAGTGTTGTGCGCTCTAAAAAAAAACGAGCGAGCCTTACAATAGTCGCATAATAATATTATGTGTTACGCAGTAAGTATTCATAAGAAGACATTTGACATATCAAAATGAACTTTATATATATGTCATGTTCATAATATCGATATTAAATTTACAAATTGGCGCGCGCTTGCACGCTTCCCCGACATCCTATCACACTGTTACACCTACTTCCGTCACATTTCACGAAATCACTCCCACAAATTGTATGATAGAAAGCGAGCGGATAAATGTTACACATCAAAAACTTTTTCACCAGTAATCGTGTGTCTAGAACCTAACTCTCTGACCGGTACCGCCCACATAGACCTCTATATCTGACTAATGCACACCGCCGACCATTATTTACCAGCAGCGAACAGGTTTGTGATTATCCGCACGGAGCTAGGCTGCATCTTGTGCGACGTTCGTGCCACCTCATTTTGATTTATAACCTCATTGGAGGTTTCTGATCGAGTTCGAATTCACAGAAGTCGATAACAATTTGTAATGAAACTACAATGGTTTTAGTTTGAAGTTTTTGCAAGTGTTCGAAAGTCATTTAGTAAGAACTATAAGTAAGAAATAGCCAGAAGTAGAACTTTAATTACTCAAAATTAAGAACCAGATAAAAAGTGTTTAATTAAAACAAACACAAAAGCTCCTTTGACGAAAATACTCCCAAAATATTGTAACATCTCTGATTATTTACTGCACTTGCACAGAATTATGAGTGCTGGTCTTGAGGTCTATGTGGCTGAAAGATTTCAATTATTTAATGCGATGAAATACAAAAAAAAAATTGGCAAATTTTTATTGAGGACTTAAATTCTTCATGATATCTGAATGGGCACTCAACATAGAAACTACTTTCTTTGATCAAAATAATGTGTAGGTTTCGCTCAATAAGTTAAAAGTTGGACAAAGACATCGAACAACTTTGAGAGCTGGTGTGACGAAAGTACAAACACGTAGCGATTTATTCCATTTACATTGTAAATATACAAGCTAGTAGCTAAACGTTTGAACAACAAAACGGCAATAGTTAGCGCCCATTCGCGTGTGAAAGCAGCACGGACGGCTAGTGTTGCTTACAATAAATAAGAAAATCCGCTAAATATATTTAAAAATCCGTCAGAATTTCGTCAAACTAATAACTCTTTGAAAATATAGCCATCTTTACCCATATTTAGGTCAAAAACTAGACATGGTGACACTTTTTATTAAATAACTAGATGGCGCTGTACAAATTTCATACTAAATCAAATTCAAATTTTATACACAGAAGATTCTAAAATACCTAAAAATCATTCCGCTAGAAAATCCGTTAGCCGTTAGACGAACAGTTTGTCTGTTTTACCTCATCCAAACCAGCGGGTTGCCTATCGGGTTATCTAGCGAGATATGACGGGAAATCCGTTAAGTTGGCAACACTGCGGACGGCCACCGGCCATCACTTCTATGTTTATTTTCTCAATTTCGCTACTCCTGACTAGCAAATACTATTTTAGTTTCTTTCAAAGGGATAATTTAATATTATTGCTCTGTGAATGGTGGTGGCTTTACGCGACGTCGCAGAAGTTGATAGATCTTTGTTTCTCTCGTTATGCCCATCGTTGTGTTACAAATGTTCGCATGAATTGATTTTAAAATACGCTTCGACATGAAAGCTTGCCTGTCCATGCTCGCTTAAGTAACCACTATGGACAGTCTTCGGAATTATGTTGCTTTAGTTGTAGTTTCTATTTGTTCAATAGAATGCTAACTACGAGCATTTAGACATTAAAATTTTGTTTTATTTAAAGTTATTAAATCTCTTTCAAGCGTTAACGTCGCATAAAAATTGAAAAAACAATCGCGTAATAAGTTTTGTAAATCGATGTTTATTTGGAAATTATATTTAGAAATTATTATATTTTTAATTACATACTGATAAAATATGAATAAAAACCCCGCATCGAGGCAGCCAATAAGGGACGAGATCTTCAGTGCTGCTCTCATCTCACGCCTGCGCTGAAAGCCGTCAGCAGCAGCAGCCGTCATTCTTATTTTATATTTTTATTTCTAATATTTTTTTTGGTGTTTTTTTAATTTTAATGTATCTATTTGTGATGTCCCAACATTTCACAAATTCAGCACAAGATACCGGCAATAGGCAATTTGTGAGGTGCGAGCTCTGTACACATCCAAAATTTTTCAGAGGCAAGAGAAGTTTGAATATACACATATAGGTAAAGTTCATAGACCTAGCCAACCTCTCAAGCCTTCCACCCATCCCACACTCACCCATTTCACCGAGTTCATTTAACCCTCCTACTGGACAAGACCTACAATCTTGGCAAATACTAGGCAAATTAAAGAAAAATACACCTATTATTAGACGCATTCCAAGAGGAGCTCGTACCTTTGTAGCTCATTCACTAGCAACAACCATTAGTAGAGTCATAAACGAAAATAAATCGCATAATTGGGAACAATTTTAAACTTTTGCGTATCGCGTCCTGCATATACGCAAAGATGAAAACTCTAGTACAACATTGACCCAAAAAATTAAAAGCACTTGCTCCAATCCCATACAAAATTACATTTACATTTTGTATGTAATTATTTTTACAATATAATTACATACAAAAGAATAGTTCACCCATTAGTTATAAAAAAACACCACTCGCGTCATTTAATGTTGGCAAGGTTGAAGAAAAAATCAACGTAAAATGTTCTACAGAACATTATATATTTAGCTCCACTAGGTTTGGAGCTAAATTTTTCTAAATGTGAATTATTCATTTCGAGTTCCGTAGAGCACAAATAGTTACTGACTTCAGTCGCCTGGCCCCAGTATTATTGCAGTTGTGGAAAAGAGACGCGTGTATATTCGCCGCTACACACGTCTCGTTTTCACAACTGCAATAATACTGCTATAAGAGCTCGTAGTTACCCCCCTGAGCTATTATATAACCTTGTAGTGGGTGGCTTTCGTATTCTAATGAAATTGTAGTAGTTTTTAATTGCCTAAAAACACGGATAAAACGACGGTTTCTAAAAATGAAACCTAGCTAGATCGATTAACCGCCCCCGAAACCCCCCATATATATATATATTACGTTACACGTTATAGGCACTATAGGTCTTTCTTTGTAACTATCAGTAACTTTTATTACTATATTGTAGAAATGACTGTTTGTTGCCTTAAATGAAAAAAAAAAACAAGAATTGCTCGTTTAAAGGTATTAGATACGTAAGTCGTCGTGTGGTCAGTTTGCGCGTCAATATGTTATGTGTCGTGTAGATAGCCCGATACGGCGCTACCGCTTCATTACAGCATATTATTAAATAGCTTTTACCTTATATTTAACCCTTAACTGGTTAAACAGCAATTTTATTTTATATTCTCCCGTCAACTCTGCTTATGCACCATAGACTAATTAAACTGTTATAATATAATTCAACTTTCTTGTGTAACATTATAAAAAAGAAGAATTATTATCTTGTTTAATGCTATTTTAAAGAAAAAATATAGTAAATTAGGTGCCTGTCATTTAGGTAAATCAAAATTTAAATATAAATATAATATTGTACAGTTATCTATGTCATGTATGATCTTCTATCAATTAATTGATCGAAGTTAATGATGTAGGCGCGAAGAATTTCATCCAAATTACCTCTTCTCTATACCTTTATATACGCTGAAAAGTCGTAGGAATCTTTATTTATTTCAATAGCCCGATGACAAAAACAAATAAAAAATCTAACCATTTAAGCGTGAACAAAGTACTTTGCTTTTGCCAATCACGATAGCGAATGTCTTTACAAAAATATGGGTTATAAAAAAGGATCGTGTGGTACCTAAGGCTTTTAATTAATTAGAGATCGAATAAGTCCAGTAGCGGGCACGGGGGCAAGTCACGAGTGTCGCACTAATGAGAGATGGCGCAGGATACCAGAACGACACGAGATTCACTTTGAAACATGTTTAAGGCCCGGTCTATGTTCATTATGATACATCGGCGATATAGTGTCAACTGATGAGATAACGTCGGAGGGCTGCGGACGGTACCATAGACTATGTATAATATTGGGTATAGAAGTGCCTCTCATAGAAAAAAATATGGGAAACTAGGTTCCCTGTATAAGAGATGGCGGTAGTAGACGTTTACGTGCGCGTTTACGTTTCTTCCCGATAGATGGTACTAAAAATATATATAATATTTACAAAAAACTAGTTAACATTTTTTTTGTGTATAATTAATATTGTAAGATTGATATAAACATATTAAAACTTATAAATGAACATAAAATTCAAAAAGTTGTTTAATAATTTCCAATGGGTCGAACCTAGGATTTCTCCATCACTCAGTACTACAATACGATGCTTCATAGCAGCCGCTCGGCCAATGAGCTCGTTGAGGTGATGACGAAAGTTGTAATTTTAGTAAAGTTACTGGAAAATAACTTAACGTAACGTCCATTAGTTCTGCCACTTGTTCATAGATGGCGCTGTATTTGTTTATACCCTTTCTGCATGGTGCTTCTAAGATTTTTCTTAGCACTGATATATACTGTGATTGATTTTGATTTTTGAAGGAAAAGATAGCCAGATGTAAGGTCTTTACCTTACATCTGGCAAACTTTTCACATAACATTACTTTTAATGTTAGCTAATACTAGGATATAGTTGTATTACTTGTATTATTATTAATTGTATTACTAGTATATACTACCGCCATCTAGTGACATTATATGGATAACCAGTTAGTAACTTGAGGTTCCTCCTACGGAAGATGGCGCTGCCGTATATGATTTTTTTTGTAATTATTCAATGTATGGAAGATTCACCCCTTTGGAAGGCACGATGTGATGTAGTTAAGCTGTTGCTTGCTGTTAATGGTAAATCAGGTAACACACAAATATTCTGAAATGTTCAATTTCGAATTTTTATATTCAATTCGAACTTCATAATGCCGAATAAACATTTTTTTATTGGATTTATAACATTGGTTAGGCTAGGTTAGACTTGTGATCACGCGCAGAAGAGCGAGCAAAGTGATTTTCGGAAATTAGAGTTAAAAAATTATTTAAGATCTGACGGCTGTTTAAAAATCTTCCCTTTTTATAGTGATGTCATACAAGAGCTGTTAAACCGAATCAATTATAAAAGATTGTGGTATTTTTTTTATTAAAACATATACAGAAACACTAACTATCCAAAGCAATTGTCATGAAATTTATAAAACTCTATTGTCCGTCAGGTCAGACAGACTTCTTATAAACTTTACAACTTTACAAGTGTGATAAATCTCACATAATATTAAGCTCCGACGATTGTTGAAAACTAGAAGTATCTTACGATAGCGATCGTTAAAATCGATGGCTTCGTGATATTGCTATCACAAAGGGTACTTTCTCAGGTTTCGTCACAGTTCTGCGTTGCTACACCTCCTCCATCATTTAGACAACGGTAATAAATTCTAAATGTCACAGAAGATGATGCATAATGGATTCAATGCCGCGAGGTGTCATCTCGGCGTCTACGTATAGCGATGGACTTTAAAGTCTGCCTGTTAAAGCACGTTTTTGTCTGAACTAATTAGTTGTAAGAACAAAACCGCATCGGTGACATGTATGTTTTGGACACGAGCTGACGGCTGGCTTGTCTTTTAAAACTTGAAAATCTTTTACGTACGAGCAATAGCACTTTTGTACCTTGTCACAATGAGCGGTCTGAGGGATTTAATAGAAATCTTATGTATTGTTTCATGAAACCAGATTTATAACATATAAAAATAAGGTAAGTACTAAACTGTTAAGATAATTAAAATTCGACAAAGTAAAGACAGAATAAACTGTCTGTTTATTAATTAAGGAAATAGCAGAGTAATTATTTAAAAAAATCCCGTAGAATTTTACGATTTTCAACATTTACTTACTTATTCTGGCGCAATATCGCTAAGTGAATTTTGACTTGTGAATTCTGATATGTAGTTGTTTGAGGTAAATACGAATATAATAAAGTTCTTAAAATTATTTTGCTAATCATAATAATTAAAAATAACCTAAAAGATGCTGGTGCTGGAGACGCTTATCATAGTAGTTACTATTGAAAGCGAAGACTAAAGCATAAATAGGAGCATCCAAATCTCAGCGAGGTTTATATACATTTGGGTGGTGGTAGAACTTATTGGTGGTAGATAATATGGTATACTTAAGTACGCCTCGAGGACCTCGATGGATAATGCGCCCGGTCTGCGAGTGCTGAGGTTAAGCAACTTTCGCAAAGGCCGGTCATCGGATGGGTGACCAAAAAGGTATCTTCTCGAGCTCCTCCGTGCTTTGGAAGTCACGTAAAGCCGTTGGTCCCGGCTGCATTAGCAGTCGTTAACAACTACCCTGGAAGACCTCGGCACAATGCTCGGTGACCTGTGACCTGTGACCGGTGAACAGAGTCTCTCAACAAGTGGGTCTTACAATGAACATGGAGAAGACGAAAGTGACGTCAAACTCACGTGTCGTACCCACTCCTCTGAAGGTTGGGGACTCTGCCCTTGAAGTTGTTGACGATTATGTTTACCTGGGACAAACGGTCCAGCTAGGTAGGTCCAACTTCAGCAAAGAGGTCAATCGTCAAATCCAATTAGGCTGGGCAGCGTTCGGTAAGCTACGAAATATCTTTTCGTCCGATATACCCCAGTGTCTCAAGACGAAAGCCTTTGACCAGTGTGTGTTGCCAGTGATGACATACGGGACTGAGACGTGGTCGCTCATTATGGGCCTTATCAGAAGGCTCAAGGTCACTCAAAGAGCAATGGAGAGGGCTATGCTCGGGGTTTTATCTGCGTGATCGAATCAGAAATGAGGAGATCCGCAGAAGAACAAAGGTAACCGACATAGCCCGAAGAGTTGCTAAGCTCAAGTGTCAGCGGGCAGGGCACATAGCTCGCAGGACTGATGGCCGCTGGGGCAGAATAGTCCTTGAGTGGCGACCGCGTACCGGAAAACGCAGCGTGGGCAGGCCTCCAACAAGGTGGACCGACGATCTGGTGAAGGTCGCGGGAAGCCGCTGGATGAGAGCAGCACAAAACCGGTCGTTGTGGAGATCCTTGGGGGAGGCCTTTGTCCAGCAGTGGATGTCTTTTGGCTGAGATGATGATGATGATGATGATGATGATGATGATGATGATGATGATGATGAACAACCACCAATCCGCACTGGGCCCGCGTGCCCGTTCCCGTTTATGGCGTTTATTTTATGGCCCGTTCTACCTATCCATCAATAGGGAAGGCTCGTGCCCTAGCACCTAGCGGACATAAAAATGAGCTGATGATGATGAAGTACGCCTCGCTAGCTACCACCATATTATCCAAATTACGTTAGTACCTACTTGTTGTGTTTTGAAAGTTTCTTAATAATGGAGGATTTCTAATGACATGTTTGGATGATAGAGTCTGCCTGTCACCACAGCCGATCTAAACATGGTCGGGTAATAAAAAGGAATACCTGGGGTGTATCTATCTATAGGTCCTCCAAAAACCAGTGAGCGTTGAACCCCGTGTTTTAATAATGGCTATATTTGATTTATAAATTTAAAAGAATTTGTATCTAAAATTTATGTCACTAACATAACTATTATTAACAGCCATGTGTATTATTTTTCACTAATAGTAATTTCTAACACCCCGTCTAACACTTTATTTGGTAACTAGCAGTTAGCCCGCGACTTTGTCCACGTACATTTGGATTTTTTTACAAAAACTATTTTAAAATGATTATTTATCAAAATGAAATATAGCCTATATTACCCACAAGGTATATAGCATTCAATCAGTGAAAGATTTTTTGGAATTGGACCAGTAGTTCCAGACATTAGCCACATCATACAAACAAAGAAAGAAAGTCACAAATCTTACCTCTTTATTAATATTTGTTAATTATGTGACATTTTAAAAGATTTGAAAAACATTGCCAACATTATTTCGCTTCGTTTTTTTTCTAACTAGCACTTATCGATTAGTGGCAGCCCTAGTCACGATTAGTTCGTGTACACAGAGTAATTACAGTTGATGTTAGCTGAGAGCTTCACGGTGCACGTCAGGGTTGTCACGCTTGCGCAGGTCACGGATTAATAGCGGTTTGTACTAACTAAATTAATTGTAAGCATTTTAATATAAGGGCTAATTAGAAGCCATTTGTTTGATTGTCTTACCGTGACGCGTTAAGTGAATGCATTATTAGTGTAGCGTGTCGAAATCATTAATAAAATATTCTCTTTTTATCTTAAAACTACACTAGCTTTGTGTTTAATTAGTGTATAGTTCTTTAGTTTTTTTTTTATTTTTTCATTTCTCAACTTTTGAAGCAGTTGGCCTGTATCTCACTGGTCGAAGTGCACTTTACCCAGAACCTTCGCTAACTGAGGAATTTGCTTTTGTATATCTAACAGTCAAAACACAACATTGCTAATTAACATTCTAAGTATTGGCGGCAGCATTTGATCAATTATGTACTAGATTCCCGATGAGCACTTGAAAAATGGTACGCGACTTTGGGACCACGGAGCCACAATGACGTTTGTGGCAGTAAAAAACTTTAGTTTAATCTTTTTTTTTAAGATTTAAGTTTCTTATTAAGCTGAAGTTGTTGATGCTATCCAATGTTTTTTCAGGTTGTGTTATTCGAAATTCAAATGTTTAGGTATGAGCAAACAGGACCACTTTCGAAATGCATTTTTGTTCCGGACACTTTATCTAGTACTACATAATTGATCGAAGGCGGCAGGCTTCGATGATAGTGTGTGTCTGATACTGGTGGCTTAACTACTAGACCAGCAAGGTGATTAACATTAACATATTGACAGTCAATCATGGACGCAAAAACAAGGTACCTACTTATGTCAAACAAATTGCACGAAAATATGAAAAAAAAATATTTTTGTTAACACACTTTGCGTTGTAACAAAAAACGTTTCTATAGCAACTCTCAGTTTCTTCGAATTCCATTTCTATTAAAGCATTAACATTGAACAATCCATGGTAGCAATTTGTTATAGCGCGACTTTGTCGGCCCGCCAACAAATTTGCATGTAGTATGTGGCCTGCCTTATTTCCATACAATTTGAGCCACACACGTTGATCGCGCGTGCCTCAGTTCAGAGCTCTTATGAAATTGCAGATTCATTATCCAAGTCTTCATTTAAATGCTTCAATGAGATGTTTGTACCGACATAGTACAACGAGAAGAATTTAATAAAATATTTCGCTGACGTCTAGGGTACATCTAGCTAGCTTGAGACAAAGAACCGGAGAATTTTGTGTCAAACAAAATGTTTTGAAACAGTAATACGAACTAAATATATCTACTGTACTGCAGCTGTATTGTTTGTATGTAGTAATAAATTGATTTCAACGATGTAGGTCTTTGCCCAGCAGTGGGACAGTATAAAGCCTTACTTTTGTTAGTATTGATTAGCAATTGCTTAATAAGTACACTGATAACGGCAAAATAAAGTCAGTGTAGTAAGTAGTTTTAATGTCGATGTTGCTAAACCATGGCAATAAGAACACAAAATGTAGAGCCTAACATTTGTTAAGATGATTGTGTGCTCCAAAACGATTTATATAACAAGACATATATATTATATGTATAACAAGACACTTGAGGACCAGATATATGTAATAAGCTCATATTGCGTACAACAGATCATACCACAAAAAAAAAATTAGACGACTTACCTAAACCTTATTCTCAGTGTGATCGATCTTGCATCAATTGCAAATGCTTCGAAGCTTTAGGCCAAATATTAAGTTAAAAATAACACGTGTAGATTAAAGTGTATAATTTTAACACAGAGTAATGTGTTTTTAGTGCAATAAATTCATAATAAAAATATAAAGTATGATAAAAAAAGCTCACACAAAGAAGGTACCTACAACAAACGATATTTTAATCAAATTTCAAATAACTATTGAAGTATCGACGGAGAGAACATCAAAAATAACAAACTACAAGCGTAAACTACTTGAAAATTACATTGGGTCTTATAAAAACCACAACTTTACTTTGAAACCCACTGTCTAACACACTGGCGTTTCTCATGAGTGTAGTGTGACTGTATTGTGCTTTGATTGTTGAGCGATAAGGTTTGATTTTCATTGACAAGGAAATGTTGTCAGATATTTGACAATAAAGTTTGGACAATGGTCAAGGTATTTGCGGTGGGACCACCGGCGGAGCGGAGAGCGGCGCTGCTGCCTGGGGGCTGATGATTTTACGATGTTAAGAAGAGTTCCTGGGAGCACTTAAGCAAACTTATAACTTTATAACTTCAATTAACCTTACATTGTATTTTTGTTCAATATGTACTTTATATATAAATGTTTAATGGGGTTCAATGCAAAATGTTGCCAGCAATGTACTGGGAACTCTTAAAGCATTATTATTGCAGTTGCGAAATTTATTCTATAGGAAAAATGAAAATTTTAGACATTGAGACACGATTATGGACATTTAAATACATAAGAATGGAGGACCCGGGTGCCTATTGCGACTTCATTTGACATTCGATCACATTAAAGAAAACGCAAAATTTGTCTAACATTGAAGCAGTGACTCTTGATGGAATACGACGAGATTTAAAACTTTGCAATAAAAAATTTCGTTTACGTGATCCAAAGACGAATGAAACTCGCAATAGGTAAACTGGAATAGTCTACCATCACATCACTTCCTATGGCATGGGGTCCTTCAAAAGAGGTGTGAAGAGGCACCTTGTTGCCTTCCCCGATCCGATCCGAACCCTTCAGAGAATCTAGTAGGGCACAGGGACGCGCACTAGTGCGCGATGCCGTTCCCTCTAGATAACCTCCAAAGGTGATTCGTTTCACACGGCTTGAGGGACCCTTTACGCTCCTCGCCGTCCCTAAAAAAGCCCGGTGAAGCTGAAAATGCCGTAGACGCAATCAGCAATCTCTCTCAAAAAAAAAATCCTTGTTGCCGGCAGGGTGAGGGTGACTGATGCTGTTTTGTTTTCACGCTGCACTAGTTGTCTTAGCGTCTGGACTCCATTTCTACTTAATATCATTTGTGGGGTAATTTGCCGTGTCAAATAAAAAAACATTTAAGCGGCTAACGCAGTCAGTGGAGGCGCAGAAGCAGCGGCTCCTGGTGACAAACAAGAAATGAAATGAAAATCCTCTATTAAATTTAGGCATATAAATTGCACTTAAAGTAAAGTAAGCCTATAACTGACCCACTGCTGGGCAAAGGTCTTCTTCATTGAAATCAAGTCTTGCCGTTCCAAAACTTAGACTCAATAAGGTCGGTAATTCATTTGTTGGGAAATGTATAAAAATATACAATAAAGTGCCTTTCACTCTAACGGAATTGCCACTACACAAGTTTAAGACAGAAATAAAACAAGGTCTAATGAAAAAAGGCTACTATAAAATTGATGATTATTTTAATGATAATAATGTGTGGTCATCTTAGTCTGCTCGCCTGCACATGTTATTTCACATTGTCAGTAGTTACACTTTTATATTATAAAAGGTTATTTATTATACAGTCAAAGAATATTAATTTATATAATTTTTAAACTGATATCATAGCCTTTATCAGCAGTGTCCTACAGTTAACAAACAGCATTGCGTTAAATAGATCATAGGCTTTTATTTAGAGTATCTTGAGTGTGTCATGCTCTCTTTATTGTCTCTGCGGTGGTGGCGTGTACGTCGGGTCGTTACGTTCCCTAAAATATGGTTGAGCGAAGCGATGGCTGATTCATATGTCATACTCGTGAACGGGTGCCGCCTGTGGAGGCTGGTCTGCTCTTGCATACTTATCTTATTTTTAATATTACTTACTATAATTTGACTTTGTTTTTCTTAAACAATTTTTGACTTTTATTAGAGTACTGTATTGGTACTGTATGACATTGTGGAAATTGGAACTTTTACCTGAGGTAAATTTGTTACTTTAGATTTTTAATTTTGTTTTTTTACATGTGGTCTTCTATATATTTTTTTTATTTTTATGTGTTTATTTGTGATGGAAAGTGTCCTGCTAAAATAGGGCATTTTCCAATATTTTTGACGCTGTAAGGGAGAAAAGAGCTGGACACTTGCTGAGTTTCTTGCCGGTTCTTCTCAGTACAAGATCTCCCGCCCAGAGTAGACTTACGAACCGATGGCATAGTGACATTCATAAGAGCGACTTGTAGCCTAAACTGAATAAATGATTTTTGAATTTGAATTTGAATTTGAGTCATCACTACAATTGATGGGTAAAGGCTTAATCACCACACACAAAAAAAACTAAAATATATTATGCATTAATTAATAACACATAAAATATATAATGTTCCGCTTTGACAGTTTCCATGACAACACTACAAACAAATCATTTTGTATTGGAAAAATTTCAAAAATCTAAAAAAAAATTAGGAGTGGACCACCATTAATATTTAGGGGGATGAAAAATAGATGTTGTCCGATTCTCCACCCTAGCCGATATGCACGCTAAGATTCACGAAAATCGGTCGAGCCGTTTTAGAGGAGTTCAATAACGTACACCGTGACACGAGAATTTTATATATTAGATAAACTACACATATATTTAATGCAATTCAAGTAAAGTTAAAAAAATCCTAACGTGATCAAATGACAAGTAATACTTGCTCAAGTGCCTACTAGTACTAGCAAAGGTAGGATTCTGTCAAACCTCATTTGCGTTGAGCCTTGTTAAATATATAATTTCTAAAGCTCTGTTACAAGCTACAAAAGCCCGGCATGGTGTTCAAATGTCATTTCGCTGAAAGTTTATATCGGTGTCGTGCATCACCACCTCCCTTCTGACAGAGACGTTTGCTATTAGGGCATATCGCGTTTCATAAGGCGTCAACCGCATCCGCACTTGTGAAGATTCCTTTTGGTTTAACATCTTCATCTATATTTGTAATAAAATTTTAATGACCACGAGTTATGTGTTTGATATGTGCGTTTTTTGTAACGAACGTTTATGACATTTTGATGTCTGTTACTTCTCACGTACTGGCTAATCTTATAAGTATTTGTAAATCGCTATTTTAAAATAAACTTTTACAGTTGACACAACTTGGGTAGATTTTAAAATATGTTTGAAAAATGCAGTATTTTCTTAAAGTAGGTCTGTACTTTATTTTTTTAACATGTATTTTTATGTAAAAAAAACTACTGTTTATAAAATGTTTGTGTACAGACGCCTGCATATCTACCTATCCAAAACTGTCAAATTTCTTCTTCAATATATTTTCAATCATTATGTCTTACGCATAAAGTTCAAAGTCTATTGAGGAAATTTGACAGTTTGTGGTAGGTTGATGTGCAGACGTATGTACTTACTTGTACTTGTACCTTTTTTTAAGAAGTATATTATTATAAAGCTTTTTTTTCAGAATTTTTATTATAAACGTTAATCATTTAGCAAAAAATGTAACTACGAAGTTAGTGAAGTTGCAATAGTCTTAACTAACAAAAGCTCATAAAGAAATTAAGCTAAAGGTAATGTTACGCAATCGTTATTGCGTCACATTATGTGCACGACACAAATAATTGTGTTTCTAAAGGTTACTACCGCCTTCTGGATCACGTTATCATGGACTTTAACATAATCATGGACTTTATCATAATCATGGACTTTTATATCTAAGAGATTAGCTGTAAAGCTCAAACGTAATTAAAACATTACGTAAAAGATCTCGTTGCTCAGATTAACATTAAATTAGAAATGTAAATGGGTTGTATGTACAGCTAATAAAATCGTAAAAATAAGTTAGTAAATTGACAAATTCCACAAATACCAACAAACGAAAATATAAGTTGTTGATCTACGATAAAATACTTCAGTTGCTGCTCGTCTGGTTGCTATTCAATCTAGGTATGTTATTAAAAACACATAGGTTCTTATTTTTCGCTAAAATGTCGAAGTTCTGATATTTGATGTGCATTGCTTATGGTACCTACTCGTATAATACTTCTGTAATGTAAAAAGAGTTTTAAACACAAAGTTGAAGTTGTGATAAAGAAACTCCATTGTTAGCACGTCTCCTTTATAAATATATAAATGAGTTCCAACCAACCCAATGCGCCGTATCTATTGTCTACATCGCCAGTCCCATTCAAGCAGTGTGCGTGTAGACATTCAATTCACCGCTATCGTATCATCGCCCGCCGGCTGCTGCTCTTTGATCTCACAACAATAATTGACTTAATCGAATAGTCCTTACGATACATCACTACTCATTCCGGCTACCAATGAAGACATTGTGAATGGCCAGTGTTGATTGAAATTATGATTAGATCGACGACGCCGCGGTGTTCATAAATTCGTTTTGAAAGTGAACCATTCTTACCAAACTTTGGGTATTGCTTAAACATTAGTATTCTTTAAAGTTTAGAAAGATTTCTTTAGCTCATGTAAAGCAACACTCTAAAATGCATTAAGCAAATAACACAAATCAGATGAAAAAGAAACGAAAACGACAAACGATAAAGTCCGAGCACGGTAACCACCCAAGAAATGCGCTCCCATTGTTTATTTCCAAAATCTAAATGCTCGTGCGATATGATGCTATCTGTCGATGTCAAGGATATATCGCTGTTTGATAGCAACTTATCGCCCTTGTAGCCCGGGTGCGGCCAAGGATACGACACACGAGACGTATACTGGGAGCGGTCTGCGATAATAGACGATAGATGTTTACGTTCGCCTAATGGCAGGACGGAGTTTGCGTGGATATTGGCTTACATTATAGGAGACGTTTTCTATGCTATGATTAATGACGAGCGTAGGCGCAAAGCGCGGGTGACGCCAATAAGGGCACGATCGATGGCAGCTACGGCCCGGCGCACCGTTGCACCACAAATGAACCCTTTGTAACACAAATTGATCATGAGGGCCTGACCGATTGCCTTTTGCAGTTATAAAAATTTAATGCCTTCTTCTACCCACGCGTGGGTAAGTGCCGTTACGTTTGTTCGAGTTAAGACGAGCTTTCACGGGACTAAATGTTTAGATAAGAAATGTCGTAATGCAAGGCGAAACAATACGGTCTTAATTGTGACTTTTGTTTTATATTTACACATATTGTAGCGGTCGGTGCGTTGAACTTTCTGTGGGTGCTGGGTTTAAGGTTTCAACAATAAGAACAATGGCTGCACAGTGTAGTAGAACTGATTTATTAACAATCTTAAAAAAGGAGGTTTTCGATGTGTCTTAATTTATTATGTATAAATCTTATTGTCGACTTTCGTAAAACCTGCACTTGGTACGTTAGACATTAGAATAATAAGCAGTTATAATAGAATCTTAAAATAAACTCTTTAAAACAGAATTGGCTGATTTTGCTGGCAGTGGTAACTCTAAAAATTGCTATGAGCTTTTTCAGTGTCTCCTGCCGTTTCGAAAGCGTAGTCACCGGTATCTGACTTTAAAGCTAACTTCCTACCGGCACACTTGTTACTGAGGGTGAGGATTAACTCTAATAAAATTAGCTTAACGACTGGAATGATAGGCTCGGTAGCAGAATATTATACTGGACATTATACCCCAATACTACAGCTAGAGTGTCAGTGCAAGGGACATTATCACTGATTTATGTTAATTTAAATGCGTTAGGGCCTACAGGCTCTCATATAATAATAAGTTGTGCGCCGTGACCAATGTTAAATGGAATGTATACTTCGGCACAAAATAGAAGACTTTAGAAGGTAAGCTTTATACATGACGCGCTCGAACCACATGAGTAAATAATATAGATGTGCTCGAGCAACGCACACATAGACGACACCTCTCACTGACACGGAATTTCCCAACAGCTTGCAACAGTCCAAGCTCAGCTGTTGCAAGATTTCGTGTCCGAGAGAGTTATCTATGTGTGCGCTGCTCGAGCGTGTCATGTATGAAGCTTACTTTCTGCGGTCTCCTTATTTTGTGACGTTGTTTATTTGCAGGGCGATCGAATAAGCGCACGCGCTAATCGATTATTGCGAGATGATCGATAGTTGGACAGCGCACGCTTTATTGTATACGCCACCACAATTTAGTATTGCAATGAGAGAAATATAGCGAACGATAAATAGGCGTCGTCACTGATTGCAGCGGTAATCGAGATTAACAGATGTGTGATCGAATGGAAATATCTAGTACTCTTCCGTGTTTCGGAAGGGTGAAAACCAGATTGGAGAGTTTTCGTAAGGTAAATTTGTTAAATGTAACCGACCTGCGTTGAGCTATCATGGGGGGTTAAAGACCGATCTCCCCATGCGCTATTGATCATATTTTACTTACGTGCTCGCTCGAGCCCAAGAGTGATAAGACTAATGATGACGATCAATTCGTAATTTTTTTTTGATATCTTTACATCATGGAACATCGTTTTAAAAGAGTTATGTAGCTGACTTTCTTCGCCAAAGATATCCCGTCGCTTTCGTCAACTGTGCCAATGCCAAAATTCGTTAACTGACAACACATTCCGAGGTCAACAGCCAGTTGTTACTACCGATCGTTATAACGATCAAAAAATGTAATGTTAGTTTACATTTTTTGTATTAATACTGATCGTTATAACGATCACCATTTTTCAGCTATTCAAGGATCGCTATTATATTATGTACTTATTAATATTTAAAAAAAATCGTAACAATTTGAGATCAAAAATAGTTTCAGTAACAACTGGGTTAACGTGCCGTCCGAATCACGGAGCCAACAAACATTTTCTTCTAAAGTTGGATTTAATGTTTTGTATGCTAAGACGGGTTGTGCAATCTTAGTTTGTAAAGCATAAAAAGTACACACGCCTGCACATCAACCTACCACAAACTGTCAAATTTCCTCAATAGACTTTGAACTTTAGTACTAAGCAATATGGTTGAAAATGTTTTGAAGAAATTTGACAGTTTTGGATTGGTTGATGTGCAGGCGTCTGTACCTTAGAAGTAACTAAATAATGCTGTTCATTTCACCTTACAAACATTTACGCTGCGACTAGCGAGAATCGTACTTATCTGTTAATTCTCGGTAAAGCTACTATTTACTACTTACTTAAGGTAAAGCTTTATAAAATACCCTTAACAGTACCTTCTAATCCTTTTCTATAACCCGTTCGTACAGAACTGTTTATGTAAACGAGCCTTATCTGGGTAACAATGAGTGTACTGAAGATATAAGGGCGCTAATACTGCCGTTGTGTCAGCACTAATTAAGCTATAGTTGGGTTAGGGGAGATTAGAGATAGAAGCATATGTTCCATTATACTTTTATAATGATAATTATTATTATTTACAGAATTATGTTTATTATTTGAACACCATATTATACTCTTTTAGTACTTCTAGTGTTAGGTGATATGCAACAGGTTGATCCACGTTCGTCATAGTAGAATCTGGTCAAACGTAATAATGCGTCGCAATGAACCAAGTGTTTTGATTGTTTCCTAATTTACTGACTGATTACATACCTATTTGGATAGAAGATTAATTACCTATGTACTAGTTTTAAAGTAGTTCTATAGTGGAACTGAATTACGGAGTCTGATGCTTACATTAGACTTTAATTTCAAACGTTTAACCAACCCGGTGACAATACGGGTATATTCAATTGATTAATTTGTATCTATCATAGTTTGGCATAATTTTGCAATTATATAAACATTATTATGCTATACTCTTATTATTGAAGAGGTCGTTTGTCACACTAAGGTAACCACACAAATTACCCTTCATGTCGTGGTACCATCGTTGTTAAAGCCATAATGACGTAATGAAAGACCCAAGACTAGAATGTTTGTTAACGAGCTGTTGAAGTAAATTGGATCATACATTACATTATTTATTGATGTTGTAACATATAGCCAAGTTTATAGTAAATTGGACGTAAACTTTGTAGTTACAAGTTTACTAGAAAGTTCAGCATATCTAACCCAAAGCGTGGACTACTTAAAGTACCTTTTCTGTGCTGTGCTGTTCTGTGTGTGTGTGTGTGCTGTGCTCTGTAGTCTAATGGTTCGATTTCCAGCGGGGTATACAATCAAATAGATAAATAATTTCCAATAAATATCAAATTGCCGGTGAAGTGCGTTTCGACTTCCAGCGCGTTACCGTCACTTATCGTCAGATAAAATAAAGGCGAAGCGCTTCCACGATATGTGGAAATTATAATTAATAATTAAGACTGACTGATAACAATTTGATTATTAATTTGAGACTGATTCATTAACCGTTGTTGCTAACCAATAATAAGATTTACTGCGTACTTTTTAGTAGTGCATAGGTACTATCCGGTGGCTTTACCCTAACTCTAATCGTGGTAAGTGACTTTTGATGCATCATAAGAGTCACCCTCGTATTTGGTACTGTAATTAACAAAAGTGGATAAACAGTATTGTTATTGTTCTTTGACGATGCTATTATTAAATGTACGCTTTGATACAGAGATGTCTGTATCGAACTGTACTTTTTATGATGTGTAATTATGTTTTCTCTATCACATATACTTGTTAAAGACAATCATGATGTGTAATGAAGGACTAGCGATGAATCGTAATCACACACGTCTTGTTGACTGGCAGAATTGCTGACGTCACTTGGAAGATTTACCCGCTATTAAGCCCACTATGTAATTTAATCAATTTCTGTTAATGATGCGTCGTATAGCTATCGTATAATCGTCGTATAATAGTCGTATAATCAAAATTATGTTCTTTATTTTTGTTATTAATAATGAGATGTTGTATCTCATCTATTGCTTGAATCTTAATTAAGAAGCTAAAAGGCTATAGGGGAATTTAAATAAATAATATAAACCGATTTTAATTCAAGGTGACTCAAAATTAAAGTAAAAACAGAAACCCACTTAAATGTTACTAAAAGATTAAGTAACAAAAGCTAAGGTCAAAGCGATAAAGAGCATTAGGTTCCAAGATCTAATTCGATATGCTTCGGTTCTGTTACAATGTAAGCTTTCCGTTATTTTGCAGGTTGCTAGTCGGAGCTCCGTTAGGGCAGAACCTTCAGCCGAACACCAAAAAGTCTGGTGCCCTCTGGAAGTGTGCCCTCACGCCTGCTGTCAGGGACTGCGAGCAAGTCGTCACGGATGGCATGAGAAGTGAGTAATACTTGTGCGTCACTGGTATAAGCACACGATTCATAAAAACTTTATGCGGATATGTTATAGCCCGTTTGAACATTCAACTTGTGTACGTTGTCACCTTCCGTACCTTCAATAGTCATTTGAACTTGTGCCAGTCGGTTCGATCGCACATGAATGAACGCATAAACTTCATTTAAACTTGCCTATGCCTGTTTTCGTTTTCCAAATTTCTCTCAAAACTCTCCTGTGTAAGATTCACGGCTATGTTGATTCTTTAAAATCGAAATCGTCTCGTCTCTTTATCGTGATATAATGCTGTACGGAAAACATTTTTTTTTAATTTAAATGAAGTTTATCATTATGTTTATTGTATAAAACGTTAAGATAGTTTTACGTCTCAACAAGTAGTAAACAAATCAATAGATGAAACAAATAGACTTTGTGTAAAAACTAATGATAGAAACACCAACTGCTATAGTTACTTAGTACAAATTTGTATTTACACATTTAGAAAACCAATTCAAAACATTTATTATGTTAAAAATTAATTCACAGATTTGTTTCTTAGAACACGTTAGATTTAGTAGAAGCACTTAGGAAAACATTTTGATCTAGAAAAATAAACACCTTCTTCTACCGGTTTTCTTACATAAATTCATCACACAGGTTCCTGTGATTATCAGTATTGTAATGACGACCGATTTAGCCAGTTTTACTTCAATGGTAGCTTTAATATTCAGAACAATTAAATTAAATGTTAAAATACTTATGAGTTTTAACTAAACTGTTGTCTTTTGTCGGTGGTGCTCCAAACAGCGAAGTACGGCAAAATAAGGACCAGTAAGTGAGCTGTGGTCTCAACCTCCTTTATTCTAAATCATTTGCTCTCGACTAATATGACTAATCGCTGTTCTTTTTTTTTTATTTACTAATAGGAACATTTGCCTGTATCTATAATTTTAATACTTTACACGAATTCAGATATAGTTAGATAAATAATAATAATAATAATAAAGACTTTAACACTTTCGCGTTCCATTACAATTCTTGATTAACGGGATTCAAAAAGGTAAGTTTAAACATTTTTAGTAGATCTTAAAAAAAAATGTATATATATTTTTTTAAATTTTTGATTAATATTCCAAGTTCCAATTTTAACTATATCTGATTTTGTACGTAATAAACAACGGAACAAACTCATATATTGCAACGCATGTGCACTAACAGAGATAGAAACTTTTTTATTTTGCATAGCCAACACATTCATACTATTTACCACTTCATATGGGGGATTTATTTGAAACTATCTTTGAACTTACGTATGTTTTTGGTTCTATAAATCCTGCATAGAAAGCACTAACTGCTTGCCAAAGCACCCATTCACATGCTTAAGCTAAGAAGCAATACGATTAATGTAAACGTTGTATTTATAATAGTTTGTACATACCCGTCATATTCGTTAAACAATACCAAAACTTATTGTGTTTTAACATAACATTAAAGCTCTTTAATAGCTCAAATATGTTTGGTTTTATAATTTTATTAATGAATATGACGATTAGTAAATACACTATAAATTTTTTTTTGAGCGTATTAATTTATAAGCTTTGGTGAAGATAGCATTAAAGCAAACCACTGAGGACAGTTACTGCCTAATAAGAGAAGTAAGTTTGATTTTGATTTAGAGTCAAAAGACAAAAGAGAAGAATATTATTTGAAACAACTTATTACTTACGTAATATGAAAGTGTAGAAGGTGACTGGTGTAATTCTTCTTCAATAATATGATTATAAGTTTATAGTATACTTAAAGCGTAGTTTCCAAACGAAATAACTGCATACAGTCAAAACCGAAGTACTGGTTTTGTATAATAGAATCAGCTAACATGAATTAATAAAAAATAACACAGGGCCGATTAACTTCATAGAGTTTAACAAAATTTAATTGCCATACTTACTTTAAAACATAATTGGTGTCCTATCTGGTGTTCTAACGAATCGGCCATTATTAATGACCTCAGTATCAGCTCCAAAATTAACATAAAGTAGTCCTCGATAACTTTATTAACCTGAGACCACATGTTTGAGCCGTATCTTCTTAGGTTTGTTTCAGAATTACAGGAGTATTTCTTTCTTAGTCACTTTAACGCAACTATGTCACCATGTCTATGCAAAGCGCATACAAAGCAGTACCATCAATATGCATGTTTTTATCCTTTTTTTAATCAGTTTTGTCATTAGCACGGAATTGTTCAACTGAAATACCTACCTATATTATAATCATTGTATTTTGTGCTCTAGTTTTAAGAATATAGCATCATACACGCCTGGTTGCAAAGCTTCGCATTTCCCAAAACTACTACGTGTTAGATTCTGGGATTCAAATAGATAGCTCAAAAGCTTAATATCGATTTCGAATTTTCTGTTGCTCTGTCTGAGATTTTAAAATTAAACGATTGTCCCTCTTGATTCTTCACTTCTTTTGTTTATTAAACTGTTTGCGTGGAATTTGAATAACCTTTGATCGTGAATAAAAGGTATCAATACTTTTTGCCATTTATAAAACAATTGTGTCTAATTCTGGCTTAGTTGTTTGAAAGGATTTGTTTTCAACATCATGTCTTAACATTTTTTAATCTGTGTTTTTTATTTTAATGCGCTAATGATTGATTTTGGCAACGTTTTGATGCTTGTTTAATTTAAAGCTTGTGATGTTTGAACAAGTGGTCTAAACTACATTTTTTATAGGTATAGGACTGGAGTCAACAAACGTAAACCTGAGTAGTCCATATCCTGATGAGATCAAGGAGGGCCAGTGGCTCGGAGTCTCTGTGAGGAGCCAAGGACCGGGAAAGAAAGCTGTCGTCTGTGCTCATAGGTAAGCACTGAAAGAAGGACGGTATTTTTCTTATAGTGCATTAGACTGTAATCATCACAAATTTCTTACTATCACTCTTCAGGATACCTAGAGCAAGTTTTAGTAAGCATTCGATCACGTTATTGAAATCAAGAATTTGTATGATATTGAAACTTACATACAAATTCTTCGCTTCCTAAGTGACAAACGAGATGAGTTAAAATTATGTCATAAAAAAAATTGTTTTTGCTTACGTGATTGAACGGTGAATAAAACTTGCGTTTGGCACCCAAACATCTTTAGCTATTTGAATAAACACATTATATTTACGTAAAAAATGTTATTTTCTAGATATATTCGGAAGGTCGGCGAGTCTCAGTTGGGGCAAGGATTGTGCTATATGTTAAACAACCAGCTGCGGCTAGCTGATATATGGGAACCATGTAAAGGAAGATCAGTCGTCAGGTAATATTTGTATATTTACTATGCATTAAAATTGACATCAAATATTTTAGTTACAAGATAAAATTTTACTAGAAAAAATCAACCAGGCTCAGGGAGCTTCCAGGCGCTGATCTTATCTTATTTTATCTTGTAACTATATATAGCATTGTGAATGCAAAATTCCAAATAATTAATAGAAATCAATATTTTAGTATTTGCGCGTTCAAGTTGCGATCTTGCAGATCAAACAACTTTCGCAAGGGTGATTATGTGAAAAAGGTGACCAAATTAAAATATCTAGAGCTCCTCTGTGCTCAGACACATACGGCATTCATTTAAGCCCTCTAACCATCATTGGGCCAACTTCGTGGGACTCTATGGCCAAATCTCTCAATATGCTAGTATTTATGTGGAATGACCTGAGCTCAGCAATGGGATGTTATAGACTAATGATATATTTTCTTCACCTAAGATTACCAGACTTTCTATGTCGATAGTAATCATACCTGCAGCATTTAAATTATTACTATTTTTATTTGTAATATTTGGACTATTGAAGCGTTTGTGCCATAGGAATTGACATATTTCAGGGACTTAAATTTCTTGCATCTGCTTTCAGGGAACATGAAGACTTTGGGTTCTGCCAAGTGGGTACCAGCAGTTCCTTCTTGGAGGACGACACGATCCTGATGGGCAGCCCTGGGCCCTACACGTGGAGGGGCACGGTCTTCGCCCAGGACGCCAATGATGATGTCCTGGGTCGAGATAACATAGTCTACTTGGCGCCGGTGGCAGACGGAGCCAGTCCTGTCGAAAAATATAGCTACTTGGGTAAATTTTTGATAAAAATATTTTTGTTAAAATTATTACTACAACTTACACTAATCTCCCGATAGATTTCGGCGTCTATGACTGTTTACTAAAAGTAGTACACAAACATAGTGTACGAAAGCAGTAGCGTAGGTAAAAATAACTGTTTTACTGTCCCTATGCCTTATAAGACTGCCAACTTATAGTTTTTAAATTATTTAGAGTTTTATGTTCAATATTTATTTTATAAAGTCAAGTATTATCCATTCAAAGGCCACCTCCAGATATAGTTTTTATTTACTAAGATACTAACAATTTTGTAGGTACTTTCTCAAATAATCACAACAAAAATGAGGCATGGTTGTTTTTTTACAGCTAGAACCTCTGTAGTCAAAAGGGGGAAATGCGCTCTTATTTTTACACGTAGTTCGTAGGAACTACGTTCTTACTAGCAAAAGCACACCTTTGTCATTACAACACATTTTTAACCTATTACTTGTATTATTAGTTATTTAAAATATATCGAATTCTCTGCAAATATCAAAAACTGCATACGAAGGTATTCAGTTTACGATCTTTGCTTTTTGATAGTGAATCTTGTGATCAAGTATTGGCTCTGTTGATTGTAGAATGGCAAGTTAGTCACATGATGCTTTCCCACAACGAACTGATGGTCTCGCTGGTCACCGCTAGATGGCAGTAGTAGTTAAATTTAGGAGGTGCGGCGCTTGATGAAAGCTTTAAATACATTCTTCAATATTACTTATTTTATATTTATTTTTTATTTCCATTGTAGGCACGCATTACCTCACTCATTATGTTATTTAAGTGTGTGCGTACAAGCAGGACTTACCATGTGGAGACTTTTATTATTGCATAATCCTGCTAATTATTTATAAACCTGTCTATTAATTTTAGGACTCTACACATTATATGAATCTTACATAAACACACGCAGTGGCTTACCTTAACTTATTCAGACAAAAACTAAACTCGATAATTTGAACATTTACAGGAATGTCAGTGACAGGAGCCAATTTTTTCGGTGACAAGCCTGCCTACGCCGCCGGTGCGCCTCGAGCCTCCGGCACCGGTCAGGTCGTGATCTTCAGCAAGCCTATCATCAAGGACTGGACGCGCACCGACATCGACATCCTGAAAGTCGCTCAGATCTTCAAGGGGGAGCAGTTCGGCTCCAGCTTTGGATACGAAGTGGCTTCGGCTGATGTCGATGGGGACGGGTGAGTGGAAATAATCATAATATTAATACTCCCTTTGATTCAGTGAACAGACCAGCATCCTTTCATTAGAGGTGAATTCGAGGAAGGCTGACAACTGTTTAAGTTTGTGAAAGTGTACCTGGTGTTACGATTCTTCCAGAATCCGACTTTATAGCGACTGCTCTAATATTTATTTGACCCTCAAACAGCATTGGAAAACGTTGCTGTCTTCTGGTTTAAAATATTACCCATAGTGTCTCAAGCGTCGTTTGGTTGTGGTGGCCGCTATTTATTTGGTGGGAAGTTTTTGTACTATAAAACTTGGCGCCGCTAATGTCCTTTACAGCGTAAATACATTTTTGGTTTGCAAGAAACTCAAGTTTCTTCGTAGTAAATTAACAATCCTTGAAGTTTTTCTAGAAGAAATGCATTACACAAGCGTGTCCCCGTACTCAACCAGATGATCCGAGGCATTTGTGTAGGTTAATGAAGGCCGTATGTTCATTTGCCGGCTTTGTATCAAAACAAAAAATATAATAACTGTAAGCGAATAAATATGTTATATTTTCAGATTCCCCGATCTTCTAGTCGGGGCACCCTTCTATTTCTCTCGTGACACCGGCGGCGCCGTCTATTTATACCGCAATAACAACAACAATTTTACATCTAAATACAATATCAAATTGACTGGCAAACCAGAATCGCAATTCGGTATCACGATAGCCAATGCCGGAGATCTGAACCGAGATGGCTGCGAGGACATAGCTATTGGTAGTCCGTACGAAGGTCACGGAGTTGTGTACATCCATATGGGAGACAGGAAATCTGGTCTGAGGAGTAAGCCTGACCAAGTGATAAGAGCTGAATCTTTGCCGATGACTTTGAGAACTTTCGGCTACTCTCTGTCTGGTGGAATTGATTTGGATGGTAACGGATACCCCGATTTGCTTGTTGGTGCATACGAAAATGTAAGTTGAATCGAAGCTAATTTTCGTCACTTTTATATTGATCCGTATACTACTAATACCATTATCCTATAATAGAAATTTAGACCGTCATAGCCGCATTGTAACTGGCATTATAGTGTTCCAGCATTTGGATGTTAGTTCCACTTTGAAAATTTTCAAACACCATTACCGTACTTACCATATTAGATAGAGGAAAGGGAAATGTTTCTCAACATTTAACCGAAGTATCTCATTTACTTTAAAAGTGTTTGGTTATGGCCCGAAGTTTTGATACGCCACCACTATGTATTGTAGCAATTTATTCCTAAAACTTTAGAAATATTTTTCTTTACAGAGTAGCGTTGCACTCATCCGTACAAGACCTATAATCGACATCAAGACATCGGTTCGCCCTTCAAATATTTTGAACATCGACCCAACCTTCCGAGGTTGCGAGAGAGACCCCACCTCGAACTACACATGCTTTCAGTTCCAAGCCTGCTGTATCATCAAGTCCTTAGTACGATCAGCTAAGACCATTACCCACAAGTTGAATTACGTCATAGAAGCGGAAACTTTCCCTGGTGGAAGGAAGTATTCGAGAGTCTTCTTTGATTCAGACAAGGCCAATATTGTCAATAAAACCATACGCCTAGGCAAGAATGTGAACGATTGTAGAGAGCATATTGTATATCTGAAGAATAGTACCAGAGACATACAGACGCCGATAAAGGTAAGTAAATTTCAATGATGTTATACTTTTATTGCATACAATGATATAAACTGACATCGAGACGATATACAAGCAATAGAATACCTTATTGCTTACAATCAATTGCCTCTCCTCTAGGTTGCTAAATATAGAGAATACAATGAGTCAATTTTTATCTTCAACATCGTCCAAATAGCTTTAAAATTCTTATTTAAACAATACAAATGAATTGTTAGCTTATATGCAATAGTGGTGATGTTGCGGGGAGCGTCCTATTTAGGCCTATACAATTTATAAATGCTATCTGAAGCTAAGGGCGCTGCTGCAATACACAATTGCTGCCGGCTTATGGATAATCAAAAGGAAAACCGGCAAGATGGGAAACTCACTCAGTTACAGCAGGTCTGCATGCGCCGCACGGCCTTTATGGGCCGGACTGGATCGTGATCTTCAAGCTTCACTTCAATAACACTATAACACCTTTTTCACAATAGCGATTTAAGTATTTTATTAGCGGATTAATATTACTATTTGTTAGCGGGTTGTAAAGCGAACTAGTCGTGGCGGTAACGACGGTTATATTGTTTTTTTGTACTACTTCTTTGTGACAGACAGTATTGCCATCACAAAAACAGTGCTGCCAACATCGACAACGCTGATCGTCCCAGGCAACCGTTGATTCGATGCTGAAGTGAGCGGGAAAGGAAAATGGAATGTGGAAAAGGATGTGTGTGACGCAGTGCCCTTGCTTTATTGAAGCGGGAATAATAAAAATATTAAAATGATACTATGGCCAAAACAAATAGTTTGTTCAGATGTCTATTTTATTTATTTTTAACTTCCATCGACAATAGCATATAAATGCAGCAATTTAAAAAGAGGCGCTCCTTAAACTAATATTGAAGGTTTTTTAGTAATCCATCAGTCATTTGTTTTATTTTTGCAGTTTCAATTGACGTACACCTTAGAGCACGAGCGGCCGCGGTATTCGACGATCGGCCAGCTGCCCAACATCGACGACTTCCCGGTGTTGAACGCGACTGCCACCTCCATCTTCACCGCCAACTTCCTGAACGACTGCGGCACAGATGGCGTCTGTGTCAGCGACCTGGTGGTCAATCCTGTGTTGCAGCTTCCAAAGGGTAATTAAGACGAATCAAAGGTATCTTCTAAGTTAATGGGCTACTATTGTTCATGCGGAAAGGTCCAAAATGGGACAGAATGGGCCCAGTGGGACGTTGAAGTGTGACGATAAGTTTGTTTTCCTACACCTATCATTTTGTGGTTTATATTTCTAAATTTAACTTATTCGATATCTTACTAGGATAACGATTTTATAGTGCTCAGTGTCAATTACTTACTCCTACGTCATGCAAGGGTTGTACTGAAAAGCGCTACGTATAATCCGTAGCTCATGCTGAGTGCAGACCCTGTTTGGCGACACTGTGCATACAGCAACGTATGCATAGTTCGACAATGTACTGTTGTAAATTTTGTTTTTTTTTTAACTTTTTATATTCTTTTTGTTAATAATACCTATTATTGTTTTTTTACCAACTTTTCCTTTTGTTTATGAATGTTGAGTGTACAGTGTTAGTCAAATAAATAGGTACCTATTCTATTCTATTCTATTCTATTCTAATGGCACCAGTGTTTGACACAGTTTTTGTTGACAAAAAATAACACATATTTTCAATGAAATTATACGGGATGACAGTTAAGAAGTTGGAGGCTTATATTCAATTGTTGCATAAGACTTAAATCAGTGGCTGACCCTAATTTTTAATAATTGAAGGAAAAAATGTCGATTACTGGTTCTTGTCGAACAAGGGTCCCACCACTAACGTAGTACTTTTAAAACTGGCATTATAAAAAGTACCAAGTAATTTCAGCTGTAAAAATGTTTGGTCAATAAAACATTTTCTTCTTTCTTCTTCTTCTTCTTCTTCTTCTTCATTATCGAGAACAGAAAACATGTAAATTTTATTAATCTTTCAAAATTATTGTCGATCTAGTCTAACTAAATAACATAAAGACAACTTTTTATAGAGCAATTTTACGTGTTCCAGCTGAAGGAAGTGATGCATATGCTTTGACGCTAGGCCAAGAGGAAGAGATAAGACTGTCAATATCAGTGGACAACTATGGAGAATCGGCCTACGAGACCCAACTGTTTGTACAGCATCACGCTAGTCTCCACTACATCGCTGTTAATATAAGTGTAAGTATAATAAAATTGGAAAACTTTATTCTTAGAACAAAATCACGAAATCGCCGCATTTTACTAGTAGCGTCCCAGCATTCAAAATGTCATGTCATGTAATTTATAATTTTAAAAGATGATGAAACGTTACTGCTTCCAGGATAAACATGTGGTCTGCACGAGCTTAAACAAGACCGTAGTCTCATGCTTGCTAGAGAATCCATTCAGGAAACAGGCCGATGGTACTCCGCCGATTACGATGCGGTTTGACGCTAGAGCCCTTGAAGACAACGAACCTTCAGTGGTGTTCAGCGTATGGGCCAATTCCACCTCCAAGGAACTGTACCCTGGAAAGACACCCGCCAAAGTTGAAGCTCTTGTGATCAAGAATGCTGAGCTGCTGATTAAAGGGTAAGCAAAGCACCATTTACCTATCTTTAAACTTTTTTATTTAAAAAAATCTATAACTTTTGAAGTGCACTGGAGGTCTTTCGACATCATCCGTAAGAGTATTCAAAAGTAAACGTGAACACAACACATTTCTTTTAAAAAGTATACTTAGTTTTTTGTTAATTTTACATACTTTACAGTAGTTTATTGGAACGAGTTTTTTCATTATGATTTTAGGGCTGCAAGACCAGAACAGGTGTTCTACGGCGGTGAGATAAAAGGGGAATCTGCTATGACACACTTTGATGATATTGGCACAAGGGTAGTGCACACTTATCAGGTAATTGACATGTCACTCTAACAAATGTAAAGTAAAATTGTATCATCTCGAGCTCCTCAGTGCTTCGGAAAGCACGTAAAGCCGTAAATCCCATCTGCATTAGAAGGCGTTAACAACCACCAATCCGCACTGGACCCGCGTGGTGGTTTATTGCCCGTTCTCTCTAACCATCCATAGGGAAGGCTCGTGCCCCACGTGCTGGAGTACATAAAATGAGCTGATGATGATGATGATGATGTTGATGAATGCCAACAAATATACCCACGCCATCCAGAAACCAAGCAAAACAAAAATACTTAGGCAAACCTCTTTTATTAGCATACTAAAATATAACAAAATCATGGTAATAATCTCGTTTTTAATTTTTTGCAGGTATTCAACGAAGGGCCATGGAGAGTATCTTCCGTACAGGTGGTGATATCGTGGCCGCACCAGGTGGCGTCTGAAAACACGCAGGGGAAATGGCTTCTCTACCCTGAAGATGTACCTACTGTTGATGGGGAAGCAGGTAATGTTTCAAATTGGCCTACACAATGTGGTGCGCATTTGTGAAGTGTTTCTATTCGGGGTATTTTAAGATTAGCCCGTAGTGTCTTCGATTCGTTCTGATGCTCAAAGCTCTCTCAAAGAAGTATATTTTATAATAAATATATTTAGGTCAGTAAACACTTAAACCTAAGCTGGTTTCTGATATAATAATAGTAGCAGTAGTAGTAGAATATCTTGTTTGTTGTAGTATTTTGTACTATGAAAATGTTGATAATAAAAAAGTATATTCAAATTATAACTGAAAGAGAGAACAGAACTGGCAGAACCTATAAAAAAAAGCCCTCGTTGAAAATAATATTTCTACTTACAGACCAAAGCAATGGCGAGTGCTTCATCTCAGAGAATCAGATAAATCCGTTGAAACTAACACAGCGTCCAGGCGTACCCGAACCATATCTGGAAAACCTGGAAATGGATCCATTCCTGAGGTCAGGCAAGCTCAGTGTCAGCTCCAATGAAAAGCAGCACAACGAAACGAAGAAAGTATTTGAATTTACCCGTACTATGGACAATAAAGTAAGAAGGAAACGCGAAAACGACATTGTAAAAGCAGAAGCGTACACGGACAAGGACGGGCAACGCAAGCAAGTTGTTAATATGGTAAGTCTTATAGTTTTAACTAATTTTGTGAATGTGAATGTGTTAACCACCTCTGTTAGTGCTCTTTTCACTGGTCCTAGATTTAAGCTTGGATTTGGTTTTCCACAATGGGTACATTATTATGGATGTGGAATAAAAATAAAAATACCTATCAACATAATCGATAAACATAAACGCATTATTAAAATTACCTCTTATTCTAAGTTCACAAACTTAAAAGCAATGACATTTCCCTCGCAAAAAGAACCCTGTCCTCTTCCTTGAACTGCCAAAAGAGAATAGCGAAATACCTACATGCAGTTCTTAAAATTTACTGAGTCTAAATCTGCAGAGTAAAATGTTAAATGAAATTAAATATTTTAAATTAAATGAAATATTTATTTGCCATAGAGACACGGTTACAATGTTGGTATTGAGAAAACATTCATATTACTTTTACAGAACTGCCAAAAGAAGACGGCTAAGTGCATACAGTTCCAATGCGTGATTTACCGGTTGGGTCGCATGCAGGCCACGACCATCACGGTGAAGGCGCGCCTGTGGAACGCCACGCTAGTGGAAGACTACCCGCGGGTCAGCCACGTCAACATCGCTTCCTCCGCGTATATCCTAATACCAGACCACTACAACTTGCACCAGAACAAGCATCATGACGACACTGCCACGGTAAGTGCTGATTAAAGATTTGCGGTGGTATGATTTTGCCCGGAATCCTGGACTAATCTGGATTTCGACCACCCTAGTACCTTTCTGCCGCCAAGAAGTCTAATTTTGCATTAGTTCGTTCAAGTTTAAAGAGAGAGCCTGTGAAACTACTGGGCATCGGAGCATAATAAATGAAGATTTAAAGATGACAAAGCTATAACGTAAGAATTTGATTGTTTTGGTGTAATCAGTAGGTTTAATTATTCAATATTATTTTAGGTGGAGACGGTGGCATACCCCGACTTGAAGATAAGCGAGCCCACAGAGGTGCCTTTGTGGGTGATCATCCTTTCAGTGATCATTGGCCTAATAGTGCTAATACTGCTAATCATAGCACTATGGAAGCTTGGTTTCTTCAAGCGGAGTCGACCAGATCCGACTCTTTCAGGGAACCTGGAGAAAAATAACCATGAGTCTAGCCCCTTCATAGGGAGGGACAGGAACAGTATTCGATAGCTAGAGTACTTTATGGTGAGAAGTGACAGTGGGACACAGCGCGAGAGATTTTGATGTGTAGTGTATATAGTGTTGCGGAATTGTTCAGTTCATTATCGCCTGTTTGGTACTTATACTGAGACAGTTGGGAAATGAGTTACAAACATCATGACGATGATTTGTGATGGTGTTAGTTTTTGTGAGGTTTTTGTACAACTGTTTTCATGATTTTAATAAGGGGGACTTCCACCAAGGCTTACTAATCACGATTTGCTCTATTAAATTTTTGCAACTTACAGTTGACAAAAATGTTTTAAATAAATATACCAATCGTATTTAGTGGCCTGTGGTGCAAGACTCAATGCTGAGTAAAATACCTTCAATTGTATTTGTCCTTCCTAGAGTAATTCCTGCTAATCACATTGTTTAGTTTATATTTTTATTTCTCAATGGTTCATCAGGCGATGTATTTGATAAATTATAATATTTTGACTGTGATGTCTTCATAGAGGAAAAATGTGCGTATGTGATGTTATAAACAGAAGTGTGCTTAAGTTTTGTTAAATTTGCACGAGTCCTTGTATTAAGAAATTTTATATTATTTTTTGTCTATTTGCATTTCCTTAGTTAAAGATTTGAGCTATGTGAGATGATATGATTGTTTTTATGTATTCGAACGGATATATTTTTTCTTGTAAATAAATAACTTGCCTTATTTATGTGTAGTTTAGGAGTCTATTTCATCGACTAGATTGTTTACTAGTCACAATAATTATGTTGTAGTTAATTAATTAATTTTGATTATGTCGATAATGTTTATTGCATTATCAAAATTAAAAGTGGTCACAAATTCATGTTATAAATGAAACGTAAATAATATCAACCTTTTTTAGGGACTTTTATTGTAAAAACAACTATTTTGTTTATAACACATTTTAGGAGATTTTCTACCCAGCGAAGATAAGATGTTTTTGATGATGATGGTGGTTTGGGGATTAGTGTAGGGTACCATTAGAAGGGCCGACAATAATTGGTTGAAATGAGATGTAGCGTTTATTGATCGTTAAAACTACCTAAAGTATAATAATTATATTTGGCAAACACAAGGCCCAACCACGGCAACGAATATTTGTATCCTTTTCAAATCTGTATTGTTCTTTTTAAATTCTTAAATTATGACCAGCTTCATACTAAGCTTTTGTGATGAGTCGAGGTACAGACGCCTGCATATCAACCTACCCAAAACTGTCAAATTTCTTCTACACAATTTCAACCATATAACTTACTAATAAAGTTCAAAGTCTATTGAGGAAATTTGACAGTTTGTAGTAGGTTGATGTGCAGGCGTACCTACCTTACCTAACTTTTTTGACAAAAATAAAACCATTTTTTCCTATGCATTAAAATTGTATATTATAAATAGAACATTGCTGACTTAATATTTTTAAGCGTTGTAAATTGTATAATATACTTATTAAGTACATGTAGTTTTTTTACTAAATTTCTACTTAAGAATCACTAGGTCAGTTATTTATTATATTTACAAAAGCACTGCCACAACTTAGAAATATAGATTAGTTGTTGATTATATTTCGCTATTTTCAATTACTACAATAACACAAAAGAACGAAAATATGACGAAAAATAACCCTCCTTCTGACGCAGTCGGGTAATGATGAAGAAAGATGTTTAAGAAAAATGTTTCTGTAACATGTTATAATGTTAAACTTCTTTATGTAAGAAACTAGTCCATTATTGTAATAACATTTGACATTGAAATGTTAACCAATTTAAAAAGTAATATTTCGATTTATTTAATCTCACACTTTTATTCGTGTCATAAACTGGTTTCAAGATTATTATTTTTCACAGACGTGATGAAAATGTTCCTTCTATCGATATGTGCTATCAACCAGGACAATTCAAATGGTCATAATCACAAATCCGTCGTATTCTCAACACGTATTTAACATATTATGTATATTAGCAAGTATCATTTGTCAGGGACAATATTTTATAATATATAACACTAAGTATCATTACTTTCGGGACAACACTTTGTAGTATAACTAATAATTAGCGAAAATAACTCACATTTTAAGTACCGGTTGTGATGACTTCTGTTTTGCTCTTTTTAGAAGAGACCTCTTGTTTTATATTTAATAATAAGTAGTTCATTTTAATACAAATAAAATCGTGCCATTTCGATTAATGTTTTTCATTCCTTTTTCACCGGATCTCTTTTTAAACAATTAGGTATTTCGAATTATTAGTGACATATTGTTTAGTTAAAATGAAACTTTATCATTATTGTCCTGTTGTAAAACGCAAGTCAGTTAAAACAAATAATGTCAGCAGTTTACAATAGCAAATAACTATTAATCTTTGGTTTTCTTTGTAAAATAAATTATAAATATTTTAGCCTTATAAATATTTAAGTGTGGACTAGTATTACAATTTTATTAATTTAACAAAATAATTAAGATTAGTACCTGCTGTAGGTTACTCAATAAGATGTCTTGTACAAGTTGCAGTTAGTTGAAGCAGTCGTCTGAAAAATAAATATTTTTTTTTTTCAGAGGATCTTTTAGAAGGATTATATTGTGGGCAAATTTCACAGAACGGGTGACTAAATTAAATTTATATATATATATTCATATTTTACGGGTAAGCACAGTGCCTTGATCTCACCTAATGTTAAGTGATGATAAGGCCAATGATGTAAGCGCACTTCACCTGGGATCCTCAACTAGTGAGGCACTGGCTATCTTATCTCTAGCTGCTGGAATACAACAATGCTACAAACATTGATGTAATGGCGACATATTTAGATAAGATAGCGGTAGCTAGTCAGGCGGACAAACAAGTTCTACCACCAACCAAACCGAGTACACAAACATGTACCCCCCGCTGGGAATCGAACCCGGGACCTCTGGGTCTAAACCGGTGATCTTAACCACTAGACCACACAGGCGGTTAAATATATCCAGCTCTGCCGTGCTTTAGAAGGCACCTTTGGTCCCGGTAGTCACTAAACAAGGAGATTATCTTCGTGTGATGGCAGTCGTCAAAACCTGATGAGATTAACTACTAGATATATAACTATGTATACTATCATGGTCACTTGCAATAGAGTAATTATTAACTAGACTCTGATTAGTCTTGTTAAAAACTGCAAAAATTCCGATACTGTGAGTGTAGTGTGTCGTGAGCAATTTCGAGTGAATTGTGACTTAGAAACCGGTGGTACGGGCATCGATCGCAAAAAACGACTAAGGAAGAGGGTAGATCGTTTTGTCTGCTCATAAAAAACTCACTCGCATTAACTTCATTAATTTCGTGATCATGGCGCATGCAACTGTGCCGAAATATCGGATACTCACAAATAATAAACATGGTAAGAATCCAGTTAATAATTATTCTATTTTTAGATATATATTTATGAAGGCAAATATTCATAAAAATACTAGCTACTGGCGGACTTCATACCGCTTTGACAGTTTCCATGACAACAAAACAAACAAATAATTCGTCCGATTAAGAACACCCCACCTACCGGGTTCAATTGTAAATCTAAACCATTCTCGAATCCACTTGAACACACACAAAACATTTCACCCAAATCGATCCAGCCGTTTAGAAGGAGTTTATATAATAAATATTTTCCAAGGAACTACTTTTAGGATCTTGACGCTAGACTGGAGCAGCGATAGACAGATAAAGAAGAACTACTTAAAAGAAGAAAGATGTTAAATTAGATCGCAAGTTAGAAGGGTACTTACATCTTTCTTGACACTTGACCAGCAGAAAGTGCATAGAGACTGGTTCTTATGATCAATATCGTTTTTTTGTAGGCACGGTCGTTCCATCTCACCTAAAAAAATATTATTTTGAATTACAACTGTGAAGGCCCTCAATTTTGACCTGATGAAAACAAGATGTACAAATATGGTGATAAATGTTAAAAAAAAACCTTTTTTGTTAACCCGCAATTGTTTTTGTAATAAATAAATAAATAAATGTCTGTCTAGTAAGTACCTATTCAGTCTAGACTTGTAGCTTATTTTATGTCCCCACTGTTGGGGCATATGAGCCTTCCCTATGGATGGATAGGGAGAACGGGCCATAAACCACCACGCGGGCCCAGTGCGGATTGGTGGTTGTTAACGACTACTGATGCAGCCGGAACCAACGGCTTTACGTGCCTTCCGAAGCACGGAGGAGTTCGAGATGATGAATTTTTGGTCACCCATCCGATGACCGGCCATTGCGCAAGTTGCTTACCCTCAGAACTCGCAGACCGGGCGCGTTAACCATTGCGCCATCAAGCTCCTCATCCTCTTTTAAAGGGTACCGATTTTCATCACTTCGGTACACAATGCAGCAGATTAACCTACCCAAAACTGTCAAATTTCTACAGTCAATTTTGAACTTTAATGTTTGGTAATAAGGATCATTATTCATTGGAGAAATTTGACAGGTGTGGGTAGGTTGATCTGCCGCCGTGTGTACACGTGTGTACGCCGTGTGTGTGTGTACAAACAGCCAAAGGCACCCATTCAACATTTCTACATTTGTGTTTTTGTAATTTGTTTCGCAACAAAATTTGCGTTAAAATTATATAAACAAAACAAAAACATTTTAGTTAAACTACTACTTTAAATGTTATTAATATAAATTTAAATTAAATATAAATTTTATCTTTACTACGAACTCGTTGTTTATTCTCACTTGTGTAGAGCTGGTTTTTTTAAACTAATACAAAATAGGTAACTGCATTAACAGAATTCTGATTATGATAACCTTTCAGTAATGTGTATATTATAATAAAGTTTATTCTATATAATGCGCAAATTTCTGTGGAATTGTAAAAATAAAATCGGCTAATATAGCTGCTATCCAGTTCCAAGATGCTGAATTCTCTAAGTTTGCTGTTGGTCGGATTTAGGTACTATAGCAACGCACTACGCTACCCTGTGTAAAGTTTGTTGTTTAGGTTGCTATGGTGCTGCCAGTCAGCTGCAGAATCTCAATTGTGCTGAGCTTGCGGTCAATCAAACTATAGAAACGCACTCTCTACTCTGACCTGTGTAAAAATGGTTGTCTAGATGTGGGATGACACACATATCTGACAATTTTTTTTTGTAGCTTGTCATTTGTAGGATGTTTTTATAGCCACGCACAAGAGTGAGAGTAAAGATACTCTCCCCGTGTACAGTTGCATAGTCATATTGAGATACCAGCTGCCAGTGGGGTTTCGATCTTTTTAGCTTATAGTTAATCATATGTTACTAGAAACTCACTCTACTCTCACCTGTGTACAGTTGATTGTCTAGATGTGTGATGTAGCTACCAGCCAGCCGGAGAATCTCTATCTTGCTGAGTTTGCGTTCAGGCGGCTCCGTGGGGATGAGCAGGCGCAGAGTGTTGAAGGCCATATTCACGCTGCTTAAAAACAGGAACAGTATCTTGATAACATTTCTATTTTTTTAAGGACGCTATTATCATTTGTAGAAGGTATATAAGCACTATGTGAAGGTACACACGCCTACACATCGACCTACCACAAACTGTCAATTTTCCTCAGTAACTTTATGCCTTAATCATATGGTTGAAAATGTATTGAAGAAATTTGACAGTTTTGGATAGGTTGACGTGCAAGCGTCTGTACTTCTTTCGATTTTTTTTTATAAACAATACGAAATACAATATTTTCTAAAATTTTGAAAAAGAAAGAGAAAGCGAGTGCCTTATAATTATGTATTATTATAAAAGAGTTAAAGAATTAGCTTGGGATGGAAACGAATGGAAAATGCTTTACTGATAAGAGCATGGCTCTTTAGTTAGTAGTAGTAATAGGAGGAGGAGTACTTAGAAAAAAACATGTGAAGGAAGTAAAAGTTCGTTTACGTTTTGTTCGCAAAGATGAACACAATTTATTTTTATGAAATCAAATGAAAATTAGTAAAATGGATTCAAAACTACTTGCACTAACTTTTGTGTACGATCCCTCTCGCGCGCGTTTGCCTGACACCTTTGTTTGGTGACCGGCACCGAACCAAATCCATTATTATACGAGCCAATAGACGACACCGGCTGTACCCAAGTTTCTTTGCACTGGTAATTCAAAATGTTCTCCATGGCATCAGTGAAAAGTTAAGCAAACCTCGGATTCTAAATATTTTTTCAAAGTTTTAAACTTCGAAGTACCTCGAACACTGTTTTGCTAGTTTCACAACAAAACTATTTTCTGTTAAGAAACTTTTTGGTATTAATTTAAAAATAAAATTACGTCACTTCTGGAGAAACGATACTTTCAAATGCTATGCGCGTACTAAGGCATGTCGTATGTGGGCCCACTAATAAGTATCCCGATGGATATCGCTCATGAAGGAGTCATTTAGGAAGAACAGCGCGCGCCACTGACTCGCCTCTTAACCGATAATTGTATAAACAGATGGCTCCCGGACATACAGGGGCGGACTGTAAGACTGATGATACGCACAGATTACTTGAAATTGTTACGCACTTTGTTGCTTATATTTTTAATCAAAGATGGTGGTAACTGTTTCATGTATCATTATTGACAAATCGACTCGCGTTTACATTACATATTACGGAGACCATCTCATCAGTCTCCACGTGGCCGCGGCCTTTGCGAAGGGAAAATAAACGCGACTTTATAGTCCCGTATAAAGTGGTAGTGCTCGCGTAAACTTTGAAAAATAATGGGGTTACTTTGTAAAGTAATTTTTTATTGTTATCAGTTGACACAGTATATGGTATGCGAAAACTATGATAAGCCGCGTGAGTGGGTTGACTGCTCCAGTTTAGGAATATTGTATCGCAAAAATACATACGCAGTAAACAAGTTATAGAGCTAATTATAAAGTATAATTCAAAAAATCATGGAAAAAAAATCCAAGTTCATAGATTAAATATAAACAACAATGAACTATGCAGGTACCGAAAATGGATAATATGTAGGTCTAAAAAGTAGATAGAATTTTCTCAAAAATACTTTTTTTTGATTTAGTAAGTAAGTATTATTTAAGTGTTTTTTTCTTTTTTTATATATATTTTAGCGTTTTATTAACGCTTAAATATACTTAAGTAAAATTTTAAACACTGAAAAAAGACGACAACCTCAGGCGGGAATCGAACCACGCACCTTCCGCATTCCGGGCGGCTGCCTTAACCACTTGGCTACCGAGGTCTGGCTTTCACCCGTCGAAATTTTTCAGTGCTTGATGCTTATGTTTTTTAGTCAACATTGCTTCATCAATCTTAGAAGTTTTCACCTCTGAGATCCGAAAGAAATATTCGGATTTCCAAGCCAAGCCAAGCTTAAGCCAAGTGGTTAAGGCAGCCGCCCGGAATGCGGAAGGTGCGTGGTTCGATTCCCGCCTGAGGTTGTCGTCTTTTTTCAGTGTTTAAAATTTTACTTAAGTATATTTAAGCGTTAATAAAACGCTAAAATATATTAAAAAAAAAAACACTTATCTATAACGCAGCTTCATCTTAACCGAATGTTCAAATATTTGTAAAAATATTTCTTTCGGATCTCAGAGGTGAAAACTTCTAAGATTGATGAAGCAATGTTGACTAAAAAACATAAGCATCAAGCACTGAAAAATTTCGACGGGTGAAAGCCAGACCTCGGTAGCCAAGTGGTTAAGGCAGCCGCCCGGAATGCGGAAGGTGCGTGGTTCGATTCCCGCCTGAGGTTGTCGTCTTTTTTCAGTGTTTAAAATTTTACTTAAGTATATTTAAGCGTTAATAAAACGCTAAAATATATAAAAAAAAAACACTTATCTATAACGCAGCTTCATCTTAACCGAATGTTCAAATATTTGTAAAAATATTTCTTTCGGATCTCAGAGGTGAAAACTTCTAAGATTGATGAAGCAATGTTGACTAAAAAACATAAGCATCAAGCACTGAAAAATTTCGACGGGTGAAAGCCAGACCTCGGTAGCCAAGTGGTTAAGGCAGCCGCCCGGAATGCGGAAGGTGCGTGGTTCGATTCCCGCCTGAGGTTGTCGTCTTTTTTCAGTGTTTAAAATTTTACTTAAGTATATTTAAGCGTTAATAAAACGCTAAAATATATTAAAAAAAAACACTTATCTATAACGCAGCTTCATCTTAACCGAATGTTCAAATATTTGTAAAAATATTTCTTTCGGATCTCAGAGGTGAAAACTTCTAAGATTGATGAAGCAATGTTGACTAAAAAACATAAGCATCAAGCACTGAAAAATTTCGACGGGTGAAAGCCAGACCTCGGTAGCCAAGTGGTTAAGGCAGCTGCCCGGAATGCGGAAGGTGCGTGGTTCGATTCCCGCCTGAGGTTGTCGTCTTTTTTCAGTGTTTAAAATTTTACTTAAGTATTATTTACTTTAACTAAGTATTTTAAAACGGTCATTTATCATTGAGAATTTATTGTTCAAGTCATTCTTATTTTTTTATTGCGTCGATACGAAACCGTTGATGCTATGATGATGATAATTATGTGCAAAATCATTTATTGCCACATGAAAATAATTTGAATAATAATTACAAAAACACAAATGTTGAAAAAAAATCCACGAGCAGGATTTGAACCTGCACCCTTCTGACATACCGGGTCAGGTGCTCTTCCAATTGAGCTATCGTGATTCTAACCAGCCCGCCGAAATTATTCAACACTATTTAGTTTTTTACTTTGAAAGCCAAAGGCGCCAATTCAATGTCAACCACTACCGTCATTAACATCTGATCATAATATTTCGCAACAAAATTTGCGTTAACATTATATAAACAAAACAAAAACATTTAATAATAGGAGAACCAAAATCTTGAGTTCCCGTCTCTAAATCGTTACGACCACTATTTTATCATAATTGAATACTAAGTACTAATGAGTATATTAGGCTACTACGGATAATTATAGTTCGTGTAAGTGCTATGATAATTTTGCGACCCTTTAGTCCCTGTCTGTAGTGGCGAATGGCTTACTTGTCATCAGGAATGTAAAACTCAGCATGCTCCCCCTGTCCCGCCGCTGTTAGTTTAAGCTAACTGCCGTAATAAATATTTTTAATGACTCAGATGATTTTTTTCTTGTGAACGCACCATCTTGTTTTGACTTGTACCTTTTTAATTTAGTTTTTTTTTTGGGAGTTTGCTAATTTTCAATGGGTATTTTCAGCTTGACCTGGCATTTTGGGGGAGGCGAGAAACTTAAAGGGTACCTCAGGTTTCAGTTAGATAGCACCACGATAGCCTAACTAGTCTTATCTGGGATTCCTAATGGCAAGTCCCATTCGTGAATTTTTTTATTACTTTTTTGGAACAAAATGTAATAATGCAAATAGCGAAACTGTAACGATTTTAACTATAAAAGCTTAAGTTCAAATATATATATATATTTTTTTAAGTACAAAAATAATTATTTTTGTACTAAAGCTTACTCGCACAGTTTAAATTTAAATGATAAAAAGATTTAGAATTTTTTCGTATAATATTCCATTAATTTGATAGTTTAGTTTAGCCTAACGTGCTACAAGGGGTTCTAAACATCAGGAAAAATGTAACCTTAGGTACCTACCTACCAACTAAGTAATAATGAATATTACCTAGATATATCGTAAAAGTGGTAGTGTTCCCAATGAGTTGAGTTTGAAAGGCATGTTAAGCCGCTGGATCTTCGGGCTTGACTCTGACATTCTCCCCGTAGTCTAAATGTCAAAATCAGGCTTCTGAGACTTTTGTGGAACGGAGCACGGATCGTCGGAATCGGAAACACGCTAGATTCGGTTGCGAATTTTCCTAAAAAAAGTTATCTAAAGAATCTTCAATTCATTTGAATGAAACAAAAATATTAATAGATTCTTTGAGATTTTTGAAAATCAATTGTCCTTGCCAGTAGGTATCGTAGATACCTGTCGATTTTGATACAAAAAAAACACACTGTATTACTGCACTATAAGATAGTGTTGCCATTTTGATTCATAGTCTAAAAGGCACATACGACAAATTAAACGCAATCAAAATCTCATTAATTATAAATCTTACTAAAACTAGCGTGAGACACATTTCAATACATATTACGATTTCTTTGCAATAACTGCTTGACGCACTCCAATACATTTTTCTATCGTTTGTTATGTAATTCTTTCAACGTGTCCCTTTCTCCGATTCGCGTCTCAGGGGATGCGAGTATTCGTGGGAACGTACACTAATTGGTTAATTTATATGGCTTGCGACCACTGCGCCTGCGCTGACTGAGTTCACACAGTTACGTATAAAAACAATGGGCGGCGAGACCGTGTGACGAATACTCCGCTTGAGTAGAAACAGATATACGTACTAGGTACTGATGTTTTATGATAAATCATAAAAAAGTATAATTGACCTAATAGCTATACACCGACTACTGTTACTATGACAAAGATTTCCAATTGACTTCTTTGTAAATATATATATTATTACTTTATATTTTTGATATTATGATATGACTTTCAAAGAATCATTCAATTATTTATTCGTTACAAACATACATACAAATATAGAAAGGTTTCGTCTTTATAATATTAAGTGATATTTAATATATGATATACAGGTAAAATATTACGTACTTAAAAATTATAATAATAAAACAAAAATAAATAAAAACAACCACTGCTCAATCAAATAACCCTCCCCGTGCCATTCCAGGTGCAAAGGTGCCCAACACACTTGCCGCGTTTCCACGTTGAACAGCGATAGACAACCTTTGCATCAGGAATGACTCGGTGCGAGGGTCAAGACCCCTCTCTCGTAGACGGCGCCCCACTTCCCTGAAAAACAGTTTGGCCTCAGAACCCCAACAACCAGATGTTTCTACCGCAAGAGGTACAAACAAATAGTTTGTGAGTACCGAATACTTCTCGTGCTTTCTTTGAGCTGCCACCTTAGCAGCTGCTGCCGCCATCCTCATGGTGCGACCAACGTGCGAAGCGGCAAAAGTGCTAACACATGTGGCGTCCACTTTCCTTTTAGCCAAGGCACAAGGGTTAAGCCATCGGGTCTTTTGCCATCTGACCGACTAAGGCCTGGTGGCTCCAGCACACAGGGAAAAATTGTGAGTCACCCTTTATTATGTTGAACTTAGTGTTTGTCTTTTACGTTTAATGTAATTTAGGTCTATTTTTTCAGGGGTTGTTAGAGATTTAGTAGTTAAATATGTAGGAAGTGAGTGTTTGGTATAGATAACAAAAGCATTTAGCTACGGCTCCGGTTTATTGAATGTTAAAATAAGATTCAATCTGATAATTGATAACGAATTATCAGTTATTGGGTGTTACTATTTTAAACATGATTGTTATTGTAAGTAAGTGATGAAACTTGGAGTTATTTCAGATCCCTTAACTTAACCGATCGTCAGCTAATATTTTTATTATCGGTTTAGGGTAATCAGATAACTGCTAATGCTAAAGCATCGGTAGTCGCCATTCTATCGATGAAGCAATCACAACTATTCACAACAGTGATGCTCAATAGCGCTCAGGTGTCTGTTGGTTTTGCGACGTCACGCCCCCACCACGGCGCGGCGTCCAACCGGCGCGGGCGCACCACGGCCAAGACTTTCTCCTCGCGACACCCGGTGAAACGACCTGCGACGAGTCGCATACGAACCGCGCGCGCGCCGACCGTCTCAGACGCATGCGCGATCGAGTGTCTATTATCAACGGACTTCCGCGTTCGAATTACCACTTTCGCTCCGTAAACAGTTTTGGTGCGAACGTATCGTGTTTTCAACAACAAAATTTCGACATCCACAACGACGACAGATAGAGTGGATGTCCACTGTTGCCGAGGCTAATGAGTGTTTGCAAAACGCTGCCGTGATGCTGGATCGTAATTAAAGGTGAGCTGCAGCCTTTCTACTAACCGTAGTCCGTTCGTTACACGATGACATTCCATGATAAGGTGGCCGCGGTGGCTTGCAGTGAACGCAAGGACGCGGCGGCACGCTGGCTACCCACTGGCCGCTGTGCTAATTTGTACACAAAACTGTCCAAACACATTGCAAATGCTATCCTTGATTTAGCGGTCTTGTTCATAGTCATGACAGCACAAACCGGCACAGTCAAATATGCGTAGCTTTAAATAAATGTACTCACCAAAACAATGCTGATTTTATTTATGAGAAGATTCTTACGTACAATGGGTTTTTGTCTGACAGTTCGGTAAATCTCAAGTACAGTTAAGAGGACCGGTTGAATTTGCGGATCAGCTGTTTCAACGGTTTTAAAATGTGAAGATTAGAATCTAAATGAATCGGAGTGCCCCACAACGAGTAGGTACTTTACGTATTTTTAAGTGCTAAAAAGTGAAAATTCAAACACTGACTTCAAGGACCCGGACTTAAGCCGGACATAAAGCTGGTCATTACTTAAATCTATGTTATTGTGTTAGCTTTCCGAAAATATCAAAATCAAAGTTAATATCAATACCAACCCACTCTCTTGCGCTTTGGATTTCTCACCGTGAATCAGTTAATAGATATCTGACAATATTGAGTGAACTTACAAATGACACATTTTGGGAAACAACAAATACCTACAATGTCAAAAAAAAATCGCGGGACTGAAACTAGTAGGTAACGAATAATTAATTAACAAAGCAACCGGCTATTAAGTTATTTCGTTTTAACGTATCATTTCAAAATTATTATGGCTTAGTGGAATAGATGGGAGCTAATGGAATAATTAATGTATTAATTTATGATTTATGCACACAAACAAACAAAAATACAAAACAGTAAAGGTACAAGTGGCTGTCTATTTTAGGATGAAATTTCTTCCAGCAGCCTAAATAGGTAGTAGACAGCATGACAGCAATCGTGTGGTAGACTTAGGTATATAGTCACTTCACAATGCCACATACTTTTTATAACAACTTTTACTTTCTATGTTTTTAATTGTGTATTGTAGAAAACTATATCGTATCTACAAGTAAAGGAATACACTTACAAAAAAGCATTATCCCAACTTTGTGTGATAATCGTTAAGTAAATTGTGACGATAGCTTCAAAAAGGTGCAATTAGGTACCACCGTGAGAAAGGAGAGGCATATAAAGCCGGCATGTACGTAAGTTAGATGATAATGACGTTCCGCGAGCAAACACGCGGCTTCCTCAAGATCCGTGATGAAACGTACAGCGTTACGTGCGTTTATTGAGAAACGCGAGAGGTTCTATGACGCGTTCATTTCGTCCGAAATTGTATAGCAAGGGCAAGTCACGTTGGAAGTCAGCCGACGTTTCGACTAGAATGTCCACTCTAGAAGCAGTGTAAAAAAACCTCGGTGTCTGAGTGGTAACCCGACTGGTCCTATATCCAGAGGCCCTGTGTTCAATTCACTGTCTGTAATGTATTTCGTATGTTTCGATGCGTAAGTTGATAATGTCGTTCGGCGAGCAACCACGCGGCTTCCGCAAGATCCGTGATGAAACGTACAGCGTTACGTGCGTTTATTAAGAAACGCGAGAGGTTCTATGACGCGTTCATTTTGTTCGAAACTGTACAGCAAGGGCAAGTCACGTAGGAAGTCAGCCGACGTTTCGACTGGAAAGTCCACTCTAAAAGCAGTGTAAAAATACTCGGTGGCCGAGTGGTAACCCAACTAGTCCGATATTCGGAAATAAAATAATAATAATTAAATAATAATTATATTATTATTAATAATATAACTCGAATGTTTCGATGCTTAAGACGATCCAAATGACGTTCGGCTAGCAACCACGCGGCTTCCTCAAGATTCGTGATGAAGCGTACAGCGTTACGTGCGTTTATTGAAAAATACGAGAGGTTTCATAATGCGTTCATTTGGTTTTGGTCCGAAGCTGTATAATAGCAAGAGCAAGTCAGGTCGTAAAGTCGGCCGACATTTCGACTAGAATGTTCACTAGATGCAGTGTTTTTATACCACTTAACAGCCTCGTTGGCTGAGTAACAACGCGCTCGGCTTGATATTCAAAGGTCTTGACTTCAATTTGCGGGCCGAACAAAGTGTGTTTTGTATTCATCCATACCCTGGTGCTCCCGCCACGCGAATGTCTTAGTGATTTCGGTTTGTTTCTCCATTTCATTGAGTTATCATATTTTCAAAAATGGATTTTGTCTTAATAGTACACAGTCCCACAACCAGACTCAGGTCTTCTGACGTGAGCAATACCACATGTAGGGAGATTGCGCTATGACTACGCAGTCCTAATCCACCCGATCCTGTAAATGCCACTACACATTTACATAATACACTAAACATGCACACTAACGTCTAGGCCCAAGACACCGTATTCGTAGAAGTACGACGACCCGGTTCGCACGCGCACTTTACCAGGTACAGACGTGTACCTGGGCGCTTCTCCCCACCCCCATGACCCAGTCAACCTTAGCCTTTAGAGGCGCCCTCGGGTTGTTCCGCTCCCGATCCGATCTGAACCCCTTGGAGCATCTACTAGGGTACAGAGACACGCACTAGTGCATGATGCACCGAAGAACCGTCAGAGGTTTTCTATGCACTCTAGAAAACCTCTGACGGTTCATTGTTTCCCACGGCTTGATGAACCCTTTAAGTTTCACGCCGCCCCCAAAAAAGTCCGGTGATGCTAAAAATGCCGTCTGAGGCAATCAGCAGCAACAACCGGGACCAACAGTTTAACGTGGATTTCGAAATGCGTAGGAGATTATGATATTTTCAATTTGGCCACCCATCCGGCGACCCAGCATTGCAAACGCTGCTTAACATGCATGATCACATTCCGGAGGTGATCGGCTTCCTTTTTTGTATTTCTTTCATTTAAGTGTTGTTCTGTGTACAGAATGTGTATGTGTACATTCTGTGTACAGAGTAATTCTTGTAAATTGTCTGTGGAATAATTATGATTCATAAAGGCCGTTCAACATTGACATCCTGCCAATGACCTATTAGTGAGCACGTGGTAACAATCGCACGCAGGCGGACAATATGCAAAACTTTTATGAAACTTGTAGGTATTTTTATTGAATCATATACGTTATCTTACTGCTGACATCACTCATTCATCTCGCTCAAATTTAATAGACAATAGTGGGATTTTCATGTTTTTTCTTCGATACCTTTGCACTCGCTATCAATTTCCTTGAAGAGGATTTGAAATTTAAAAGCGTAAGCGTTTTACAAATTACAATGATTGATTACGTATCACGTTCTTCAGTTGAGGAAAACAGGTTACAATTTTCCGATTTTCTCTTCTTGGTGATCGCTTATACCTATATACAGACATTTGAATTAGACATCCATGTTATGTAAAAAGCCCTAGCAAATGAAAAGCTGTATATAATATTTCAATTTATGTAAATCTTATTAATTTATACAACAAGACGCGAAATTAAATTCCACACTCGCTTCTCCAAACTTACTTCGCTCCCATTTCTCATAGCAACTTCGGCTCATACACGGATTCAAGTAGACATTTCTGTTTTATTTCTCGTATAAAACAATATATCAGGTATTCAGGTAGTGAAGTATGTAGATTGTCAAGTCGTCAACAACTCAAGGCCCGTAATTGTCTCCAAGATTCCTGTGCGTAGGCAGAATGGAAGACGATCAAACAACTTAGTGCCGATTACGGCCAGCGCTTGTGAAGGTCGTCGCTTGTTTAACTAAATGCTGAAGATGTTGCGCCAACTGCTGTGGGGAACTACTAATAACTATATTTATCTATTTTTATGTATATAAAATTGTGTAATTCGTTAGTTTAGTAAAGGCTAGGCTTTGAAGTAGGTGGAGAAGTAGTAAGTTCTTTTATATTATAAAATGTTTTTGTTTTGTTTATATAATTTTAACGCAAATTTTGTTGCGAAACAAATTACAAAAACACTAATGTTGAAAAAATTTCCACGAGCAGGATTTGAACCTGCACCCTTCTGACATACCGGGTCAGGTGCTCTTCCAATTGAGCTATCGTGGTTCTAACCAGCCCGCCGAAATTATTCAACACTATTTATTTTTTACTTTGAAAGCCAAAGGCGCCCATTCAATGTCATCCTTAGAGTTTCACCACTTCGTAGTGGTAGAGGTATATAGGTAGTCACTGACATTATATAGGCATGTAAAATATCAGATAATTTATCTTTATAAATATGTTTTTCTAACATTTACCTGACCTTTGGCAATCGTTTATAAGATTTTAAAGCACAAACTCTAACGTTACGAAATTAATTAAAAAATATACAATTTATTTTCTAACAATTTAATTCAAGCTTTTTAATAAGTGTGTGTGTGTGTGTAGTGTTAGTTTAGTGAACAAATTCAAGTGTGTGTTTTTCTTGTTAAGTGAATCACATTGTTAGTAATTCTGTTTTTATTTGTGAGGACCTATTTGGCTTTCTGTTATTATTTTTTAGTTTTTAAGTTGTGTCATAGCTGTTGATCTTCCTATAAATAGATAAATAAATAAATAGTATAGTAAGGTAGAGCCACGCTGCGTTGCAGCACGAAATGGGCCAGCTCGCACCACCCTCTCGCAGAATATCAGCGTGAAACAATGGCACTCGTTGCTGTTGTGTTTCGTCCCGTGAGTGAAAGTACCGTAGGCCCATCTCTCACCCCTCCGCCCTCCTAATTCCTACTCCCTCCTCAAGATCCAACTCCTTCCTCAAGGCCGGCAACGCACCTGCGATTACTTTGGTTTCCATGGGTGGCAGTGATTACTTTCCTTCAGGTGACCCGCCTGCTCGTTAGCCTCCTTTTAACATAAAAAAGTAAATAACATTACTGTCTACTTGTTAGAACAAATACTAATCGATTTTAAGTTAGCTAACGTTTTAGTTACACTTTTAAACCGGCGCGGGCGGCGGCGGGCGACGCGCAACACTTATCTCGAACCTTAACAGATCCTGTGCAATAAATTTTATCTTTGTTCGACTTCACAATCATCGGCAAACGGATAAGGCTTGAAGGCTGTAAGGCTACATAAACATTATTACTTATCTTCAAGCTCCGTAGCAGTAGCAACGAAAATAATGAGCGCAAGACTGCATCAGCTAGGCATCCATTTACATGTATTACGTTGCCGTTTACTAGTGATGTAAATGTGTTTGAGTCAGCACCAACTTTTTAACTTCCCACCGCTGGGTTTGGGCTTTCCTCCAAGAATAAAAGCGTTGTAGGGAGATCGGGCTACAACTCATCATGCGGTCAAATGATTGTTGGTGGGTTTTACAACTGCGATTTCACGACAACAACTGGGTCCAAAGGATTAAATAAATATGTCTTCGGAAGCACGGTGCCTGTTCTTATCTTAGTGGGGCCTGCCGAGGTTTCCCTCTCGCAGTAACACCTCGACCCATCGGGATCTTTTGTGCAAAAACGGTGCCTGTTAGTCTATGATCTTCCTATGAGTAAAGAAATAAGCGCATATACTGTCCCACTGCTGGGTAAATGCATCCACCATTTCAATCAATTCATCGCTACCCTTGGCTTAGAGCGCACGCCCACTTCCGATAATCGGCGACCGATTTTTTAGTCGGTGAAAATGAAATGTACGGCGTTCTATTGTTGCAACGCACACGTCCTACAAACAGTCGGTCACAAAATCGGTACTCATCTCGGCGAAAAAATCGGTCCGATTATATCGGTTCTACAAAAAGTCGGTCGTATAGGCGGGAGAAGTTAATCAGAACGCTTGCCAAATGCGATGCGATGCGTTAGTGATAACAAACTCCGGTTGTGCATCGACGAAACAAATAATTAAAAAGGCGGTTTATTTACATTAAAGCCTATTTTCATGTGCTGATAAGCAGAAGATAGGCTGCGCCACAGTGCTCAGTGTTGGTAAAGCGACCTTGCTCACAAATGGGCCGAATCCACGAGCATTGCCCAACCACAATTATACATGACTGACCATTATTTTATTTAATAATTCAACCTCTTATCGGCGCCATCATGAGAAACAGGCAGCAGGCAACTCCAAACCAGTTTTGGAGTGTTGCATAGAAAATACATTATCTAACATTGGCAAATTGCTTACAACTTTGTGTTAGACAAATAAAGGTTTCAGATTATTTTCTGTTATTATCTTATCTTTTATCTATCTAAAACATTGATCTGATCTGAGCACCACTTTATTAATTAATTAATAATTCCCGTAACTTAAAATTAATGTATCTCGTTAGTGAACGAGACGAACTACTTTGGTCTGACCATTATTTAAATTGTTGTTTGTTCAGTCACTAATATCGAAAATATTATTTATTATTAGATAACTTTTATGATATAATTTTTTGTAGTCCTTTCGTCGTTTTTTAATTTTAATTGGTTACGTTTAAATATAGTATCTATTAAATTAAAAATTAATAATTAAGTATTAATTAAGAACACCTAATTATACAATTACTTATAACTCTGGTGGTAGTCAACTATTTTCACTCAGTTAATTGAAGTTTATGCTGTCGTTAAGTTCAAAAATAACGTTAATAGTAACAAAGTTAATAGTAATAAAGTTAATAGTCGAAATCAATACATACAGCATTGTTCAGTTGATTCAAAAACAATAATTAAAAGTTTTTTTTCCAAATACTGTTATTTTACCAATATTTTAAGTACCTACATTAAATATTGTATGGACACCATGAGCATAAAGGGCTGTTATTAAAGTTTGTATAAAGCATAACGAAAAATCATCAAAGTGGAAATGGAAAGCATAGTCTTTGCGACTACGAATTGCCTCATAACTATGCAAAACCACTGATAAGGCACTTTATGCCCATATCCGTGAAATGTACCAGTCTTCGCCCACAAAGGTATGCGCTTTGTATTTTATAAACAAGTTACATAAAATACTGGAGAACGGCAAAAGTAAAAGGTGTCATTTGTTAAATGCGTTTTTGACAAGCTTTTAAGTTAGCACATACTTATAGCTTTAAAAAAAACTATCTTGAAAAGTTTATTTTAAAATTTGTAAGATGTTAAACAAGGACAACAAATAAAGCCTGACCAGAACTAACATTAATGTTGCAACATCGATTTAGATATTTAATCGCCACTTAACTCCATTTCAGCTTCACCGAACTGTTCACTTAAAGGTTTTAACCGAACAGGTTCTATCAGCAGTGAAGCATAAGTTAAAGGCACACTTTGTCAAATATCAACAAACATTTGACTACAAAAATCAGCCTAATTACTAATCATTAAGGTGCACTTTCATTTGTTCTTAGACGCTAATCAAAAGTGTACCCGACTGTCATTGACTGTACCATAATAACACACTTTGTCATTCTCTATTTAGTCCACGTCAAAACGTGTCGCATAGTCGAGTCGCGTGACGAAGTGGTCGCTCTGCCTCCAAGACTGAACTTCTCGTTGCCCAATAACCGATGTGGGCCAGCTGTCACATCTTGTCCTTGTGACCATCTCATCATTGTTTGACCAAACGATTTCGAACTGTACTCGTGCTCTTTAGAAATTTTCCTGAACCACTTTTTACGTTTTATAATGTTAACTAAAATGTTTTACGAAAACTGCATATGAAAGGTATCTTAGGAATATCATTTGAAGTCAGACAGCAGACAGCTGGTGACACGTCGGTACTTAAAACTATGCCTACACAAACTAACTAACGTAACGAAATAGTAATAGTAAGTTACATGCATCTGTTTCTAAAGTAATTAATGTCTTCATCACAAATCAGCCTATCAAGACGCCCAGGACTCGGGTCTGCTTACAGAATTGTTGTTTTTGCATTCCAATGTTTGTAACTGAGACTGATTAACTTATGAGATGAACTGTAACTGATGTAAGTGAGGATAAATAAATTAGGACTGATTTTTCAATCGTCAGTCAAAGTTTATTCATTGAATAATTTTGACATAATGACAATGTCATTCGTTGGATAAAACTTATCTGAGGATTTAAAAATCGGGCCATAATATAGCACCTTTTTTAGGGTTCCGTACCTCAAAAGGGAAAAACGGAACCCTTATAGGATCACTGTGTTGTCCGTCTGTCTATCTGTCTGTCTGGTTATCAGGTATAAGGTATTGAGTTGAAATTAAAACCATATACTCAGGTCTGCTGTCCTTTGAAGCTGTGAAAAAAATCATACTTCAAAAAAAAACGAAAAGAAGATACAGTTTATGTCGCAAAAAACGTATATTTCGACACTGTCAAGGGAATCAAAATTCATAGGGTACTTGCCGTTGACCTAGAACTATGAAGTTTGGCAAGTAATATTGTCTTATACTGCAAGTATAGGGAAAACTCTGAAACTATACATATTTAATTAAATCACAAAAAAAGGGTCTTTATGCAAGGAACGGGGGTCCAAATTCTGAAGTAAGTTAACCGTGTCATATGGGGTTTTATGATGAAGAATGATAAAAAAAATACAAATTTGTACGGAACCCTCGTTAGGCAAGTCCGACTCGCACTTGTCCGGTTTTTTTTATGGCTTTGCACAAGCATTTAGCCAATGAAAAAGTAATTTTTCTTACAAGTAATACATAAATAAATAATATTTCCTTCCTTTATGATAATTACAAAGAAGGAGGTTATAATTCAGAGGCATATAAATACCACATTTATTTCAATATACCGATGCATTAAAACTTCAGGTAGACTCTTATCTCATTAACCACATTTAAGTGCTTTCCGCGTTGCGTTCGGTATTTTAATCAGCGAACATCTCAATTTAATTCGCCATTTTATATTATTTCCTTACACGAGCATAGGTATTGGCAGATCACCAATAAAAGGTATTGCAAATAGGCTTCGTAATATTTGTATGAACGGTAAGTTTGCATTAAACTTCCGCGTTAAGGCATCACAAAGATTTCATAAATATTTAACTATCAGATTGTGTTTAACCTTCTGTTGTTTTAACTTAACGTTAGTAATCGTTTCAGAGTAATGGAAGCTCAACGCTTGTTATTTTTTTGGAGCAATTAAGTGCTATAATCAAATATTTCCTAGACTAACATTTGTGGCACAATTTGCTTAAGAATTACGGATCCCACGACAAATCGTGTGTATTCAGAGAACCCACATTTTTTTTTAGTTAAATTAAATTCATCATCAGCCTACAAATGCACCAATGCTGGCCTCAGGTCTTTCCACGTAAACAATATGGGGAAATCTGGCCCCAACGCTGACCAATGGTGAATTGTGCTCAAATAAAATTTTCTACGGAAAAAAAAAATCTCATAGGTATATGAGATTTATTTTTCTAATAGTCAGCAGCCCTATTATGTCGTAAATAAAACGCACATATTTATAACTTGGCATAGTTTGCGTAAAACTAACGGGAACTACACGTTTGTATACAAAAGACCTCTTTCATCATCTTAAACAGCTTATAATGCTCTACTACTTGGTTCAGAACAGGAGCAGGTCACAAAACGGGCCAGGCAAAAAAAAAGCTTTTAAAAATAAACAAAAAGCAAAAGAAAATCTTTTTAAACCCGTATACGCAGCCCTGTGTCATGAAAACGCACAGATTTACGAGTTGGCATAATACATTTGCGTAAGACCAGCGGATCCTACGAATAAGGCAATAACGCTCGGTCCGCTTCACGCTGCTTTTAATAGGGCACGGAGGTTATATATACGGCGCGAGAGCCTTTTGCGGTCATCGAACGCGCTATTACGGCTACACGTAACTGGGTTATATTTCTCGTAAATATCTCGGCTCTAAGGGTTTCAATGTCAGTAATGTCAAAACCAATCTTTGCTTATTATCTTAGCTTTGACAATCTAGTATTTTACAATTTTGCTTTCAAAAGCATTTTTTTTTTTAAAAAAAAAGGTTAGTTTTAGGTAATCTGGAATCGTGAAAGTTTCTTATCAAGCAAGATCATTGCAAGATTGCAATTTTGCACACACTTTGTAAATGGACAGGACTTAGCTATAACTCGAGAAGGTGCCCTTAGAAAGCATGGGGTTCTTAGGTTCGTCCAAAGGCTACGATAACCGCTTACCATCAGGCAGGCTTGGGCATCGATTCCGCTATTTTAAGATTTCCTCAGTCGTGTGACGATAGCCTTATGTTTTCTACTATAGTTATATGTCAAAATCAAGCTATCGACACACCATTAAGAGGTTAAGGAATTAACAGACTTGAGGCCCTGACCAGCATTCATCATCATCATCATTATCATTTTAGCCAAAAGTCGTCCACCGCTGGACAAAAACCTCCCCCAAAGATCTCCACAACAACCGGTTTTAGCATAGGCCTAAGTGGCATAAAAATAAACCTTACACGACGTCTGTTGTCCTCTTTGCGAATACAGTTGTCATAAGTGCTATTAGACTGACGACGACCTGGAATAGGTCGCGGGAAGCCACTGGATGAAAGCAACACACAACCAGTCGTTGTGGAGATCCTTGGGGGAGGCTTTTGTCCAGCAGTGGATGTCTTTTGGCTAAGATGATGATAAAGTGCTAGTAATGTAATCAATGTAAGTTTATGAGGTCCGTTTCAATCTGACTCCACAATGTGATTTGTTGCAGAGATCACGGATATGGGTGTGGGTAAGGGCGCGCGGTGCTGGTTGGCGGTCGCGTTACTCGCGCTTGTCTTGCCTCAGGGCCTTGGAAATTCAGGTAAGACTTCATTTTAGTTTATTACTATTATTGAATTAACCGTCATATCACCTTTACGTTGAAGGCTATTTCAGCGTCATCACCGTGCTTGTTTGGGGGCGGCGAGAAACTTAAAGGGTTCCTCAAGCCGTTTGAAACGAATCACCTTCGGGAACGGCATCACGCAATAGTGCGTGTCCCCGTGCCCTACTAGATTCTCCGAAGGGTTTGATCGGATCGGGGAGCGGAACAACCCGAGGGCGCCTCCAAAGGCTCGGACCTCGGCTCTGGTTGACCGGGGGGCCTACCGCCTAACTCTATTGCAATCGCTCTCGCTATCGCGCTCTATAGTTTATGGCGTAATCTTCTCATTTCGAAAGCTATAGGCTATAGCTTTCGATATTGCTTTCTTAATGTTTTCATATTGCTTTAGAAATTACAAGATGACGCCATAAACTATAGAGCGCGATAGCGAGAGCGATGGCGATAGAGTTAGGCGGTCGGGGGGCGGGCCGTGGAGGAAGAGAGAAGCGTCCAGGTACATGTCTGTACCTGGTATAGAGCGCGTGTAAACCGGTTCGTCGAACCGTTGTTCTACGAGTACGGTGTCTTGGTCTAAACTATTGTGCATGTTTAGTGTATTCTGTAAATATGTAGTGGCATTTAGAGGACCGGGCGGTATAAAGTTGCTCCGGAATATGAAATATTAAAAGTGTAGTTTTCGCCTGAATTTTAACACAAGCAAGTTGAAATCGTATTTAGTGAATGATCCAGCAACAGTCGCAGTAAATACAAGCTTATGTCCATCATTCAATGGATTTTAATTAATCACAAGTAAGGTGAAATAATACTTCTGCACGTTGTGTTTACATCTTGCAGGATACAAACTAATGCATGTTTTAATACTTATAACTGTAAGTATGTTTAATTATTAAGTTTAAGTTTGTAATTTGTGTAAAAAAAATATAATTACTAACTTATTATAATTGTACAGGCTATAATGAGATATGGACAAAAAGAAAAGTAAAAAAAAACAAATTGTTAGTTGGTCTTACCAATAGATGGCGTGTTGCCTAAAATAGTCATTGCTAGTCACACGGTTATAATTTTTTGCCACATGTTTATACTTTATCGCATAAAATTATAGATAAACATTTACTATATCGATTTAAGTATGCGAAAAGTGAAACTATAAAGTATAAGTATGGAAAAGTTAATATAGAATACCGGTATTTCACAAAACTAATTATTTATTTATTTATTCCTCCAATAGTGAGATTAATTTCATTTCTGAAAACAGTCCTAAACAAGTCTATTTCCAATATTGCTTTATAATTCTCGTTTGACAAGATCGGATTTCGGTCTAAATAGCATGTGGTTGATAAATCCGGCATTGTAAATCACAAATCATAATAGGTAGGTATATTAATGTGATTTATTAGTTGTTGTTTTCAACTGTTTATTTGTGTGGACACATTTGTTACAAGCAAGTTATCTTCATAAAAGAGAAGAATAGATTAAATAGACGGTTAAATCTCTTTTAATATTGCAAAGTGACAGTTATGTAAAAATAATGGAGTAATTAGGTACGTATCGCCTCTTTTCTACAACAACTAGCTAACTAAGTTGGCGCAGCGACCCAAATTGAGACTTGGCCTCCAATAAGAGCCTCCATCTGGGTTGATCCTGCACTACATTTTGTTAGTCATCCGCTTGGAGCCTGTGCAAATCCTTCCCAACCTCATCTCCCCAGCGGGACCTGGAAAGACAAACTGGCCATGTCGTCGGCCACTAGGCCGTCTCAAATTCCTGTGCTTGCTTCACAAAGCGATCTTCTCCCAACCATTCAAGGTGGCCGAGTCAATGTCAACGAGCCAAGTTCGTGAGATTTTATCTCGCCGAAAATGTTCGACTTGGCTTTCAAATTTTCCACCTCTACATTCTTCCTCCATACTCCATCATGTGTGCATACTGGCCCCAGATTTTTTCTGATCTGGAGGAAGATTCCTGCAACATAGGATTCTTTAACCGAAACCTGAAGATGCAACTTGCGGGTTGGCAAGGTGAAAACGGCTTTTGCGGAACAATTTTTACATCATTTGCTTGCATAAATATTCAAAAACTAAATTTAAAAACATCTGAATCTGAAAAAGGGTTCTAAATTTGAAAATTACAAAACACCGTTATTGTTTAAATTTCCTTTTGATAGTTTTTATTAAAGCGGGCACACACAGTCGAACAAAAACACCGCAAACACGCACATCGAACACGAATCTTAGTTCCTACGTATATTCAAATGTTCAATGTTCGTTAGGTGGTACGCACAAGCAAAAAAGTTCGTTTCATGTTACGTTACAAAATTGTTCGACTGTGCGTGCCCACCTCTACGTTATACGACGGTTGGTAGGTGCTTAGTATTGTCGATGTAATAAAGGCATCAAGATCACATTAGCTCTGCACAGTCGGTGGTCTTTAACACAATCAACAAGGATGTGGATCGACTCACAGTTTTTATTGTAATCGGTACATCACCGCGTGAGAATTGGTCGTGAGTCGTGCAGATCATGACATGGCGATACATTACGGGCTTAACTAGTACCTTTGGTATTTTGTATGACCAAACAAATATTATAGTCAGTATTCCTTAAAATGGTTTGGCTGAAGATCTGAATTCCCTGAGTATGTTAGACTTTGAAAGACAGACATTTTTTTACGTTGACGACAATAACGCAAAGAACTGCCAAAACAACATTTTTATATTTCCTAAACTTAAACATTCTTTACTTATCAATATTCAATTATATTTAGCTAAAGTTGCAAATGATTCAACATCATATTGATTTTAATTATTAATTAGCTATTATAGCGCTCATAAATTATCGGTAAACGTGATATCGTGACTAAGTATAAAAGTTAATTATCCATTAGGAGCATTAATTTACAAAGTTAAGTTTATACTTAACACACTTGCCAAAATAGCAATATAATAAAGGTTATTTTTTTAAATATTAAACGACATAAATATTCGATAATATATATACTTCTGTCTAATAAGTATGTATTTAAGTATGTTTATCTATTGTCTAGTAACTATTTAACGAGTTTCATAACGAAGCTTCTCTTGTGCTAGATAATTGGTGCGAGTGTAGGAAATTTAATTTATTTATTTATTTATACAAAAAAGATTTTATGCATCTAAATTTGAAAGTTTACAAATAATTAAATACCGTTACGAGTGGCCTAATACTAATTATCATCATCATCATCTCAGCCAAAAGACGTCCTTCACCCAAAGTGAACAATCCAAGTGTCTGTTAGTGTCTGCTAGTGTCTGACAATTCAAGTTAAGTCTGATTCAACATTCAATTGGCTGTCGTCAGATTTTTTTGTTAAGCGTTTAACTACATAAATGTTTCTATTAAAATATTTGTTTCGCCAATGAGTCACCTTGATCATCAAATTCACAATTAAATCTAAACTTTAAATTCGAAATTACCACTGCACGCCTGTACAATTTAGCAAATTACAATTGCTTATTGTGCTATCGCAACAAAACAGATAATGGTGGTTAATATTAAATCTGTCTGCCTAAACTTTTCAATTATGTTGTATTTGCGTTTGGTTTTCGAACGGATGATTGTGCTATTGTGCCTCGCTGAGGCATCGAACACGCTTCAATGTCATTCGGCCGAGCTAATCCTTGCGCCCGTGACCCGGCGTTTGCTACTAGTTAGATTTTTCGGTGTAAAACAGGTGAATCACCTTTTATTTAAAAGTTTTTGGTTTCTTTTTGCGTAAAAAGGAGGACTTGATGTAATTATTCAGATATTTCTTTGAATATATAGCCACGATAGCCTAGTTGTTGTTGATTGTTGGAGTGATGAAGGTTTAAACCCCATCCGTCAATTTTTTTTAACTATAATTCTGAACTAATTATTGGATAAGTAATATTTTTCGTATAATTTATTTACGCAATTATAATCATTTTTTAGAACTTTTAATGCTTCTTTATTTTGTAAGCCAACGGTAGGGACATAAGACGATAAAAGTAGATGTTTTCTCTTAGAGCAGATATAATCTCGTTTTGGTCGATACAATACTTACTGTGACTATAGGACCCTGAGCAGGATTCAAAAGTCATGCTGAAAAAAACAACCGTGATCACTTCAATATAGTGTTTTTGCTTATGCTTTAGAAACCAATGAAGTTCTGCAATTTGTAACCAGACAGAGATAACTATTTTACCTAAATTAAAAATTACTGTAAAATTTTGCTATCAGGCTTCAATCTATGAAGGTACCAACGTTTTCCGCCTCGAAAGCTTTGTTCGGTTGCTGCGGCTTGAAGAACCTTAAGTTTCTCGCCGCCCATAAACCCGGCCACAGGCTGCAAATACGTTCCCTAAAAAATAAGTTAGGAAGAAAAAAATAAGGTTTAGTAGTTTCGCTCAAACCAGTCAATGAACCAGATCCTCCCAGACCGTAAAATAACTAGTTATAAAAATGTCGACCGTTGAACTGCCAGATGTGACGTCGAGATCTTGACATTTTAGGCGCGCGCTGCAGTCACGACGCCCGCCAGAGCATTTCCCCGCGGCCTTGGTACCGCTTCCGCTTCCGCAGGTCAAGGTTGCCAGCCGTTCAAAAAGGTTGGCAACCCTTTTAATTTTTCGGTGTTGTTTTGTTTGCTTTCGTTGTACAACTGTTACCTATAAAGTTATTTTACAATAGATAATCAATCGGCCCTAGAGATAATTGAGAAGAATGATCGCAAAAACCCGGAAAATTAAGTATACAGAAAATTTCCCTGATCTGTTTTCAGGATCTTCGAGAATTCGATTCGATTTGGTTTGTTTTTGGACAACAGTCATACGACTTGCTTCGCTGATATACTTCTTCTTGTGTGCCATTATTTTCCTATCAGAGGTCATTATGACCACTTGGGCTCGTGACGTTGTGGATATAATCTTACAGCTCATGTAAAATATTAATCCCAAAGAGAATATACAGTGTGAGAGACAAATTAAAAGGTAAATGACAAATTGAACCTCTTGTGACTAAAAGCATGCGCATGATACATAATGATGTATGTTAATACCTGTGGTTAATTCATTACCGAGGAGATAGATTGCGTTAGTAATTATTCAGTAGACATTGCTGTCCCACGCACCTTTAAAAGACATATCCGTAACACTTTTTGACATTTAAAAGTAGTATGTATTCAGAAGAATAACTCATAATTGATGCACACTGATTTCTGCTTTGATCGCCGACTTCCTGTATGTATAGTTTAATGTTTTGGATGCTTTTAGCTGAAACTTCTACTGTAATCCAACTTTTATTGACGCATTAATTTTGGTTGATAAATAGTTATATCTTTTATGTTTTGTTGTTTCTTAAATATCAAATGTATCTAAATTACGTAAAAGCTAAATGAAATATATTATTACATTAGGATATAATATAACAATATCATCCATTTTACTAAAGAAGAATTTTGCTTATTGCAAAATCCTAGCAAATATATTATGATTTTTCTTTTTTCGTATCCAAATAGAAACATTTACGTGATATTGCACCGTTGCCATTGAGCTTGGGACTTCCAAGGCTTGGGACTACCCATAGACTTTATCACGAGAAATCAAACTCTTGACTTCGAAAAATATATATCTAATTGGAATGAAAAATACCTACTCAGACGAAAAAAAGATTTTCTTTTATGTCAAACTGCTTCTGTTCTGACTTGTAACTACCATGTTGTCACCATACAAAGCTGTTAAAACTTTCTACTATAAGGCGGTCCATTCGTAGTTGGCTTCTATTGTATCAAACAATTGACTTAATACAATATATTCATTCATATATGTAGGCTCATGAATGTACGATTGCTCCATTATGATAATGATATTTGTTCTATAGCTTAATTTGCTATTGTAATGAGCTTACTAGAACAATTGCCAGGAATTAATATGATTGCAACATCTTTCAATGGTATTTATTGACAGTTATAATTTAAAGATTGGTCAAACCTAACGACCCGTTTCGGGTCAGGCAGCGTGGTGAGTTTATAACCCTAATTGATCGAAGATAATGGCGTGATCTCCCCATGTGCTTTTGTTAACATTGGGACGTTTGACCCCAGCAGCGAGAAGTTTTAAGAATATTGATGATGAAGTGTAAGTTGATCTTCTACCATCATCAATGAAGTATTTAAAAAAAGAATAGACCTTGCATAAACACATGAAAGCAAAAAGGTCTTCATTAATATAAATGGAAAGCTAATTTTATTCATTAACTTTAATGGTCCACTAATAGTGTCACATCATATTTTGTAATGAGTATTACACATAAAATTTTAATAAATTAATAGTAGCCTGAACTTGTGTAAACAAATATCATAAAGGTACAGAAGAAAACTTACTAGTAAAATTATTTATCGCCAAAAATGTTTCTGTTAACGTTAAATTGGGATAAACCTGCACTGTAAGTACCGCTGCCTTCCAGTGACACATTTTAGTTTATTTTTAGAAGATACTGTTTTTTCAAATAATAGAAAGATGTCAAGCTTTTTTCTGATCCATCTCGGCTGAGAATTAAAATAAATCATAACATTGCAATGATCTGAAAAGGTTGCATCATGCCTTTATACTGTGCGTATTGACCTCGCAAAATGTAGGAAAAGGATCTCACAAAAATGTGACTTATTCAGATCACATATAGATTAGACTCGAAATGTTCGTATCCCGTATGCGTATGCTCACGCGCCGAGAATGCGACGCGTCATGTAGTGAAAGCGAAGAAGGCCTTCCTCGTAACGAAGCCTCGGACTTATTTAGATAATCGCAGTTTGGTCGACCCGCACGGTACCTACACTTGCGCGTAATGTAGATTATGGCTGATGCAAGAAACAACTAAAAACATAAACAAAAACTTCATTATAAACAAATTACTACTTTTATAATAAAACAATCATTTGTTCTGAATGAAGTTTTTGTATTTATGACTATCAAAACCATTGCCTACCTATACTATAAAATCGAGAAAAACATGATTGTAATTTTGTTCACACTGCGCTTGATTAATCTCATCTATTGTTTTCTAAAGTTTACGCGAACACTACACATTGAAATGAAACAACTTTTACGGAGGGAGACTCCCTGTGACCACGGACCCTGTAAAGGGTTCGAAACGTCAGGATAAACATTAATTAAAACTAATGTGTAAAATAAACGCGAGTAGATCCGTAAAAGTTGTTTCATTTTAAACTCATCTAATCTAAAGTAACGATTTGGCTCTTGTATCTCAAACTATTTCATACTCAATAATATAGGCAAGGTAAGCCAAGCTAACAGTAATTCGTACCCCCCTGGAAATTGAACCCCAGGGTGAGACCAGTGCTAAGTCCACTAGACCACAGTAGTGGCTACTAACTAATTAGCGAATGACATTTCCACTTACAAAATTTTTCTTTAACCAGTTAATTAAAAAAAATCGAATAAGCAAGCATTTGACCATTATCTCACTGATGTTAAGTGAAGATGAGATAGAAATAGCCTATTCAGTCTAGCTTTACTTAATTGCGAATATACAGCTGTCTTTTAATGAGGAATTTATAATCTTTTAATATTATAATTACAATTAGTTTTCCGGACACAGCTCAAGTATTGCATTATGTCTGTGAACTTGTTCTGAATAGGATCTGAGCATCGTGAGCTTATGTGGGCGAAGGCGGATACGATTTACGAGCATCATTGACATAATACTCATTGGTTTTCCAGTGTTGATACCGCTTCATTTCCTGTATGCAATTTTGGCCTATGAATGCCGTTTAAAAACACGAATTTAATACAGTGCGATTAGGAAACACACGAGTACGATAGAAGATATATAAATAAACTTTTACTTTGTAAACCAAAAACGACTTCTTTCAAATTTACTGCATAAATTTTTTTTTTTATTATGGATTGATTTTGCAAATATGATATATCATCAGTTAGTAACGAGCTAGTTGGGCTTCTTGGCAGGAAAGTGAAGAGTCATGTCGTCTTGTTTTGTCAAATATTAATGTGAAATAATGGTGGAGTATTACCGTTAAGTGTTAGTGAGTGTGCATGAGTTTTGTCAACATTAAACTAGAATAAGTTTTCAATTTGTTATATTTTTATTATTCACCATTCTATTTAATCTAATTCTACATTAGTATTTAATTGGATATAGTTTTAGATTAAGTAAACTTTAACATGGACGCTTATTATTAATCGTGCTGTGTACACATGTTTTAGATAGGAATTTAGCTCTTATACAATTTATTATGCTTTTTTGTTATTTTTTAATTTCTATTTGTTTTGTGTACCTAATAAAAAAATAAATAAAATAATCCACCATTATTTCTCATTAATATTCGACATAACACAAATTTTAGAAAATAAAGCAAAACCGCAGTCATGTCATGACTCTTCACTTTTCCGCCAAGAAGTCTCGAGTAAATAGTTTTTAGTTTATCTATACTTTTTATATTTTTCTATCACCTGTCAACTCTCTTTTGTTTTGCTTCGCGTCTTGTCGTCGTTCGGTGTTTCCTTGTTTTTTTATTTGTTTATTTTTGCATTGCTTCCTTCTTTCCTTTTATACGTGCATTAATATTTTCTAAGCCTCCATTACACAATCAATTGGCTACAAGGGCTAAGTAATACAAATACAAGCAATTATAACTGCGAGGCATTCATTGAGCAACCTTTATTGCTTAGTATTACTCAATAATCCGAGTGCTCGTGTTGTATTGATGGGCCGCTAACAGGCGTTCAACACTTCCTCATTGCCTTTTTACTTGATTGTCAACATTGCTCGGAGGAAAACATAATCATCTCATAGATGAGACTGAGACTAGGAACTGAACAACACGGTATCATTATAAAAGTAAGCAAATACATTAAATGGTTAGTTAGAACGTGTTAATTTGTGTATCTTGAAATTAAGTATCTTTTGATGATTGATCAGACGACCTCCGCAGATGAGGGGCTTTGGGCGCCGGACATTGGGCGGCGCTAACTCTGAGGTCCCGGGTTCGAGTCGAAAACGAACTTTTCGATATTTTGTCGGTTATGGTACCGTCGTTGATTCTGATTTCCCTAATAAGAGTGCTTTAGCTACTTACATGGGATCAGAACAATGTATGTGACGTTGTAATTTTTTTTTTATTATTGAGGCGAGCCACCTGGAACTCGATTTGGCTTATTTTTAATGCACAATCTTGTGTCAGTGCAATGGACTACTTTGAACAGTTCTCCCGTTGTACCTTATTAGGTATTCAAGATTATTCAATAAAAAAATATTTATCTTAATTAACTGCTTCTCCGTTAGACCACTAATCTACGACGCAAAATAAGGAAACTACAGAAAGTAAGTTTCATAAAAACGCGCTCGAGCAACGCACACATAGACAACCTCTCATGGACGCGGAATCGTGCAGCAGCGCGCTCGGACTGTCCCGAGCTGTTCCGAGATCCGTATCCGTGCAAGGGGTGTACTTACGTGTGCGTTGCTCGAGCGCGGTATGTATGAAGCTTGTCTTCTTGGTCGCCTCATTTGTGTCTTAACCTGGGTGCGAGGCCCTAGGTGCGTTTGCCAGTAAAGAGAGCGTTTGTGTTTGGTTTGGTTCGTGGTTAAACTTCTTCTAGCTACCCTCTATACCGACAATTTAGAGCATTGATATGTTCCGATAATTAGAGATACAATTATTATCCTCAATGATTGAGGCTTCCGGATGAAGTGTGTTCCACCCTCAGTCTTATCGTTACTCACCATCAGGTGTGATTTAGGCTAAGCACCCTCTTAGTAAAAAAAATACAAAATACTGCTTCCATCATCACTATGTTATTAAGAAACACCAGGATATCAATCAGCTAAAATAAAATATGTATAACTCATGTCCAATCTAGTAATACTAAACGCTTTATTGCTAGTTGTACATACAATATCATTAAAGTAAGTTTGGCATATAAAAAAATATGGGCCGTAAAAGGAATATAAAATAGGACAAAGCGAGAATAAAATAATTAAAATTATATTTTGGGACGAAGGAAGCATATTGTTTGGGACGAATCAGGATTTTTTTATGTGGGACGAATCTCAGTGGGACAGACGAAGCATAAATCAGTTTTTCGGTTGATCGCACGATGAGATATGATCTCATTCCATCCTAAAAACGTTTATTAGTGCAAAAACGTATTTGCATTAAAGTAATTGAGATGACGATACCGGACCTATTTTTTGCTTCCAAAAGGAACCTTTTCATAACGTACTGAACGAAGGCAAACGTAGAAAAAATTGCTTTGTTCCTTAATCTATTATATCAGGGATCGCGTTTTTAATTTGTTGTTGTTGAAACAATCAGCGTTTAAAATAATTTGTTAGTGCTAAACATCATAGTTATTAAAGGTTACATTGAAAACAATTTAATGACCTACTTATTAATTAGGTATTAACAAAAACATAAGATGTACTTAAACCGTGAAATTAACTAAAAAGTGCCATTGCTCACATATCTATTAAGTAAAAAACAAACCTTGTTTAAAAGCATAATTAATGACTGGCTAATAACAGTTTTAAATAAAAGTTAGACCACAATTTTCACTTGTATAACAGCAGTTGTTTTAAATTTTAGGAAATAATGATTCTCTAAATTTACCTACACTACCATTTCATTTCGTAATAAGTGACATACTTTGAACTTTGAAATGTCAGAACCTTTGATATGTGGTTTGTCTCAAACAATATTTCACTTCATTTCCGTGACCACTTTTTGACTATTAAAAAATGTGTAATCTGATATCTTAGTTACCTGTTTTGACGGCATATCACTATGAATTTATATTTTATAATCACAGGTGAATCAACAGTTACAACAAACAACTATAACAAAAAATGTAAATATAATGCAGTAGACCATTTATCACACATATAGAGTATATGGTTATTACATTACAGATTCGAGATATAAGCATAATTTTATAATTATTTACAAATGTTTTTGTGGCCGGCAGAGTGAAGTTGACTGATGCTGCGTTGTTTTCACGCTGCACCAGTTAAAACAGATTCAAGTTAAAAAATTAAAACGTCTAAACATATTCCAAATTAGTTAATGTTTTGTTTTTCCAATATATTTTTTAAACAAAACAATATTATTGCACACTTAAATATTTAACGAAACAAAGATTTGTGCAGCGGCATTGATACCTATTGCTGAGACAAGTTTCAAATGTATTAGTTACAGTTTTGTATTGAGGTTACCCTTTCAATTACAAACCGAACTGGCCTTAGAAACGTTACAACTCTGATTTATATGAACGTATCGATGCACAATAAATTATTCTTCACTGTCGTTTACCTGACAACATTAGTAACTAAGTATTACTTATTCGGGCAGTTAGCCACTATTTCTATTTGTCAGCTAAACTACTTTTATCTCTTTATTTTTAAAGAAAGCCAGATATGGATACTACTGTGGTCAGGTCAATGTGAACAAAATGTTTTTTTTAATTATTTTACAAAGGGGTAGCGCACTTTACCCGCAATTTAACTTTCCGAACACAACAATCCTTCTAACATTATTTATTAGGGCCAAATTATGGCAAAGTACTAAGATGAAGAAGGGTAATTGCTAGATGGATCTAAAACTAACCGTGCAATCAACAAGTACAATGATGCAAGTACTAAAAAATAAATTAAAAATTAGAAAAGTATTTCTCGTATCGTAGTATTTCTCGTATCGTAGTATTTCTCGATGTGTATCACAAATCCATGTCCTTTGGGACCGGTAGTCTACCAGACGACAGAAGCGATAGGTATGATACATCGACTATGAAAGCTCGCGTTATTGATACATTGTTACGTTCACATAATATGGTTTACATTATTAAAACGGATATAGCATGATTGTGATTATGACACCTGTGCGCAGACATTCTAGTCATGTATGTTTCATGAGTTATTAATTGCTCGCAGCCTCTAGGATTGCTATTAGTTTTTATAAAAAATGCCTAAGTAACTGTTCCATTATACGTGTGACACAATTTGTAGCGGATGAATGCCTTTGCTCTAATCAATTATTTATATTATGGTTTATATTTATTATTGCATAATGAATATAAACGTGATACAACGGTTACCCACCTATATAACATTAACTGCCGTACTCAGAGACGTCAATTAAGTTTTAATGACAATTAAGTCTCTTGCGTCACTTTCTTATGTATAGTGCTAAATAGAGAAGGAAAGACATTTAATTGTCATTAAACTTAATTGACGTCTCTGAGTGTGGCAGTGTGTAGAATGATTTAGTGTTACTTATTATACTTCTAGTATATAGCGGCATTATAAAAGTTTACAATGGCATTAGTTCAATCCTAAGAAGATTAAATTATATCGCTCGTTGTTAAGTACCTATTTGTCATTCATAATTAATAACACACATTATAATAACATGTGAGAGTCATTATTATAGGATTATTACTGTCTTTTGCTGTCGAGTATAGAAATTTTTCGGTACTGTTGCATACGCCATGATAATATATACTCTTTTGTCAATGTCATGATTTTCTAAGATTGACATTTTTAAATTCACTTTATTTTTTTGTATAGTTCCTTTTTATAAGTGTTTATTTAAATATCTTTTTAATTATTTCGTAAAAATATCAGTCTATCCACTTAAAGTTCTTTTTTAAGTGCTATGTTATTTGATTTAGTTATGTATTAGAAACAGTTTGCAATAGGTACATAGATTTAAATATTATTACTAACGTAAAATTTTCTAAAGTTGCGTCACATAAAACGTCTGTCACCGGCTAATATAATGTTCAACAGAGAAAGGCTGGTACCTACCATTCACAATAGCTTATCATTATATGTACATCTACAAGCAGACAGCGGTTGACAAGTGCACCAGATTACTAATTGATCGTTACAATATTTCATTATAATAACATACACAACCACCTACATACATAGATGAGATTGATCACATAGTAGCACTTGTAAATAAAGAAATAAAGTCGATAATAGCGCATTATTCACGTAGCTACAGAATAGTGATGTAGCGTCACAATTTTTTTCACATTGGATAAGATATTTAGGTCGAGTAGCTAATTGACATTGATTGATAGATAATGACGACAGCTAAATTTTTAAATTGCTATGAATAAGCCGATACATATACTTGTAATACGTAAGCAGAATGCATGCTATTAACTTTATTTATAGGTGCAGACTAATTCGATAGTTTATGTAATTAATAATCGAAGCCAATAAATAAGTTTACTTTTAAAATTAATATGTATTTAAGTATTTATAGAGTTCTATTTGAACATCGATGTCGCACGCATTCTAAAGTACGGGCATAATTAAATTTGGTATGTCACATAGATGGGTACCCAGCATTTTGAATTCAATTGTGCTCAAATCTTGAAGTGTATATTACTTCACACTCGACTTTATGACTTCTTATAATTAAAATTCGGGATATACGCTTCTTTTCCACATAAAAACATAATATCGTCAATATAAATACATTAATCTCTTCACTCGCTGCATCGTTAGCTGCCCCTCACGTCGATAAAATCTTAATCAATCCAATTATACTTCAACATGCATGCTAATCTATACGAATCGTGTTTTTGCGGATAGATGGTCCAGATATAGCGGTATGGCGGCCGATAGAGACCTTGCTAAAACGTGCATAATTCACTGCATTGCTAATGAGCTTCTCATTACGCACGAGGCAGCTGGCTAGAATAAAAAATGTACCTAGTTCTTATCCACAAATCAAAACTAAACGCACCTATATAGTTTTACTCATACGTCATACGAATCATTTTGTTTACCGATGTAACGAAATGTATAAAAACGTGAAACTTGTATGCAAATTCACACTTCTTTTAAAACAAACTTTTAGCGCCCTCTGCTCTGTATAAACTCTGTGTAAACTAATTAAATGTATTTCTTCTCCATGACAACAATAACGATAGCTCCTTGTTAAATTTAGAGCTATTTTTAAGTTACATAGGTTACTGGCAAAGACCAGAAATCATGCTCAAGCACACAAGCACGGCTTTGAGTTGTGATATTCTAAGTTAAGCAGTTTTTACATGGCCGGGTCCTGTGTTATAACCCATCAGCCTGCATTGGGGTTGACCTTCTCATGTGATTGTCCGTGAGGGATTCTTGGGGGAAGGCTTAAGCTCTGTAGTGAGACATTTGTACGCTGATGATAAACTCGGCTTAAATATTTTTATATTTGCAGTTTGTTGCTCTAGATTTGAGGTAATAACTGTTCTGTGTGAGGTATGGTTCTGAATGAGACCTTGCTAAAGCGTGCAAAACCTACTGCATCAGTAATGAGTTGCTCATTACGCATGAGACAACTGAGGGAAATAAAAAATTGCACTGCCCTTTATACCTACTACCAATAATGAAAAATTACTAAACTAAAACTTTCTTAAACATATAATGCGTTAGGTATACATACATATTGATGACACATTTTGTTTTATTAATAACATATTTTGTTGAAATTAAACACTTTATTGGAAATTATACCGTACATATTTTTATATTGATGCTTTGATTGAACCGTGCTTCACCCAAAATAATATGTGAAATAAACGCGAGTACATCCATATACCTAGTGTATGCTTATTCTTTAGAGATAGTAAATAACATGTTTTATTATTTGTTACAGAAATATATTTCGAGAAACAGCGCTACGATGGGTGGTACAACAACAGAGCTTATCCCGACTGGGGATCGGTCGGTAAGTTACCATCACATTTAACCTATCGCCTTAGTGGCCTAGTGGTTAAACCACCGGTCTAAGACCTAGAGGTGGAACTAGTGGTACATATTATAGCCCATGTACATTGGTACATATTAAGCTGAGAGGTTGGTGAAGCGGCTTGTTCCAAGTCCACTTGGCTATCCATTTTATTTAAAATGGTCGCCATTACGACAATTTTTGCGTTCAGAGAACACTATAGCCTATTTCTTAGTGTTGAGGATTCCATGTGAAGTGCGCTTCCACTTTCGGCCTCTTCCGCGCTGCGCTGCGCAAGCGCTGTTCCGTAATGTAAAAAAACTTTATTGTAAATTCAGACAGCGTTTCATCATTCTTCTCAAGCCATGACATGTTTATATCCTTCAAGCTTTACTGCTTAAGTTACAGAGGGAAAGAAAACATAAAATATAACCTTGCGATTACATTGGCGAAAGTAGATCCATACATGTCAACTTATTAAAAACTTACACAACATTCACCAAAACAAAGGGTGGCATAAAAGGAAACACGACCAATAAAACACTTAGGTGTTTAACAGATACTATTCCAGATATACTAGAAAACTTAAGATCAGGACTATTTGAAAAGTTGCGTACAAAAAGACACGCAGATTAAGTAGTAGGTAGTAAATGCAACTTGCAAGCACCGCGGCCACGCCCCCAACAATTAAGAAAGAGCTATAGACACCAGAAAAGCTGCCCTGACTACGTTTCGTGCACTACTTCATTGGGTCTTCCTTTAGAAGCACCCTCTTTATTAACCTAAATAGCAACGGTCGAATCACAGGCGATAAAAGCCACACGATCTCTAGAAACAGATACACGAATAGAATTGTGTCATAAAGCTTATAAACCGCTATGTTGTTACCCGCCGCACACGATGACACCAGATAAGCTCAATGTACCTGAAGTACGACATCGTTGTCGTTTACGATTCGTAATTGAACGACCGTACATTATGAACTTATAAAGCTCTTTTATCTCTTTAGAAGGTAACTTCATCTTTGTTGCTACCGAATATTGAACCTTAATGTACACTTGAAATAAATATGAAAGCAATTAATATTAACATGCTGCCCGTTAAAGGATTAGCAATTACTATGCACATACGACTGTGCAGTATCTTATCGTAATGTTATGTATAATAACTATTTGAAAAATGACAAAGTATTAAAAAATTCCACGAGCAGGATTCAAACCCGCACCCCATAACATGCCATTGGATTGAGCCACGATAGCATAGTTGGTAGTGCATCTGACCCGGTAAAATTATATGTAGGTACATAATTATAAGAACTTTATTATACTTACTTAATTTGGAAAAGTGATGAAGAAAATGGTTTTCCACGAGCAGGATTCAAACAAAAAATATCAGTCTGATACCAAGACCGGGCTAAAAGTCTTAAGGATTTTTCGACGCATAGTCTCATTTGCCGCATTTGGGAAGCGTAGGCATTAAAATAACTATTAATGGAACGGTGACTTGATATCAATGATTTAACAATGACATATTCAACTTCTTAAATAAAAAAGACTATAGTGGTAAGGCCGCCATTTTGTACGGCTTTTGCCTTGTGTTTCGCTGTTGTCTAATGAACCACGGAACAGATAAATATTAAATTCTGATACAAAACTTAACAAACACAACTAATTGGCTAATGCAACAATGGCTTCTATTGCAACATATTGCTAATCATTTGGTAATATAGATTACAATCTCTTTGTCAGCTGTCATTGTTCAAATCGACTGTAATCAGATCCGATTTTTTTTGCAGTTTGATTTATCGATAATGTCTTATTACCGCTATTGTAAATACAAGCTTATATTAGGATAAAGCACATAATTTATATTGCTTAACAAGAATTTAGAGTAGGTATGCTTTTTATGAAAGTACAAACGATGACATTTTGAAAGCCGTTTTATTTTTCGTTTAGATGATAGCATTCTGTCGAAATATTATGGTACATACAACCATTGTTATACGTTTTGACAGTTTCTGAGTTTACCAATTTGTGATCAATAAAGTGAATTGTGGTAATATACAAAGTGAGCATTAGCCCGTTTTAAACAGTGCGTGGTGTATATTTTCAACCATTGAAAGTACTTGAGTTTATATAACAATCAGCTGAGGAGATTTAAAAAAAAAAGTAAAAAAAAAGTTATTTAAAATATTCCAATATGACTTCGAATAATCGTTTCATGTAAACTTTCCCTTTCCTAGAAGTTCCCTTTATGATGTACTCGCAGACATGCGATGTGATGTCGCTTGATTTTTAATGTACTGTCCTGATCACGGGATACAGGTGTTTACTCGGACGAAGTCGCGTGCGGTCGCTAGCAATACAAAAAACAATTTGATTAATTGTTAATTTAATACTATTAATAACTACTTATTATAACATTGCTCTACCTCTTGTACACGGTCCATTTGAACATAGCAGTACCATTAGCTAGTCTAATTCACCATTATGTATACCATAATTGATGGTCGAATACGCAACCGTAACAAATGAATGGTGATTCGTACTTTGTATAGAATTTCTATAACAGTTTATCACTGTCTAGCGTGAATTCGTTAGGTAAAAAACGAAAGTTGCAACTCTAAATAAATGCGAAGTAACAAATCGGTTTTGTTATAACATAATATTTTAAATGATGTATGTATTGATTAAATTTGAAGCAAGTGCTATGTATGCATTGATTTTTTCATTATAAATGTTTCTGTTATTTATATTACTATTAATTTATTATTCTATATTGCACGCATATATAAATGCACCTACAATAATTTTAAATATTTAGAACTAACTTAATTAATTGGTTCAATTTACAATTTTTGGTAGTCGGTATATTTGGTATATTAATATCGATATAAGAATACAACGTAAAAATAGACTTTTGAGCTACATATATATAAAGTTCATCAGAGCTCCTGTTCTCTATGGTTTACTTATATAAACCAACGAACCTTTTTTTTTTTTGAACCAACCTTTTTGAGCTAGCCGCGCTGTAGACGCTTAAAGCGCTAGAAACAACCATATTAGCAATTACTTAAAGTTTGAAAAAAGTATTGAAATTATTTCCACAAGCGGGATTCGAACCCGTAGGTATCCCATGACATACTGGGTCAGGAGCAATTTGTTTTGAAAAATTTCCACAAGCAGATTTCAAAACTGAACCTTTCTTTTTTTTCAAATTGTAATTTGTTTCAACAAAATCTGCGTAAAAATATTCAACCATAATAACGACTTAAAGATTAAAAGCAGTGATCAGTACATTCAAACAAAAATACCCGTTCCAACGTATTGATTGTGAAATAATAATTTTATATTTAATAGCATTACCTGTTCGAAATCGAATATTCTTTGTGGACTCACGATCGCGTGTCGATGTGCAGGTACTTTAACATCAAAATTAAGGGGTATTTAACTTAAACATTGTGATTATTGTTCATTACGATACACATAACCCTTAAGCCAAGTGTCTGATAATTACCTCCTAAAAGTGTTTTGGAAGTAATTTTCAAAATATACAGATGGGGTTTCGTTTTGAACACCAACACGGAACGATTTAATGTATTTTTTAGTAAAAGGCCCAAGTTTTGCCTGAATACGCTCACTGCATTTAATAAAATGTTTTTTTATAAAAGGATTAACTTTAGCTGCTCCTGGGGTAAATTGGATAATAATATCGGACTATTTACTTATTTTCAAGCAGCTACTTTGATATTCTTGATAGCTTCTTTTTAGATAGATTCCAGGCTTAATGTTAGTGCCAATGGATTAGTCAATTGGAGATACTTAATTATAAGTTCTTAAAATAGAAATAGAAAAATCTTTATTGGGTACAATCACACATTCAAATTCTTAATGAGCTCATTCATTACGTGTAGTCGTAGCTATGATATACGAGTATGTACAAGATAAGGGTGAATATGCATTTTCTAAGCTTCATCCTAGGCCGCATCATCATTTGCCATCAAGGGAGATTGTGGTCAAATACTTTGTATCAAATAAAGTAAATATTAATGTACTAAGTTAAGTAAAATAAACATGAAAACAGGCTGAAATTAATAATTTTTTACGGATTTATTTTACAAATTGGTTCTATTTGCGTGAAACGGAACGCAACCGATTAAAATCCACAATAATTACTGCCTGGGATATTATCATACAAGCTATGAAATCCCAGTCCCCACCATAGTTAATGTCGTATATAATATGGTGTACATTAAATAATGTTTTAATTTCATTTTTTACGGCTAGACCAATAGGATCAATAAGCTCTTTCCGCGTAAAACGGAATGCACCCGATTAAACGAAAAGACGGTATGCATGTGGCTGATTAACGATGATTAAAGATGACCAACACTTCCGTCTCCCTGTGACCTAGTGACCTAGAACCCCGCAGTTTAAGTTTTGCAGTTTTGGAGTTCAAAACATCAGAATAAAATCAATATATAAAATAACATGAGTAGATCCGTAAAACTTGTTTAATTTTAATATTTAGTGTTCGCGTAAACACTATATTATAATATAATTTTATTACCTCATTATATATTATTATTTATCATCGATTGGACAAAGTATATAATCGATCTGGTTGTCGCATTGCAAGCGACCGCAACATAATGTGTGGTCTAGACAATCACTCAGCGACAGTTTATGGAAACTTGACCACGACAATTCCAATGTGAAAAGTTATTCTACGAGATTACACGCCAATAATAATCGGAGCGAACAACACAAAAAAGGTATTGGTCCAGATTCAGTCGCACCAATAAATAACCTGCTGATTCTTTGAAGTTATTGCTGTACATAAAGTAATTGCGTGTTCGTTGAATTCCACATTATTGAAGTGTTCCAAATTATAACTTGAATTCTTACCGTACCACCTCGCGAAATATGCAATATATCCATAACTATGGTTAGTTATGGAATTAAAATGGTGTGTCGATGAGGTGATTCGAAACGACTTAAAGATTATCAATAAATGTGTTATTTTTTACAAAATTAATATAATACATTTTTTAGAATAGCAGAATTTGAGCTTTATATCGTTGATATGAAAGATAAATCATACTATTGAAAATGATTTCATTGCTACACTGGTTACAATTGTTACATATTTTTTTAAACATGTAGTAACTTTTAAACACATGCAATGTTAGTAATTTAACCGCCTCTGTGGTCAGCAGTGGTGTGGCTAAGACCACCGGTTTAAATCCAGAGGTCCCGGGTTCGACTTCCCAGCGGAGGGTATATGTTTATAGGGTATATGGGTATATGTTGTTTACTCGGTTGGGTTGGCGGTAGGGCTTGTTTGTCCGCCTGGCTAGCTACTACCATCTTATCTAAATATGACGCATAACATCAATGTTTGTAGCATTGTTGTGTTCCGGCAGCTAGATAAGATAGCCAGTACCTCACTAGTTGAGGATCCAGGGTGAAGTGCGCTTCCATCATTGGCCTTATCATCACTTAACATCAGGTGAGATCAAGGCACTATACTTAACCGTATATAACAAAAAAAAATACACTTCTAAATTTATCATAAAATTTAAACATTAATTTAACCGGGGTTTAACGCAACAGAGTTAGTGCATGACCGAGGCCGGCATAATGCAATCAAAACGTCGGGTATGCCTAGGATACTTTTTAGGACAATTTTGATATGTGATTGTTTTTCAGCACCGCAACGGCACAAAGCTGAGGCAGGGTCCTAGTTGGCCTCCACACACACTCATTGTTATATCATTATTATTATTTTTTTATTAGTTTTATTATTATTGTTTTTGAAATGTTTTCTTGTTCATTGTTTTTTTTTCTGTTATGTCTGTGTGATCGTCAATAAATAATTTCTTTCTTTCTTTCTATAAAAAGCCTAACAATTATTTTAACACAAAAGATTCGAATCCGCACCTTTTGACATATCGAGAAAAAACCCTTCCATAGGGTTGTCATAGTTTTATCCAATCTGTGAAAATGTAATCAACACTAACCACTTACCCTGTAAGCGAAAGTGAGCCTTATTCCATACCAATAACTACGTCATCCACATCCATTCTTACCATGTCGTTATAACTTTTTAAGGAGCCATGTGTGATGTAAACGTTTAAGTAACGCGTAGAATCTCGTAATTAATTGAGTCCTCGCGATGTCGAACAGATTGTTAGTGGGTAAATTACATTGAAATGTATGTATGCTCTGTGGGTGGCAACCTGTAAGTTAAAAAATAACTCTTGCATTTATTTTTCATGTCACTTTTTCATGGCCTACGACCCGTCTGGTGGTAGTCGGCCTCCGTAGCCCATGGACACTTGCAACACCAAGGGTCTGACGCATGCGTTAACTTTGAAGCTTCAGTTATTATCCGCCGCCGTGCCTGATTCGTACTTTAACACTCAGAAAGTGTTCTTATTTAATATTTTAACTAAAATTTAAGACCCAAAACTAGTTATCGAGATAATACTCACTATAATTTAGTTTTCTTGTTTCATGAAAACAGATTTTACATTTTTTTATGCTTAATAATGATTATGAAGTTTTATTTTGATTAGTAATTACTCGATAACTAAGCTTTACTTTCGCGACGTGTAGTGCTGTTTTATTAAATAAATAAATAAAATTTCCTACACTCACACCAATTATCTAGCCCAAGAGAAGCTTCGTTATGAAACTTGTTAAATGGTTACTAGACAACGGATAAACATACTTAAAATACTTAAATACATTCTTATTATACATAGAAAACAACCAGACCCGGGACAATTTAGAAAAACAATAATTATCAAATTGACCCGACCGGGGATCGAACCCGGGACCTCAGAGATGGCGACACCATGAAAACCGGTGTACAAACCACTCGACCAAGGAGGTCGTTAAGAAGGTGACCACTGTATATTATGTTTCAAACTAATAGGTCACATTGTTTTTCTATACGTTCTATTGGATATCTTGATCACCAATGTCTCTCCGCAATGAATCAGAACATGCTAAGCATTGTTGACCTACCTGACGTGAGATGCCACATTGATTACGAAAGTTTCTACTGCTAATGGAGCGCAAGGTTAACAATGTAGTATTACTAACAAGTTATTGCATTCTGGTATGTCATCTGAATGATTTTACTTTTTTTCTTTCTTTTAGTTGATGGCTTTGTGCGATTAGCACATTTAGCCAGTGTCAAAGTAATTTTACTTACAAGTAATACATAAATATACAATATTTCCTTCCAGTCAGTATGATGATGATGAATGATAATAAAAATGAGAAGTGAGAAATGATATACCCCCCAACCCCTCGAGTATCTCAGTAAAGATGTGGGGCTTTACTAAGCCCTCACGCAGACTTCTTGAAAGAATTTGAAAAGTAAGTAAGTAAGACGTTACGCTGTTTTGTTTCATTTGCCAACACTCATGCACACTCACGAACACTTAACGGTTAATAATCCACCATTTTTTTACATTATTATTCAACATAACACAAATTTTAGAAAATAAAACAAAACCGCAGACATGACTCTTCACTTTCCCGCCAAGAAGTCCGATTTTACTTTTACGTCAACTTTCATAGTAATTTTTTTTTAATAATTTTATATGTTACAATGATTTTTCAACGTATTAAAATCTATTATCAATAATAGTTTTACTAACAAGATTAATTTTGTTTGTAATAAAAATAAACTTCTTATATTTTAATTCAATTTTATAAAACCAATGTCCGGACGATATTATCCATACATTTACGAAACGACTAGGTACCCAAAATGAAATTTCAAAACAAACACGAGAAGATCTGTATGAAGTGTTTTATTATAACGTGTAGTGTTTGCGGAAACATTTACATTTTTTTTTTTTTTTTGAGAGAGATTGCTGATTGCCGCTGCGGCATTTTCAGCTTCACCGGGCTTTAAACATTTACATGTTTGCTTATCTCAAGCACTAATAGAACTCGTAAAGTTCCTAATAAAAGATATCAACGCGCGATTGGAGCTTAAAATATGTAGTTTGTGAATTTATGCATTTGATTTTAAAATTTACGAATAAATAAACGAAGCTAGAAGAATCTAATCGCATTTTTTTTTACTATGACTTTTAATTTGAGACGATTAACAAGTAAGTTAAGAAGAGTAAGTGAGCGTTAACTCACCCTTCTTGTTATTCTTATTTACAAAAATAATTTTACATAAAGCAGTATTATGTAAAATTGCTTTATGTAAAATTATTTTTTGTAAATAAGCACTTTGAAGTCCGTGCCCACGTACTTGCATTTACTGTATCATAATGTGTAAGGTAAATGAAAGTAGATACATATAAATCCGTTATATCAAAGCGTGTACTGTACATAAGTACATGTTCCAGATAAATCAATAAATGAGGTTTACTTTCATTATCTCTCAGCATATTAAAAATAATAATGTTCTTGTGTTTTATGGTCTATAAAGTACGGCCCGTTAGTTACAACTGATTTATTTTATCACATGGAGCGCTTGCTCGATATGCACTTTCAAATTTTATGGTTTATGATTTAAGTAAAGTTACTTAAATCATTAATCTTAAAAATGTAAATTTTATCAACACCGCCAATAATGTCAGTAGGAATTTTGATTTCGCACTGAAAAGCCTTTTTATAAGGATGTTTCTCAAAGTTAGCCAAAGAAAAATCAACCGATAGGATAACCGCATTTAACACTGCAAAGAAAAGGAAGCAACGCTTTTGGTGGATGTTTCCTCGGGCACCGCTTAAGAGTACCTAATCGTGTTCATGTAATGTAATTTCGAAATTGATAGCGATAGTTCGGCTTGATGAGCTGTCATATAATTTAAAGTTGTCATTCTATGCCGTCCGCTGAGTGAATTTCATGTGTCACAGTATATCGGAAGACTGTCAGTTACACATCTGAATAGTTGCGTCAAGTGGTATGCTCGTGAGATCACGTTCCTAGATAAATCTTTTTTTTTAAAGTTTGCTGCGCAAGTGACTTGTTGACAGGTTCCAGATAATCTGCTTACAGGAATTCCATTGGGTACTTTGAGTAACGATGTAACTGTTACAGGTTTGCTGTCGAATGATTGTAACAATAGAAACTATAGAAACAGGCTCAGGATTAAGGGCAGCCGAGATCATTATATCTAATAAAGCTTTGTGCGTTAAACTAGTAATTATAGTTATCAATAGGAATGTATTTGCCGATACTATTAACGCTGTAAAATAAAGGGGAAAAAGAAATAATTTATTGCACGCATTTGGTATAAAATTATAATATTGTAAGAAATTCCCTTGCTGTTTTTATACCGTGTGACTTGTAACTTTGGATTGTTTCTTAGCGTCAAGTTAAATCTGTAGACTCATGAAAGAATAAAAAGCTATATTGGTCGTTGAATGTTATTACCAATTATCCTTTTTTATTTTAATAACTATAACGCAAACTTTACTCATTGCAATTAATTATATTTTTATACTAGTGAAGCCAAGTCGCCAAATATCTCAGTCTCACTTTGAATTTCTGTTTTTGATAATATTCAAAAACATTTCTTGCACTAAAATATAGATTATATTCTGAAGACAGACAGTTACTACGAAAACTGTGATTTTAAATCAAGATCACGTCAAATTTGATGTACAATTTTAATATAATAAAAAACACGAATAACTTAAAAACATTATATAAGCACTTTACCATAATAGGCCGCAAAAAATATCGAATATCCTTCACTTTCGCACATTATTAATTTGTGCCGAAACGACGTGCCAATAAGGGACGAGATTTATGAGTCGAACACTTGTCAATTACGCAGAAACCAGTTTCACAACTCCACGTGATGCCTCCAGACGTCTGGTCAGATGGTGCTTTAAGTTAAAAGAGTATCTATCTATACTAATATTATAAATGCTTTTGTATGTTTGCAACGCATAAACTCAAAAACTACTGGACCGACTTAAAAAATATTTCACCATTAGAATGCTACATTAGCGCTGAGAGATATAGGCTATATTTAAAAAAAACTCCACCCGTGCGAAGCCGGGATGGGCCAATAGTAATACCATATAGTAACAATTAACGTGTGTAGATATATTTCTACAGATTAATTTATTTGAGAACAACAAAAACATACACCAATACCATCTTGTTATATGCATTACTTCGATGAAAGTTATGTGATATTTTAATTATAGAACCGCATGCAATCAATAAAAAGGTAGACGAATAAATTAATTTAGTTTATCACAAAAATTCAAATAATAATAATAGAATTAATAGTTTATCACGTAAATTAGAATTATTGACCACATTATTAATTCAATTCAATTCAATTCAAAAATCATTTATTCAGTTTAGGCTACAAGTAGCTCTTGTGAATGTCACTATGCCATCGGTTCGTAAGTCTACTCTGGGCGGGAGATCTTGTACTGAGAAGAACCGGCAAGAAACTCAGCAAATGCCCTATTTCAGCAGGACACTTTCCATCGCAAAGCTTATTATTGTTAAGCTTTCTGTTACACGTTGTATATCAACGTGTAAGAGAAAGGTGTAGTCAAAATGAAAAGATCCACAGTGTATTCGATCTAGATCTTGTACGTGTTGTTACTGAGACATATACTAACTTTAATTTGTCATGCAATTTAAAATTAAATATTTATATTAGTGAAGTCAAACGCGTCAAGCGCGCATAAGCAAGCAGCAGTGATCATAAATGTAAGTACACAGAGGTTACTAAACCACTAGGACTGTGACTTGTGTATTTTGATGCATAGCAAGTTAAAGTTAATAATTAGGCCTTAGTAATAATAAATAAATAAATAAACTTTCCTACACTCACACCAATTATATAGCCCAAGAGAAGCTTCGTTTTGAAACTCGTTAAAATGGTTACTAGACAACGGATGAACATACTTAAAATACTTCAATACGTACTTATTATACATAGAAAACACCCAGAACCGAGACAATTTAGAAAGACAATAATTTCTAAATTGACCCGACCGGGGATCGAACCCGGGACCTCCGAGATGGCAACACCATGAAAACCGGTGTACAAACCACTCGACCAAGGAGGTCGTCAGTAACCCTGCATACTAGATCTAGATCGGATACTCTTTAGATCTTTTGATTTTGACCACACCTTTCTGTTACAGTAGTATATGTACTTCAGTAACGATGTGATTATCCTATATATAAGGCTTTAATACCCATTTTCAATTTTATATTTTTAGCTATATGCCTTTAAGTGGTTGGAGACATGCCCATTCACCTCACATGCCAAAGGTACTAGAAACAAACAACTCTATATAAAGTAGCATTGAATCATATTTCGATTACAGGTAAATTACTACGTCTAAATAAAAAAACGAGCTCAAGAACAAGTGTCATTAGCACGTTAGTTTTCCAGAAATTAACACCTACAAGATACCAAAATAAAGATACTGTTCCAGATCAACATACTGTACTAGCTGATTAGACAAAATACTACTGTTTTTGTCTTTTTTCCATTCATTTGCGCGACATACGTGAAGAGTTTGCATGTGTTCGAATAAGTTTTCGAGATAGGTACAGTATGATGCAAATAATAGTAATCATTTTATTTTAAAAAATATCACTTATCTTAGTTATTTAACCTAGTTATTTGACATATGGATATAAGCTAAAAAACAATGAAATAATTTACTCGAGAATTTAAAATCTAAACTATCCTTTATTTTTAATGCTTATCGAGTTTAAGCCTAAAAATATTGTAACTTTCAATAATTCACTTTACAACTTTAAATTTAATAAAACAAAATGTAACACCAACAACTAACAAACATCAATTTGGTAATAGCCCAATGATTTACGAGTACCGTAACAAAAAAAATAACCATTCGTTGTTGCAAGCAACGTGAGCAATTTATACTATTTGGGGATCGATAATCGGCGTCGGAACCATAATAGCAATTATGAACATAAATTACGGAGCACCGTTGTCGAGCCGAATTCTCCTTGTTCCTAATCGAGTGTGGATTGCACCACGCCGTCACGAGAACATGCTAAATCATCCGCCGTCTCCGGTGCCGGCCATCAATCACGAATCACCAGAATCTGTGCGATGTACCAGCATCACGATTAGCTATAACGTCTACGGATAAATTGTAGACCCTTGAGCTATTTAGAAACGTTAATATTATTATCTACGATTATCTGTAAGATTATTTTGAAATTTGAGTATGATAAGAAAAAAGCAAACTGTTAATCAAACAGAGAATAATAAAAGTGAGTTTTGTTTGTGTTTCTTTCACATTAAACGATGCAAACACTGAATACAAAATGACAAGTAAATAAAATAATAAAATAATTGGTAGTGCGTAAAAGATTAAGTGTCGTACAAATAAACAAAGAATAAGCTCCGAATAGTTATTCCGTGTTTTGTTCCAGTCATGTAAACGTCATTTCAAATAAGATTAAAAGAGACGTAACATGGAATTACTATTTAAAGCCTATTCTTTGTTTATTTGTAATACCCTAAATAAATAAACTTCATTTAACACCACGAAATTTCGGTTTATACGTAATTAGTATTACCTATTTTATAACTAGCATTTTGCAGCAGATAATTATGCCATTTAAAAGCTTATTACTATTCAAATTTATATTACATTATAATAACTGCCTACAGTTATAATGCATAATCCAAAAACATATTATGCAAGTTGGCCCCAGACATTTTGGCATTTGGAATGTTAGTTAACCGTATGTTAATAACGTATCAATTGTTAGCGACCAGAGGCCGGTCGTTCGACAGTGGAGGGGATAAACGTTTTACGTAGGTTTCTTTAATAAATCCGTCAAGAGGCGTGAATGTCGCGAAGCACTATTAAAATAAATGAGCCTCTTTTAACTTTATTCTCCTTTCGGAGACAAAAACTTGGACCACCGAAGGGAACCCAATAAAGTTTTGAAACGTAAGGTATGAATTATTAATGCCGTGAAACAAGGACCGGTGTTAAGTTGCTTTTCGAGCACTTGTTCTCCGGCCTGTTGCTATCATAAATAATTTAAAAGATATAGATCAGAAATGATCTTATAGAACATTTTTTACAATAAAAATAAATAATCTAAGTAAAGTATCTTGTTCCATCGATCTCGATCGGGTATCGATGCCACATTTTATAATAGCGTATCAATAAACTAATTATAACATCCGATTTTTACCTCGATTAAATTCGTTTTTTACCAGAATATTACAACTAAATTGGTCTAAATCTTGCAAAAAAGTTTTAAGCAGAATTAAAAGGAGCAGCAGCTTAGTCTAGACTTAAAGTTTGGAAGTATAAGTGTACCTTTATGTTATAATGAGTTTAATTGTATAAAATACAGTGAAAAAATAAACGCCCACCCGACCCAGCCAGGAATCGAACTTGGGTCTTCCGCAATCCGGGCGGCTGCACTGACCGCTATGCTACCGGGAAGGCTGAGCGCTGAATTTTGTCACTGCTTTTTAATGTTTTTTGAGTGCTTTTTAGCGGCACTGAGCGCCATCTATCCAACGGTCGTTGCAACCGATGGCCATGCAGATTCATCGTTGCAGATGAAATACTACAAATTTCACTGTATTTCATAAAATTTTATAAATATTTAGCTACAGTGCAGCAATTAGTACATGAAAATAAAATGTAAAAAAAGAGTTTAATTGTACTATGCTTTTCCTAATTTTTTGTAAAACATTGTATAACATTAGTTTTTAAGGATTTTAGTAAAAAGCTTTTGTGTATATACATAACAGGAACGAAACAGTTATTAACTTTTTAACAGATTAAACAGCGCCACCTTAAACAATGTTATCTTCGTATCAAAAAAATCCTTTTCGCAATAAAAATTGTAGGTACGTAATTTGACGGAGATCGCAAGCAAGATTTGTGGCTAATTAAAATCTTTTTGATATGACAGATGTACGTACATTATCATGATTACGTTAGCATCGTGCTGAAGGTAGTGAGAGAGCAGAAGCCGCGGTGCGCGGGAGCCGACAAAGTGACAGGCGACACAAGTGGAGCAGAGATAAAGAGAAGTTAATGAGCCGCCGTCGCTCGGTCACGTCACGACGCGGATGTTCTGAAAAGCTATACCTATTGCGAGGTTATACGGTGTCTTAAAAATACCGCTCGTTGCGTCATTTCAGGAGACTCGGCTCACTTGACTTTGTTCACGTCGCTCGGTTGACAAGCAATGAGATTTCAGAACATAAGACAAGGGCTTTTGAAGAAATAGGACCTCTTTATTTCGCTTTAACATTCGAACGTTTCTTTAATTTGTATAAGAAATTAACTTAGTCTTGCTTTAAACTGATTTTGTTTCTTTTTCTCTTTGTTATGCTTTTATTATAATTGTTGAGTTATTTAAAAATAATTACGAGGAGCTTACGTGAAAAGTTCGTTATGTTACTAATCGAAGCTATGGTAAAGAAGTGGAGTTAGAACATTGTTATTGCACCACAATTACATTTTTAAGATCCACATCATTGTAGTAACAAACAAGTAAAAAATACTGAACTCGGTTCATACAGGTCTGAGACCGTTGCCGCTGCTCTAACTACAAGACCACAGACGCGGTTGCATACCAACTAAAATGCTGTTTTTAATATTTTAATGTTTCACCATTAAACTAATTGCTACAGTTTCATCTGACGTTACGCAACAAAAGCTTTAAAGGAAGTGTTGCCTTAATTTGTAATTTAATAATTGTTACATCTGTCCAGCACACCGTTCTCTTTCCCGTCACTATTTAGCGATCCAGTTATGTTCGTTCATTGGTGCCGTGTAATTTTACTCCAATTTAACACAATTTCCACGTGCCGACTGACAAGCTATCAGGTGTATTATAATGGCGGTCGAATTATGATCCTTATACGTCGTTGGTAAGAGTGTAAGGTAATATCTCCATTCATCAATCATGCATGTCGGCGCAGCCTTATTATTTCGTCGCTGAATAAATATTGGTTTCATATTTTGACACAACATATTATTTTTTGGACAGATTAATAATAAAGTTACTGGAATACAAACTGCTTGTTGTCGGAACTTGAAGAGAAAGTTTTATTTCAAAGCTGCTAACTTGAAAAAGAAAAAATATTGTTTAAAGTTTAGTTTTTCTTTGCCCGCAACCAGGGCCTCGATCGCGCTATTTGCCAACATCTCAAACTGGCTCAAACGTTCAAACGTTAACGATAAAGTTATGGTTCGTTTTTGGTTTAGCCGATGTCAAAAATGGTATCGCGCAAAATTTTCTTACCGATTAAACCGATGTCGTAGTATTGACGTAAATGAATTTTCCTCAAAGTTGAATCGTTTAGTGCTTTCCACGACGTCATCGTCGTTGAAATCAAGTCATCATATTGATGTCGCTTGCCAAATGATTGGTGGTTACAAACCCTGATTCTGCATCAATAAAACCAAAACACACTTTGTCTGACCTGGGAAGTGCAACCAGAGACAAGGGTTTCAAGATACTCGCACACACATCAGGCGATCAGCTAACTCCCATGTCACTGATGTTATCTGTTCCATCTCTGTACTCTACTTTGATTAATCTAAATGTGACGTCGAGGTTACTAACGGCGTGTTTACTTTAAATTGGTGATTTCGATGCTCTACCTACCGCTTTTTGGGATAAGGACGTGAGTATGTATGTATGCATTTAAAGAATCGTCTTTTGTCTCCAGGCAGTCGGCTCACGCGAAAGTCGCCAGCTTCATACGCTGATGGGGTCTACATGATGGCCGGTGTCGACCGGCCTGGGGCCAGGGCACTTTCCAAGCTGTTCATGAGGGGACAGGATGGATTGCCCTCGTCAGCAAACAGAACTGCTTTACTGGCGTTCTTCGGTAAGTTTAGAGACCATTCTAGCTAAGTAATTTGGAATGAATGAAATAGGCAATATGTGCTGAGTGGGGGGTTATATTTTATTTTTGTTTATTACTTTAGTTTGAAACTGAATAAATATTTTTATTTGATTTGATTTGATATAAGGGTATAACTTTACAGTGATTTCATAACAATAAATCAGTCAAATAAACATCAAGGAAGGTCTTGCATAATATACACACAGTTAAACTGTTGTGCATTGTGCAGTTTTGTGTGACTTTTGTTAAATTCTTTTCTTATTGTTCTATTAAGGTCACAAACCGCTGCTTGCGTGTAAGGTTTACAATATTGCAAGTTAAGCAACATTTACAATGCCAGAACAATGGATTGGTGGCCAAATTGAAATATTCTAAGCCACTCCGTGCTTTAAAATGCACGTTGAGCCGTTGGTCCCGGTTGACGTCGTAAAATGGCGTCGAAACCTCACCAGCCCCCAAAGGTGGATTGAACTTCAAACGCCCTATTGCGCATTGTTCATCCTAGTAGTGCGATGTTTATAGGCAGACAATCATTCGCCATTTATGTTATAAGCTAATGTCAATCCCATACATAACGTCGAGTACGTAGTGTTAATTATCTTGTAGTAATATACTATCAATGATTTTAGGCTAATGATGATGATAAACTAAAGAGACCTCTTTTTTCAGGGCAAATAGTGACAGGCGAGATAGTGATGGCGTCTGAATCAGGCTGCCCTATCGAGCACCACCGCATTCCTGTGGACAAGTGCGACCATATGTACGACGCGGAGTGCCAAGGCGCCAAGTACATGCCCTTCTTACGGGCAGCCTACGACCGCAACACGGGGCAGAGCCCTAACAGTCCTAGGGAACAGGTACATATATTTTATTAATGGATTTAGTCTTCTCGTCGTGTCAATGGCGTTATATTCCCGACCCAGAAACCAACCACGCGCACGGCAGCGTTTATGGACTATATTAGGTCTTTCCTTGTAGATTTGGTTAGGTACAAGGGGCAGAACAGCAAGTGGGATGTCTGTAGTAAAATAGCCTTTATCACTACGCTTGCCATATGCGGGTCGGTGACCACAACCCGAGCTAAGCATCGAAAAATCTGGAACTTACTTTGCCCGACCCGGGAATCGAACCCAGGAGCTGCGGATATCGGGCCGAGCGCTTATATCACCAATCACATACCCATTATATATTCTTGTATAATGGGTATGTGATTGGTAGATATTATTGATTCTGATCTAAACATAGGTCATAAATATTTTGAAATCCAAAGACATTAAATATTAATTAGTAATAATTGTCATAAAATATACGATTTCATTTATTGTTTCGCAAAGGCCGGTCATCGGATGGGTGACCAAAAAGTTTATCATCTATAGCTCCTCCGTGCTTCGGAAGGCACGTAAACCCGTTGGTCCCGGCTGCACTATCAGTCGTTAACAACCACCAATCCGCACTGGGCTCGCGTGGTGGTTTATGGCCCGTACTCCCTATCCATTCATAGGGAAGGCTCGTGCCCCAGCATTGGGGTCATAAAAATGAGCTGATGATGATGATACGATTTAATTTACCTTTATTCAGGTTGCTATCTATGATTTTTCCTAGTAATATTTTATTCTCAGTTTGCAAAGCAATGTGAACTACTATTTCAAGTTATTGTAAGTGCAGTAACTACCGCTGAACGAGAGACACGCGCTCATCGTAAATCGTTGTTATCTCCCGTTCTGCATGTCCCAAATTAAAACGTGGCTTTACTGTGATGCGCTTCGAAGCCTTTTAAGGGTATAAGTCAATTTTAGTACACGTAGGAACTTAAACAAAGCCTCGACATATTGCATTAACATTTAATTTTGTTTCTTTCTAATTAAGATAACTGACAATTGTTTTTTTAACAAAAGTTATGTATGCTTATAGTCACTGTAAGGGATATACTTACTTATAAACGCCTTTAAGTCAGTGTAGATTAGCCAGTTTTTTTTCATTCCTTGTATATTGCTTTTATAATACTATAGTCAGAGTCAGGTTACAGCTAAATCGTTCGGTAAAATTTCATAATATTTTAGTACAAGTAAACAAACCTGTCTTACAAATTCGCTCTATTTATTAGCAAATTATCAACGCTTAGACATATATATATGGACTTATATATTTGACATGTCTCAGATAACTTAGCGTTTATTTCGCGTTCGAGTAATCCATTGATTACTAAGTTTAAGCGTAAGAAGGCCAAATACCGAGCATTAAAACGTAATGGAACCACATAACCCAGTTTGAATAATTTCTAGGGATGTCAGCTAAATAAAATGATTAACTTTTCGTCTGCTTAGTGCCAGATCCGTCCTAAAACCAATTAAAAATCTTTTGTGTCTATATATTTACAGCAGACGGCAGATTAAATCTTTAGTATTCTATAGTGTGTATACGGGGACATGAATAAAATATGTTTGAGGTCAATTATTACAATTATTTTATTTAGAACTATATTGAGGATTTAAAATGGAGAGAGTCAAAGTATAGAGCATGATGATGATGATGAAGTGTATGGGTCAGAGAGACAAATTGAAAGAGTGAAATTGAATTTGAATTTTCCTGAACGTACAATTCAAGTTCAATTAATATTTGAAATGTCAACTCTAACTTCATAAATATGTTTTCTTTAGTTGATGGTTTCGTGCGATTAGCATATTTAGCCAAAGCATTTAAATAAACAATATTTACTTCCTGTATGATGATGATTAATGATAATAGAAATGGGAAGTGACAAATGATAAACCCCCCAAACCCTCGAGTATCTCAGTAAAGATGTGGGGCTTTACTAAGTCCTCAAGCGGACTTCTTGAAAGAACTTGAAAAGTAACGTTGCAATGTTTTGTTTCATTTGCCAACACTCATGCATACTTACGAATACTTAACGGTTAATAATCCACCATTATTTCGCATTAATATTCGACATAACACAAATTTTAGAAAATAAAACAAAACCGCAGACATGAGTCTTCACTTTCCCGCCAAAAAATCCCATAAATATGTTCTTATTCGTTATTTCAAACGTCTCTTGTTACTATTCCTTCATTCTGAAGTAGAAAATTATTGCTGTAACTATTTTACTGAGAAGTTCTATATTGTTCTATCTGTTTGACAGCCCTATTCGTCTTGAAACGAATATTACGAATTGTCAAGATACGCTTAAACCAACACCATGGTGTGATTTACCGAAGGAATGTTAATTCGTGTGTAAATAGTGAAGTGATGCGTACACTTCACATTTGATCCGGTTATTTTGAATATTTTAAGGACTCGTACTCTTACAACTGTTTAACTAATTTAGCATGTTTCGAATTGGCATTTATGAGTATACTTTAATTTGATAAATTTAAAATGTTGCAAAAAGAATTGCTTTACGCGGATCAACAGCAAAAAACTTAAACGTGCCTTTTTATCGTGTCTAGGATGAATGACATAGTCTACCGAGTTATGTTATTAAGTAGCTACAATTTTGCAGTTTAACAACCAATAATTACTTTTTTTATGCTGAAAGACACATATATGACGCTTTTAAATTTTAAACAAACAAAAGATGACTATATGGTTTGTAACTTATTTGACTGTTGTAATGTGCAATACCGTTTCTTTTTCAGATAAACCAGATGACATCGTGGGTTGACGGCAGCTTTGTGTACAGCACAAGCGAGGCGTGGGTGAATGCAATGAGGTCATTTCAGGTGCCACCCAGCAGCCACGCCTGCATCTTTACGTACATTTCTATACGAATATCTTATATATATTATAGTGCAATGCAAACTTTATGACAGTCCTGAAGTACGGCGAAAGTCCCGTCGCGGTAATGAAATGTGGATGTCAACCAATCAGCGAGGTGTGCGCGCTCGCTGCTAACTTCAAAAGCGTACCATACGCAGAGTGACTTTACATATCTTATAACTTACATGTCAGCTATATAACTTAAGAGGTCTTGCAGGTTACGTTAAATTTTAAGAGCAAACGTATATTTAAGATATTAGATAGTGAAAAACGTTCAGTCATACCAGTCATAATCATATTTAAATTGAAGCTTTTATATAAAATCTCTTGAAAATTTTATCTTTGAAAATCTCGTATGCTATTTTTAAGTAACTTAGCTTATAAATAACAACAATTACATGAACAGCTACTTAATAGGTTAGAGGAAAAGTTTCTTCGTATTTTTTAAGAAAATTCAAAACATTTTTTAATATAGTTTATTTACAAAATGTTTTTGTTTTGTTTATATAATTTTAACGCAAATTTTGTTGCGAAACAAATTACAAAAACACAAATGTTGAAAAAAAAATCCTGCTCGTGGAAATTTTTTCAATATTTGTGTTTTTGTAATTAGTTTATTTACATTTAATTAAAGTATTTAGGTGCCATTTTGTTAGATAACTTTTTTCCATCTTGTAGGTAGGGACATGATCCCATTGCTATAAAAATTTTGGGGCTTCTGATCAAAATACCGCGACAAGTGGTTTTGGCAGTCCTCTCGTGATGTGAAGAGACCGAAACAGGTGGAAATCTGAAGGTGCAAGGTCAGACTATACGGCGGATGCATTAACACCTCCCAGCCAAACTCTCTTCATTTTTGCTAAGTAGTTAAAGATGTGTGAGGTCTAGTGCTATCATGATGAAAAACCACACCCCTTCTGTTAATTAATTCCGGCCGCTTTCTCTCAACTTCTTGCTTTAATCTTATCAGTTGTTCGCACTAGAGTTCAGAATCGATGGTCCTGCCTGGTGGTAAAAGCTTTTAATGAATAATGCCCTTTAAATCCCACCACACACACAGCATCCCCTTGTTGCGAGTTAACCCGGGTTTCGCCACAGTCTGTAAAGCCTGACCGGACTTTGACCACGACCTGTTTCGCACGTTCTTGTCGTACGTGATCCACTTTTCATCACCAGTTATCAGCTTCTTCAAAAATGGTTCGGTTTCATTACGTCGTAATAAAGAATCACAAATGAGTACACGGTTCATTAGGTTTGTTTCAGTGAGCTCGTGAGGTACCCAAATATCGAGCTTTTTTGTGTACCCAGTTCTTTTCCAATGCGCCAAAACTGTTTTGTGGTCAATTCCCAGTTCTTCAGCTACGTCATAGCTACTGATATGCCGATCTGGCTCCACTTTTTCAAAAATGACATCCATTTTATCCGTAATAGGGTGACCAGAGCGACGTGCATCTTTGACATCAAAATTTCCGGATTGAAAACGCTTAAACCAAATTGTGCTACTCTCACAGATACTGCACCAAGGTCCATAAACATCGCAATTTTTATTCGCGGCTTGCGTTGCATTTTTACCTTTTTTGTAGTAAAATTTTAAAATGTATTGAATTTCTTCATTAGATCTTGACAGTAAAAAAAACAAATGAAACTAATTTGAATTTGGAATTATCTTCTTTAAATTTAAACTTTTAATGATACCAAAACCAGCCAGATACAAATAGTATAGCCAAAGAGATGTTATTACAGGTTCATACATACTATATGCGAAAAGACTTTTTCCCCAACCTAATATTTTGGAAGTTCTAAGGGTTAGACCTATTTATATTAAAAAGAAAATTTATGATTTCAGAACGGAAGTTTGGCCCATGAAGGAGGCATGCCTCTTAGGAACACGAAGCGCGTTCCGCTCTTCAATAACCCAGTCCCACATTACATGAGGATGCTGAGCCCTGAAAGATTATTTTGTAAGTTTCCTAAGAATATAGATCGATTTGGTGTCATATTATTATTAATATCTATACTAATATTATAAAGAGGAAAGCTTTGTATTTTTGTTTGTAACGAATAAACTCAAAAACTACTTGACTGATTCAAAAAATTCTTTCACCATTAGAATGCTACATTAGCGCTGAGTAACATAAGCTATATTAAAAAAGAAATGTCCACCCGTGCGAAGCCGGGACGGGCCGCTAGTATTTAATAATTAGATATAGTGAGCTCAGGTAACGATTTTGAGACAACGCAGTTTTGTTTTCGCATTTCTCTAGTTCAACATTGTGGCTGAATTTACGACCCCTGTGCTCGGGTTGAATGTCTCGTGGAGTTCGGACAAAATCATTTAGGCAAATTTGGGTGCCTATTTGCCTTTTATACACATTATCGAGAGAAGTTGTATGACAAAATTTAACTCTTTATTCCATACAAATTGTCGTTTTCGTTAACTTACTAATTAAAACTCGTAGGTACTAGGCAGCCTGTACTGGTAAAACGCTCGTGTAAACTGAATTTATGTATTCGTCTTCGACGAGTAGATACTGATTAGTTTCGCTGTCAATCGTTCACCAACAAATAATATCCATACAGATATCGATTCTGACATTTGAGAGGCCGGTCTATATATAATTTCAATGCGTGTAACCACAAATAAGATATTACTTTTTAATTAACTTTCGAATATTGGATGTATGGCCGTGGATCTGTATAGGTTTGTGTTCTGGTATCCTCTCTAAATAATTATACATTTCACTCGACCTTTAAGTCAGTCAAAGTTACGATTGACAAGGTTGAACGTGATAATTCTTTATCACTAGCTTTAAATACATGCCTGTCAGTTCATCTTCATTATTTCGAGTAGGTACAATTTAATTAAACCTTTAGATGGCTTGATTAAGTATTATCTCTAAAGCCGGCTACAGACCTTACGATTAATTGGCGCATTTTTTTATGCAATAATAAGGAAGCACCTCGCATGAGGGATGAGGCGGAGCGAGGATATTGCTTTGTTATCTCTAGCTGTCGGAACACAACAACGTTGTGGCAAAGAATATATACACTACCGCGAAAAGAAGCGACACTTAAGCATGTGTGCTCATTTTTTTTTGAGAGAGATTGCTGATTGCCTCAGACGGCGTTTTCAGCTTCACCGGGCTTTTACGGGGGCGGCGAGGGACGTAAAGGGTCCCTCAAGCCGTGTGAAACGAATCACCTTCGGAGGTTTTCTAGAGGGAACGGCATCGCGCATTATTGCGCGTCCCCGTGCCCTACTAGATTCTCCGAAGGGTTCGTGTGTATACGTTTACGAATTTTCTCAATTGTAAAAAATAAAATTAAAAATTTTAAAAGTAATAGAATAAACAGAAAATTTATTAAAGTAAGCAGTTTGTAAATATATTAAAAAAAAATGTAACCTATCTTTCACTTTCTTACTTAATTGTCCTTGCACAAGTTTACAGTACATAACATACTATGTAACATATACGTCTCCTTAGGCACAAGCCGCACAAGTCTAAATTTCGGTATCAATCCTAGCGTTTACACGCTCCGCTCAAGGTCACCGGCGCTCGAGCTTTTACGTACACGGAGTGTCACCGGTGTGGTTATGGTGTTAGACTAAGATAAGGTGGTGCTAGCTAACCAGTTGGAATTAAAAAAAGATCCAACCAAGCTAAGCTAGCCTGACGAAATTAAACCAATATCCGACGGACTAAACTGAGCATATAATACCCCCGCAGTGAATCGAACTGGAAGTTGGGTCTGAGACTAGTAGACCAGTAGTTTAACCACTCGACCACAGAAGCGACAAGTTTATTTAACGTAACTGTAGGTTAAAATAAAAGAAGGCTACAAATTACTAACTATCTTCGACTATATTAAAAAGCCTTACCAGGTTTCTAGTTGTGCATTCTAATATCTTACCAATAATCAATTACGTTCCCTTGATCCAGTGCTAGGAGACCCGCGTACCAACCAAAACCCTGCGATGGTGACCTTCGGCGTGCTCCTGATGCGGTGGCACAATGTGGTGGCCGCTCGGGTCCACCGCCAGCACCCGGACTGGAGCGACGAGCAGCTGTTCCAGAGGGCAAGGCGCATCGTCATCGCGAGTCTGCAAGTGAGTTTTTGAATACGTCTTTTCTCTTTTTAATGCACAACAGAAAATATATTGTACATCATCTTACATTATGTTAAGTAAGTGCAGTTTAAAGTAATGTAAGCGCATTATATCCGGAATAATTAAATACTGAGGAACTGGGTTACGACTCTGATATTTTAATCGTCCACAATCGTAACCCTGTGCCTGATTCTTGAGCCCAAAACACTGGACCGCAAAAACTTCGATCCCTTTCTCTTTCTCGTTCTCTGGTAACGACGACCTGAAACAAGAAAATAAACAAACGCAAAATAAGTTTGATACGAAAAAGTTAGTAACATTTCCAAATTATAATTTCAGAACATAATTCTCTACGAATATGTGCCAGCCTTTCTCGGTGTGCCGGTGCCCTCTTACGACGGCTACAAAGCTGAGGTTGCCCCAGGGGTGACGCACGAGTTCGCGGTCGCAGCGTTCCGCTTTGGCCACACCCTCGTGCCTCCAGCCATCATGCTGAGAGACCGGAACTGCAGATATGGAAGGGCGCCCGGTGGGCATGACGCAATCAGACTGTGCCAGACTTGGTGGGATGGCAATGTGAGTATCGCAAAACTTATTGAGCTGTCCAGAAATTTTTGTTATTATTACAACAACCAAAAATTTAAAAATAAAGTTTTACTGTATACAATATGTACATAAAACAAAGTTATTAATTCTTTATATGGCAGAGCTTCATGTTTGAGCTTTTCTAAAAGTTTTAAAATAAGAATGGAATGTGAACCAATATGCAAAGTTATGATTAGGCAAAACTTTTGAGTGATAAAGTCTGGCTTTGACATTTTACCTACCACTGCTGTGGCACGATCTTTGTAAATTTTAAGCGTTAAGCGACTTTAGAGAACCTTCGACAAAATGCAAATTTTCTGACATACAGTATTAACGTCTGTGAATGTTAACTTCTAGGAAGTGATATCCCAAGTGCCTATAGAAGAGATACTGATGGGTATGGCGTCCCAACTGTCCGAACGCGAAGACGCGCTGCTTTGCTCTGACGTGCGCGACAATCTGTTTGGCCCTATGGAGTTCTCGAGGCGGGATCTTGGTGCTCTGAACATTATGAGGGGGAGAGATAATGGACTGCCTGATTATAATACAGCCAGGTAATCAGTTTTTTGTTTTCTTTTTGACAAAATACAGCCAGATCTAAAAATAAATGCAATAATATGTAGTAAAAAGGTTTTCAAAATAAAAAATATCGAAAGCTAATGCAAAAATAACAATTTCAATATTTTCAGAGAATATTTTGGACTGCCGAAAGTAAAAACTTTTAATGAAATCAATACACAACTATTTGAAAACGATCCTGATCTTTTACAAAAGCTCATTCAAGTTTACAATGGAAGACTCGATAACATTGATGTATACATAGGTGGCATGCTAGAATCAACAGGCCATCCAGGGGAACTGTTTAGAGCCATCATAATGGACCAGTTTACAAGAATAAGGGATGCGGACAGGTTTTGGTTCGAGAATGACAAGAATGGGTAGGTTGTTGCATTGTATAATAATATACCAAGATTTTTTTCCAAAGTAACGCTTATATTGTATGCTTACACATTTATATACTCAAAGAACCCATTGTAATAACATAAAGCTACGGGTGAAGCGCATGTCAGTTTATTTATACTACTTTAATAATTTGTATTTATCAATTGCTTTTGATCTATTCAATTCGAAACGGTCATAAATGTAATATTATCCTGAAAAACCTTAATATTAATAAGCATGAAATGTTCTAGCATATTTACACCTGAAGAGATTGAAAAACTACGCCGTGTCACTATGTGGGACATCATAGTGAACAGCACTGCCGTTGGTCCGAGAGACATCCAGCGAGACGTGTTCCACTGGAGCGCAGATGACCCTTGCCCGCAGCCGTACCAACTCAATGCCTCAAAACTACCACCCTGCAAATACTTGAAAGGATATGACTACTTTGAGGTAAGAGAGATATATTGGAATAAATTGGTATCGTAATTTTATTGCAAAAAAGTTGCTGATTAATAAATTGATACTAATGAAAAACTTACACCGTGCTTGTTTATTGAAACTGAAATTGAAAAATTATAATTGGGGCTTTTAAAATTCTTGTTTAAATAATTTCCTACATTCAAAAATATCAGAAAACTCACTAGTCTAAGAAGAAGAGTCTTTTAAGAATTTGTTTTTCGGAGCTTTTGATAATTATTTCTGGTTATTGTTATGCGTAGTTTTATTTGTACATAAGACTAAAACATTAGTTTTTAACTTAGAATAGTCATGATATTACAAGTATCAGTTAGATGATATCTTTATTTATTTGTTCAGTTCCGGACATGTAAAGCCTATAGTGCACATTTTACTAATCACTAATCTTGTCATCTTCAATCACTTCAGCTGCATAACTGCTCTCTGATCTAAGGGTAACGAGTTCGCCTACATCTACACATGTCTGGCGCTCGTGTTCGTGCCCATCTTATGCGCTGGCGCGGGCTACGGCGTCGTCAAGCTGCAGAACAGCCGTCGACGCCGGCTCAAGATACAGCAGGAGCATCTCAAGAACGCACAGTACAAAGGTGATTAATATTTTTATAAGCATTGAGCCGTTGAGGTGTTACATTAATTCGTAAACTAGTGGCTAATGTGAACATTTGAAATAACAAGAAAAAAGACGACTTGAGGCAGTACCTTTTTAAACCTTTTAAAAATATAAAACAGAAGTAAATGTCTCGGATCTCGTTTGTTTTTTTCCCCGTAGTTTGATTTGTTTGTAACAAAATATGCGTAATATATTAATTAAATAAAACCAAAAATAAAGGGTTATCCCTTATCTTATTTTTGTCCACCTAAGTCAATGTAATACAAAAAAAAAATTTGTAGTTTTCGGCGTGATTGATTTATTATGTTAATGTTGAATCAATATTCATATTGTGCTATCAATTCCCAGGTTCAGTTGACAAGATGGTGTGCCGTGAATGGGTGCACGCATCCCTAAAGCGTCTAGTGAAGCTGAGACTGGGTCCAGAGGCTGCTCTACACGTCACCGATCGCAAAGGAGATAAACTAAGAACTGTCCCATTAGACCAAACTGAACAGCTCACTGTACTTGAAAGTCAGGTAAGAATTAACAATCCGCATTGGGTCAGAGCGGTGGATTATGACTCGATCTCCCTATGTGCCATTGTGATGAGATGGCCTGAGCCTAGCAACGAAATGTTTATAGGCATATCATCATGATGATGATGACTCCTTCGAGTCGTTCCACTTGTCTGTTGAGACTCATGTAACAAATGCCTTAAACTGACATTGTGCTGCTACTCAAATGGCTCTCAGAAAAAAGTTGTTTTTCGTATTGATGTATTATAAGCTAACGATTTTTGCTTTCACCATTAAGGTGGCATTCAGGGTTAAGGGCTACACGATGATAAGTGGTTACCGTGTTTATACCATTCTTTGTATTGTGCAATGTGGCAGGAATGACTTGAGGAACTTTTATAATGAAACAGCCCAATTATTTAAGACGAAGTGATATTTATTTACACTTTTTGCCACATTATTATAAATTAAATTTTAATGTTGGGGTTACTAACCACCTTACCACCTTTCCAAACCCATAATGATGTTGATTGAACCCCAGGAAGGGCGCACCAACAAGCGGCCGTTGGTGCTAATCCGCGCGGCGCGCGAGCACGACCTCGTGCTGGAGATGGACACGGCCGCGTCACGTCGCAAGTTCCTCGTCAAGCTGGACACCTTCCTCGCGCAGCACAAGAAGGGGCTTAACCTAACTCAGGTACACACCTTTTTATGTTCATCGAGGCGTTTAGCCGCTTAGCCGAAGACGAAGCTACTAGGACAGCAATTATGTTATTCCAAAATAATAATAAAAAATCTCCCCACCTCCCATAGGTATATCCGAATCAAGTGAACTAAAATTTAGGTATATACGGTATTTTCGCTCGGGTGCCGCTACACCTTGTACGTTTACAAGGCCTGGCGGCACCCGAGCAATGGCTCTATGTCAAATAAACACCATCTAAATAAAGTGTTTCATTTCACTGAATAAAATTTGTCTAGGGACTACTCAAGCTACATATCTTTCTTTCATAGACTTTTCTGTAAGACAGTTACTAAAAATATACTACTGTATTTACAACATAAGTTTAATTACTAGGTTAGTTAGGTTTAGTTTTAGCAGCTACCTCTGCCAACGTATTAGTTTGGCAATCCAAAGAGGTAATGTTGCCAGCATTCTTGGGACCGTTCCCATAAGCCCACAGCTGGAGGACATTTTTTATTTATAGGTTTTATTTTGTCTTTAGTTATCTTAATTTTTTTTCTTTAATGCAGTTAGTTGTTATGTTTCTTGTAAGTTAACTCAAAAGACAAAACTACCACTAAATACCAAAAAAAACTACCACTAAAGACTAAATACCACTGTTCAGGTTATAAAAATATTCGGAAAGTTTAATTACTTGCTTTATGTATATATTTTTTTATATTTTATGTTTTTTTTTGGTTTTAGGGTCATCGTGATCAGATCCTCGCTACTGCAGAAACAAGAGAGCGAAGGCAGCGAAAGTTAGAACACTTCTTCAGGGAAGCTTACGCCATTACATTTGGTCTTGCGCCTGGTGAGAAACGCAGAAGGTGCGAAGATGCTGACCCAGAGGTAAATGTTATTAGAAATACGAACAATATGGGCTTTGTTAAATGTTTCTAAAAGTAGTTAGTAGATCACGCAGCTAAATGAGTTACTGTTACTGATGTATATACGGGTACGTATTATAATGCCGAAATTTCATAATACCTACAACTAAAATCCCAACGCTTAAAACATCGAAAATCAAAATACCGAAAATACGAAATACCTATTCCCGATATACCGAAGTTCGATATGTCTATTTTCAAAAGACCAAAAATTCAAAATACCGAAAATTGGAATATCGAAAGTAACTTTTTACAGCGAGGGTAGATTTACATTATTTAAATACAACTTCATTCTAAGTTTGAAATTCATAACTATCACAATATATACCTATATATTTATTTTACCTATCAATTTCTAGCAATACTAGCTGCCCTACTCCTGTAGGTCACGTGAATCGCGAAGCGCAGCGTAGCGATTGTCTTGAATTTCGAGGTTATTTTTTTTATTAGATAACTGAAAGAGTTTCTTTTTGGTAATTTTTGCTTTCTGTTGACTAATAAAAAAAAATAGATAGATAGATAGATAGATAAAACTCTTTATTGCACACACACATACAAGTAAAAACAAACAATGAAATTTTTATATCGGGGTGGGCAAAGGCGGTCTTATCGCTTAAAGCGATCTCTTCCAGACAACCTTTGAGGTATAGGACAACTCAAAGAAAATAAAAGGCAGTAGTGTAGTAAAGTAAATAAAGCAAAATAATAATTTAAAATAAATGAACTAAGTTGATGAAGTGAGAATGATAAACTGAGTTTGTTATAATGTCTTATAATGTTTTCTGTTTTAGTATTTATTTGAAAGACTTCTTTTGATGCATAGCATAAGCCACCCATGTCCTTAAGATCAACTAATTTATGAAACCAATCCTTTTCAGTGGTTAATATTCGACCTCCATAGGTCTTGTGAAATTCGGTATTTTGAACTTCGGCATTATAATACGTACCCTATATATATATACTACTCAAAACAAAATAAGGGCCACGAGGTATTTAGTCTGTACCATGAAAATAATAAAACCAATATTATTTTTTTTGTCTCCATAACGAAAACTAATGTTGTTTTTACCGTGTAGACCAATAAATTTATTCCAATAATAATGATTAAAAAGTTTATTTGCTTTTGAAAGAAAAAACACATTTAAGGTTAAAAATAAAAACAATGTAAAGTTACTGAAAACAAAAGAAAATACTCCATGCTCATCTTTTAGTAACGGGTATGCCCCCCTCGTTTCGTTACGCACTCCTGAAGCCTGGAGTGCATGCTCTCAATCAAATGCCTGACATTTTCCATTGGAATCTCTTCCCAGGCCCTTTTAACAGCGTTGATGAGTTGCTGTTGGTTGTGGATTTCCTGATCACCGTCTCTAACTCTTCGTTTCAACTGATCCCACATGTGCTCTATTGGATTTAAGTCCGGACAGTTCGCCGGCCACGGCAAGACTTGAATTTGAGACGCTTCCAGTACAAACCGAGTCGCTTGAGCCGTGTGTGCACGAGCATTGTCTTGCATCAAGATGAATCCAGGACCCGCTCGCTGGGCAAATGGGATCACATGTGGTCTGACGACTTCCTCAATATACCGCTGGGCAGTAACAGTACCCTCATTTAAAATAGCGAGCTCAGTTTTGCCGTGTAAGCTTATCCCGCCCCAAATCATTACATTTGGACCACCAAAACGATCGACTTCATGGATGCAGGCTTCTGAAAATCTCTCGCCGCGTCTTCTCCATACTCTAATACGCCGATCGTCGTTAAAAAATTTAACTTTGCATTCGTCTGTGAAGAGCACCATGCCCCATTGGTTTATGTCCCAGTCCAAATGTTGACGGGAAAATCTTAAACGATTTGCACGATGATTTCTGGTTAATGGAATACGGACAACTCGCCTTCTTGATGCCTGCTGGTCTTCATGCAATCGATTACGAATAGTTTGGTCACTGACACGAGTACCCGTTGTGAGCCGTAAACGATTTTGCAGCTTGCGGGCCGTCGTTGTGCGATCTCGGCGCGCACTTAATCGAATGTAACGATCCTCTTGAGCTGTTGTAATGCGAACTCTGCCCGAACCAGGTCTTCTTCTAACACTGCCGGTCTCTTGGAAACGATTCCATAGATTTTGAATAGCTCTTCGAGAAAATCCCAATTGCAAACCCACAAATCGCTGCGAATGACCTTCTTCAATCATTGTAACGGCTCTGGTTGCTGTCAGCGAGTCCATATGACGCCTGCGTGCTTGTGGCATATTGCAAAAGATGTTTCTGACTCGAGATATCAATGAACTCTGATAATTTCTAATAAACCAAGAAGCTAAGGAAAGCAAAACGTCAAAGAAAATGGAATCAAAATTTTCAAAAATAATTTTAAATCAAATTTTATTTAAAATTGTTGCCAGCATTAGATGAATACTACAATATTAAAAAGTTTAGGTATCAAAGAGTTTGTATACTCAATATTTTACTACTTTCAATATGTAAATGTTTAATAATTTACACCAAAATGAAAAAATACCTCGTGGCCCTTATTTTGTTTTGACTAGTATATATATATACTATATACATCGTATACGAAACATGTTCAGGTACCAATTGGTGCATTACTTTAATATAATTCAATATAATTCAATAATTATGTTGTTTAATAAAATAGCTTTAATGATAACTTACAGTTTTATTTTCCTACTTCAGTCAATAGTCATGAGAACGTCGCTATCAAAAAGTGAATTTGCAAGTGCTCTGGGAATGAAGGCCGACGCCGTATTCGTAAAGAAAATGTTTAACATTGTTGACAAGGATAGCGATGGCAGAATTTCCTTCCAGGTAAAGTTGTTATTTACATTAATGGACTTATTTAGTTCAATCGTTATTGTGAATGTATTTTATGATCTGCTCAATATATTAACAAAGCATCAATATATATATATATCGATAGCTGCACATAAAAAATCGGTTATGGTCTCATTTTAAAGAGTTCCAACCGTAGATGTGTAGAAAAATAAATAAAACTGTCATAGGTTTCGAAATTCCTAAAAAATCTGTCGAATAAACGCGAAGTTTTGCGGGCGACTCACTAGAATTTTTTAAATTACCTAAATTGATTTATTAATAAATTATAAGCTCCGTCATAAAAAAACATTATTATTTCCATTTTATCGACTTTTTAATCCTACAATGGGGATGCGATTAGCCCATAACAATCTCACTTACTGCCGAAGATGAAAGCACTCTATCCGTCATCTTCAGACACTGAGGAATTGGTTTGTAAGCCTCGAATACAAGCTGTTGAAATACTTTTACAGCAAAGCTAGCCTGGCCTGGCAGACAAAATAAATCCAATATGGCATGTACTTCTACTTGGACAACCTAAAACCTTTAAGTCAGCTACCGGTAGTCGTAGCAGTAGACCACAAAAGTGATGAAATAAAAACGATTGAGAAATTGTAACCAATAAACAAACTTTATCAGGAATTCCTGGATACAGTAGTACTGTTTTCCCGGGGCGCAACCGACGACAAGCTGCGCATAATCTTCGACATGTGCGACAACGACCGCAACGGCGTCATCGACAAGGGCGAGCTCAGCGAGATGCTGCGCTCGCTGGTCGAGATCGCCAGGACCACCTCGCTGCGGGACGAGCACGTCACCGAACTCATCAACGGCATGTTTTCTGTGAGTCACATTCATAAGACAAACTAGCTGTTCCCCGACCCACCGCGTCGCGTTGCGTTGAATGCGCTAGGACTTCGTATTCGCTTAGCGTTTTTCTAACTTTTTTTAAGGGTCATAGCGTGATGTTAAATAGCTTATAGCCTTCCAAAATAATTGAGCTATCAAATGCAAAAGAAAATCATATCCGTAGTTCTAGAGATTAGAGCGCTCAAACAAAAAACATACTCTTCAGCTTTATTATATTAGTTAGATATTTGTTACATATTGTTAGATATTTGTTTATTTTATTGCTGGTCGACATTGCCAGGACATTGTCATAACAAGATACTCACTCACTCAGACACTTTTATAAGACTCCTTTTTTTTTATTAAAACTTGGTGCTATTTGCACTCTAGCCCATGTCAATGTAAGGAAATGAAAGTGAAGAAAAAGATGTTTTCATTGTTAAATATTTGATGATTTTAGCAACAGTACACATTGAAATAAAACACTTTATACGAATAAAAGTCTAATTAAGATTTCGTCATACTACACTATGCAAACTGTTTCATTTCAAAAATCTGGAATTTAATTTATAACTTCTAAAGTATAGTAGTTAGTTAGGCAATAGTAGTAAGTGTAGCCGAAATCTTAAATCTCATTTCTATTTCAGGATGCTGGCTTGCAACATAAAGATCATCTCACATATTCAGATTTTAAAGTTATGATGAAAGAATACAAAGGAGAATTTGTGGCTATCGGTTTAGACTGCAAAGGAGCTAAACAAAACTTCTTAGATACTTCGACTAACGTAGCTAGAATGACTAGCTTCCACATAGAACCATCAATGGAATCATCCAGGTAAAAATGTACACATCACTTATTTACAAGTTATCCATGATTCATATGTACGTTATTATACACACGCCTGTACATCAGACTACAACAAACTGTCAAATTTCCTCAATAGACTTTGAGCCTTAGACTTGCCTGAGCCTGCCTGAGCCTAGCCTGAGCTTAGACTTTACGGTTATGGCATAAGGTTGAATATTTATTGAATAAATTTGACAGTTTTAATTTAATTGACTGATCGTAGTTGTTATCATATCAAAACCAAAGTCGAAAATATCTTTATTCAAATTAGGTTTTTTTTCACTTTTAAATCGTCCAACAAAAGTTTATACCTACTTAACTACTGTTAACATGACGTCCTGAATTCAAGACGTCATATTATCTTACTTCCTGTTAACTTTACTTTTTATTTTTAAGTGCTAATTGCTGCACTGAAGCTGAATTAAATATTTAAAAATACAGTAAAAAAGCCTTCCCGGTAGCATAATGGTCAGTGCAGCCGCCCGGATTGCGGATGACTCAGGTTCGATTCCTGGCTGGGTCGGGTAGGCATTTAATATTTTCACTGTATTTTATAAATATTTACTACGTTTCCAATTTATCGAAATAACAATGCTTAACACTTTCAGACACTGGTTCCTTCTCAAGTGGGACTACCTAACCACTTTCCTGGAAGAGAATAGACAAAACATTTTCTATCTCTTCGTTTTCTACGTGGTCACAATCGGGCTGTTCGTGGAGAGATTCGCGCACTACTCGTTTATGTCTGAGCATCTGGACTTGAGGCATATCATGGGAGTTGGCATCGCGATAACCAGAGGATCTGCCGCTTCATTATCTTTCTGCTACAGCCTGCTCCTGCTTACGATGTCAAGGAACTTATTGACAAAGCTGAAGGTGAAGTTTTGTTTTTGCAAATTGAATACACTATTTCATTATTTACAAACGCATGCTCATCAACCTATCCATAACTGCCAAATTTCTTCAATAAATATTCAGCCATATACAATATGCATAAAGTTCATAGTCTATTAAGGACATTTAACAGTTTGTGGTAGGTTGATGTGCAGGCGTGTGTACTATATTTAAAAAAGGTTCAAGGTACATTATTGTGTTCAAAATTAAAATTTTATTTTTGGTGACATCGAAAGTCATTAGCAAGATGATTTCTGGAGCGAAATAAAGTCATGCTTTTGTCGTTCTCTTTTGTGAGACCAGTGTAAAATATTTCTTCAAAAACAGTTATAACTTTAAGATTTTCTTCATGTAAGCAAAGAAACTCGTTTTACTTCCGCCAAATGGACATTAAGGTACAGGTATGCGCAGGTCACTACACTTACGTTTGATAAGAAAATCTAGATGGATTACGTATTCTTAACAACACAGGTTTTTACCATTTAAATGTGTTTGTGATCATCGTTGATCTGTTCACCTCTCACGCGTGCAAGATTATGATAGTGAGATGATAGTAACTTAAGATTGTAATAACAGTTACTTCTCAACTATATGAGAAAACTGGTAGCGAATCTAAAAGGTGGCTTAAGTCAAATGCGAGATTGCCGGATTAAAACCATATTACCCATTTATAACATCAACGTATTGACTCGTTAAGGGGTATTTTTAATGGCTTCCACCACACACTGCATTAGCTAATTTAGTTTTGGGTAAATTAGCTCATCAAATGGTTGTTAAGTTACGTATCTTGAAGTAGTAGCAAGCAATGTATATTTATAATTCATAATTAGATCTTTATCTTCATCAAGAATGTTAACTTCTTTTGTTTACAGGAATTCAGCATACAACAGTACATTCCCCTCGACTCGAGCATCCAGTTTCACAAGATAGTTGCGTGCACAGCGCTGTTTTTCTCCCTACTCCATACCGCGGGGCACATGGTAAACTTCTACCACGTTTCCACGCAGCCCGTGGAGAATCTGCGTTGCCTTACTAAGGAGGTGCACTTCACCTCTGACTTCCGACCCGGTATCACCTTCTGGGTGTTCCAGACTGTCACAGGTACCGTCATTTGTAATACATTTCGTATCTACCCACATTTTTTTCGCATATTTTAGATAGATACATAAACACTTTATACAGAAAACACATAAACATAGGCATAGAAGAAGGCGTTTACGTTTAGATTTTAAGTCTACTGGTGTATACTACTACTCATAAGTTTAAAATTATACAAATACTTTCCTAAACAAGCACTTTCAACTGATTTTCATCATCACAGCTTCAGTATTAGACAATCATCCTCCAACGGTCCATTTCATTCCGTTCGTCTTTTGTTCCCAGCACAAGCCCTTTTAGAAAGGCTGTCGTATAATAATTATGATATATTCTGTTACGGTTAAGCAATTAGCCTTCATCTCACCCGATGTTTAGTGATGATAAGGCCGAAAGTGGAAGCCGGAATCCTCAACTATTGAGGAACTGGCTATATCTTAACTCTAGTTCCCCCAATACAACAATGCTACAAACATTGATGCTATGGCGACATATTTAGAAAAGATTGTGGTAGCAAATTTATGACATACTAGCTGACCCGACAGACGTCCTGTCTAAGCTTTAATAAATATGTGACACAATCCACAAACGCCATTAAGAGTAATCCAAAGTGGCGATTCCCATTCAAACTTACCAATTTTTATTTTTCGATTTCACAGCTGTAGGCACGCTTGAACGCAAACTCAATCTCAATACAATTCCAATGCGATTAATATTTATCGATAATGGGATAAGTTTCGCAATTTCGGAACGCCCCATCTCGGTGATATTTTGTTCACTCAATTTCCACGCAATTGTCGAGATGGAGATTGAGTTTGCGTTCAAGAGTAAACCTACTGGTTCATTTGAGTTTTCTCTTTGGTTTATATATGATAGATAGGTAGATAGATTCAAGCACAGTATCCTTTCAGGTGTAAGCGGCGTGCTCTTGTTCATAATAATGTGCATAATCTTCGTGTTCGCACACCCCACCATCCGCAAGCGCGCATACTCTTGGTTTTGGCGCGCGCACTCGCTGCACGTCGCGCTGTATGCCTTGTGCCTCGTGCATGGTCTCGCCAGGCTGACGGGAGCGCCTCGCTTCTGGATCTTCTTCTTAGGCCCTGCTATCATTTACACTTTAGATAAGGTAATTGAATGACAATTTTGAACTAGAAGTTAATACAGTTGGAACGTATGTAAGATATTTTCCTCATTTTTTTCTACTACGGCGCTTGGTATTGATGGTGGTGATAAGGTTGAAGCGCTCTACAACTGGAATCCTCAATTACTGAGGAATTAATATGAGGAATCGAAACCGTATCCTCTGGATCTGATTGATACTGGTAGTTCAACAAGAATACTATAGACGTGGTCATTTTTTTACGGTGATTAGTAAATACTACGTCGTTTATTGATATGATTCATTTAACACCATGAGTCATTAGATACTTTTATTTTACAATATTGTGTTCTCTTGTTTGTTTATCAGGTTGTGTCGCTGCGTACTAAATATTTAGCACTGGACGTGCTAGAAACAGAAATGCTACCATCAGATGTGATCAAAATTAAGTTCTACAGACCACCAAACCTGAAGTATTTATCAGGTACGTTATCATTACTTCAATTCATACTTTATTTATGTTTATTTTTATTTAAACCTGATAAATGGTGTGTAGTACCTTGATAACTCTAGATTGAACATTAATCAACAAATTGATTGGAACAATCATTGTTATCTGCAGAATATCAGCGTCATGGCACTCTGTGCCTCGGCTTAAGCCGAGCGGGGGTAGACCTATTTGGCTTTAAATTTTAAGTGCTTAATTTTGTATGGTGTAATATATAATTGTGCCAATTATTCATTAAATCATTCAAAAATAATACCTTCTTGATCAGGTCAATGGGTCCGGTTAGCGTGTACCGCATTCAAGAAGGAAGAGTTCCACTCCTTCACGCTGACGTCAGCGCCCCACGAAAACTTCCTCTCGTGCCACATCAAGGCACAGGGGCCTTGGACGTGGAAGCTACGGAACTACTTCGACCCCTGTAACTACAACACTGAAGATCAACCTAAGATCAGGTGAGAAAACTGAAAAATGCTTCTACGTTTTTATGTTATTGTAGTGTCAGGTACACTGACTGTTCTGTGCCCGACAGTGAACTGATCTCATCGTAATCATCTAATTATGTAAACGTTATAGAATGCAATTGAGAAACGTTTTGGATTATTGGCTAAACGATATTCTTACAAGAAATTATTTGGGAATAGCGAACTATGACATCACTACTACGTTTCCTCACCCTTTAGACTACAGAAATTTGTGTTTAGGTCAACAAAAAAAAATGGTTTATAACGTTTCCAAGAACGGGAAACTTTCCCGGTTTCTTAGTAACTACTGACATCTAGCATTATAAAATGTTTTTGTTTTGTTTATATAATTTTAACGCAAATTTTGTTGCGAAACAAATTACAAAAACATTAAAAAAAATTGAAATCCTGCTCGTGGATTTTTTTTCAAAACTATATAAACAAAACAAAAACATTTTATAAATAACTTGCCTACTTCTTAACTGATCTTTAGTATTTGTAAAAATATTATGATCGGGTGCTAATGACGAATAAGTTGTTGACATTGAATGGGTGCCTTTGGCTTTCAAAGTAAAAAGAAAATAGTGTTGAATAAATTCGGCGGGCTGGTTAGAACCACGATAGCTCAATTGGAAGAGCACCTGACCCGGTATGTCAGAAGGGTGCAGGTTCAAATCCTGCTCGTGGATATTTTTACAACATTTGTGTTTTTGTAATCTAACATTATCCTCAAATATCGCATTACGTCTATTTTTTTATAACAGATTTCCTAACCTAATACACGCAAGAAGTTGCTCTATGTTTGTTCAATCATGTTATATCACGATTAGCCGTACATGACATAGTCACGTTTTGAAGAATTTCACCTTGCTGACCTTAACAAGAACCTGACACCTTTTTTCTGCTTGTACAAACATACTGACCACTTAACATGTATTTCTTAATTATTATGCCATGACAATATGCTACGCTATTTATATATTGGAATCCGATGTTTGATCATAATCATTTTGATTGCGGTTCGTTTGCATAGATTTAATGAACTGGCCTGAGTAGTAAGTGATTCTTGTGATTTTCTTACGTAACTATCATTCGATTAATCTTCTGTCAATAATTGGGAAATGTGCTTTATACTTTTAAATTGCCTATCGACGTTGCCAAAGTGCCCATCGACATGGGAGGATCATGAAGTTGTACTTTAGTATACGGGAATGCACATAGCCTCTTTATATTTTTAAATCCTATACAAACTCCAAAGTTAATTAAAACCGTTAAGAACAATCTTTTAACATTTATACAATTTATTTGTTATAACTGTTTAGATCTCTTAAAGTTCCTTAAAGACAGTTTCGTTAAAATTGGCTAATGAATAAAATATTAACTCTGGGTTTTGTATGGTTCGGCATAACGATTCTTACGTAAAATTCGTACGTAAATACGTAAATAAAATTTATAAAAGCAATTTTTTTCGTGTTTTTTTATTTTTTATTTATCAATAGTTAGGCTAATGACCCTGCTATGCCTGATGTTAAGCAGAAGCATAGTTCTCATGCGAGGACAGCTAGTGAAGCCAGGATTCTATCTCACTAGCCATTCTCACCTTGCCTACCCGCAAGTTGCACTGAGGCACTAGCTATATCATCTCTAGCTGCCGGAACACAACATTGCCAACATTGATGATATGCGATATATTTAAATATGATAGTGGTAGCTAACCAGGGGACAAACAAGCCCTACCACCAACCAAACTGAGTACACAAAAATGTGCCCTTGCGCGCTGGAAATCTAAACCGGTGGTCTTAACACTAGACCTCAGCGACGATTAAAAGTCCACTTAAATGGCATAGTGTTAATCATTGATCTGAAAAGTGTTAATCATTCTTAAATCCATCTGAAATTGCATCTGAACATGCTGTTGTTGCATCGCCAGGATCCAAGGTCCATTCGGTGGCGGCAACCAGGACTGGTACAAGTTCGAGGTGGCCGTGATGGTGGGCGGCGGCATCGGTGTCACCCCCTACGCGTCCATACTCAACGACCTCGTCTTCGGCACCTCCACCAACAGATACTCCGGCGTTGCCTGCAAGAAGGTATGTCTTATATAATAACCCTTGTACTACAAAACAGTGTTCAAAGTTAAACAATGGCTAATTACGTCTTTTAAATATTGTGTCTCTGTCTAAAAACATTAGCTAAATAAAATATCTCAAAGCGTTTCTTGCACAAAAGATCCCGATGGGTCGAAGTGTTACTGCTTACCTCAGCAGGCCATCATTTTGAAGCAGTTAGCGCACAGTTAGAGTGTAACTAATAAGAAACAAAATAGGTTAGCGTGTTTATTGACGTTATGTAAACTTAATTTCAAATTAAAGATACAAAACGCGGAAAATCTCAGAATTAGAAGCTTATACACTGTTAGTTATTTTAATTTCGTTAGTTTTGTTTATTACTTTAATTTTGCCATTTGCCATTGCAATTTTTCTAGTGCTTGTAACTACAAATGGAATGCCATTTGTAGTTACAAGCACTAGAAAAATTCAACGAGTCTTCTGGGGCCACGTTAGCTCAGCGCTTAGAGCATTCCGCAACCCAAGGGTCGTGGGTTCGACTTTCACTGGAGCTTCTTGAGACTGGACTTTCTAAACAATTTTTTTTAGTAAAATCTTGTAACTCTGTTAATAGAATTCACAATAATATAATAACCTAAATTAACTAAAACTATTATGAAACTAAAATATGGCGTCAAAAAATTCCTCCGCGTCGCTGTCGACTAGTAATGTACCCAAGAGACTGGCGGCATTGCCACGTTGTATTGAATGCTTAGCCTCTGGCCAAGGTAAAAGCCAGCCCTTGGGTCATGGGAAGTGTCAACCAAGTGTCAACTCTGTCAATTAGTTTATGGGTAAGAATATATACATTGTGTCAATTACTTTGCAAGGGTTGGACAGAGACACTATAGCATCTTATCTTAGAGTTATTTATTTATTGCATAATATAATTAGTACAAAAAGCAGACTTAATGCCGAATGGCAGTCTATACCAGTCTACCAAAGGACTAGGCAGAATGATTGGTAAGTAGTATGACAAAGATGGAGCTCGATGGCGCAGTGGTTAAAGCGCATGGTCTGCGAGTGCTAAGGTTAAGCAACTTTTCCAAAGGCTGGTCATTGGATGGGTGTACAAAAATGTATTATCTCGAGCTCTTCCGTGGTTCAGAAGGCACGTAAAGGCGTTGGTCCCGGCTGCACCAGCAGTCGTTAACAACTACCAATCCGTGGTTTATGGTCCGTTCTCCCTATCTATCCATAGGGAAGACTCTTGCCCCAGCAGTGGGGACATAAAATGAGCATCTGCTCATCATCATCAATTTATGATGTTGACAAAGATAGTATTACATTCTATTCTTTTTTTACGACAGGTGTATTTTCTATGGATCTGTCCGTCGCACAAGCACTTTGAGTGGTTCATCGACGTGCTGCGCGACGTGGAGCGCAAGGACGTCACCAACGTGCTCGAGATACACATCTTCATCACGCAATTCTTTCACAAGTTCGACCTTAGGACCACCATGCTGGTAAACATACAAACCGTTGCTATTTATTTATACAAAAATATGCAGTGTTCATTGCAAAAAAATTTGTCGTTGACCAAGCTTGGATTTATTTTGAATAAATAAATATATTAAATATTTAGACATGTGATGGTGACATTGTTCTGATCCCAAGGTAAGTAGCTAAAGCACTCGTTTCATGGAAATCAGAAACAACGACGGTACCACAACCACCCAGACCCGTCACAATATCGAAAAGTTCGTTTTCGACATTGACCCGACCGGGAATCGAACCCGGGACCTCAAAGTTCGCGCCGCCCAAAGTCCGGCGTGCAAGCCACTCGGCTACGGAGGTCGTCTAGGAGATATATGGTTTGCAATGTGCATGTGCAAACGAGTATATTTGCTGCCGGAAGGGAGGTGTTAACACTGCATCCGAGCTTGATAAACTACATAACAAAGTTAATGTAAAAATGTAATGTAACTATCTATTATAGTTTTATTTGTTTTTTTTTTAAATATTTTTTATTGCTCATGACTTTCAATTTTATGACTAAAACTTTAGAAATGTTTTAAAAAGCCATGGTGATTCTATTATATACCAAAATCTGAAGCTACATACTGCTGTTTATGTGCTATGTGCTTGTTTAACTTGAGTCTGCTTTATTTTAATTTAAATTCATAATCATTCCTCTTCTGATTTTTAAACTAGAGTACACTCTTCGTCGTATTCTTAATGAGGTTTATTTTTGTACAGTATATCTGCGAGAATCACTTCCAGCGGCTATCTCGCACCTCCATGTTCACGGGGTTGAAGGCTGTAAACCACTTCGGCCGCCCAGACATGTCCTCTTTCCTCAAGTTTGTGCAGAAGAAGCATAGCTACGTAAGTATATCAACCTCAACACTGTTCTCATTAGTACTAACATCATCATACCGAATAAAAAAAATTAAACAGTCCTAAAACATTGCTAATGTTTAAAATTAACGATTGTCTATTCTAAAGTGTTACTTGATTTTGTAATAATATCAAGACGTCGAAGAAGTAGGTATTGACTGGGTAGGTCAAAGTTTAAGATAATGTTAACTTTGTATTGCTCGGATAGAACCACCGGATCATAAATTATATACTGACACCTTTTGCATAGATTATAAAACTACTAAAAGTTTCTCACTACTGTCATTAATTTGAAAAATGTAATGTTGATTAGGAAAAAAAAATTATGCAATTGTTTCCGTTTATAAGGTTACGATCTCATTGGAAGGTCAACTAATTTTAGAAACACTAAAACTGTGCCCCTTGAAGTCTAGTAGGTACGTATCCAATGGATCAAATTAACATCGTAAATAACTCCGAGGACTTATCGACTATCGATGGAATAATCGTGCGATGTGATGCAACAAAAAGATAATCTTTAGCAATATATTAACATGTTCAAGATTAATTATACCAAAACATGATTTTTATAGCCCAGTTATTAATTCAGATTCCTATTAGTTTTGAATTAATTTAATAATTACCTATGCCTATTAATACATTCTTTAGTAATTTCACAAGAAACCTTTTTGACGATATTTTCAAACGGGCACCTTATTTCGTTCTGGGCTATTGCGTTTTTGATACTTTCAGACTACAACATTACCAACATTGCTTTGATCTAACTAAACTCTATCCGCCTGGATAGCAACCATTCTAATAATAATCCTCATACCAATATCTTCTACAAACATCTATGTTCCGGTTTTAGGAGTACTGGATTAACTGAAATTACATGGCATAGAAGCTTTTAAAGTTATTAATAGCAACGTTTAATGGTATAGAAGTTTAATAACGTACGAACGAACAAAGAAAATGCCCATGCGCATGCGTCCATGGCGCCAGCGGACACTGCAGCTCTTTCTATCGAAATCGTTTAAAATAATCAGATGATCCACACATTATGTAATGTAATACCTAACTTGATCGAATTGTATGAAACTACTATGTTGTTTCGTGAAGATATCAGAATAAGTCCCTTAATAAAAGTTTTGCAAAATTATGGGCCTAAAAAATTTGTGATAGTTAAAAAATAACTGTGTATAAGAAAAGTAATAACATCCACAACTTTTAATTAATATTGATTCTAGGTGTCAAAAATCGGCGTGTTCTCGTGCGGGCCGCGACCACTCACCAAGTCCATCATGTCCGCGTGCGAACAAGTCAACAGGACACGCCGGCTGCCCTACTTCATACATCACTTCGAAAACTTCGGTTAGGACTACACAGGACGATTTATAAATCACTCTCCAAATTTTAATACGATGTTCCTTTTGTGAGATTGAACAACTTTGCTTAAAGAACATAGGTCGAAATACGGCGCGTCTCGTTGAAAATGTGACCCTCCCATGTTTTATAATCGGTCAACTGAATCGCTCTTTTTTATGGAGTGTTCAAAACGTTTAGAGATATTTCGATCCTTGTCCCTTTGATTAATTTAACATCGTATCTAAATTTCGACAAATATTGAAAATCTTAGTGTGTAATGTTTCATCGTAATTTCGTTACCATTATCATTTTCAGTAAAAATGTCATACTGTTTTGTAAAGCTGAGTTTTAGAAACTCAATTTTTGTTACCATCTCCATGTATTTATTATAAAAAGTATGAAGACCAGCTTTTCTTACTATATTTTATTTCAGCTCTTAGTTTGGCTGCTTTTGTTAGGTTTTCACTTTCATGTTTGTAAACTTCGCGTTACCATAGTTCTTACTTCATTTGTGCTTCAGTGGAAGTATCACCTTAATAATTTAAATAGTTTAAGTGTTAAAGAGAATGTATTTATTTGGTTATGACCAGCGTGATCCTACTTATCCACAGTAACAAAACCTGGTAATTATACATTACTTTTAAGACTTCTTTACAATAAAACTTCTGAACGCTAATTAATTCTTACAAACCACTTTATTGTAGGTACTATTTTATCATTTTCACTTTCCCAATCTGATGCACTCGTTAGTTGTTTCAACCTAGCAACTGAGGTCAGTAAATGACATTAAGCTTGCTGCAAAAGACCATTTTAATGCGGATGTGACTCACACAATTTGATCATTACTTACACAACAAAATTTTGATGCACTTTTCGTACAAGTTGTAATTTAAAAGAAAATAAGGTACTACCATTTGTAGGTACTGATAGTAGCAAAAATTTAATTTGTGATTGTTGTTTTACACAGTTTTCATTTTCGTTTATCTAACTATTTATCATTAATACAGTGTCCACACAAACCACATTCCAGCTTGAAATGTTATTGCAATGGTTTAGTACAAATACATCGAATAGGCATTATGAATGTACAAAATGAATCGTGTTTAACAAAAAAATATTTTTAGTGAAATTTAACAAAATACTCATTGCGATCTAAATTAATGTTAAAACAATTTAATTTATATTAATTTTACAATTATTTAGAAGAAAAATAGTATTTTGTAAATAATGTAAAAAAATATAGACAATTGGCTAGTTTACTATTATTGCATATTTTTTTTTTATTATGTGTAGTGTAAATAGATATTTAATAAAAATGTGTTCGAATAATTTTATGTGTTTTATTAATGTCTTTTCATTGTGCGTTGCACGACACGCTACTGTACGGTACGACTAAAGCGCGGTTATAACTTATTAACAATTGAATATTGCATCCGGCAGGTAATTAAAATCAGATCTTAAAGATCCGTGTTCGGTTGTTTATGGAGTGTAATCTGCGGTCCGCTCTTAATCCCAAGTAAAAGGTAAAGACCAACAGCCTTGCTACCTCGGTACACACGGCCGCGGCGGTCGGTCAATCGTGCAATTTCTCAGGGAATCAGGTTACCACCAGATTCAGTCTACGTAACGCCCTTTGCTGACTCATGTCACAGTCAAGAGAAGTCTATCTTACGGATACCAGCGGACCTAGGGAAGCCTGGCAACAACGAACGGTTTAATGTACTCTATGAAGCACCGAGATGCTTAATTTTAAACAAACATTTTATTCTATTAAGGTCTTCGATAGGATTCTAGAATCCGAAAAATAAAAACCCCAAATTAGCATGGATGGAAAACAGCTCAATACCGCCAAATTTTAGCATTGTTCTACATTGTTCTGTTTTGGTACTTGAAGGGTACTTAATTAAGTTAAATTATAGGACTCGCAAGGCAAGCATTGTGATTAAGCCAATGACTTGATTTCATTGATGGAAGCCTTTGACAGCATTAAGCTATTTACTTTACTTTACAGGACATTTAAGCATAAGATCTAAAGTTTTAGAATCAGCAAAACGCGCATGACCCTTAGTGTCGCAAACGTCCATGGGCTGCGATGGCAGCTTTTCATCGAGCGAATTGAAATTAAATTAAATATATTAAATTGAATCAAATCAGATGAAATGAAATTACATATATTTGTAAAAATACATACAGCACAAACTTATGTAGACCTAAACAAAAAAAAAATATTGAAAAATGTGTCCCAAAGAGACTCCACTCAGCATTTGTGCAGTAAACAAATCACTACAGCGCTGATCTTCTGCGGAGATCTTCCTGATCAGTATCATAGTAATAAAACTATCATTATTATTAACCTATAAACGTACCACTTGTGAACGCAAGCCGGAGTGTAGTATCCAATAGCACATGGAGTGATTGGCCCCAACACCACTCTGCGCTGGCTCAATGCGGGCTGGTGGGTTATAGCGACTGGCATCTTACGACAACAGCCCATTTTTTGTATTTTTTTTTTAAAAGAGAAGTCTATCTTAAGGATACCGGCGGACCTTGGGAAGCCTGGCAACAACGAACGGTTTTATGTACTTTATGAAGCACCGAGATGCTTAACTTTGTAATTAAATTATAAAGTTTAAAATATATATAAATAAATAAATGAACATTCATAACTTGGGTATAAGTTTTTGTTTCACACACAAAAAATCCCTTGCGAATATCGATCCTACGTCCGTGGGTACTGCAAGCAAGGTCATTAGTCGCTTGATCAATAACATAGTCATTAACAGACATGAAGAAAGACAAATGAACTGAAATATATTCATCCGATGCGCGCTAGTTAAATTGCCAACCAGATTGTAATTAAGGAACTCTTGATCAACGTATTCTTTTGTCTGTTTCTAGTGACAAAGTGTTCAGTATTTGCCCATATAAATAAGCATTACTAAATCGATATAAAGATGATAATATAAAAAAACATCTTGGCTTTTACTCTATTAGCTTGGACTAAAAAGAACTAACTGGAAGGTATTGTAATAACTTTTTAATGTAAAGGTACACAGGTTTTGACGAATATTTTAAAACAGTGCTTACAAAAGTTAAATTGACCAATATTAAGTCGAATTAAATTAAGTTAAATACTGAAAAAATATAGGGTCAAAGCTTATAAAATTTGTAGATGATGTAAAAAATGTTTATCATCCCTGGCCTAGTGCATCACAATTGCACCAATTACTTCTAGCGTTTTATTGCAAATTGGTGCAGGTTGCAACACAATTATATGTGCAGTTGCGACGCGACCGACCTTCAGCTTACCTTCATTCGCACTGTTATTATTTATTTATTTATTTATTTATTTATTTATTTATTGTGATAAAAACGACATAAATCTATTACATTTAACACACAATCAAGCAAAATAAATCAAATTAAACATTAAACATTCAAAATGCAAGCTCATATGCAAATCAAGTCAGAAAAAATAAAACATAAGATTTAATTACTACAAAATTTAGAAAATAAAATATCTTTAAAAAATAAAAATAAAAATAATCATTCGGCATCCTCGCTATCCGGGATGCCAGTAAAGCTCCATTGGTCACTTAATTATATTTCATTTCATTTTAAGAGATCGAGAACAATGGACACAAGAGGTTATTTGTTAGTTTTTTTAAGGTTTAACACAATAAATATTGTGTTTTTCTGAACATATAAAAAATAATTACATTAAATATCCCTTCCATATAAATTCATAACCATTTACTGATAAAGACCATATTAAGTATATGCGCTGCAATGAGGACAAAGGAAAAAAACTTGTGTATACCTAATATCATCATTATTATCGTTAAGCATTAATTATGTCTATCGCTAAGAGTGCTGAATGCGAGTTTTATTAGCCATTGAATTATATTTACGAAAACGCGAATTTGTATGTCTTTGAAGCTGCGCCGCGCCTTCGAATGAATAACGAAGAGAGATAAAATGTTTCGTTATTTTATCAAATTGTGAATAAAACTCGCACTAGGCACCCAGATAGGAAAACGAATTAAAGAGCTTTGGTTAGGATTTTAGTGAAAAAAAAATGTAGAACATTTTTCACGACCAATTCCAAATTTGATATAAGGTGTTGAAGATATAGGTAGTCAATTTACTAAATTTTCACGGGCCGGGAAAAGCTGCAACAGCTTAGTTGGTAGCCACGATAGCCTCAACCAAATTATCAGAAGGTGCGCGTGTCAACATTACGATAGTAGACTTTTTCAACAATTTTTTTATTTGGCGACAATCAAATTTACATAAAACTGAAATATATAGATTTACAGTAGGCACGATACATAGATTTGTATACGACAGCGCGATACGGTGCTACAGTCATAAAAGTATCATAATCTCGGTAATATATATATATAATATACTTTCATTTGATTTTACATATCATTGACATTACAACGTTGACACTTAAAATTAATATTACAGTCGAATTTACAATTATAGTGGTTAGACTTAACTTAAATAAAGCTCGCACTCAGAATGGAAAAGCCCAAATAGTACTGTGAGGGCGTAATAACAGTTGTGCAAGACAAGCATCAAAGCCCAACGGTACTCGTATCATGATGCAGGCTCATTACTTGGCACAAACCTCATAAAAGCTAAAGAGGTCATATACATGATGGTGTGTTCCGCATGTTTCTTAGAACATTCTGAATTTAAATTTATAATATTCCCCACAGTTCGACGATAAAGCAGGCAGTATTCCTTATGAAATTTGATTGATATAGAAAAGTATTAAAATGTTTTTTGTTTTGTGTATATAATTTGATTTTTCAACATTTGTTTTTGTAATTTAGAATAGTATTGTATTGTTAATTAGTTTCACAGATAATGATCCATAAAATGTTTTACGGACTTATGTATAGGTATTAAAATTTATAGATAGGTGAACGATTTGGGCAGTTAGAAAGTTTTGCCTAGATGCACTGGCCGCGGACAGGGTTTGCCAAAAATAGATATAGTTACCTACTAGGCAGGTAGGCCTTTTCTGCCTTTTAACCTGTTGAAGACCTATAATGGAATGGAACACGTATGCTAGGGTAGATAACGATCCTTCGAGTAGGGAAGAGAGTGAGAGTCTATGCTTGCCAGACATTATGGACCCACAACCTTGTAATACATTTCCGTACTTTACCCAAGCTCACGTATGCAGACAGATAGCAAAAGTATTGTCCTATTTATATCGACTACATCTTCCCAGAAAAAAGCAGACTTTTATAGGACAAAAACATCCAGATCCATCGTCAAATTATCAAATATTTATCCAATGTAACCCCCATCACACATCAGATTATTGAAATAAAAAATATTTATACTTACAAACTTTTTAATACTTACACCTTTTAGTTCATAAGGATACATGCGATTTATTTAGAACACCCGTCGAAAAAGGGCTTTTTTTTTTATTTTACAACATCAAAAGTTGCACAATCACTTCCAAAGCCATGATAGTCAAGTTCATTGTTCCCTAGCAGGCGAGTGGCCTCAGATGCGGTGAGGAAAATGATCAGTGGGCGGGAACCGCGTCGCGGGCGACTGCGTATTTTAACCGCTTCCTCATCGGAAGCAAGTTATATGGGAGCCAAGGTAGTTAGGTAAATCTTTATTGTACCTCGATAAAAAAAAGCGGGCGTAGGTAACTTTGTACCAATGATCGAACTACTACACCTGTTTAAGTAACCGCTTCTGATGTCGTCTAATAGTTAGACCAACAGTCTTTGACTTAAAGGTTTTGTGACCGATTCCCAGTGACTGACGTGTGTGGGTGTATACGTTTTGTACTCATTTATTTAGAGATAAGACCTTTTTTGAATGATATCTCCTTAATTATACAAGTCACAATTTGTAATCACAGTAACTTAAGAACAGTTTCAAAATTAACGTGTAACCGTGAAACAAGTTTGACACAGTTCAAGTCGATCCTAGTTCGCCCGTTGAACTATTGACTGGTCGATAAGAAAGCTGACATATAGGCGCGCGCGTGAAAGATAGAAATGACCTGCTGTCTCCTTCCCACTTTCGACGCGGCGCGGTTCACGGCGAATGAGCGAGCGCGGTTTTAGTTTTCAGTGATCGCGCGCAGGTGGAGGCGCATTCTGGCGGCGACCTCACGAGTTTCGTAACTCGCCTCGTTTCCTAGTGGTAGTGCTGTGAATCTAATCGCTTTGTTCGCCGGAAGTACCTCGATCATTACGGACACGTCTAAATGTGACTGGACAAGGATAATTCGGCGTTATCAGCAGGTGAATAGATCGTTTATAGCGCTCGCCGCCAACTGCGGGCGGAGTCGCTCGCGGCCCAGGCCGACATCCTTGTCCTCAATTAAAACCATTTACAGCAGCACTTATTTGAATTAAACATTTCGCTGTCTCTAAGTAATTTAGCGTTGAGCGTACTTTATAATAATTATTTAGCTAAGTTTTTTTTTAATAAATTTGATTTAAATTTTTTTACCGCGCGTTGATGTCTCTTTAAGGAGACTGTCAAACTTGCCGTTTCGCTCATAGACAGACATTTGGCCTTAATTTCTCAAACAAAGCACCTATTGCGATGATGAAGTTCGCAACCGAAATGATTGCTAGCTCGTTAAATATTTGTTAAACTGTTTAATGCGGACAATGCCTGCCGTGCGATTAAGCTAGGTTCAGATGTTGACCTTTGCGAAATGTCAGATTGTAGTACCTAACTGTGCGATAAATACCAAGCATTTACTTACAAGCTATGAACATAACATTAGGGCAAATCATTTAAATGAGCTGACACCTGCGTACTTTATGGAAACAATTGATTTATCTGTACCTACTTGCAGAGAACAAATGAGTCAAGTATATAATAAGATCGCGCCTATGTCCCGAAAAACGCCTAATATTTTAAAATAAAATGTGGTACCTACCAAACATTTGTCCTTTGTTTCATCACACAAAAAGAGTATTTAAGTTTCTACAGAGACACTAGCAGCTAATCCCTGACATCTTACGACACAACAAAAGCCACACTAATTACTCAAAAATAAATATTCCCACACAGATTTTCGCATTTGTAACAATGTACCGATGCTCAACGCTAGTGTATTTATTATGAAAAGCCTTAAATTCGTACAGACGGATATCCGGACCACTGGTACTGGTGGTATATGTTTAATTAAAGAAAAAATCCTTTACTTTTTAAAAATAGTTTTAATACAAACTTACGAATTATGTTTCGTAAAGCATCGACGTAATTTGACGTAATAAATGAATCAGCGATTAACTGTCATTATTATACACGACTCGACTCTTTAAAAGTCTTATATTTCCCAACAGTCAGTCTACGTGTAAATACTACATGACGATACCACACAAAAACATTGTACCAAAACACAATACAGATAGTGCTCTAAGGGCCATAATATCACCAAGCAATGTGATGTCAGGTGCATTATCTGTTTACTAAAGAGTTTATTCTACCAGTTACTCTAACAAGTAGGCCATAGGTTACAAGAAAAATCTAACGGATGCTAAAGCGTAATAAAAAAAAGCGAATGACAATAGCCTATTAAACAATGACATAACCAAATTCAAAAGTTCTTCGGATTCCATAAATCATAGCACAACAGAACGGAGAGGGCCTTACGGAGAAGGCCTTATGCAACACTGAGGCAACAAAGGTTTCTGATTTAATTACTGGGCGAAACGAAGCTGCGTGGTGTGCTTTGGTGTTACCTAAAAGCCCCTAAGGGGAGAATATAATTAAGGCACACTTTAGAACCCGCATCGCTATTTATTATTTTAATAATTAATCTGTCTGTTGCGTAAAGTTTGAGGCACAAAAGGTGAAATACAAGATGAGGACACTCTTTAATTTCTTTGATAGTATCTACATGCAAAATTACATAAGAATTAACAACGTATCGTCGGTGACAACAATAGCCGTTGGATCTCGCAATATATAGACGGTCCTAGGCCTCTACAACAAAACAACACTCAGCCAGTTCCAGTGAAGTGATCAATAGTAACACACCATGGATTAGTCGTCTTAAATTAAGATCAAGACATTATCATCCACTATTAGTTTTCCGAGGAATGACCTAAGCCTTACTATCCTGATGTAGTCACCGCTGTTAATGTTAACTAGACAAGACAGACGGGAACGGCCGGCGCGGCGCCACCCTTCATCGCCTAGAAAATAGCTACCGCACTCGCATTATTGTGAGTTGCCTTTCATCTATTCCGGGTTCAAGGTAGAGGGAGAGGTCACACTTAGCAAGGTCATCATTGCACGGCCGGATAACCGGGACGTATTTCCCACTACCCAGAAGGGAGATATTGTGGCGAGAATTTGTCACCAAACAGTCCGGCGACATAATTAAAGGCTATTCGCAGCCAACTGCCGTATCATATGTTAGTACTTTAGTAAGTTAAGTATGTAAATAAATATTCATCTAACCGAGTGTATCATTACTGACCCTAAGCAAGATCTTAAGTAATAAATAATAATAGACGCTTCTGCAATTCCTTAATTTGTTGTTGTTTGGTAAGTTTCTTTTTTAAGTATTTTTTTATGGTTTTTTAGTGCTAAGTCTGGAGATTCTATACATTATTTCAAAGTAACATTTATTTTTATTGAATACTTACGACGACTGGTTGCTAATAACGGTTTGAACAGCTCGGTGAAACAATTCGTTAGGGTTTCCAAATCCATTTCGTATTTGAATAATCTTTTTTCACAACCGATTTACTAATCATATCGCAAGCGTCGCTTTCACGCGATAAGCGTGAAATAAATAATAGCTTAAATAGCCATTAAAACCCTTCGATAATGACTTGTTTGACTAAAATAATCAATGTTACAAATGACATTTGAAAATATAATGCTCACTCAACTCACTGAATTCAACTATTTTATGTTACAGAGATAGTCAGGCATTAAGATAAATTAGCATGTTAGACGGTTTAAACATGATAATATGTACACACATTGCTGAAACGAGATTTAGCTTATCCGGAATATCTTTTTACTTTGTAATAATTTTACTGATTTCTTATGTGTGTGTACCTTAATAAATTTAAAGTAGGAATACGTCGGTTAGTCTCGTTTCCACGCACTCCTACGTAAAAAATAGATTACTTTAAAAAAAGGTTCAATCAATATTCTTAAAATGGACTCATAATTATAAATCGTAGTTTGCGTAACCATTGCGCGTGTGGTATACCCGAATTATAAATATGGTTTGACATATTATAGTTACTGTAGTTATAATGAAATAAAATAAATAATAAAAGTTGCTTTTGATCTGTAACACATACAATGCCATCCCAGTAGTGGGACAGTTATCGGCTATTTACTATTTTTTATTTTCACGAATAGATTGTATGTAGCATTGAGAATACAGTATTAACAAACTAACAATTTCAAACAGTTGTAGTAAGTATTGTTTAATTTATCTGCCGGCTTACAGGTAGAGATCTTGACATTTAAACGTTCAATACAATTAAATTGCTTATCTTAAATGTTATCTTCACTAACTTTCATTGTAGTCCAGTAATAGAATCAAATCATAATTCGTGACGTGCATAATTCCAATTGCAAAACAACTTAAGTGTTAAAAAAGCGAATGATATTATGATAATAATTATACTAAGCAATAGAAACGTTGATTAAAGATTTGAGTAAAAGATAATCGAATCATCATGAATATCAAAATAAATCCACCTGTTTTCAAATAACATTATTAGCTTTAAGCAATACCATGCCATATTTAATTACTTACAGCTGTGATCTCAGTTATTGTTTTAGTGTAAAAAAATATTTTTCATTAACATTTGATAATTTATGAGTATAGGTATTTGAAGCAAAAATTATTGTCACACTTCAATTTGAAGAAAAAGGTTTTTCTTCTTCTTCTTAAGCCTATAGTCACTCACTGCTGAGTGTAGGCCTCTTCTAGTGTTACTCTTGAGAAAACAATGAGAAATCCCACAGAAGTTAACTACAATTTGTTAATCAAGGTTTATAATAAACAAACCACGACCTTAACGAATATTCAGAGACAAGAAGCGTTTGAAATTATGAAATGACTGACGTGGGAGTTACATTCATAATATTATATTGCAGCTGATTTGCTTAGTCAAAACAATTGTTTTTGATATTGGATGTGCGCGTGTGGCAAAATGACTGATTTACGCACAACCCTTACTACCACCAAAGCAGATGCCAGTAACTGGCTCGTCCATATAATCTTTTAGTAACTAAAAGTAAATAGCCTATAACGGCCCTACTACTGGGTAAAGGCCTCCATTATTGTAATCAAGTCATCGCTACAAAATGGGTAATGGCTTAATCACCACGCTTGCCAAATGCGGGTTGGTGATCACCAACCCGGACTATGCATCTAAATATCCGAAACACACTTTGCTCGACCTGAGAACGTTATACCTAATCTATTAGAGAACTCTCCTCCCGTCGAGCTCTTCGAAACTGGACATGGGGGAAGAACTGAGTCTCAAACCACCCGAGGTCTCCCCTGGGCCTGATGGAGCAGGCTCAGAATTCGGCATCAGTCAATGGCCTAATGCTAATCATACCATAACAATTGCGATACTGCATTCAGAGTACGTAATCTTCCAAATTAACATCAGATACAAAAAATTAAAAGATGTCATGCGGTGCTTTTTTTTTTTTTTGAGAGAGATTGCTGATTGCCGCTGCGGCATTTTCAGCTTCACCGGGCATACATGCGGTGCTGATATGAAACTAAAATCTTTTACCAAAATTGTCCTTCAATCAGCTCAGCGCACTTGGTGTGGCAAACACCAATTAAGATTCCAAGCAATGATCGAGGCAGAGAAGAGATACTTCCATGATTTTTATACTGATAGTCCTACTCCTACATATGCCCGTGACTAAATAAATGATCAGCTCAGCCCCCAGCACCAATTAATGGCTTTACCCTGATCAGTCTTTACAATTGTGCTGCATTAGCTTCGAAACTCTCCCACAGCGCCCGTCACATAACGTGTAACAGTTTCTCACGATGGTGCGGCGACTGTTGTGGCTCAATAGCATTTCGTCAAGCAAACTAATAGTTACATCCTGAACAAACATAAAATAATCTACATTGTAGGTGTTGGGTGGCATCAAAACAGTACTGGTGAAAGCAACAAAGCTTTTGCTGTTTTCTATGTCTTGTGTGTTTATTTAAAACACCCCGCGTCTTCGTACCCGCGATTCCACAGCAACCTGTTACCGAGATAAAAAGTGGTAATGGTCTGTCTATATGCGAAATTACATCAAAATCCGTTGAGCCGTTCTCAAGTGATGCGCTTACTAACGAACAGCATTTCATTTTATTTAAATATGGATAGATAAGAATTAAAAAAACGTCTTTTTTCATAGACATTTGTCCCAAATATTTGACGCTTTACAAGAAAAGGAGAAAAGAAATGCCTCCGGCACGGCCTCCGTAGTCGAGTGACTCGCACGTCAGTTTCTGGTGTTGGCATCTCCAAGGTTTCGTGTTTGATTCCTGGTCGGGTCAATGTAGAAAAACGAAGGTTTTCTATATTTTCTCATGTCTTGGTGGGTGTGGGTACCGTCGTTGTTTCTGATTTCCATTACACAAGTGCTTAAACTACTGTCTTTGGAGTCAGAGCCATAAATGTGATGTTGTCTAATATTTAATGATTTAAATGCCATTGCATTTCTTGCCGGTTCTTCTCAGTAGGTAAAAAGTGTCCATCCCTGTAGACTTATAGTGTAGTGACATTCTTTAAAGCTCAATCATTATTGTAGCCTAAACTGAATAAACCTGACTATCCCACGGGTTTGGTAAGCCAAGATAAAATAAATTTAAGTTTAATTTCAATTATGGAACAACAAACGCTATCTCCGCTAATAAAATTTAAAAAATGGTAAAACTTTGAGGATATTTCTACTATTTCTCGTAGGGAATGTATTTTAAATTCCCATAAACTCCATCTTAGTGATGGTATATAGGTATACACTCTTAAGCAATATTTAATGTTTCTACACCCAACAGTGCAGTGTGGTAATCGAGCAATAAGTCATTCTCCTTTTATTCATAACTAAAGGAGATACATCAACTTTATGTAGATATGGTGATCTCATCCTACATATCGTTATAAGCTTATAACTGTCTCATTACTGGGCACAGGCTTCCCACGTGGGTCGTAGCATAGGCGAAGATTTCAATATTTTTATGTAACAACAAATTAGCTTTCCATAATTGATGCAACTCCATTCCTACGATACCCTATTCTTGGTACAATTTGCACAGAGCGTGACATCAAAGCGATTGTTATTTGTACAGTCAGCTATAAGAAAATCGAGGCATACGCACTTCATGGTTCATGTTCACATTTCAGTAACATATTATGTTTTAAAGCGTAACTGTAAAATCTATTTTAATTTTAATAAAAACATCATAACTGTAACGTTCTAACATGCAAAGACATATTGTAATTTTAATTTTATAAATTGTTAGTTATGGTATATTTATGATACATCAATCAACTTGATGCTGACTAAGAAAAACTAACTGAATAATCTAACAGACGCTTGTTTATTTATTGGATAACCAAAAAAGCAGTTACATTTAAGCTTGCAAATCAACTGTACCGCTTTACCTACAAGTAGGTACCTGCATACAACATAATGATTATATATTATCTTAATACTTTTACCGTCTTACAAATAAACACGGAATAAAAGTTATTCTCAGCGTAACGTCAGAATAAACAAAATTTCTACAAATAAACTCAGAATAACTTACACCGTTCAGAACGTCGGCGTAACTCTCCATGTTAGCGTTATTAACCTAGTTGTAGTAGTTAATTAAATTGTTAAGTATACGTATCTCATCTATTTTTAAGATTCTTCAGATTTAATAAATCACATACAAAGTGTGAGAAATGTAATAGAAAATTAGATTAGAGAAAAACGGTTAAATTTGTTAAATTTTGATGAATTATGTATAGAATATAGATTTTCTAAGGATGACGTATTATTCATTCTCTCCATTCAGTCCACGATGGTGTTAGGTTTATTGACCAATTATTAAGAATTATTCAATTATTAAAAGAACCCATAAGAGATGTTTTCGGTATACGAAAAAAATATTAACCGATAACCCGGGTTCAGAACCCCCTCAGATGGAAACACCGCCTCACAAGTGGTTTAGACCACCGGTCTCAGACCCAAAGGTTCCAAATTCGATTCTCTGTGAGATACATGTTTATGAACTCTATTTGGTTGGTGATATGTATTGTTTGTCAGTAGTATTAGCTAGGCTACGAAGGCCAGGAAGGTGGTAGCACCTTCTTATCTAAATATACTGCCATAACATCAATGTTTGTAGAATTGTTGCGTTCTGAGTTATAATGCTGCCGGGTCTATCGACTCGATGTGCCTACCAAATCAAAACTTATTGGTCACCCATCGGATGACCGGTCTTTTCGAAAATTACTTAACTTCAGCGATCGCAGACTGCGCGTGTTTGCTACTGCGCCATCGAGCTCCTCACCAAGATGGCTTTTAGCTTTTTAATAGAGGCTTTGGCTGTGTTACATATCATGGCCATAGAATTGCACGAACAATAATTCAACAGTGTAAATATAATATAATAATACCTATTCTACCATCACAACATAACTCATTGCATGGGTATGTAATAAAAACATATTTTGCAATTACATAACTGATTTTTATTAAGTAAATGACTTGAATTATTATTCTTGATTAATTAATTGAAAAAAAATATTTGCAAATTTTAACAATTCAATATATTTCCAATTTTTCTTGTGTCAATTTTTCATGACTTGGTTAATATGTAGTTCAGCCAAAATGTATATTCAAATATCATTTTCCTTTTCATGTCTCTCATTTGCTCTACGCTAAAGCTATTCATTTTCACATATTAGGTATTATGTATGATACTTCCCCGAAGTTAAAACAATCTTTATTCTTCAAAGTCTGTAACAAACCAGAATATATAAAAAACATAAAATACCAAAAATTAATCATCTCGAGCTCCTTCGCGAAAGGCACATAAAACCGTTGGTCCCGGCTGCATTAACAGTCGTTAGCAATTACCAATCTGCACTGGGCCCGCGTGGTGGTTGAAAGTAATTGCATTCATAGGGAAGGTTAGTGCCTCAGCAGTGGGGACAAAATAAGACGGTGATGAAGAAATTATTAAAGTAAACATTACATTTTCACTTGTGTTTAAGTTTGGTTTGTCATTAAAATTCAACAACAATAATATGACATTCATAGCTTTGCTTCTTTTTCCCAACTAATAGAACGATTACACTTACTATTTTTATTTATAGAATACGTAATAACATAAACTGTAAAATAATTGTTAAAAATGACTCAAAATAATTTAATTAATTAATTATCTTAATTAATGGCTTCGCGTTTAGCATTTAGCCAATTTCAAGTATTTTTTATTATAAGTAGTAAGGAAACAATTGTGCGGTAGATAGAAAATAAAATGGAGTCTCACAACACGTGTTATTACGGGAAGAACTCGGGTGAAACTCCAAATAATTTAATAATTCCCGCAAACTGTAATGTCAAAGTGACGGAACATCCACAACCATAGACCAATTTTCGATTTTTTTATAACTTTGTCAATGAATTGCGACGTTGCCGCTCTGTTTCTATGACATAACGTACGAATAGTTATGTCGACCTGATTCTGAGTTTATTTGTAAGAAAATTATTATCGCCTTATTCTTACCTTACACTGATCGGTGTAATGAGTTTTTATTTGTAAGGCGGTAGAGATGAGATGTTTTAGGAATATTTAGGGTTAAGGTAACGTTTTGTCAAATTCTTGTAAAGCTGTTACGTCAATATACTAAAGTGGTCAGCGTTTTCTAATGCTGACTGTACTACGTGTCGTCTACGCCCTTTCGCAACGTGTCAGGTAGCAGGCGGCAATGGCGGCGTCAATTTCAAAAACTTTATGAAATTTTCGTGTAAAAACAAAACCACTTTCTCGGCTCGCGCGGCGCAACACGCATTGTTATATCACCAACTGTCACCAGGAATGTAAGGTTTGCGGTGCGCGTTCGCAGTCTCTCGGAAACGGTAGCAGTGTCAGTATTTCAAGGTTGATGCAGCATTAACGATATATATGCTATACAAATATTATTATTCATAGCCAGTAATTGGAAAAAGAAGAGCTTAAATGCCTGAAGTTGGTGAGAAGGTATATACACATGACGTAGAGTTTTTAAAAACTGATAAAAATATTAATCATAAATAGCTTTTTGATTTATTCGGTTATTGTGCTGTTGGTTTTTAACTCAACATAAAACATTAAGTTGTGTAGTGCACATATTATTATTTACTAAAAAGATAATATAAATAAAGATAAGATAAATAATTTTGAAACCCCGATAAAGTATTTATATTACAGTCAGTGTACACACGCCTGCACATCAACCTACCACTAACTGTCAAATTTCCTCAATAGACTTTGAACTTTATTACTAAGCTGTATGGTTGAAAATGTATTGAAGAAGTTTGACAGTTTTGGGTAGGTTATTGTGCAGGCATCTGTACGTTAAAGATTATTGATTCTAAGCTTTAGGTCTTAACTTACTTTGATCAATATAAGTTTGTAACATGGGTACCTATATGTTCCTATGTGACATATTTCTATAACAAACGCCGCCAAGCAGCTAGTGTTATGCATATGGTGACCGCTTACCATCAAACGGACGCAGGCTTGCTTGCCGGCTCAGCTAAATAAAAAAACACTATAAATACAATCTACAGCAATAATAGCTAAAGGTCTTTGGAAATATCTAGACCAGTCTCCTTCGAGGTCTCTTCTATTATGTTCCTAATTGAAATATAATTTGGAACGACTTTTGTTCTTGCTGTAGGTGTTCTATATACGCATAGGTATTGAATAGTACTTACTTTTTGTATCGTGTGCTCTAAACATGACTAAAGTGACAGCATCGAGGAGCAAAAGTTGTCCCATATTTTAGCAGAAAAATGTTAACGCCCGTTAAAGGATGACACTAAGTTAATAGTAAGTATAGCCTATATACTCGTACTATCCCCCTGCTGGGCTTAAGTATCCATCATTACCTTAAATCATCGGGTTAGTAGCATCATCACCCAGTCGCTACAATTGATGAGCATTATCTTAATCAACACGCTCGCCAAATGCGGGTACGTGATCACAAACCCATCGAAACCCGACCTGCGTATTGAACCCAGGAACTCCGGACATCGGGAAAAGCGCTTCGCCACTGTTGTAAACCAAACAAAACGAGAAAAAAAAAACAAAAAAATCAAACACATTGCTTAAACACTTTTTAAATGATAATGTTTCAAAGACTAGCTTAGCATTCTTCCGCAAGAGAAAACGTATTATGGTAATTGGTTTCTAAACCGCTACCCCATTCATCATTCACCGAAGAGTAAATATGAATGTTATGATTGATAGAATATTTTAAGCTGCAGTATATACACACGCCTGCACATCTGACAATAGACATTGAACTTTATTAATATGACTTATGGTTGAATATTTACTTAAGAAATTTGTCAGTTTTATATAGGTTGATGTGCAGGCGTCTGTACATGCAGTCTGGTAGGTTCGGCTTATCCGTATGGTCAAAGAAGAATTTCGGGCAAGGCCAGATGTGATCGATGCTTGTGACCGGTTGCGTAAGCGCCGCCGCGGCAACGTCACTGGGTCCTTCTGTTTACTTTTTATACATTAACATATAACGTTGACCTTCTATGCTGTAGCTTGAGCCACTTCTTAAGCCGTTTAGTGTTAATCCGTTGAGTAAACTACGCTTTTGTACCTAAGTCTTACAATTTTTGTTGCCATACCTTCCTTGTACGTAATCAGGTTTTACAGCAACTAAATGTATTGTAAAATTTATAATTTACGATAGATATTTTATGTGTAACAAACATGAATATCGTTAAGCGATTTTATCATTTACATATTAAGAGATGTATTTGATTATTTATAGGATGAAGGATATGAATTCAGTATTATAATATTATGTATGTCATAATTACTCATAATATATCAAATATTAGAGTTACTTAACGTTTGTTGATTACATTACATTTTGAATCTATTTAAGTTGCTTAAAGGCCACTTCTCTTAAAAACACACATATTATTATACTAGGAGTGTTCAAGAAAAAATGATAATGAGTATGAAGCAGTTATATTATTTTTTGTTTAAGGTTTATACACTTGGTATATCGTTTTTCTAATCCTAAGATTCCCTTCTTGAAAAAATCTTCGTCTTAAAAAAGCTTTAAAAAGTCATGTACGGCGGCAATCACTTCCTCATCATTGACCGAACCTTGCGTTTCAAATGGTCCCAGAGGTGCTCTATCAGGTTCAGGTCAAAACTTCTCGCTGGCCACTGCATAACAGAGATCTCAACCTCTAAAAAGTACAAAAACACAAATGTTGAAAAAATTTCCACGAGCAGGATCTGAACCTGCACCCTTCTTACAACACACACACAGCACATCTCTTAAAAGTAGTCGCGCACACAATTACTGCAGTGTGAGCGCGAGCGTTATCGTGTCTTAATGTGAACCTTTCGCCAACAAAACCGGCATATGGGACCATATGCTCTTCCAGGATCTCTGTGATGTACCGGTGAGCAGTCAGCGACCCTTGCCCGCGAGCACCTCGAGCCCGGGACACACAAACAAGGTCGGTTTTGCCGCTGGCCGACATGCCACACTAGAACATACAGAACCGCCCCCGTATTCTACCGTCTCCTGGATACAGGACCAAGCCTAAACCCAAGTGAAACGTTCACTCTGTCTTCTGTACACTTTTTTGCGTCTATCGTTGCAGAAAAGGTAGACTCTCGTCTCGTCTGAGAAGAGAACATCTCTCCATTGGTCAAGGGAACTATTGACGTGATCACGAGCAAACTGCTGGATAACCGGTTGGATAGCGATGTCCCCCATTGAACCTATATTGACTCCTGTAGCGAAAGGATCTGCGGGGCACGTGAGTTGTCCATAGTTGGTTGTTCTGCTTGGTGGTTTTCATTGAGTAGGCTTCCAACATCTCCAGTACTAGTCTGGATAACTAGTAGAGGCGCCCGCTAGATGCAAAGTCTCCGGTTGAATCAGCCGCGTAGGATTTTTGGAACTGATGAGATGCCTGGATGGGTACTGAGAAGTTAGTGGGCTTATAACTCGGCCACCAATGAGGACATTAGGTGGTCGGCTTTAGAATTGACGACCCGAGCAGTGGAACTGCGAGTTGTGCTTTTGGTGCAACGAGAAGTTAGCGAGCTTACAGCTCCGGTAACCTATCTGGATATTAGGTAGTGGACTATATGTGCCCACGGAGCAACTCGCTCGGGACACTAGTCTTAAAAGTACCGGATGAAGAATGCGCTTCGGCGCGTCCTGATCTGGCGTTATCACTTGACGTAGATGGTCCCATGTGCTTGCGTATGGATATTTGACACCTACTCTGTAACCGCTAGGTTATTAGGGGGTGTCAATATAAACTTTAAAGTCGTGTGTAGCGGGGCGAACCTATATTAACCCTTTTATACCCACAAAAAGTAGCGCAACTAGCGGCCCTTTTGAAAAGCAAATTTGCCATTTTTTTTTTGAAGTCGCATTTGTGGTGTTAAGTTTTTGTTTGTAATAAACTGATGTGTTTTTTTTTTGTTTTTTTATTAGGCTTTGAAATGACACCATTATGAGGTACATGCGTGGGTTAAGGGTTGATAAGGCTTGAAAGTTATTTTCGTAGAGGTGCGATTTCTTTGACGCCGAGATATAGAGAAAATAATTAACTTAAATTCCACTTGTATGTATTTATTTATTTATTGGCAGTCAACAAAAACATGTACCACCAAACGAGCAATAGGAGAAGTATTGTTATTATTAGTATTACGAGAAGTTACAGTTGGTGTTAGCGAATTTATTTTACTAATTGTTGTTACTTATACCCCATATTACAGCCGCGCGAATCACACAAAGCGTCGATCAAAATGGATCGAAGCATTACAGATTGATTTACAAACGTTAGCAGATGTAATCAGTGAATGGAGGCCACCAACAACAATGAAGTAGATTGTATCACATTTCGCAAAGTGCAGATGCAGTCTCGTTGCAGTGGAAGTCATAGTTAACGTGCTCCATTGGCTCGTGACAAGGCAAATAATGCAATGACCCCGATCGGAGATCCATTAGTTTAATGAGTAATTATAGGCGGCTGGTGGCAGCGACTGTACTCCTGCCGAGCTCGACGAAGGCCGTGTTTTGCAATTGAATTGGCGACGCGAAAAACATTATCTATTAAGTCCCTTTTTTAAGCGTGTTCAATGTTTTTTTTATACAACGTGTAACAGAAAAGTGTGGTTAAAATTAAAAGATCCGAAGTGTATCCGATCTAGATCTTCTATACAGATTTACTTAGACATAACTATTAACTTAAATTTGGTATGCAATTTTTTATTAAATATTTCTATTGTGACGTCCCATAAAAATACACAAGTCACAGCCCTAGTGGTTTAGTAACCTCTGTGTACTTATCTTATCATATCTTAGAGGGGCCTGCCGTCTACCGCCTCCGCATATGAACTTACTCCGTTCTAAGGCGTTTTCGCCAAGGAAGGATTTGGAGTGTTTCATACCCGGCTGCTCCTTCCATTCGATACCGTGCCTGTTTCCGATGTAATCTTTTAAGGCCTTGTTAATGGTACTTGGTGCAAGTGCCACGAACGGCTCAGGACCAATGAGCTGGGTCTCCGAGCCTTCCCTGGCAAGCGCATCCGCCATCTCGTTACCGTGGATTCCCATATGGCCTGGGACCCAGATCAATCGCACCTTGTTATGTCTACCTAGCTTGTTTAGAGCTTTTGTGGTTTCTAGAACAAGGCCAGAATATGTATCTGTGTACTTACATTTATGATCACTGCTGCTTGCTTATGCGCGCCTGACGCGTATGACTTCACTAATATAAATATTTAATTTACTATTGCATGACAAATTAAAGTTAATAATTATGTCTTAGTAACAACACATACAAGATCTAGATTGGATACAGTTTGGATCTTTTCATTTTTACCACACCTTTCTGTTGCACGTTGTATATTTTTTTTTTATTCGTATACCTAGAATAACAATAGTGCACCGTAAATAAAGATTATCCCAAACTATGGAATTGTTAACAAAACTTATAAACTGTTAAAGCTCTTTGATAACATCTGCAAATATAAGTCAGTATAACTCGCAAAAGCAGTGGCTATATAGTTATTAAAGCTCCTAGAAGTTCCTAGAAGTCCTAGATAAATAGATTGATAGTTTTTTATTACAGCAAAGTTACTATATATATTTTTAATAGTTGCCTTAACAAAGAGCCTTATCGCTAAAAGGGATATCTTCACTGCAATCAAGAATAAACACGGTAGAGTAACTTTAAGATATCAGTGATTTAAATAAAACAGCTATAAAATGACTATAATTTACGAATGTCATCTTTGTTATGACAACACAATTTATCCCTGACGAAGCGTGTGGCAACACTGCAGTTGGGTCAACCTCATGGCTCAACATAAGCAGACTGCAGAAGGTAAGCTTCATACAAACGGGCCCGAGCAACGCACACATAGATCACCCCGGTCCGATCCGAACCCTTCGGAGAATCTAGTAGGGCACGTTCCCTCTAGAAAACCTCCGAAGGTGATTCGTTTCACACGGCTTGAGGGACCCGTTACGTTCCTCGCCGCCCCCAAACAAGCCCGGTGAAGCCGAAAATGCCGTCTGAGGCAATCGGCAATGTCTCTAAAAAAACATAGATCATCACTCACGGGCACGGAATCTCGCAACAACAAAGCTCGGACCGTTCCGAGATCCGTGGCCGTGCAAGGGGTCTCTGTGTGTGCGAGTTGCTCGAGCGCGGTATGCATTAAGAAGCTTACCTTTTGGGGTCTCCTTATGTTGTGCTCATGGGTAGTTGCCAAACAAAAATGTCGTAGGCTCCACCGCGATATATTAAATCACTGACCGAATTCACACTAATGACGTTTCGCTACCAATTTTGGTACAAAATGCAGAGAAGAAGTTAGATACCGGTTTTAGAGGAGCGATGTGCGAATTTAGAATTTTGTACCTCTACAGTTTTGGTCATGATGTAAAGGAAGTACAGACAAGTGACGAAGTGTGTTTAAAATTAAATATAACTTTCTACATATCGAATACTCACAAAAAACAAAAATCATTGTAGGCATCTAATTTTGTTAGTTATAATTATTGAAAATTAAAAAAAATAAGGAAAGTATTCATAAAGGGCAGAAAAAAATGGTGCCCTCTTTGCCCTTAAAAGAGATTTATAAATTAATTGGAAATCAAAAGTTAACTTTACAAATAAGGGTGGCCAGGGGGTGTCATTTTTTAAACTCACCGATCTTAAAATAAAAAAATGTCAAAAATCACTATCTAAAATAAGTTCACTAATTATGCTAGATTATTTCGTGTCAAAATAGTCACCGATAACTCTGAAGACGGGAGAAAAGTAATTGAGATGTATGAGAATGATTATGACTAGTTTAAAATTCACACCCATGTAACCTCAGTTACTTGTTTAAATTAATTTGTAAGTTACACTGCAATAGATATACCTATTTCTAAAATAAATTGGTTTTAAGTCCACCTGTTTCAAAACTTACGTAACAAGCCTATGTATATATATCCAAATGGACATGCTGCCCCATAGAAATTAATTATTTATACACCAGCAACATTTGTGACACTATTAATATTGTTATAATATCCTTAGTCATTTCATGTAATAACTTAATTACAATAAATATGAATACATAATCATCATTATACAAAACAAAATGTAAATAACCTAAAAAGGGAGAAATTAAAAAGTTAAAAATGTTACCACATTTAACAAAACAAAAACCACCTTATTTAAACTGTTTAAAAACGAATTGTGCTGCACTTATATAACTCGCGCCTAACTAATATTAAAATACCCATAACCGTAGGGTATTATCATCATCATCATCAGTCTATACTAGTCCACTGCTGGACATAGACTGATTATATTCATCGACAAAATATTTAAGTATATGTCAAACATATATATAAGGATTTTTATCATTATTGATTTTTATCTTATCATTATTACCACAATCTCAGAGGCAATGGGACGAGCCACTGTGCAAGCAAGTTCTGGAGGGGCTTTTATCCACTTCGAGTAATACCTCAGAACTCGCTCGTCTTACTGCCGTCTCCCAGAGAGAGTCAGGCCACTGGCTCCAGGCATTGCCATCTGCCAATGTCGGTGCCTTGTTGGACGGGCCATCTCTCACTTTAGCGGTCTGTCTTCGTCTCGGCGCCAGGGTAGTCCACCCTCACCGCTGCATGTGTGGAGAAGCTGTTGACGAGCTTGGCCAACATGGCCTATCATGCGCTCGCAGTGCTGCGCGTATGCTGCGTCACTCCACTTTAAACAGCATCATCCGCAGTGCTTTTGCATCATACCGGCTGTCTTAGAGCCAGCTGGTATGTCTCGCAGTCATGGCAAGAGACCTGACTGGATGACCATTGGGCCCTAGAAGCTCGGCAGGCCGTTGGTGTGGGATGGAAACTGTGCTGACACCGAGGCTCCCTCACATGTACGCGCCACCTCACATCATGTGGGGGCTGCTGCAGTAAGTGCTGAAAATCGCAAACGGCACAAATACGCAAACCTGGGTCCAAATTATTTATTTGTTCCGTTTGCGGAGGAGACATTGGGTCCATGGGGGCCGAAGGCCAAACAGCTTGTTAAAGAGTTGAGTGCTCACCTTGTTGAAGCCTTCGGTGACAAGAAGGCTAGCTACCTCTGCCAACGTATTAGCTTGGCAATCCAAAGAGGTAATGTTGCCAGCATTCTTGGGACCGTTCCCATGAGCCCACAGCTGGAGGACATTTATTATTTATAGGTTTATTTTTGTGTACGAACCAATACTCATTCTATGTTACCTACTCATTATATAAATTATTTGGCACTGTTGGTCTTTACTCTTAAGATAAAAATAATATTAAAAGGAAATATTTTTTTCTATAATAAATTACTGTTTTTGACAACTTTGTCAATGTTCTTATCGCACTATGTGCATGATTAATGATCGATCATTCCTGTTACGTTGTCAATTTCACGTAAAGGTGTTTTTACCAAGGTAAACAAATTGTTTTTTATTTATTTAAGAATTGAAAATCAAACTTACGTTTTTTTGCTTTCTGCTATAAGTTGTCGCCTTCGTAGCCTAACGTTATGAGAATTAGATACACGTACGTTATATTCAAACAAAATTATGTTTATAAAATATAAAGACGTAATAGTTAAAGGATAGATTAGGTTACATACATTACAATAATTATTATTAACGGGATTATTACCGATCCGATACTTCGGTTCGGCATGCGACTGTGCTGAAATATCCGATACTCACACATAAAAAACATAGTAATAATCCCGTTAGTAACAAATAATACATTAGTTACGTTTATATTCTTGCGTTGTCGCATGTAGGTATAAAATAGGCTCTTTATAAATACTACTCAACAGAAGGTGTAGTATAAGGTTTTACTTCTTTTTTTTGAGAGACTTTGCTGATTGCCTTAGACGGCATTTTCAGCTTCACCGGCCTTATTTGGGGGCGGCGAGAAACTTAAAGGGTGCCTCAAGCTATGTGAAACGAAGCATCTTCGGAGGTTTTCTAGAGGGAACAGCATCACGCACTATTGTGTGCGTGATACGGTTACACGTGTCGTGTAGGTTCTTTTATTAACCTTATTTGCTTGTACACCAATGCTCTGTACATAATAAAATTATCTAATTGACCTTTCATTTCAGCCTTTTAAGGCAGCTCTAACCTCTTAATTCACAATGCACTCGTACATTACAGAACAACGAAAGAGCTTTTGTCCAATACAGACGCGATCACGTAAGTTCTCACAGTAATTATTGTGCTGATGCAACGATTTATAGTCCACGTTGTATTAAAAATACTACAAAATGGTACGATTTTTAACTTTGATTTGATAAATTTCATATTGTTTTCTAAAGTTTACGCGAACACTACACATTGAAATGAAACAACTTTTACGGATCTACTCGCGTTTATTTTACACATTAGTTTTAATTAATGTTTATCCTGACGTTTCGAACCCTTTGCAGGGTCTTTCTGTCTCTCTGTGACCACGGACCCTGCAAAGGGTTCGAAACGTCAGGATAAACATTAATTAAAACTAATGTGTAAAATAAACGCGAGTAGATCCGTAAAAGTTGGTTCATTTGATAAATTTCGTAAAATCACGGCATGCAGCCAAACAGATGAATGCCTGTGTCGAATGCAATAAAACGTGTTTCAATCCCCATAGCTCTGATGTTAACACATTCCTAACCTAAGCGTATTACCTTCCTAGTGCTAATGTGTTAATAGCGTACTAATAGTAATCTTTTAATTAAATATATAAATAGTTTATGAGACTTGCAACGCATTAATCGACTTCTCCGTGATGCAATCATTTAGGATGATTATTTTTTGAACGACAATGATTGAACTAAATAAGAATAGTATCACAGAATATATTAAACATTTTAGAGTACAGGGCAATGGCATAACGCTAATAGAATAGAAATTGAATAGAATAATTTATCGTTTGTGATTGACAAAAGCCAACGTTTCACATAGACTTCATTTTATTGTTCATAATTTTATTTTATTTCTGTTCATAGCGTTATACACTAGTCCAGACTATCAGGTAACAACAAAAGATGTTACCTGGTATATGTCACTACTAAAGTGGTTAACTGTCTTCAACCGCTGTCTTTACATGACCTTATTTGATAATACTGGATAAAATTTTAGACATAATATTTCTAGATGCTTAAAGCCAGTCAGTAGCACCAACGGCAAACTACGACTCAGACATCACTCTCAAAAATAAATGTCATTACGGTTACGTCACAATTAGTTTTCGTAAAGTTCAACATTTTCGAACGGTTACTCACAACTTTCACATGTTTCTTTTTTATTTAATTAGCCAGCATACTGCCAGGCTCTGTCTGTCTGATAGTGAGCAGTTACCGCCACCCTTAACGTCCTACCACAGGACCTCATAAAGACTACCTACCTATGTACCTGGGTAGGGCCTAGAGCGAGCTTTGCTTGCCATTCGACCACGTTAACTCCAACGGGATGACCTCGATGGCGCAGCGGTAGCGCCCGGTCTGCGGTTGCTAAGGTTAAGCAGCAAAGGCCAGTCGGATGAGAGACTAAAAATTTATCATCTCGAGGTCCTCAGAGGTGCTTCAGAGGGCACGTAAAGCCGTTGGTCCCGGCTGCATTAGCAGTCGTTAACGGCCACCAATTCGCACTGGGCCAGCATTGTTTATGGCCCGTTCTCCTATCCATCTATAGGGAAGGCTTGTGCCTCAGCAGTGGGGACATAAAATGAGCTAGTGAGAACTCCAACGGAAATTATATAGCATTAAAGCACTGAATTTGAAGCATTGGAAGACCTGATGACTCCCAGTATTGAAATTTTGCCATACAATTTTTCCTGAGAAAAACCTCTTTATATTGTACAGGAACTAGCAGTTTTGTTAACAACTGTATTTGTTCCGTTTGCGGTGGATACATTGGGTCTATGGGGGCTGGAGGCCAAGCAGCTTGTTAAAGAGTTGAGTGCTCGCCTTGTTGAAACCTCTGGTGGCAAGACGGCTGGCAGCTACCTTTGCGATTTGCCAATGTATTAGCTTGGCAATCCAAAGAGGTAATGTTGCCAGCATTCTTGGGACCGTTCCCATGAGCCCACCAGCTGGAGGACATTTTTTATTTATAGGTTTTATTTTGTTTTTAGTTAAGTTATCTTATTTTTTTTTGCTTTATTTTTTCCTTAATGTAGATCTTTCATTTAATAACGTCTTGCCTAACAAACACTAGCAGTCAGCACTATGCTGCTGTATTGTAGGTGCTGTTCGTGGACAAAAATGTAAAAATACATTTTAATCCAGTAATAGCACCTGGCAAAAATATCAATAGGTGCTAAATGTGGACCAGGCCAGGTGTTATTCGTGCAGGTGCTATTTAGGCGAATGCTCAAAGTGGATAACCTCGTTAGTTGTTAGTTATGTTATGTTTCATTACTGTACTAATTTTTGTTTTTATATTGTTACAGGTGGAGGATTATATTGTGGAACTGTCTTATAGTAACAGTGTGCAGAGACTAGTGTCAGTGTGTCGCGATGCGTTGGCATCTCGAGTGAATGCGCGAGCGACATTGAACGACGGCGTGGAAATGAAAAGAGAAAAGTACAAGAACTCCTCGGAACTTGGGTAAGTGCTACAGTCAGAAAAAACTATCGCAGCAAAGGCAGAGTTCATTAGCAGCCTTCCGTATGAAGATTATGCACACTAGAAAGACATGGCCGAACATTTTTTTTGTCCGTAGATATTTTTTTTGTATATGCATTACAGTTCACAAAGTTCCGAACGAAAATGACTAAACGAAATCCCCTTTCCGACCTCAGAAATAAAAATAAAGCATTTTCTTAGCTGAATACAAGTTATAACAAAATAAACTGTGTAGTTGTTCTATGATTATTGGAATATTATTAAGAATTTCGCTTATGTTTTTAAGTGAGAACCTTTTTTAATCTGATAAAATCGGATTGAGTTTTCATACATATGTCAAAATAAAATAAAATTTAAATCAAAAGCTCTAAGGAATATTAATATCTACTTCGAAGCAAATCACCGCAAAAATAACTTCTACCCCTTTTTAACCTCGTGAGGGGATGAGTCTAAATAAAATACGAAACACACCATCAATTCTGTTAGAAAAGGTTTATGCAAAATTTGAAGTAGATTGGTCCAAGGAATCACATTGTCCCATACAACTTTGCCCCCCTTTTTCACCCCCTTAGGGTTAGAATTTCGGAAAATCATTTTAAAAACTAACATGCATGTTTCACACATTAATAAATAGTAAGAAAATAAATTAAAATTACACGTTCTGTCCTACATTACGATCTCAACCTACACGTATCAAAATTTTGAGGCACAAAAATGATAAGAATACAGATGAATTAAAGACATCCGTTTGAATAGGAAATATCATTTTATTGGCACAAAAAGGAATACGCGATTAAGCATCGGAAAGTACAACTGAAATAATGAACAAACTATGATATTCTCAACCAGAATTTAGTAAAATTTATTAAAACATTTTAAATGTAGACATGACTTATATTATAATATACAGAACAGCCAAAAATAATATACAGAAGCCCACTTAATGTATTACCAAAAACGCTATTGTGGTATTGTTTGAGAATTGAAAAATAAAAAGTAGATCAACATTTTTGCATTCTAAAGGAAGGTACATCTTAATATAATGGCTATTGTAACACAGTCTCACTAAGCCTCACCATGAATTATCAACCGTGAACGTTATCTAACGTTTCCCTTGTAAAAGTATCATCGGAGGAAATCTCGAAGTGCATTGGTGTGCAATCAAATCGCTAATCTGCCTCGGAACAATTGGCCACACGAGCAGATGTTCTCAATGTACGGTGAACCGAATCTCACCAAGCTGTTTACATTTGTAGAGTACACATTGCGAAACATTGCTACACAAAATACAATACTATTCAGTTTATGTACGAACTTTGTGTTCAAGATAACGGCTGAAGCAGCTAACAGGGCAGATAAGATCTAAGTAATCAATACTTTTATTGTAGGTACCTATCAAAGCATATTGCTGTTGTTATAAATAGCAAAGTCTAAATGTAGGTATCACGACATTTTCGCTGTCTCCAAAGATCAAAAGATTTATACTTGGATCATTGAGGTGATCTTTTGATTTTATTTGCACTTAATATAAGTTCTATTAACTTTAAGTAACATTTTTTACTTGGCAAATTTAATAGTAAGAAATCTTGTATTGTACGTTGTTTGTAACACATGTTACAAGTACCGTACAAAACAATAATAATTTTAACGTCACACGTCGTGACATATGCAATAAAACATTCATAGAATCCACACAAAAACAATGAAAAGAAAATTGGGTCAAGGCAACAGATGAATGTCATTAATGCTAGCATGACCAATCAATTTTGTTATGTATTGTAAAAATAATAATAATAATAAAAATAACCCACTGTTTAATAATACAATCGTGACCTCTAACACTTTATGTAATTGATCGTCAGTAATAGATACGCCGAATGAATTTGCCAAGATGTTAATTACGACATTGAAAAATTGAGAGATGCTGGCACTGAAGTAGAACACAATCCACAAGTTACTGCATAAAAAGTGTTTCAGCCATTATTATCAGTTGACTTTTTATATGCCTCGTTAAATAACGCAGAACGGAATCACGAACCTAGTGGTGATTTTTTTAGTATGCACTATTACTTGTGGACTAGAAGAGAATGACGCTCGTTTTCACCGACGACCCTTTAGTTAAAGAGGCGTTATTCAAAGCCGTGTTAGGTGAGAGTTGTAGGCCTAATATGGCTAAGGGGTCACCTAAAACTTAAGAGTTCAGCCAAAGTTCTAAATCGGCTTTGTGATCTAGCGGTTACATAAAGTATGTCTGGCTAGCTACCACCATCTTAAAATCAATATTAGTAGCTTTGTGTTCCGACAGTTATATAAAATAAAAAACATTTATCCATTGCCACACAAAGTACAAAAATGGTTCAACTGCTTAAACTTACGCTGAGAGGAATCCAATTCTGTGCTACGTCGAATAAATGTTTTCAATTGGAATTTGAATTCATAATAACTTAACAAAACTAAAAAGTAATGGCTCCATACTCCTATGGGTACCTACATATATAGCTATTTCCTCAGTATTTGATGATTCCTGATAAAGTACACTTCCAACTTTCGGCGTTATCACTTAGCATCGAGTAAGATTAAGGCCTTACCCGTATGGAGTATATAAAAGAACTTTAAATTCTGGTTTCGGGCCAGTGTGCCAGTCGGCAGCCGATTTAGCGGTGATATAATGCACGTTGCGGGTGACGTAAGCGCTGGTAAGCCCACAGTGAAAGTGTCAACAGACAAGCGGGGAGCCCTGACACCGGAACGCGGCTCCAACGGCCTTTACACTCCCAGAAAAGCCTTTAATACCGGCTTCGGTATTGCCCCAAAAATATTTTGTATCGACGATTTTAACTGTTTCTTAAGTTATTTTTAAATTGTTGTTTTGCCATTTACAATGCTATTTTTGTATTGAAAATAAAAACAGCACGAGAAACAAGAACGCCTCAGGTTGGTAGTATAATTAATTAATTGAATACTTTTAAAACAAGCACTCGCAATATTTGACAGGGAAACTTCAATGTTTTGATAGCTCAGATGAAACAGCTGTTGCCCGGATCTCGATAGCTCTTGGTTTCGATTCTTTATTGAGGCAGTCACCTTGTATTGTAATTCTTTTTATTGTTTATTTAGATTTAAGACGAGACGTTTTCACTATCTGCCTTTATTAACAAAAATGAGACAGCTTCTATTTACCTAGTTAAACTTAGTTAGGTCAATGTTTTTGAATAACTGAGTTATTCAAAATCGTTATATTCAAAAACGTTTAACTTCAATCCACGAAGAACAGGGATAAAGGTCGCGTATTAAGGTCGCTTCCTACATTATCATTCAGCAGTCATTAACAAACATGTATTTTTTAGTTGGCACATTACATTGATAGAATAAAACAGACTTATTCAATATTGGTATTCAGAAAAAGTTTTAATACTCGTATCCATGAAAAGACTATTACTTTGAAACAGTAAAGTGAAAACTACTGATTTTATGGTTCTTTCTGACATGTTATGAAATAGCTAAAGAGCAAATTATTAACTGCAGTAATAAATGTTTAATAATCATTGGGTACTTGGGTAGTCTTACTAAATAAAGTTGTTGGTGACTCAAGAAAATTGAGGGCTCCAAATAACTGGTTTGCAGACATTTGATAAATAAACTCCTTATTCTATGAAATATTACAATGGAAGCAATAGACAAATATTTTTTTTTTATTTTAAAAAGAAAATCCGTAACTAAGTAACCTTTAGTTATTATTTTGACAATATAACGAGCTGTCCATGGCGATGACTATGTATGTACATTGATCAGTTTAATCTCTATTCTCCACCATACAACTATTAATTTACTCCTCGGGGAATCTAGTACTACATCACGCTTTCGTGATGTCATCCCCTCTAGAAACTCTCTGAAGATGTTTCACACGGCTCGAAGAACCCCTTAAGTTTCTCACCGCCTTCACGTTGTAAAGATCATAGGCAACCAACAGCAAACTATCTTCAACTAGTGGTCGCCCAGTGGTCGTAACTCGATCGTAATTTTATTAAGGCTGCACGGATTGTATCTTAGGCAATGAAAAATTTAAAAATAGAATGTGAGTTTGGATTGGTATTGACAGATTTCGGCCGCTTCTCTTCCATTTTTGAATTTGTTGAAAAATGTATGAAACAATGTTTACTTCATTTAATGTATTTTTATGCATAATTTTTAAAAAATATTAGCATTCTGCACTCCTTCTCTATATAAACTATAAGTGTACGAAATTTCATACTCCTCCGTTTGCGCAATTTTCGTAAATAGGGTACCTACAAAGTTTTTGCGTCACGTATTAATTTATAGATAAGAAAAAATCAGCTCCATATTTTATAATTAAAGGGAAAAAATCGATGACTGGTTCCTGTCGAAAACTAATGCCACTTTTTTTTTTTAGTCTGTAAGGTACAGACGCCTGCACATCAACGTATACAAAACAAGCATCAATATTCCATTTACGTAAACTTCAAAGTCTAATAAGGAAATTTGACAGTTTGTGGTAGTCTGACGTGCAGGCGTGTGTCATACGCTATGGCGTCGGTATTGCTGGTACAGTAACTAAAGTTATGCTGAAACGGGCATTAAATTTCATCATCATCAGCATCAGCTCATTTTTAGGTCCCCACTGCTGGGGCCATAAACCTCCACGCAGGTCCAGTGCGCCTTTGCGAAAGTTGCTCAACCTCAGCACTCGTAGACCGGGCGCGTTAACCACTGCGCCATCGAACTTCCTAGCATTAAATTTAATCCTGGTTAAAAAGTGTTGATGTATCTTTATCTTTTTTTTTCAACAAACGAGTTAACGTTTCGTCTCAGAATTAACTTTGATTCACGTGATTTTAAAATCCCAGATATATATCATAGATATATATATATAGTGTTCAACGACTTTTGCTGCTGATAGCTGCTATAGGCGTTTCCAAAACTGGGCTATCAGCATACCACTTCTTGGTACATTAAACGCAAGAGACCGCAGACCACAGACCGCAACGCGAGCACCCTATTTGCTACAAGACACCAAAACATCCATTAGCATTACCATTATCTCTAACGGAAATGACAACTGAATGTTAGTGAAACCTCATACGATACGCGTCGGTATTGCCATTTCAAGTGGCCTCGATGGCTGTTGCGCAATTAGGATCCTTCTGATGGGTGTTTGCTTGAAGAAAGCTGGCTTTCTACGTGTTATTACTCAATTGGTGACCTACCTCTGGGTGCTACAAGGTCATTTCTGTTTGTTGATGCGTTTTTGTTTTACTTTTATTCTGAGTGCCTGTGAGTCAGGTGTGTGCAGTTTCAATGTTGCTTAAATTTTAGCTAAGCTAGATAAAAAATATGACTTTTACTTTTTATCGATTATTGTTGTACCCATCAGGGTCAATAGTTCTGCTCTAATTTAGTTATTAGGTCCAATTGTCTAACTGTTGTACGCAATTAAGACAATCAAAAAATTGGAATGATTCTTAAAGATTATTATTAATGCACTATTTACACCTTAATAACAATACTGTTAACCCACCTAGACTGATTATATGCTTGTGATAGACACGGGATCAACGGATATATTGAACCACGATATTTCCCATACATCTCGAGCATCTATCCGTTCGGCTATCGGTGCTTCGGGTTATTGTACATTTGCCACAAAGTAAGTTAGTCACATTTTTGTACACTTTATACGTTGAAAGTAAATTTGTCACATGCATTAAAACTTACACATAAGTTCGTCACAGGTCTAAATTAAAATATGATAAATTTACTTACTTTTTCTGTGACGAATTTACTTTGTGGCAAATAGAAAGAAAGCAATACATTTATTGGCACACTGTACAACAAAAAATAATTACATAAACGCCTGCACATCGACCTATCCAAAACTGTCAAATTTCTTCAATACATTTTCAACCATGTATCTTAGTGATAAAGTTGAAAGTCTAATGAGGAAATTTGACAGTTTGTGGTAGGTTGATGTGCGGGCGTGTGTACATTCACAATAAAAAACTTCATGTAAAATATTAGGTACCTACTCAAATACCAAATGTTTCAATACCTATAAGTATTCACTAAACCTGCGATATGCTGTCTCAAACTTACAAACAAGAGCAACGTTTTTTAATCTTTGCAATAATTATTGACGATTAATACACAGCAAGCGAGCCGCCAGACGCAGAGGCTGCGTCTGACCGTTATGAGCGCGCACCGGAACCGACCGGCTCAATGCCATTGGCCACAACCCGCTGGTTACGTCAGTTAGTGATAAGCACGACAATATTATCTTAATAAGCCTGACTGAAAGCACTTAAGCCAGAGCCTAGTGTGAGTTAATGATATTAGCAAGTTAACGAAAACGAGAGGTGTAGTAGATATGCATGGTTACGTCAGTCTGTGATAAGAACGACATTAGCGTTAGCCCCTCTTCAGTAAGCCTGACTGAAAACACTTTAGGCAGAGTGCCTAGTGTGAGTTTTATATGCCATTAGCAAGTTAAGACGACACCTCGATTTGTGAATGTTCAATAAGGCTGAACCTTACGGGCGCTGTCATAAGGTCGAAACACGTAGCGCCTGCGACAATTGAGACCGCAAATTAACAGAAATCTAAAGAATATTTTTAAAAAGTTCAGTTCAGTTATCAAAATATGCAGCAATCAAATTAGGAATAACGATGTTATCAATATATTTGAGTGTTTTCAAAACATATAGATTAAGTAATTTCATTGTAATTATATAGCATTAATGATTTTTTTAGAGGTGTAAAGTTGATGTATTTTTTCCATGTGTTGCCTTAACGAAAACAAGAGGTATAGTAGATAGTAGATACAATGGTTCTGTCAGTCAGTGATAAGCACTACAATATTATCTTAAGCCCCTCTTAAATAAGCCTAAACGCGGTTTTAACAGGGCGCCTAATGAAAGTTTGACATGTCATTGAAAAACGCTGGTTATGTCAGTCTGTGATAACCATGACAATAATATTTTGAACCCTCTCTTAAATAAGTCTGAACGAACGCTGTTTAAACAAGGTGCCTAATGCAAGTTTAATATGCCATTCAATCATGTTATCAAGATCGAGAATTGTGTGGCAAATTCGGCGGGCTTTATACGCCATTTTAGAATTCTAATATTACTAATAGGACCGGGCCTACCTTGTAAACCTCCTGGAGGCTGCAATTCGCGGTCAGTTGTGGAATCCAAAGGTTTCACCCAAAACAACTGTCGCTATAAAGCCTTATAGCCACTTTCTCTACAGAGATAAAGTACAAATGTTGGATATTAAACAAAGTAAGTTAGTAAAAAAAATGGCAGTTAAGTCACTTTCTCTACAAAGATAAAGTACAAATGTTGGAAATAAAAAATAATACGGTTAGGTGCTAGGTACAGGTACAGGTAAAAAATAAAATCGTTGGGCGCACGTAACCTGCGTAAATATGTAAATAGCATTTTTTATTATGATATATGCTTTTTGAAATTATGGTAAATAAGTGTTATTCCTTAAGAGTTTAGGGATTTGGCCGTTTATTCTTATTAAATATACGCTTTTTAAATATTATGACTTTTGAATATTATGGCCAACAAAAATTATGCCTTTCATTATTTATGCTTATCAAAATTATGCCTTTCTATGATTATGCCTTACAGGTTTCAACCATATAATATTATACGTCATAAAGTTATGCTATAATGGCTTATGGCAAGTGACTATTATGGCCATTATGGCCAGTAGTATTATGAATGGTCAGTTTATGGCGAAAAACGTTATGTGTTTCAATAGGTAACCGCTAAGAAGAGGCCAAAACAAACATAAAGCAAACTGCACATTTTTGTACTTCTACAGAAAGCTGTGCAGTTTCTTGCGCCCGTTCTCCACTACAGCTAAAAAACGTCAAAATGGGTGGTAGGCAAAATATGTTATGACGATTCAGAGGTAATATAGTACCTAAGTTAACTCTAATAAAGATTTATTTAAATTCATTTTTAATAGCTACTTCAAGAACCTAATGTCCGGAACTAAATGTGCGTACAATGATGAGGTCCGGGTGCGTGCGTGTGCGCGTACACTTAACTTTGTGCGACGTGCGTGCTCAATTTAGGGTCGCCTTCAATTAACTTTAATTTTCATTGTAGATGTACTATAATTTTCCTCGATTTTGCATAAATTGTATAATTTTAAAGTCGTTAAGCGGCTCAGCGGTTTTATTCACGTTGCCCTTAATACTGATTGCAGGTATGACAGATGCAGAAGTAAACTAAATCTGCTCTATTCAATTTAGATAGGTACATAAAGTGCGCATCGATAAAGTAACTAACACTTCTATTAAAAACAAAAAATAACACATATACTGTAACTTATAGTTATAAATATAAATTGATAAACATTATAATTAGGAGGATTTTATGCGATTCTACTTCTGGTTCGGAAAGTTGTTTATACTTAGACAACAAGAAACTAAGTAGACAGGTTGAAGTCATTTGTGGCTTCATTAATATTTTTTATTTAAGCTACTGGACACAAGGGCATAACTAAGTAAGGCCTCAAGGTCGGCGACGTGTGAGTTATACCATCATCAGTGTTAAATGCGTCAATGGGCTGCGGGGAACGTTTTCCAACGGTGTACGCTGGCTTGCCGACTAAGACGCGCTTTTTTTAATTTATTTTATACCAGAAATGAGTTATGGGCTGAAATAAAGAGAATGATGATGATGTAATATATATTTTATTATAAGTAATTTACGAAATTCAACCTAAAAAATAACAATAATATTGTTGTTTTTAGGTGTACCAAGGTTAATTTAGTAGGTAACTCTTTTCTTCTAGAGTACTTGGATGCGACATGTTTTGTCGTCAGTGGTTGAGGGTTCCGGGTGAAGTGCATTGCCACCTCTCGGCCTTATCATCATATAACATTAGGTGAGACGAAGGTCAAGTAAAAATAATGTTTCCGCCAGAGAGTGTTTTACCAGAGCCACTTTTAATATTTCGTATAGTAATAACTTTAAAGCCTTGAAACATAAACACGTAAAACTTACATGTCGCCGTTGCTCGTTGAAAACAATAACATATTTCATTGGGTTAAGAACGCCACCTTGAACAACTAACCTTGAGTCGCGCACGAGCTGAAAAGGAGGCGGACTTAGAAGATTCACCCTTCCTTTCCACCAACTAAATCGAGCACAATATCTACTGGGGTGGGAACCTGAGTCTGAGACCGGCGGTCATAGCACCATACCTCACACAAATGCAGTCTCGTATACCTAATTCAAATTCGAAATTGTATTTATTATCATCAAGTTATCAAGTTGATCCGTTAGTCCGTTTTGACGTGATGAAAACAATTTTTTTTGGATAGATATCACTGTTGTAATCGGATTTTAGGGGCGGGCGGTGAGAAACTTAAATCCTCATGCCCTAATGATCGAACATTTTCAGAGAGTTTCTAGAGGGGATGGCATCACACAAGCGTTTTCCCGTCTCTTACTAGATTTTGCGAGACGTTCAAAGATCGTAATCGAGGGAGGAATACAAAAAAAATGAGACAACATCACATACATTGTTCTGATCCCAAGGTAAGTAGCAAGGTAAGAAATCAGAAACAACGACGGTACCACAACCTGATACTAAAACGGAGAAAATAGACAATGGAAAAGATGAATCCTATAATAATGAAAAATGCACTTATAAAGCGGAATGTGGGTTTTTATATCAACATTTACAACATAAATTCTACCACCTCAAAAGACAATCAAAAAGCAATAAAATATAAAAAACATCAAAGTCAATTGTGACAAATTAGAAAGAATAATATTTAAAACTATACAAAATATCATAAAAAGGGCGGCTCAAAATGAGTCTGTAACAGATACAATATCGAAAAGTTCGTTTTAGACATTGACCCGACCGGGAATCGAACCCGCTAACTAAACCGCTAACTTACTCTGAGGTCCCCTCAGAGTTAGCGCCGCCCAAAGTCCGGCGTGCAAGCCACTCGGCTACGGACTGGTGTTCTGTGGCTACGGAGGTCCTCAAAATCGGAATCGAATCAGAATAGAAACACAAACGAACACACTTGCAAAACCTTTACTTGGGATCAGAATTCAACTGAAACAATACATCACCTAGGTACTGTTTCTACACAAAACGTCGCGATCTAACCCTATTCCTTTTAAAATAACATTTAACAATACATTCTTCAAACTTGAATGCCGGCGGTCGTTGAAAACAATAACACATTTCATTAGGTAAAGCACGCCACCTTGAGCGGCTCACCTCGACTGCGCACGAGCTGAACCTCGCAGGAAGTAATCAAGAGCCATCATGGAGTATCGCACTTAGCACGCACTTACATATATTATGTATGAAACGCCTCAATCGCCGGACGGCATTAGAAAAGTTGTATGCAACAAATAACAAACGCAATCGACAAACGGCATCCTTTCTAGAAAAGATGAGAGCAAATCGAAACTATTTGCATTCGTTATGTAAACTTTGTTAAATTATGTTAATGGTCTGTATGAATAGAGTTATGAGGACTAAACTTAAAAATGTAAAAAGTGTAGTTTTAAGAAGTTATACTGTAAATTAATTGGTCATTAACTCACTTTAAAATAAACTCTACAAAATTATTTGATGTTTGCTCATAAAAGGATGATTTATTGTAAGTGGTAAGAATAGAAGAATTGATAAAAATTTACTAGTTTCTGATTTATTCCTTGGTATCCGCCCAACTACCTATCTGGATGTCAAATTTGAACTTTCTATATCATCTGGAACTGGGTATGAGTTTTGATCTATCTATAGATCAGTCAGTCAGTGATAAAAATGACGATTTTTGGACGATAATATTTAAGTAACTGTTTGAGGTGTGTTTATGAAATTTGGAGCACTTAGGTATCTCGCAAGTCTCAATATATGAGCCAAATTTGACATGTTTATGTGAAATAGTTTTTTGAGTTATGGGGGGTCAAAAGTGGCTCCAAATGGTTCGTGTAATAATATACACACGGTGCGGTTCGCCAGTTCTATTAGCTTGAACTTGGCTTGACATTCCTACTTAGACATACACGAATTTCCCAGCGCGGCTTCACTCGCGTGAAATTTGTCACATAACTACGGACGTCATTCAATAAAAGTTAGCTTTGATACTCCATTGTTTTGTCCCAAAATGTGGAACTGCTTGGCTTTCATCTCGCTTAATTTTAAATGACTATTATAATAACATTAGTTAGGATTAATTCCACCGAAACAATGTCACCCACCGTTCCCATACAACGCCGACCGTCTAACCCTATTTCGTCTTCAAATATGACGTTTGACAAAACTTCTTGGCACTAACGTTTATTTCAGCTACTCAACTCAATGTAAGTAAGTAGGCTAGCAATGTTCCCAGGCGCACTACAATGCCACGTCATAAATTATACGGCTATAGAGAGCCGCGTGCGCGCAGTTTATGCAACAGGGTTAATTCGCGAAGAAAGTGCGGCGAGGCTTGCCGGTTACCTGCTTGTGGTTACCGGCATAGGGGCAATTATAGCCCACGGCACGGGCTACTTACTACGTAAGGAAAAAGTGGGTGACGTCACCGATACAATTTACAAGCCATAAAGAAAGATTAGTCGTGTGTTCAGTCGTGTCGTATCCACATTATGTTCATTTCGATCAAGAAAGTGTAAGCACATCGATGTTGTCTGTAACCAAATAAAACTCTTTACTTGGAAAATTGTTGAAAAGATTTTCACATCAGGTGCATTTACAATTATAATATCACGGCTCTGTCCAGCCTGTACAAATTTATCAATATCTACTCTTACTTTGTAAGCCAAAGGAGCCTTATTCAATGTCAACAACTACGTCATCAACATCCATCATAATTATGTTTATTAGGTTACTATGTAACTCTGTTAAAAATACTTAAAAATTATAATCCTAAGAATGAACTATAAAATTAATAATTTATTAATATAACAATCAAGTTTACCTACATATTTTTGAAGTTATAGAAGAGTTACGTGCACTGATGGTTAGAGCTAAACCACAGAAAACATTTATGAGAGTATAATTTAATTCAAATGATATAATAATTTATGCACGACTGTATCAAACTTGCAATATCCGTATTTTGTTTTAACACTGTATCGTCTTTATGTATATTATTATATTATTATGATATCAAAAATAAATATATTCTATTCCATTTTTATTGCAAGTATATGACCGCGATCTCACCTGATGGTATGTGATGATGCGGCCTAGGATGTAGCATACTTGCCTATACAATGCCTGTTTACCCTTGCTTTGAAAATGTCCAGGTTGTAAGTATCAGGAAATAGATCCGCCGGTAATACCACTCCTTAGCTGTCTGCATCAAAAATGATGATGCAAAGCAAACATCTCAGTAAATCCAAACTATTTTTATGATAGAAGTGTGTGTTCTCTTTAGTACGAGTAATTTGATTAGAGTTTACTTTTACTCGAGTAACATCGGAAAAAACATATGCCATCAAAAAAAAATAACTTGTAAAAAAACCAAGTCTCGCAATGCTCAGTTCTTCTACCGTAAAAAGTAGTGAGATCCATGTATTAATTACCAAATTAATCTTTACAATTTTTACATGTTATTATGGTTTTGATGGTATCTCATTTCTTTTTGTAGATAGCCCTACTTTTTTTCCTTTCCAGTACATTCTACTTCTAAAATACCAACAACGGATTTTCTTTTATATCTACCTATCTACACATATATTATTCTATTATATTATACATATACAGGTACACTGACTAATTTACTGCAAATGTAACTTTGTAATCCTATATCGCAAAATATTTTAGTTTTTCCTCGATTCATACAATAAACACTAATAATTGTATTCTAAATTTGAAGCTTCTATTCTAAGTCTGCTAGAAGTGCCTTAGAGTTTTGATGATCGGTCAGTCAGTCAGTGAATGAGTGAAGAAACTTTGACTAGTTATAATTCTTAAACTACTGGTTCAAATTAAATGAAATTTGAAATATACCGTGTTTATACAATACCTGCTTGGCTACTGAAAATTCAGGCTTCTAGTTTTATCCACAACGAAGTTATAAAGGGTCGAAAATGGCCTGAACTGTTTCAAGAAAAGGATGGTACGGCCGTGACGTTTTTTGCTCGACTTGGCGGGGTACAGCCGTGCCCCAAATTCAACAAAAAAAAGATAAAAGCTCGAGTTCGTTCGAGACTAGCTTTAATCTTAGCTCAGACGATGCGACGTGCCCTATATAAAAATAATAATTATTTTAATATTAAATCCACTACAAAATTGCTCATCTTATTTGATACTGAAATTCCAAATAAATTTTATGCAAGACAAGAGCAAAAACTCCATCGTACCTTATACGAATAGCTTTTAACTTATATAAGTAGGTACTTTTAGCAATCGATCAATCAATATATTATTTCACAGCACGTTATATTTGATGACCAACGAAGTTTTTGTACATGCCTTTTTTGTCTTGTCTACCTGTCAAAGGTGATCTACGGAAGTGTTATTACTATCCTTTTACCTTTTAACCTTAACCCTGCTTGAGAATCAAGTTTCTGTTAATATTTCAATTAAGTAGTAGTAATATGCATCGGGTGCCCGAAAATATATTAGCTAATCGTTAAAAACCACCAATCCGCACTATGGCCGAGTGGTGGCTTATGGCCCGTTCTCACTGTGGGTGTGGTGTTTCTTTCTATCCATAGAGAAACTAGTGCTAAACTAAACTACTGCTCGTGCTCCAGCAGTAGGGCATATAATATGAACTGGTGATGCAATATGAAAAAGTAAAGTAAAAATATTATATAAATTAAAAAAAAGTACCAAATATCTACAACTACTGTAGTATCTGGGAAGCGTGTGTACATTGTATATTTACACTGGCCCGCTCGCGACTTCGTCCGCTTGAAAACACCCGTACCCCATGATGGACCCATGAAGACAGAAACGCAGTCCAATCATAAACAATTTTCAGATTTGCCAGTTTAAAATAAATTGATATTAACAACTTCGTTAAACAATGCTACTGCCACCAACAAAAGATGGGCGACAGATTCGACAGTCATTTGTTAGATGACACTGCTAATTTGCACAGCTCTCGATAGCTCAAGCCGCACCAAACAATCGGCTACCTTTCAACTCTGGCCGGGTGCTCCGTGGGAGAAACTCTCTTGCGCAATGCATTCCGCGCACTCCGCACATGCGATTGTCACCTGCACTTTCTTTCACAAACAAACGATTGCAAGCGTGTAGAAACAACTGAGAGCTGCTGGTGATGGTGACGTCACGTTTCCAGTTTTTTGCACGGCCGCGTGCAAATTGATTGCTGTTGTTTTGCTTATAATTATTTATTTTACCTAAAGTTATGAGTTACTACTGGAATCTTTTTAAATAGAAGAAGGAACGTAATTTTTTGGTTACCTTTAAGTATAAACACCCGCAACTTGGTCCACATGAACACCTGTTTATCCCGTAATCCCGGTGGGTTACATAAAAATCGTTTTATGTAAACTTCATGCCATTTTGCAGTTGCAGTGTAGACTCCTGAGAATTCGTGTTTTGTAAACTAATAATATAAATTCACTTTTTTGTTTAAGTATATAGATTTTAAGTTAACCAATGTGCAAAAGCTCACAAACTGTGATGTAAACGTCGTTTTTTTTTGTAATTTTACCAAAAAAAGACTAGAATGTCAACACATTTCGTTATTGGCGAAACGAATGTTTTTATGGCGATGGCGAATCTTCAAAGGTCAACGTGAAAATCAAAGGTTTGTGCTATAACTAATCTCGTATTGCACAACTATGCGCTTTGGTTTAAGGTATGTACCGTTGCCGTTGGTTCAATGTTAAAACAGCCTCGAACATCATCTCACGTTACTCCGATGCGAAACTTATGAATATTTAATGTTTCGAATGACCGCATTAGACATTTCTGATATATTATATAACGAACTGAAAGAACTTTAATCACATTGTATCTGGTTTAAACGTTCAATTACTTCTCATTAAAATTGTATAACGGTATTGAAATGTTGAATAACTTATATAGCGAGCAATATTGATTGAATTGCAAGTAACATAATTTATATACATTCAAATTTTTAGTAAGTTTCGGTAATCAATCTAATTGTAGGTTTTATTACCCTAATTAGTTGGCTTGAGACAGTTCTAAAGTTTTCATATAGCTTTGCGTTTATAAATTTTATTCACCGATAATTGAACAGGATAAAAGACAACTCATGCCAGCCATTAATATTTACGATTCAAGAATAACAACCCGTTCCAGCTATTATTCTATTTTACGATCCAAGAATGTACCAAAAAACAAACAACTCTTTTAATCTCATCTCTATACCAAATTAACACGCATCGTTTAGTTATTTTTTTTTGAGAGAGATTACTGATTGCGTCTGATGCATTTTCAGCTTCACCGGGATTGTTTGGGGGCGGCGAGGAACGTAAAGGGTCCCTCAAGGTGTGTGAAACGAATCACCTTCGGAGGTTTTCTAGAGGGAACGGCATCGCGCAATAGTGCGCGTCCCCGTGCCCTACTAGATTCTCCGAAGGGTTCGGATCGGATCGGGGAACGTTTAGTTAGAAGCATCAAACACGTATGAAATTTTGAATTGGACCTTTTCTCTTGTAGTACGTTCTAAAGCATGATGAATCAATAAAAATGTATGGTAACTGCTGCTTGGGCACACACACCTGAGTGGCAAGTCGTGTCAGGTGTGACGTCACCACGCGTGACTGCTACGCTAGTGTTGCCAGGAGCGAATCGATACTGTCGACAATATAATACCAGTTTAGTTTCAACGCTAGAACCGGTTGCAGTAAACCTTGCTAAAGCACCTAGCCGGCACAGACCTTATCTTGTTTTATTTAACGTGTCAATGACATAGTGTTGAGCATGTATTTAAATCAGTGCAGAAATTCAATTTATGATTTTTAAAGTTTTCGTCATCATAACAAGATAGTATTAATTTGATAATGATAAGGAGATTTTGAGGTGTTAAGACTTTAAGCTTACATATTGGGCGTAATCGTTATGTAAAATAAGAAAGAAAAGAAAAACAAATACTTACGACTCATAAATGTGTTAAAAATGCTTCGGAATTTTATTGCTGACTAGTATTTTTTTAACTCTTTTAATTACAATTTAATACTCATTTTATCGGTTTACTAAATAATATCACCCTACATACCTTTAACACAATGACATATAAAAACAATAATCGTTGCCATTTTTGAAATCTAAAAAGTATTTTTCAACTCGATAACATCGTTACCAATCTCTCATCACCACACTAAGGTTTATTCAATTACGTGAGTACACACACAATGGATATTGGTTTATGGAACTCAATAGTCTACAGGCAGGCGCGCCACTGACTGCATATTTTAGTGATAACGATTGTCATATTTAAAAGGTTTTTTTTAGATCTTCACAACGGGAAGCGCTCGGCCTTCGAGTTACTTAAGCTATGACGGAAGCGCACTTGACACGGAATCCGTAACCACTTTAGAACTGCACATCACAAGGCACTCAGCCTGCGCGAGTTTTATTTGCCAATCGATGAAGTAAATAAAACTGAAAAATTGTATGGGAAAATGTTATGGGTGTTATAAAGTATTCGTATTTTTGTTAGCAAAAGAATGCTAGTTGGGCAGCAAAAAAGCTAGTTGGGCAGCAACTTATGGTCAGCAAATATTTCTAAATCAGTCTGCCACTTATATCATTCTGAACAGCAGTCTTATGCCGCTCCCCCCTTTCCGTGATTGACCATTTACATATCCTAACCAACAGTAAGGATTTCTTATGCTGACCGATTGTATAATTCTGCTGACCAAATAATAGTTTTGCTGACCAAAAATTTAATTTGTGATACAAATAAATTATTTCCATATTTTATTTCTCCTCTTTTCACAGGCTTCAATGCCATAGAAGTTTACGTTGTCGTTTACGTGATCATTAGGCAAATAAAACTCGCACTAGGCATCCTTAACTTATAACTATCGGGAACAAGAATATGTTACCAAAGTTGCTGTTATGATAGGTGACTGCAATAAGATGGCTAGTAAGGTGGACTTAAAACAATTTAGAATTAATTTCCTAAGCGCACATATAGGAGTGAGAAACTTAAATACAAGTACGTTAAAACATATTTAATGAATAAGACTTTAAAAGTGCATTAAGTCCAGGAAGTAACAATTCTACATAGTCCAAGGTGATTTGTAACGTCTTTTGTAAATTAACATATTATTAAAACTGAAGAGGACGCATTAGCTTGTGCTATTAAATGCGATTAGTATTGATAAGATTAGTTTTTTTTTTATTTAATGTGATTAGATAATTATGTTCAATTCTTAGCAAGAACCTTGCAAAGCATAGTTTCAATCACTGTATTATACCACTCCTATGCTTGTCTGGGACGTGAAAATAATGTTTCAGTTGCTTAACTTCCCGTGCATATGTCGTAAGAGCCAAATAAGGGACAAGTGTTCCAAGATAGTAGCACATCAGTTTTTCTTTAGATAGTTTGCTGATTGCCTCTGGGCATTTTCAGCTTCACTAGGCTTTTTTGGGGGCGGCGAGAAACTTAAAGGGTCCTTAACCTCAAGCCGTGTGAAACGAATCACTGTCAGAGGTTTTCTAGAGGGAACGGCATCACACCTAGTGCGTGTCCCTGTGCCCTACTAGATTCTCCGAGTGGTTCGGATCGGATCGGGAAGCGGAACAACCCAAAAGGCTCGGACCTCGGCTCGGGTTGACCGGGTCGTGAGGGTGGGGAGAAGCGCCCAGGTACATGTCTTTACCTGGATAGAGAGCTTGTGAACCTGCTCGTCGTACCCTTGTTCTACGAGTACGGTGTGTTGGGCCTAAACTAGTGTGCATGTTTAGTGTATTCTGTAAATGTGTATTGGCATTTAGAGGATCGGGCAGGGGGTTCGCACATCAGGCGATCGGCCAGCAACCTATCACTGATGTTATATATTCCACGTCGGAACCTTACTTGCTTATCCTAGATGTGGCGTCGGGTCACAATTGGCGAGTAAACTCAAAATTGGTGATTTACTGCTCCGTCTATCCCTCTTTGTTACAAGGACGTTAGATTATGTATGTTCAAGTATGTATTATATCACGACTTCGTCTCAGTGGAGACAAAGTCGCTGTCGCAAATAAACACAACCATTCAACCATGTAACTTTTTTGCTGCCTACTGGGGCCATAGCCTTGCACTGCATGGAACAATGATGTTGTCAGTCCATTTTGTTGTCATTCAGCAACTTGCACGCGAGTGAGCTGACTGACTAACTGGCTGGGTATAGTGAGCTGAGGCCTCTATTCCAATCCGAGCGCCTGGGCAGAATCTAGTAGTAGGTATCGGGACAAAGGACGCTAACAGCACTATCCACAAAAATAATTGCGCTCTTAACACTATAAGGCTAAAGCTGGATTTCTTGGCGGGAAAGTGAAGTCATGTCTGCGGTTTTGTTTTATTTTCTAATATTTGTGTTAGGGTCAACATTAATGTGGAATAATGGTGGATCCGTTAAGTGTTCGTGAGCGTTCGTTCGTGTAAGTGATGGCAAAAGAAACAAAACAGTGCAACGTCACTTTTCAAATTCTCTCAAGAAGTCCATATGGTTGGGAGGTATATCATATCCCACTTTTTATTTCTATTATCATTCATCATTATCATGTCGATCGATGGCGCAGTGGTTAACGCGCCCGGTCTCCGAGTGCTGTGGTTGAGCAACTTTCGCAAAGGCCGGTCATCGGATGGGTGACCAAAAATGTATAATCTCGAGCTTCTCCGTGCTTCGGAAGGCACGTTAAGTCCCGGCTGCATTAGCAGTCGTTAACAACCACCAATCCGCACTGGGCGCGCGTGGTGGTTTATGGCCCGTTCTCCCTATCCATCCATAGGGAAGGCTTGTGCCGCAGCAGTGGGGAAATGAGCTGATGATGAATCAATAGTGGCCGTGATGGATGATACAGCAGGAAGACATTTCCTCGCTACCTGTCATCTCATTAAAAGACGTGATTGTATGTGCGGTGATTTTCCTCACTGCGGTCGCATTATTAGGCCGCTGAGGTCAGTATGAAGGCTAGTACTAGGAAACTAATACTCATTACAGTTCCGACATTACATGTCGTAAATCATTACTTCAATGGTATGTGCAGTATGTGATATGAAATGATTTAATCATACCCGGACGTCGAGTGGTCAGCTCAAATATGCTGTTCATACCGAGCAATCGGTGTCGTGTGTGTACACGATTGCTCGGACGTCTGACTGATGAGCAGGCGTGTGTACGCCTGCTCATAAGACTACCACAAACTGTCAAATTTCCTCAATAGGCTTTCAACTTTATACAAATAGCATATGGTTGATTATTTATTGATAAAATTTTACAGTTTTGGATAGGTTGATGTGCAGGCGTCTGTACTTAGCACGTGCGCCCCTCGGAACAATGTGTGCCCAGTTGCAAGAATGACATTGATAATCATACGGTTTATTTTTAAATGACTTTAAACTCCTTGTTTGTTATTTCTAAACGTATACGAAATTTAATTTGATTTGAAAGATTCTCAATTTTGAAAAATAGCCACGACAGCATAGTTGACAGTGCATCTGACCCGGCATGTCATGGGGTGCGGGTTCGAATCCCGCTCGTGGAATTTTTTCAATACTTTGTCTTTTTTCAAATTGTAATTTGTTCGCAACAATATTTGCGTAAAACATAAATTAATATATATATTGGGTATTATATCTAAATAATTCTCATTTTTGTTAATCAAGGCATCTGCTTTCTTTACCTAGAAGCACCATTGCTTTCAAGTCTGGTTAAATTAAATTCACGTTTAAGAAGGCTCGTACCCCAGCAGTGGGGACATAAAATGAGCTGGTGACGGTGATGATTCATCTACCACGTTCATAATCTTATTTTTTATATTAAAACCAATTAATTAATTTACCTTTTCTCTACTTTTATCCACTTATTCTTTTTAAAACCAATACCATGCGATTCACATGACAGCATTACGTAATAGAAATAAGAAACTACTTATTCGATATTTTTGTTGGTTTGTCCCATTAAAGATCGTGACTGAAGAACATATTATTATTCCTTTGTGATTGTAACAAGTTCCACGAAATATGAGTCCCAACTTATAATACGATTCGATTTGAACTTGAAATCCGGATTGCCGTCGAGGTAGGTACCAGTGGGAGTGATGATGCCAACTTTTAACAATACAACCATTAAGTTGAAGATGCTTTGCAGGTTTAATTAGCATCCGGCTTTTTTCGATGATTATTATCCTAGTAACTTTTTTACGAAAAATATATATCTGTGTCTGATTTGTACAATTACCCATCGTCATCCGGTGATAAATGTTTGTCACAAAAAATAACACGAGAACCTTTTACTTAGACAGGATCTTACTGTCAAAAATCAAAGATTGATGTCTTATTCATCGTAAGTAATAATAGTTGAGTGATTAATCTGTTCTGATTTTTATTTCAACTTCCATTGATATCAGAACCTAATAGCCCAGTTTAGTACAGAAGAACAAAATAAATAGGCTCTTATATGTTTATGGTTTATTAAACAGTTATTTCAGAATCCTCGTAGGGGCTTGTTCAGTTTCGATTTTAACTTCAACTTTCACACTCTGAACGTTGATTTTCATTAGTTTGATTTTTTTTTAAATATATTTTTAAATGTTCTCATACTTTTGTGTTGGAGTGTAGTACTGTCATGATTATGTTAAGTTTGTTATACTAGACAAGTTTACGTGGAGGGGAGGGGAGAACGAGCGCGTCGGCACCCGGGCGACAAGTTTAAAAAAAAATGCTAGTTTACCATTAATCGTATTTTTAATAATTTAAAATCAATTACTCAGGAAAAACACAGGACTTGTTTGTTTAACTAGTAGCTGCAAGCTGCACCTTCCAAGTTACATAAGGAAGCTGTATGATTACAAAACAGTGGAATGTGCTATTAAAAACAAAAGTATACGCTTGCAAATGTATGGAACGAGGAACGCGTAACTGCTCTATGGCTAGCTAATGAGCTCCACTGAGGTTGACAGTGTAAAACGTTTTCCTGACTACTGAGTAGTGTTATTTGCCTATATACTGCCTCACTGTTTGACAAAAGCCAGAAAGGAACCAGTGGCCTATACTATAACGGCGACAATCCGACAAATTTGTCAGAATTTGACAAATTTGTCAGAATTTGGCAAATTTGTCGAATTGTCACTTCAAGTTCTGTATTAAAAAAGCGACAACTTTGTAAAAATGTGACTGGTAAACAGCAGTCGGTTTGTCCGCCTGTCAGCTCCGTCTTATAAAACTTTACAAATGTAAAGACGCCTATCGGATTTCGCTGACAAATACTATGTTACAAATGTATAAATAAACATGACAAATTTGTCACGGTGTATATTAAGGGTCAAGAATTAATGCGGGTAGGTGTAAAATCATAACAATTACTCGGTTCTTTTTAAATTATAAATTGACAACTCTTTCTGAATTAAATAAAAATAAGGATTTGTTGTTTGGAAGGAATTAACAGAGGCATAAAAGAAAAACCAGATGACGACGTAAATTGACGTAAATTGTAAACCTGATGTAAATTTGCTAACTTACATTTTTTAGTTTTGTTTTTTACATGTTGTGGTTATCTTTTATATTTTGTGTGTTTATTTGTATTGGATGGATGGCATTTTCCAATATATAAACGCTGTAAGGGAGAAAAGAAAGGCCCTTGCTGAGTTTCTTGCCGGTTTTTCTAAGTACAATGTCTCACGGCCTGTGTAGACTTACGAACCGCTGGCATAGTGACATTCACAAGAGCTACTGTAGCCTAAACTGAATAAATTTGTCAACTTGTCAGTAAAATGGCTGGTCCTATAAAGCAAACTTTAAGAAATATTAACATAAGATTTTCGTGACAAATTGTCACCTGTCACGTAAAAATGTTTAAAGAACAGGTTTTATGATATATTGTAATGACATATAGACAATTATGTCAGTTTTCCACCATTCCAATTACTATATTGTCAACTGTCACCTGTCACCTGTCGTATTTATAGTACAGGGCCCAGGGGCCCAAGTCATCACTACGCTTGCCAAATGTGGGTTGGTAATCACAAACTCGGGCTTTGCTTTGAAAAATCTAAAACACACTTTGCCCGACCTGGGAATTGAACCTCGAACCTCTGGATATTGGGCAGAGTGCAGTGCTAAGCCATCAGCGGTGATTTTTAGGTATTTTTTTTATAAAAGAAGTTTCCTATACTACGTAAGTCGCTATCCTTGTAGCTGTTATTGAGATATTTTTTTAATAAATTCATCTTTCCCGACCTAGCGTAACGATATGATGTGATCTACTAAAACGATATATTATTATGTGGAGAAACCGGTTGCTATCAGGTAATATTCGGAGCAAAAACGAAATAAATCGCAGGCAAAACATGAGGACATTTATTTCACAACTGCGTAACCTTGGCTGGTTAGGGAATAAGAATGACTCAAGCTCGGATGACGAACAGCATTGCATAAAAGCATTGTGAACATTAGGGAAGTTCAATACTTAACATTAATAAAAATATTATAGCACTAAGTCAAGGTCGAAGTCAAATCATTTATTCGACATAAGCCTTCACAGATACTTATTGACGTCAAAACTATAAAATCCAAATAAAATTCAAAAAACATAAAAAATTGTTTAGACTAAACTACTGAATAGATGGACGCTCGGTTTGACTGCGACAATGAAACGGTTATATTTACAAAGCTTAAACTACTGAGCGTGACGTGAACCCATTCCTAACACAAGCGTATTAACTTTTTGGAGGGGTTAACAGGACTTATTGAATTAAAAAAATCCACTACACCCAAGTCCCAATATTAATAAAGCTATGTATAATAGTTGATCATATTAATCCGTTTATTATAAATCTCTAACTTGGACTTTAATGCTTCTATTCGTCTCACAAGTATTTGCCCTTTGTACGTATGTATTTCACAAACAAGTACGAACGACTAAACCAGCAGAGCCGTAAAATATCAGATGTGTATCTTCTAATTATCAAAGAGTTCGTTCAATGATAAAGTAGTCAGAATTCCTATTGCAAGTCTTATTTGACATTTTGTTTTTTTTATGGCATTGAAGCAGCGGCTCCTTATGATAAAGGAGGAGAGTTAATTTTTCTCCATACTAATTCTGCTTTAGTTGCGTAATCGAGTTGCAAATAAAACTCCACTAGGCACCCTGAATGACCGGTCTTTGCGATAACTGCTTAACCTTAGCAATCGCTGACCAGGCGCGTTAACCACTGCGCCATCGAGCTCTTCCAAGGCTACCTGAAGCCGTGTAATCGAAACTCCGTCAGACAGTTTCTAGAGGGCATGGCATCACGCAAACGTGTCCCCTTTTCCTACTAGAAGAATCTAGACAGACACCTAGATCGACATTTTGTTCCTTTAAAAAGTGCAGCAACAATTGAATACAGACCATCGCTCCTAGCTGTCATATCGTAAAATTTCAATATAGAAATACTAGTATGTTATGTTTTGGCGACGCAAACTGTGGGGGGAGACCTACTAGATTCTTCTAGTAGGAAAAGAGGACGCGTTTGCGTGATGCCATGCCCTCTAGAAACTCTGACGGTGTTTCGATTACTCGCCTTGAGGGTATTCTTAACGATCAGATACATGGGGTAATGTATCTGATCAAGATAATAGCTTTAGTTTCGAAGCCTTTAATCTTGTAGTAACAAATCCAGTTACATTTACCCGGTATGCATCCCATTTTTTAGCGAAGGTCTCTCCCCCCCCCCTACCCCTCCCGCCCCATTACTAACCTCCTCACGATTTTCACGTAACAAATTTTTCACTAAATGCTAAAACTATCTACGCAGTAGTACCTCCAGATCGTCACGACGTTAAGGTCGCACGCATAAAAACACGCAGCATTGAGCTACGCTGAGTGGGAAATTTGTTTCAATCAGTTAATGCTGCTTTTGGCCTTCCAATGTTTTTGTGATGTGCTGAACAGTCTCTACAGATGAATGCTATTTATTTTAACAGTTTGTAATCATTTAGATGCCTCATCAACCACTTGAGCATCAGATAGTAATGGCTTGACACTTATCTTAACTGGTTCGCTGTCCAGTAATTATGACAGTAGATAATCAATAGTTATGTATCACTAGTGACAAGGTGGTCTCGCACCCGCTCGTCCCTCATCTTTCGCCCCTTTTCCTAAAAATACCTTTCGCCCCCTACCAAGGTACCCATTCGCCCCTTAATGCGGGGCGAAAATGCTTTTAATATATTTGAAGCACCCGTACGCCCCTTGTAATATTTAGATCATAAACAGTACAGTCATACATAAAATCAAATAAACCAAAAACCCCACTTGTTACGATATTCTAGATTACTGACGTCGACGTGGTGTGATGAATTGGATGCCTACTACAATAAGTAAATTATATTTGCCTGAAGATCATTTAAAGTAGAAGCGGGAGAAATGCCTTTATATAACACTAGCGGCCCGCCCCGGTTTCGCACGCGTGTATTTTTTTTTAATTTTTAATATTTTATATGAAACGCAGCGCTAATGTAGCATTCTAATGGTGAAAGATTTTTTAAATCAATCCAGTAGTGTTTTGAGTTTGTTCGTTGCATACATTCATTCATACATACATACATACATACATGCATACATACATACATACATACATACATACATACATACATACATACATACATACATACATACATACATACATACATACATACATACATACATACATACATACATACATACATACATACATACATAGACTTAGACTTAGACTTATATCAGTTGCCGAACCACTTTTAAGAGGAAAAAATGTCGATCCCTGGTTCCGGGCGATCACTGGTGCCACCACCCTATAACCAACCAACAAACGAAAACTTCTCATTATCAAACAATTAGGCCTCGTTTCTACATATTTCGTTAAAAAACGTTCAAATGTGTCCTAAGGATGATTCTGATATTTTCCCCATATACCAAATATCAAAATAGGATACGACCTTTTATTTATTTATTTATTTATATTTATTTATTTATAAGCATGCGAGTCTTCTGGCTTACAGCTTGGGCCAAGACGCCAGCAAACTAATTATTACACTTAAATACAATTTACAGTGTTAAAATTAATATACCTAAATAAAATTATGAAAATGTCAAATTATAATTACCTTCTATACACTTTCCTTTTAAGATTTATACCGGTACCTCGTACCCAACAGTAAGGCCTACAACGCACTATCCGGACAGCCGCAAACCGGCACGCGTTTGTGCCTTGTAGATAGTAGACGGCTGGCCGCGAGTAGTGTGTTTGAACAATACGTTTTTTTATGCCGCAACGGCCAACGCGCCGTGTTACGGCTAGCCGGATAGTGCGTTACATTACTGTACGACCATTTCTCGTTGGGACCACTGACCATTGTTACTGAGACACTAGTCTTTTGAGTACCGGATGTAGAATGCGCTTTGGCGGGTTATAATATGGCGTTATGACCTGACGCAGATGGTCCCCTGTGCGAATTTTACTTGCGTAGTTCCCATAGTCTCTTGTTTATCTTAGGCCTACAACGCACTATCCGGCCAGCCGCAAACCGGCACGCGTTTGTGCCTTGTAGATAGTAGACGGCTGGCCGCGAGTAGTGCATTTGAACAATACATTTTCTTATGAAAATAAGCATGTCTACAGGGGACCATCTGCGTCAGGTCATAACGCCATATTATAACCCGCCGAAGCGCATTCTACATCCGGTACTCATAAGACTAGTGTCTCAAACGATGGTCAATGGTCCCAACGAGAAATGGTCGTACAGTAATTTCAACTAGTGTGAGACGAAAATGATACAGTAATTTATACTGACCAATCAATAAATTACCTAATATTCGATATGTTATGCCCTGTAACTCACGCGCCGGATCTTTGATGCCTGCGCGAAACTGGAACGTCCATTGAATTAGATTATTCAGACATGGTTAGTTAACGTTTTAAGTGGCTATATGTCGCTTGTGACGTATTCGCACATAAACATTAATTAGCATTAATCATGTATTTTGAATTATTACCTGTTAAATATGGTTATGAACTTGCATAAAGAAATATTTTACTTTTTATTTTCAAGTGCTTATTGCTACACTGAAGCTAAATTAAATATTTATAAAATTCCTGGCTGGTTAATTTTTTTACTGTATTTTACAAAATTTTATAAATATTTGCAAAAAGAATTTAATAAAAATGGTGTACCGCCCAAGTAGCATTTAGTTCACAATAATGGTTCACGTGTGTAGTGTAAAGATGAACTTCAAGTATTTTAAAACATTTTTAGTTTTTAACTTACATGAATACAATTTAAAGTTTAATGTTCCGAATAACAAATATACGCTATCGTCAATTAAATAGTGAATCCATTGACTGGTGGCATTGAATTGCTTAATCATTATCGGACTGATACAAATTAATTCGTATAGGAAATAACTGGCCTCGAATACTAGGAAATGTATATAGAAAAATACATTCATTATATTACTGGTATAACAAATCTAATATTATTTTTTGCTGTTAAATATTCTAAAACCGGAAAGGTCAGCAATGTTCCACTTCCGAGGTATTTTAATCTATATTTAGATGAATAGGAATGCGCTCGTTAAAAATACCTTTTCATCAATCTCAGATGTAATCATTTGATTATACCCAATGCTCTTGACAATAAGCATAATTGAAGTTGTTAGCGAATTAGATTGTATCTAAAGAATGTCGAAACTCTGTTATAATTAATGTAACGACGATGTTATAGTCAAGACAACCTACTGAAGATTTAGATAGATCATTTGAATAATTCATAAACTAAAATTTGTTTATGTAATGTTCGTTGTATATCGACAGCTAGAGATAAGATAGCCAGTTCCTCAGTAGTTGTTCGTTCTGGGTGAAGTCTAAGTCCATTTTTGGTATTATCATCACTTACCATCAAATGATACCAAGATGAATACCCGTAAAGGAATAAGAAAGTTATTTGTTTATAAATAACTGCTATCTGCTTTTACCATTAAAACCGGAACACGGCAATGTAGAACAATGCATTTTATTATCCATACTGATACTGGATTCTAACACTAAGCAAATATTTAGTTTTTAACTGACTTCAAAAGTGGTCTGTAATAATACAATTGTATGTGTATTAATTATTTATATGGCATACTAATGACGGTCTCCACTTATTAAAATATTCCTGACACCGATCACGTGTACAGTGCAGTGCCGAGCTGTCATACGTGAGTCGGCGCACGCTTGTCTGCTGCGCACGAGACGAACGCAACACCAATGTTTGAAAACTTCAACGGCATATTACTTCCTACTGTGCGTCTGAAAGCCTATCCTTTTATTTCTTTACAATTTATATCGTACTAGCGACTGTCCACTACTTCGTTTAAGTTACACTCGTTTCAACTGGGTACTACGGGAAATTCCGTCTTATCTCTTGACTGCATTACAAAGGGAAAGCATGTGCGAAATTTCAGCTCTCTAAACCCAAGGGTGTAGGTTGTACGTTTATGAGTCAGTCAGTAAGTTATTCAGTATATACGCTATTTTACTCATTACTGCTGGGTGGAGAGACTGACCCTTAACTTACTAGACTTTAACTTGTTTTATTGTAACCTATACGTAGCAACCTGCTGTAGTTACTCTCCACCCAGCAGTAATGAGTAAAATAGCGTATATCACGAGCCACAGAAGTGGGTGCATTCACGCTTCGATAACGCAACTCATTCTATATTAATACACAAACACAGTCGATAGGAAAATGAATCATAGTCGTGCACACGTGTTTTGATATTACAGTTATTTGCAATTATGATACTCCTGCATATTGTATAAGTAGTACTTTAATACCTACACTATTAACCCGCATAGGGACTCGAAATGGTTTATATCGCAATCTCCCAATGTCTTTAAGAACTCCGCAGTGGGACAGTTGTGAAAGTAGGTGAAATAAAGGCAAAACGCTAACCCGTTATTAAATATAAATATTAAAAACCCTACGAAGTTTCGTTTTCATTCATTTCATTCATTTTCCTATCGACTGTGTTTGTGTATTAATATAGAATGAGTTGCGTTATCGAAGCGTGAATGCACCCACTTCTGTGGCTCGTGATTATATTTAGAATGTTATAGTTCATATTCACCTTTAATCATGATTTGAATTAAATGCTTTAATATAATGCATTTCATAAACGCTCCTGTGCCTGTCTATTTTATTATAAACGATGATGACATCGTAATACTTATGACACATAACTAAGCCAGTGTATAGTTGCAAAAGTGTAATTTAGAAAATGTGTAAAATCGTAGCCTAATCATCGCGTCGTAGTACGCACGCTTCGTAGCACGTAGACCGTAGTCGCAGGACTCAGCTGGACATTAAAATCACAACATCGATTCAGTAGATATAATAATGATAATAAACACGTTACTTATTATTGTTAGAAAGAAAAAGTTACTATATTATAATTTTTTAGTTCTAGAGGTTTAGCTTAACCGATCTAAACTTTATCTTTATAGAATTTAGAGTGGTCAGAGACATAAAAGCATTTGTTACATATTATATTCCGTGAACTTAACAACATTATGAAAAATTGTTCACTGCAAATAATTCCAATTAACTCCCGTAGCAATTTACGTTAATGACATTATAGATTAGAACAGTCGAATGCACAGTCACGACGCCATGTATTTATTTTCCAAATGTGTGCATTCGTGATGATTTCCAAACGACACGCGTAATGAGAGTCGTTCTAGAGCGGATCGTGAACGACAAAGGCGAACGCAGATAAGTTAGGGCTGCCTTTCAACATCTGTCATATAAAGAAAACTGCTCCTTCCACAGCTCTAATACATAAAACTCGCCCTTTGTCAGCCTCAAAGTAAAAAAAACAAACTACGTATGGAAGGACAAAACTATGTTGAATTGTAACAAACTGCTCTTTTTCTGTGTAAGAGAATACTTAATGTACTTATAATAGTCGGCAACCTTAAGATAAGGCTCGAGCGCGCTACGTGCGCCGGCGCCGGCGGAACCTTGAGCGCGCGGGCGCTCCTTCCCGCACAATAATAAACCGCTCAGTCCGCCTCCGGCCCCCATTCAAACTCCACGATTGCTGTTGCGAAACACCGCAATCAGGCATGCAACCCGCGCGTACAACCCCCGACCGGTGTTAGTGAACGAATGAAGTAACAAAACCCGTATACTTACAGTGTATATTGTGATGTTTTGTGCAAACCCCCTTAGTGCCATATTATACAGGAGATACCGTTTATTTGCACTACAATATCGAAAGGTATGTCATCTAGTCATAAGGTATCGATTGTTACATGGTTAATGGTTTTGATCGATTGTTTTTAGTGGATCTTTTGTTTCGTACGTTGTGTTCTTGTAAATGTTTACAATGTAAGTATACTTCGTCATGCTTTGACTCGCCTGAATTTCAACGAACCGGTTTCGGTATCGTAATCGGTACCGACGAGGTGGTAATGCAAATTATATCACAGTTAAGAAAACAGTGACACTGTTGTCATTTAAACAAATTAATTTGAAGTTAGTTAAAAGCATAAATGAAGTCGTCGCTATTAGTAAAATTACCATAGGCACTCAGGCGTTTCAATGTTTGTTATTTTGCTACCCTCACTTTTGCGTAATATAGTTATTGCTAAAGTTTTGTTATACATTAGCATCAGTTTCACGTATAATTTTTAAACATTTAACGCACAATGAAACACTTGCACGGGTACTTATCACAATAAAAACTTGCATGATAACAACTGATAATTGTAATGATAAAATCATGTTATTTATAAAATTACAGTATCAAACAGCATTAAAACAGATCTCAGAGGTGAAAACTTCTAAGATTAATGAAGCAATGTTGACTAAAAAACATAAGCATCAAGCACTGAAAAATTTCGACGGGTGAAAGCCAGACCTCGGTAGCCAAGTGGTTAAGGCAGCCGCCCGGAATGCGGAAGGTGCGTGGTTCGATTCCCGCCTGAGGTTGTCGTCTTTTTTCAGTGTTTAAATTTTACTTAAGTATATTTAAGCGTTAATAAAACGCTAAAATATATAAAAAACACTTAGCATTAAAAAAGTTACTTTTTTCATAGTAACCGTTTAAACCTTAGCCACTTCTGTTACCGAATTGCACTTCCATCGCTTTTATTTATCATGTAAGCAAGCAGTAATCAAGTACAATATTTTTCATAATTCGGAAGTAATAATTTTCTTTTATGAAATGATTGATGTTATAATTATGTGCTGTAATTATATAACAAAGTTGTATACAGCTTTGTTCACAACACAGCAATGTCGTTGCTACTCACTTAAAATGTTGATTTATAAAATTATTTACTGATGCCTCACCGTAGTCTTGTGCATGACGTTGTCATAGTCACACATAAACGTTTACAGAAAGCCTACATATTTGTGACCCTGTACTATGTGACTCATTCATTCTTGTCTTTTCCGTATTAACTTAATCTACATGTGCGAATGTGATACAGATTTTAATGCAGAGTAGCTCGGCTCAAGAGATTGACAACGTTGCCCTCAATATTACAATAAAAAAGTTATGTTTTAATAGTTACACGTCGACCACTTCTTAATAGTAGTGGTAAGAATCATTTCAATAAGCCGACTGATTTTGATTGTTGCTATTCCAACAGATAACATAAAAATTAAATAAAGTTATTTATTTGTTAAAAACATAGTAATATCAAAGTTTACATCCTTAAAAGGGTTGAATTAGATACTTATGCGTTATTATAATTTTATTTTATTTATTTCAATAGTGCAATTGTGATTTAATTGAAAGTCTGCAGGCCCAAGGGTGCGATTTCTGAACCGGTCACAATAATTCTCACACTGCGATATCAAATACAGGTACTCCCACGCGTATACGAAACCACCGGTCGTTACTATGACACTGAAAATTCTCGAACGGTTTGTACATAAACAAATTGTAAATAATGCAGAAATGTTTACACAAAAGAAGGCGTGATCAAGCTATATTGTCACAATTGTCGCGAAATGGTGATTCGTAAGTACACAGGTTAAGATCCCATTTTAAAATTTTAGTATCTATAAACATATTATTTTTACCATTTATATAGGTACATAAAATATGAAATGCAAATGTTGGACATCTTGTCACAATTGTCACAAAATGGTGATTCGATAAGAAGCCACAAATGAAGTCCAACAGGGTCGAAGTTCCCAATGAAAAAAGTTTGCCATCTATTCATATACAAACTGACGACCTCCGTAGCCGAGTGGCTTGCACGCCGGACTTTGGGCGGCGCTAACTCTGAGGTCCCGGGTTCGATTCCCGGTCGGGTCAATGTCGAAAACGAACTTTTCGATATTGTGTCTGGTCTGGGTGGTTGTGGTACCGTCGTTGTGTCTGATTTCCATGAAATGAGTGCTTTAGCTACTTACCTTGGGATCAGAACAATGTATGTGATGTCTCATATTTATTTGTTTTATTTATTTAAACTACTACTGAGAATTCCAGCGTGTAGACGCGGTAACCTATGAAAAAGTTGACAGATAATGTGAAGTGCAAATGTTGGACATCTTGTCACAATTGTCACGAAATGGTGACTCGATAAGAAGCCACATACATGAGGCCGAGCACGGGCCAAGTTCCGCGGTGGTTGCAGCATCACTGTGACACGAATAAATTGCGAACTATTGTCGAAGCCATTTTGAAATCGGCTTTCGGTGTTCACCACATAGCAAACGTACATCATTGCGAAGAGTCAACTTTTTAAATTGAAAACTAAGAGGTGACGAAGTATTTTAAATATTAAAGTGTCAAGTGTGCATTAGTCGTTAATAGAAAAAGTTTTTTAGAAATTGACATATCGCAACGCATTACTATATTAAAATTGATAATTTGCTATGAATTGCTTAATAATTATTTCTCGCTAAGAAACGCTTTGTGACTGTGAAACAGGACCGGTAACATATTTTAATTTCTTTTAATTTTCCATATTAATAATATCCACGAGGTATCAGTATTAAATTTCATAACGATAATCTTCATAATGCCAATTACACAAACCAAATCATACATTTAATACGCAATTAGTAAACAAATAAAACATAACTTATCAAAAAACTTTTGATTACGTTACAATTAAATATGTTATAAATATCTTACATGTTATAATTAATTTATATTATAATTGTGTGCAACGATTTATCGGGTCAATGACAAAGAAAGACTTAACAATTTGCGCTGAGATTGATTAATGATCAAAGCTGTTAAGTTTAATTGTGCATCCCCCATTTTTATTCGACGTGTAATGTAACACAATTGTGAGCTTTTTATAGTATTGCAAAACAATCTACATGTAATAAGTTAGTTTAGCCGCTTCTCGAGACATGCCGCACTTAACAATATCATACGCCGCCGGTCCCTTTTTTTTTTTTTTTGAGAGAGATTGCTGATTGCCGCTGCGGCTGCGCATTTTCAGCTTCACCGGGCTTTTTTGGGGGCGGCGAGGAACGTAAAGGGTCCCTCAAGCCGTGTGAAACGAATCACCTTCAGAGGTTATCTAGAGGGAACGGCATCGCGCACAAGTGCGCGTTCCCGTGCCCTACTAGATTCTCCGAAGGGTTCGGATCGGATCGGACCAATCCTAGCTGTGGTGATGAAGGGAACTTTGCGGGACTAATAAAGAATCTAAGCAATGATTATTTACATATAATTTTATTACATTAAAAGCCAAAGGATCTATTCAATGTCGACAACTACGTCATCAATATCCGATCTTAATATTTTTGGCTTACAGAGTAAGAGTATATAGTGTTGATTAATTTCGGCGAGTTGGATTGAGCCACGATAGCATAGTTGGTAGTGCACCTGTCCCGGCATGTCATGGGGTGCGGGTTTGAATACCGCTCGTGGAATTTTTTCAACACTGTCTTTTTTCGAATCTAAGCAAATTAGAAATAATCACACTAATATTATAAATGCGAAGGTATGTGTGTATATGTGTATGTTTGTTGCTTCTTCACACTGCAACGGATGGATGGATTTGGATAAAATTCGGCATACAGATAGTTATAAAGTTACGTTATAAAGTTTTTATCCTGATATTCCATAGAAACTGTCAAAGCGGTACGAAGTCCGCCGGGTCAACTAGTATTGAATATTATTGAAAGTAAATTAAAGTGTAAAATATGGTACAGACGCCTGCACATCAACCTATCCAAAACTGTCAAATTTCTTCAATACATTTACAACCATATTATTAGGGCATAAAATTTAAAATCTATTGAAGAAATTTGACAGTTTGTGGTAGGTTGATGTGCAGGCGTGTGTACCTATAATAATAATTAATTATAATCTTCACCATGAGTTTTAATATATAAATATAGAACGCACTATTGGATATTTATTGAAACATAAAAATGCAAATTAAACAAATAAAATAGGACTTTGTATCTTATTTTATTTAGTTATAGAAAAATATAATATTATAAGTTGTTCGTAATAATGCTCACAAGATACGTATGGGTTGACATGAATCATGACTCACAAGATTTAGAACATCTCGAAGAGCTACGATGTCACAGACAGAGCGATAAGCAAAGGCTTAAAAATGTCAACAACTGAGACAAACAACAATACTCGGTCCATCTGATCCTAGTTCAACTGCGAAATGCCTGATAGAAAGCAGTTACCGCAACATGCAGGTGCTTGCAACACCATTATAAGTTTTGTTGACTCTTTCATAAAACCTATTTTGATAAAAAATCTGACGCCGCTTGTCGCATTCACACAATGAATATAAATGGTCGTCAGCTCTGAAACCAACAATTACCTCGTTAGCGGTATGACATTCAGTTATTGTAATGTTTTGTGTCATTCCTCAATTTGCAGCTGTTCTAACTTTCGCTTTATATTCTCATTTCACTGTTAACACATATATAGGCGTGTCTGAATTATTTATTGTAATATTTCATCTAAGAATTTTAATATTCTGACATTGATAACTACATTGTATGTGTAGTCACCGATTACTCAAACATGAGACTCTTTAAAGTTAGTTGTGTTGTCTTAAAGGAAATTTGGCCAATACTACATAAACTGGTCATAAAGTGGTGAGTTTGAAAATACCTGTCTAGTTATTATAAAACTTCACTCGCTTTATAACTGTCGTGAAAGGTTATTTATTTCTTTTAATAAAAACAAAAGGGAAGCGTTCAGGCTTCACATAAACATTATACAAAGGATTCTTATTTATTTTAAACAATTTTAATCTATATACATAATAATGACTTGCCCTGACTGACTGACTCATCATCGCCGAGCCTATGCCGCTGAAGTTAGTTGGATAAAATTTCGACTATAGGTTAATTGAGTGACGTAACCAGCCACTAAGAAAGGATTTTACGGAAATCACACCCTAAGGGAGTCAAATAGGGGGTGAAAGTTTGTATGAAAGTCCGTCAGTTTTGAAGTTAAACATGAAAATTGGTATTTAAGTTCTTGAAATGATAAGTATCAGGAATTATGTTTATTTTTCTTTAAATGAGTAAAAAACGGAAATAGTTTTTTTGGGGAAATCTTTTTTTTAAAGTAATAACTATCAAATTGAATATTTTAATAGATCTTTAGATTTTTCAACAAAAAAAAACGAAAGACGTGTTTTAGCATTTTTTCGAAAAACCTCCCCTAGAGAGGTGAAATAGGGGTGGAAAGTTTGTATGGAAATCTGTCATTCCTTAAATTACGAATTAGAAATTACGAAGAGTTTCAGGATTTTTGTGAGCAAAGTGCAAAGCCGCGAATAAAAAGCTAGTATTAGATATATTATTTCAACAGCCTTTGTGATAGTAACGTATCGTTACAAGTTTATTGTTATTACAATAGCACGTGTAACGAGTTAAATTAATGACTAACATTATTTAATTAAATTCAGTGAACCGGCGGAGACGCAATTTTGACAGGCGGATGTGTGACGTGAGTGATGGGATGACTCCATCAGCTCGAGGGCTCGAACACGCAGCATTCATTCATAAAACATTCTAAGAGACCTATTAAATTATTCAAACAAAACACATGACAAACAAAAGCAAGTGAGTTTTTCATTATTTCAATTTAAAACCACGTGAAATAGACATAATAAATGAATTTCTGCCATTATTTTTTCCAAAACGCAGATTGTTTTGGAAAAGTTAGTGGCAGTCAGTGGTATCTGTTTCTGCACTTTTAATAGAAAACCTTATAAGTAAAAAGAAAAGAGAGATAAGAAAAAAAATAACATAATCCACACAGATCTTTGGTCTGTGATAATCCTATGGGATTATTATTTAGTAATAATTTCAATTGTTATTTAGTATTTATTTTCCGTTAAAAAAAGATTTATTTACGATTTTTTTTTTATTATTACTTAGCAACTACCATTCTAGATAATTGAAAAACAACTTTTAAGCACCCTTTCGCTGAAGATCGGGCTCAGGGGCATGCAAAAAGAGAAGCCTATGTTCAACTAAAGACTGATACAGGCTGATTTTAATGATAATGACGACCTCTTTGTAATAAAACATTTAAGGTACTAAACAATCATTAATGTTAATTGACAACACTGAGGCGGCAGTTAATAAAGCTACGTACTTCACACTTACATGAGTCAAATCACATTGGCACGGGCAAAACCCTTACGAGTGAGATTGATGAGACTTGGCTTGAATGCGTGGTGTATCCTCAACAATAAATTATGCTCCTTTCATGGTACGTCCTCGAGACCTTCTCGGGGTCAGCATCCGCTTCATGTTCAATGACAACTGCTGCAATGCCATGCCCTTTGAAGGTTATAACATCAAGCTGCTTTAACTTTTTGTTTACCTTTGTGTTCGCTTAAGCGCGTAATGCAGTGTGACACATTCGAAACGGATGTTTTTTTTAAGGTAATTGAAATAATAAATTAATGCTGACGTACTTATGACTCCTTGTCGCTTAAAAAATAAACAATAAAATATTGTGAAAAAAATTGTAAATTGTTAATCAAGTAAGGCGCAGACGTCATGGCATACCCACTTTTGTACTTCAAGCAGCTTTTTCAGCTACTGTTGTAGGTTGTTTTCTTTGAAAAGAATATACTATACTCGTACATATTGTAGCTATAAAATTGTTCAAAAAATCATTATACTTGTAGAAGAGAAATACGTGATTTTGCACATTTTTCTTGGCTTTCAATTGATAATGAAACTTATGATGGAAGAGTTATCCACCCCTATTCCACTCTACTGAGAAACTAGTCAGGATTCAACAATAAATGCTACATATTTTTGATCTCTTAAGACCGGTAGTGTTATCTCTAGGCCATAGACGCGCATTTAAGTTTCGTTAGTTTTTGTATTGGGCACAAGTCAGGACGGGCAAACTCACCTCACCGTGGACACGCCCATGATCACATAGAATCTTCACGCAGGCTCGTTTTCCGACAAGCTAAATAACTTTAAACTAGTTAGGACGATAGGCCTAGGAAGGACGAGAAATTGGAAGTGTTTAGAATGCTTCTTAATGTGGTCGGTTCGCAAAAGTACAATAAGTGTACTTGGCGTTCGGCATGACAAATGCAAATCGACTGCCGTTGTGACCTTATGCGGCCGCGAGCGCAAGTACAATCAAACCGCGGCATGCGGATACGAAGGAAAAGTATACTCAATCAGTTATTGGATTTTTATTAACTAATTATTTTTAATGAAAACGGCTTAGTAAATAATTAGCCTATATGCTGTCCCACAGCTGGGGTAAGGTCTCTACCGATAAAATCAAGTCATCACTACAATTGATGGGCATTGGCTTATGCGTCTTATACGGAGTGACTAAAAAGGTTTATTTTTTATGTTTAGTTCATATCTACGTAAACTTTAGAAATGAATGCTATTTGTTTAAATATAAATATTGCTATTGATTTTGTTTCGCAAGGGATGTGTCTACTAAACGGCATTTCTTACAAAAACACGGAAAACCACATTGCGTCCAACTTCGAAATATGCACAAACAATACGCACGATGTAAAATATTTCACGTACACTGTTCGTTATTGATAAACAAACAAAAATAGCGGACGTAATGATCGAGTGCGTACGAGTATGATTATTGATATATATGAGTGCGTATGTTTATTTCTTCGTAAGAATCATTTCGGGGAATACAATACTCTTATAAAACACTTAGCAGAACTCTTATAACACTTAGCTGATGCGTAAGCAGGATCAAGCCCGGTGAAGCTGAAAATACTGTCTGAGGCAATCAGCAATCTCTCTCAAAAAAAAAAGGTGAGCAGGACGGACTAGTCTTAGGTAATAATAAGCAATCCAGAGTGTAACGAAGATAGTTATATTTGGAATGGAATGGAACACTAACGATAACGATTACAAATTAAAACAATTTTTAAATTTTTCGTGCAAGTTGTCCTACACGTAGTATCTAGCTTGCTTGTACTCTTCTCGTATTCTAGATTTTAGGTTTTTTCTATGGTAATTAAAAAATATTACTATTTTTTGGAAATCCTACTATTTTTTTGAGGCTCGATTCCAACGCTGCTGCCCCCAGACCATGAGCTTTACAAGCAGTGTTCTGCAGTTGTGAAAACGAGATGTGTGTATAGACGGCGCTACACGCGTCTCGCTTTCAAAGCAGCAAGAGCTCATATTAACCCTGCTGGCTCATATCAATGTAAAGCGACGTAGATAGCACACAATGGATTCTGTTCAATCCTCCTGGCGTATAAACTACTAAGTGTACAACAAAAAGCCAATAAAACATCACTGGTTACAGTTAATCTATCTATTTGTTGTCTGTTCAAAGTTTCTAACGACCAAGGAGACAAAACATAGCAATAAAATACCAGTCCTAATTATGGAGTTCTTTGACCTGCCAAAGTAAAAATTCAAGGCTACAAATTAAGACATTCTGATGTTCTTTTGTTTGATTCGTAGTTTGAGTTTCTCCAACATTTTTTCTATAAATTTTTCTTCAATATAACCAATTGAATTCCCTTTAGTTTTTTTACACAGAAACAATATTAGTCTCCTATGTTTTCCGTGTAATTTCATTTTGATTTGTTTTTAGTATAAGACTATATTTTTCAAAAAAAAATTACATTCACTTAAAAATGAGAAACTTGACTAGTTTGACATAATTATAGAAACTATATAAACACTAACTACCGTACTCAGAGACGTCAATTAAGTTTAATGACAATTAAATGTTTTTCCTTCTCTATTTAGCACTATACATAAGAAAGTGACAGCAAGAGAGTTAATTGTCATTAAAACTTAATTGACGTCTCTGAGTACGGCAGTTGTCGCACGAATAGCGCCAAATGCATTCGGTTAGGGAATACAGTACAAATATAGTATTGACAATTGTAACATGACAAAGTAGGTAGATTTATAATTTATAATTTAACTAATATTAAGGGATAATAAATAAGTACATTATTATTATTACGGGGACCGACGTTTTTGTAACACGTAATTTTAACACAAATTATCGTAATAAGAAACACAATTAGTATTTGTCACACTAACTGCCGTACTCAGAGACGTCAATTAAGTTTAATGACAATTAAATGTCTTTCCTTCTCTATCTAGCACTATACATAAGAAAGTGACAACAAGTGACTTAATAGTCATTAAAACTTAATTGACGTCTCTGAGTACGGCAGTAAATTAATTAATAAATAAGTGAAAGTGTAAGTGATATTTTCTCTGTATTTAATCTTAATTTAATAATATATTAAAAATAATATACCTATTGGAACGAGAATGTAGTGTGAGCGTCATGAGATGACAGCCCTGTGTGCTAGGCTTGCTGTTGCGCAAAGACGCGTGTCCAGCCCAGCCGCCGCATGCGCAGTTCTGCTCCTAATTGCATGGCCATTATACTTCTGCCGCCAATAGCCTTTACAGCTGCCGTATGATAAATTAAATGCGTGTTAACAAATCTTTTAGCATGTGAAACAGAAAACCACAAAATAACAAATTACTTACCTGTATAAAGTAGTGCTTCGACGATTTTGAAAGTTGGTATTATCATATTATAATGGTGCATGATGTTGATGCGAATATATTTGAGAATGGTATGGTATAATGATAAAGAAAAAAAATAGAAATTATGATAAATATAGCTATGTCGAACTTATCTTCTATATACATTTTTTTATTATTTGCTTATTGTTACGTATGTCGCTTAAATTATGAAAGACATTCGTTGTATACTATGTAATAATAATAAAATAACCATATTACTTAACTGAGGTTTGTACAATCATGTCAATAAATATTCTACGCCATCGAAAACATATTTCAATGATAAGTTAAGAATGGGCAAACCTATGATAATGTACTATGTATATAATCGAAAAGACTTTTCTATATAGAGCATACGCAATAAACTTGCTAATACCTAAAAGGGTTTTATGTTTTACAATGAATTGTTTTCCAAATCTGATAATTTTATAAACAAAAGAAGCGATCGCACAAGAACCATTCAGAACATTGTGGAAACACCTACGCGCAGATCGGCGGAGATTGTGTTTTCTCACAATAATTTGGATGTTACCGCGGCTTATTGTCGTAATAGTTATTGTTTGGAATCGCTACAGGTCGAACATCTGCAATATACCTACATAAATTGAAAGATAGATTTCTTGTTGTTTAAGGTAGCGCATAATCACTATCAGTTCAGATGAGGTAAGATAATCATCATTGTTCGCCTGTTTTTTGTTTTCTTGGAGAGAGTTCGCTGTTGGGTTCAAACGGCCTTTACAGCATCACTGGACCTTCTTTTGGTGGGGGGATGTAAAATTTAAAGCGTTCCTCAAGTCGTGTGTTCGAAGCAACGTCAAAAGTTTTCTAAAAGGAATGCCCTGTTCATTGGTTCGGTTTGGATCGGGAAAGGAAACAACGACCCGAGGGCGCCTCCAAAGGACCTCATCTTGGGTTTACCGGGTCGTTGGGCTGGGTGGGGGGGGGGGGGGGGGGTAACACCCAGGCACATCTCTGTACCTGGTATAGAGCGCGTGTGAACCGGGTCGTCGTATTCTTGTTCTAGGAGTAGGTATAGTGTCTTGAGCTTATATTATTAGTATGCATGTGTGTGTTGTTCCCTGTTCCCTGTTCCTAATAGTATTTGGGGTGGCCACAACATGTTCCCTTGGAAGGAGGCGAAAGGGAAAAAGTGGACTGTATTAAGGAATAAGAGGCAAAGTAAAACGTAATTATAATAAATAGAAGACAAAATAAAACAAGACAGCAACCAAGATGACAGTCAAGAAAAAACAGAACATATTAAAAAATGACACTTAGAAAAAAGAAATAGTACAAAAGCTAAAAAGAAGTATTTACTCCGTAACAATAATAATAATATTCATAATCATAATCAATCATCAGACGTTCTTTTAGCATTTACTTACTTCTATGCGCACGATCATTTATTTTACGGTACCAAAACATGAAGTTGGAATAAAATAACTTTTAGTTAAGCCGTAAATTAAATTAACACGTGATTTATAGATTAATGTCTTTTATATTTATAATGAAGTATGAAAGAAATTAAGTTATTTTATTATCTATTGTCGTCTAAAATTTACGCAATGTAGACGACAATACACTTTAAAATTAAAAACAATGTGTTCAATTGTGTGTTGTGTTGTTGTGTGTGTTAATTTTAAAAAATTAAAATTAAAGTGTTTAATTTCAATTTTATTCATTACTGACTAAACATCGATTTTACATAATCAATAAAGAAGAAAAATGGTTAACCCATGTTTCTTTCACAACAAATATCCAACCGAACAAAAATCATAGCTAGCACTAGCTAGAGGCACAGTAGAAATAAAAGACGCGTCTTAACGTTGTTTTTATTGTCTGTAAAAGGTGCCTGTGAAAAAGTTTTTGTTAGTTGCTTGCAGGCTTAACCGCCTTTGTGGTCTAGTGTTCAAACCAACGGTCTCAGACGCAGCGGTCCCGTGTTCGATTTACAGTGGGGTACATATTATTGTGTTCGGTTTGGTTGGTTGTAGAGCTTTTTTTAAGTATGCATGGCTAACTATCATCATCTTATCTAAGTATGGCGCCATGAGAACCATATTTGTAGCCCTGTTTCGTTCTGATAGTTAAAGATAAGATAGCAACCACATCTTAATCACTTTTAAGTTTACATCATCACCAAAATATAATTATGAGCCAAGCTAATTAATGATTAAAAACTGTGTACCGAGAAAAAACTTTAAATCTTCACAACAGTACGAGCATGAAGGTCTCACCGATGAACTGTAACATTAATTGCAAAATCAAGTCATGGCGGTAACTAAGAAAAGGTATTTAGAGGTAAGGAGATAGAACTATTGGTTCACATTCTCACTCAAGAGGTTTATTCCAGAAGCAAAATAAGCTGTTGCTTAAGTCAATTCGATGTATTTTTTTTCATTAGTTTTTGAATCATTTTTAGTATTTTATTACATGATAATTACTGATATTTACACCTATAGGTATGTTTCAAAGTGTTGTGAAATTGTTGTTTCGAAAGATTATTGCTTCGTATATTAGTGGTATACCTACCTAATGTTTTTTGAATACATACGACAACCTTTAGTCAAATTTCTCTTCCACAAAGATGACATTAAAATCATATAAATGTTATTGCTATTTTAACTATGCATAATTACTCAATGTGATCATTTGTCCTTCCATTTATGATTTTATAATGTTCGCAGTCATTACTCAGTGTGACGGCCTTAGCCATTAAGTACGCGGGATGTAAGCGCAGTTCCTATTCCATCCACACAATGAAAACCCACGCGTTCTCTGCACGACCCGACTAGGTAATAATAAGTTAGCACGATTTAATTAAACCGGCAAAGACGTTATCTGCTTAGGCAGACGGAGTTCTCTTAATTCTCTTAGCGGTAATCTACCTTACATATCTCATTACAGGACCTTGGCTCGAATACCGACTGTCCGTTGTTTTTTATGCCGTTCTGTCATTTGAGAAGGTTGAGCCCGCTACTCAATGCAAACATGTTGCGCCGCCGCCGCCGCCGCTGTCGTTCGCGCGAGACGCCGGCGCCGGAGCGGGTCGCGTGAAAAATCGCCACCGATCATACGATGATCCAATTCTGAGTGTGAATTTTTATTCGATCACGATAACGATAATCTGTAGGGCATTGAAGCTCTGGCTCCTGATGACAAGTGTGGCGAGTTGACGTTTATAGTTTAGAAATTCTCTGAGTGCGAAATATGTTATTCAGAAATAAAAGTGACCATCTGAAATTCTCCGCATCCGAATTTCGACCCAACTAGTTTCAACACAGTTTTCGTCGAAACCATTTCGACCGGGTTGTTGCTAGAATTTGTTGCGGGAGGTGTGTGGAGTTGATCATAGGATGGGATTTGACCGACCCACTGATCTGTTCGACACCCGTCTACCGCTGCGCGGGGCTGTATTCGAAGAGTCTTACACGGCCCACCGCCACCGCTCCAAATGAAATACCTGCCAAATTAAGTAATCGACAAAAACAAAAATAGTTATTTAACGAAATAAAATTAGGAAAAATATTGCTTTGCCAAACATTTCTCCGGTGAATCGTTTTCGACGTAATGAAATTAGTTATCGTCGGTGGAAAGGGAAAACTGCTAAAGCGCATGATATACATTACATCGGCCAAAAAAAATGCAAAGTAAATTGCCTCTTTAATATTATAAGTATAGATGTAGAATATACTTAAACAAATATTTAGAAACATACTGTTATTTCACTGTCGTATAAGTAATCTTTTTAATTTGTTTTCTGTTTACTTCGAATAAAAACGTTTCGTTTTCGTTCTTTCACTTTTTAAAGCATCATAATATATATCTAAATAAGTCCGGTGACGCTAAAAATAGGCAATCAGCAAACTTTCTCCAAAAAAAAGGACATACTTACGTAGACATTAAAAGCTCTAGTAAAAAAACACGATCGGCTGTTTGTTTGTAATCCACGGAATGAGAGCAAAGTGTGCGCATTGCCAAGGTCAGATCGACACACACGAGCGGAGTTTGCGTGTTATATAAGTAACAGTCGTCCGTCGCGGCCATGTTGGGCTCGCAACACTGTCCATGGTAGCCTGCTCGCATTGCTAACGATAACAAACAACCGTAGCACGCACTGAAATCGAACACTAATATCGGATGTCAGCGTTTTGAGATTTAAGCATAGGAAATGCACTTGAAATTTCGAACTTACCTACTGTCAATTTTTTTAGGCTTTATTTTTATTGAAATGAAAGTGTATTCGCAATGGCGTCTAACCAGATGGGTGACCTATTAAAATGTTGATACCTACCTCTTTCTCACAAATATGTGCCAGAAAATTATCAAATCTAAGCCTTACAACTAATTCATTTTTGTGAAGAGAAATTGATAAATATTTTATTGTTTTCATTATTTAAAATATCTTAAGCGCTTCCAAAGTGACTTCGGGTAGGTGGTCCCAGTTGCTATCGTGGGATATCAGTCTTTTAAGTAACTAAATAATCTAACAAACGCTTTACAACTACTAGAAAAGTTGTATTACGACATGGTAATAAAGTGGTTAGTCCCCTTTCCTTACTAGATTCTCCGAGGGGTTCAGATCGGATCGGGGGCGGAACGACCCGAGGGCGCCTCTACAGGCAAATTTTTTTCGTCAACGTGACTGAAGTATGAGCAAAACTCGTGCTCAGATAGCTGATCAGCTACCAATGAAGAAGTCTACCTTGAAAGAATGCGACAAACAAACGTAGCTTTACCGTTTATCCAATATGTGTATTTCGATTATGTTAATAGTAAGATACATGTTTTTGTGAGCATGATACTTCCGCAACAGAACAGTTGACCTTTACAAAGGCAGACATGATGGAACGGCCTGTATCGCCCACGGGTTGTTACAATTAAGTTGCTCGCAATCATTTTAAGTCAGGACCACACTGGGTGAATAATTACTTCATTACAGAATGGTGGGCGATATTAAATAGCTGTGTTAATACCCTTGAAGGAGGTTTGTTAGTGAAAGTGGTAATATACATAAACGGATAATAACTTACTTAAAATGTTTTTGTTTTGTTTATAAAATTTTTAATGCAAATTTTGTTGCGAAACAAATTACAAAAACACAAATGTTGAAAAAATTTTCCACCAGCAGCTATCAATTGTCTGCTCGACGATGCATTATAGATGCATTAGCATTACAGTAGATGCATAGTAAAAAGTAAATAGTGTTGAATAATTTCGGCGGGCTGGTTATAACTACGATAGCTCAATTGGGAGAGCACCTGACCCGGTATGTCAGAAGGGTGCAGGTTCAAATCCTGCTCGTAGAAATTTTTTCAACATTTGTGTTTTTGTAACTTAGTTAAATTCATCGGTAGGTATTAAAATATTAAAATAATGTTTTAAAAGGGAAATCTACAAGGTTCATTATGCAATACTCATCAGCAACAGCATCTTTAATTCTTCATTAACAATATTTCAAGCACATGGGGATAGATATCAGGTCATAACCCACTGTGCTTCCCACGGAATAGATTGTGAACAACCGGCATCAATGGCTTAGTGTGCCTTCCAAAGCACAGAGGAGCTCTACACATTTCAAGTTGGTCACCCATTGAGTGACCCAACATTGCGAAAGTTGCTTCACTCCTTTATTTAGAACTAAAACTAGAACCAGTTTCCTGGTGAAACATGCCGCCACACTTTGACCATTCGCATCGCGGCAGCATTTCCTCGATTCACGCCTCCCTCCTTTCTTACACCATGACAGCGCATAACATTAGAACTGGTACTTCAGCGGTGCACACCCCCACCACAACCTTACCGTTTGAGGTTGAGTTCGCTAACATCCGCGGACTCCATGCAAACCTCAATGCCGTTCATCACCATCTTGAGACGGCACGGCCAGCAATGTTATTCTTGACGGAGACGCAAATAATCTGCCCGGCTGACACCACCTACCTGCACTATCCGGGCTTTGTGCTTGAAGAATCATTCAAAGCCAAAGCCGGTGTTTGCTTATTCGTTCGGGCGGATGTTTGCTGTCGCCGTCTGCGCTGTCTGGAGGACCCTTCCTTTTCTCTCCTTGTGGTACACGTCGACTTGGGCTCTCATAGCCGTGTCTACGTCTGCGTCTACCGATCCCATAATGGCGACATGGAGACAACTGACATACCGCCTTCAGCGGTATCGAAACGCCAGATTTGGCACTACTCGTCGGCAGATTGGGATGGTATGCGGGACTATTTCGCATCCGTTCCTTGGGGGCAACGCTGCTTCAGTGGGAAGGACCCATCAGCTAGTGCGACTGCAGTTGCTGATGAGATAGTTTTAGGGATGGAATACTATATTCCGCACTCCTATCTCATCGGCAAAGGCAGGCGCAACCGATGGTTCAACCGCGAGTGTGCCAACGCTGTTGATAAAAAGCAGGCGGCATACCGCGCTTGGATCAGAGGTAGAGCTCTTGGGGATCCCGAAACCCGCACGCTGAAAGCAGCCTTTAATAATGCCACCAAGTCCTGCAAAAGAGCCTACATCAGAGCGGATGCCCAGCACGTTGCACGGGTCGGCCAAGAACTGCTGACGCATCCTACGGGCAGCCGTAGCTACTGGCGTCTGGCCAAAGCCGTGCAATCAAACTTCTGCCAACCCTCGCTGCCACCACTGAGATGTCCTGACGGAACTTTAGCTCACAAGCCGCAAGAGAAGGTCGATCTCCTGGCTAAACTTTTTGCGGCTAACTCCCGAATCGATGACTGCAATGCACAGCCACCTACAATTTCTCACTGTGGCCACACAATGCCCGATTTTAAAATCAGGCAGTGTGATGTCCGTGCGGAGTTGCAGTCAATCGATGTCCGGAAAGCTAATGGCCCTGATGGCATCCCACCAATAGTCCTAAAAATGTGTGCAGCGGAGTTGTCCCCCGTGTTAACGCGCCTATACCGTCTCTCGCTCTCTTCAGGTTGTGTGCCGGAATCTTGGAGAGGCCAATGTGCAACCGGTCCCCAAAAAAGGAGATCGGTCAGATCCTTTGAATTACCGCCCCATAGCCGTAACTTCAGTTTGTGCAAAGTCATGGAGCGCATTTTAAATAAACAACTTGTCCACTACCTAGAAGAACACTCCATAATTCACAATCGGCAATACGGGTTTCGGCCGAAGCGGTCAACGGGTGATCTTCTAGCGTACGTTGCACATCTCTGGGGTGAGGCTATTAACAAGCGTGGTGAGTCGGTGGCTGTTAGCCTCGACATAGCCAAGGCATTTGATCGGGTCTGGCACAAAGCTCTTCTCTCCAAGCTTCCGGCATACGGTCTGCCTGCTCAGTTCTGCAACTGGGTCGCTGGCTTCCTGCATGAGCGTAGAATCCGTGTCCTGTCTGATGGATGCGCATCACGGCTCATGTCAGTGAATGCTGGTGTCCCTCAAGGTTCCGTTCTGTCCCCCACGCTGTTTCTTCTGCATATCAATGATATGCTTCCACTTGGAAATATTCATTGCTATGCAGATGACAGTACAGTGCACGGTGGGTATAACGGTCACCCTGCGGCTGGGCGGGTCGAGACTAAAGAGAAACGAGTGAATCTTGTCATTGAGCTCAATCGGGTATTGGACCTCATATCTAATTGGGGCTCCAATAATCTGGTTGAGTTCAATGCCAAGAAAACACAGGTGTGTGCGTTTACGGCCAAAAAGTCACCATTCCTTCCTCTTCCAACTCTTCAGGGCACATCTCTAAGCCTGCAGAACAATATCAACATGCTCGGTATGACGATTCGCTGCGATCTGAATCAAAAGGACTATATCGAAGCCGTGATCAAAACAGCCTCACGAAAACTCGGTGTCCTGAACAGAGTGCGATGATTCATTACGCCTGACCAGTTGTGTCTTTTGTACAAGACACAGATACGGTCTTGCATGGAGTATTGCTCGCACATCTGGGACGGTTCCGCAAAGTATCTTCTCGATGCCTTAGACGGATTGCAGCGTCGCGCTGTACGTATTATCGGCAATGCAGAGGTAACTAATACTCTCGAACACCTGCAATTGCGTAGAGATATAGCGTCACTCAGCGTCTTCTATCGCTTATATCACGGCGAGTGCTCTGAAGAACTCTTTGACCTTATCCCACCTTCTCCCTTCCTCCATAGGAGTACACGTGCTGCTCTCCGGTGTCACCGTTTCACTGTCACACATATCCCATCGCGCACAAAAAAATTTGGTGACTCGTTTCTTTGTCGCACCTCCAAAAGATGGAATAGTCTACCAGCACATGTTTTCCCTCTTTCCTATGATATGGGGTCCTTCAAACGAGGCGTGAAGAAGCACCTTGTGGGCCGGCAGAGTGAGGTTGACTGATGCTGCGTTGTTTTCACGCTGCACCAGTTGTCTTCGCGTCTAGACTCCATTTCCACTTAACATCAGGTGGTGTGGAGTCATTTGCCGTGCTAAGTATAAAAAAAAAAAAAAAAAACCACAAGTGAAATAATAGTTACTTCCGAACGCGCCAGTCACTGCGGCAATTATGCAAAATATTTAACTGTAAATATTAACAGACCCTTTTCTAAACTACTACAAACCTACAAGGTGAAACAAAGTTACTTAATACAATAAATAAACGTATTATAATGGTGATACGCTCTATTTTTAACACAATTTCATCTTACGGCCAGCTGTAAGCATCATCGCAAATTGCTCGGCATTTACCGTTCCCCAAGGTAACTGTCTAGCTAAAGGTATTCATTTGATTCGCCCTCACCGACTACAGCAACTAAGGCCAGCTACAGCAGCGTTAACCGCAGTTTTCTGCCGGTTAATACATTTTTACAAGGGCAAGAGCGCTATAATCTGTTTATTATTATGTCTGAACGATGCAGTAGTGTTTGCAGGCTTGAACTTAATGTTTAAACGCTTTAAGTGATCTTAATTCCGTTTAATATTCGTTGTACTACCTTTCTTTGAGATAAGATATTGTACAAAAATGTAAGTTATACATTTAGACGCGCTGTAGCTAAATAGTCTTACGAAAATTTGTTTCCACTCATAACTAAAATATCCAGCACACTTTTTTTTCAGTATTTCTGTATTCTATTTTAGTTTTGACTAACAGAGGAACTTGAGGAACTTATAGTGCAAGATCAAAGTCAATGATCAAAGATGGTGTACAAAATGTAAATCTCTCATGAAATAAAAATTGGTATTGTCAAAAAAGTTGTCGTCTTTGAATGTGTAGAATAGAGTTTTACTAGTGTGAAAATCGTTGTAGAGGCAAGGAAAGTTATAGCATATCTACATGCGCATGCGCATCAAAGTGCATGTTGAAGCGAACGGCACATTGTTTTACCAACGTTCTCGTGCACCATAACAAAACAAAGTTTCATACTGATTGCAAAGATGCTGGTGTTTCGACATCGACCCTAAATATGTTTACATAACGCAACACAAATATATGCTTGTCAATTAACTGGTTTTATAGAAATTTTCTTGTATGACCATGGTTAGGTTGGGTCACAATTTTTAAGTAACGTAGGTACACAATGACAAATGTCGGTACATAGGTGAAGAATAACGTGACGACTAACATATTGAAAAAATTACATTACAAAAACAAACGATATGCAAAATACAAATTCATTATCACACACACATCGAAAACTGGAAACTTATAAGTAAAACAAAACGCAAGCTTTTTTTAAACACGATTAAGTGTTAATGATACATAGACATTGCGTGATAGATCTCGTTACTGAAAAATAAATATTTTTATCACACCAGTTATGGTGTGACGTGAGACAAAAATATTTATTTTTTAAATGTCATCATTCGAAAATCTTGACTGTCGTGTAGGTACAGGGTGAGTTTCATTTGACATTCAATCTCGATCACTTTAACGAAAACAAAAATTATGGTAATGAAGCAGCGGCTCCTGACGACATACGAGAAGAGTTAAAATTTCGCCATACAAATTTTCGTTTTCGTAAACGTATTCGAATGAATACGGATACTTAACAAAATACACTAGACAATCGGAATCATTTAGGTAGGTGCGTGGGAGTTAAGATCTTCCTTAAACTTGATTATAGATGAAAACAATGTGTAATCAGTTGCTCCTATTCAATAATGCATTTGTCGCTGTATGTTTGAAGTGCGCTACGTGAACTGCGTCAAGATCGTTAATGCTGAATGTCGAATCGTTAAGCCCTACAAGGCACAGTCGCCCTTTGTTCAATGGCCTCGACATCGAACTGCCATGACACTTGACTGACCGCAGGAGGCATCTTCGTAATTTTTCCTGTACTATAAAAAATATTATATACTACTCGCAGGTACTCATTAAAAACAAGGTTCTATAACTGGTCGGCGATTACAGTTTCTTGACTTTACTCTTAAATGAATCATGAGAAGAACGTTAGTACTTTGGGTGTTTTGTGTGTAGAAAATATCAAATTACTTTTTTTTGCTCAATTAATTGCATTAACCACGATGTGCTTAGACTTAAGAATAATCGCTTTTTAATGGCTTGACACTTGCCATTTAGGATGAAGCTATCATTTCATTTCTTGGAATGAAACATCATTATAATGCTATTACATGTCGGGGCAGCATTCTTAAACAACAGCAATGGTCAATAGTCACTATAGATAGGTATTAGGAATGAAACTTTTCGATAGGTAGGTACTTATCAATTCTGACAAATCTGTTTAAGACATGCTAAGTTTAAAGCTTAACTTAAATAACGCAATATAAATATATCGCCATCAGCGCGGACCAACGAGGTTCGATATGAATACGAGTATAGTAGAAGATAACTTAATAAGAATTAATTTCTAACCAGCTACCAGATCCCCATTGCAATCCGAAAAAATAACAATTTAATATGAAGGAGGCCATCTTAACTGACGTTTCCAGTAACCGCCTCTGTGGTATTGTGGTAAGACCACCGGTTTAGACTCAGAGGTCCCGGGCTCGATTCCCAGCGGGGGTACATGTTTGTATACTCGGTTTGGTTGGTGGTAGGGCTTGTTTGTCCGCCTGGCTAGCTGCCACCTTCTTATCTAAATATGTCACCATAACATCAATGTTTGTAGCATTGTTGTGTTCCGGCAGCTAGAGATATGATAGCCAATGCCTCACTAGTTGAGGATCCCGGGTGAAGTGCGCTTCCATCATTGGCTTTATCATCACTTAACATCAGGTGAGATCAAGACACTGTGCTTCCCCGTAAAACATATTTTAAAAAAATATCAAACTAAATATATGACAGTCGCGACGCGTGTATCTATCCACAAAGTTACAATGCTACGCGAGTAATAACAACTTGTACGATAGGCAATATGAAAATCGTAAATTCCACTTGACATTTCCACTTGCTATGGTCATGGCAGCGGCGCGAGCGCCTACGCCCTTGCTATCACCCGCAGCAGATGATCAAGGTCACTGCACTCGGCGCACCATGAGGTGATTGACCCCACTCTCTTGAACTCGCGTGGATACCTAATAATGATTCATTGATAAAGAAACACCTTTACCCTTGCTTTCGCAGTTTCGCCAAGGTCTTACATTCATTGAATTAACCAATTGCTTCCGGGCCCACACACCTTAAGTACAGGTATTTGTTACAAAACTTAATCGTAGACTGAAACTAGTATACCTAGCTAGATTTCGCAAGGGGCTTATTTAAACGAAATTGAAACAATCTTAAATTGCAGTATTGGTGGAGGTTTGTAACAGGCAATTCAATTATTTCTTCATTCTCACAGTTTTAACCAAGAACTCCGCATTACAGACCAAATCGAGAGTCTTATTCTATTTTTGTAATACTTTAATTACCGATGTTAGTAAATTAATTATCGAATGACAAAGTCTCTATCATTTTTTATTATAAATTACCGGATGCTATTTAATGATCAGACAAATAATTCACTAAAGCTTCGTCTGTAATTTTAACTAGCTAACTATAACCTTAGATCAAAAAGACTTTAAAGCGACCTCTAAGCAGGAAGCGAAGAGAAGCGCTTGCGGTGGTGTTTCATTCCCCTTTTGTGTTTTGACGGGTATTCACGCACGATGGTGTTTTGTTCGTGTAGTACATGCATTATGTTGCTAAATATAACATTCACAGTGGAACTTTACTTTTAAAAATCTCTCAGAAGACCACGTGAGGTACTGAAACTTTTTTCTCTCATCGTCATCTATCATCGTAAAATCAAGAAAAACAGTGTTAAAGACGTCCTTATTTTAATTCAAGACGTAAGTCTGATCTTGTCTCATAGGGAGGCAAAATTAATAGATACAGATCACTGTACGGACTTTGCTAAGCCTAACGGAAAAAGAGACTAAAAAACCCAGCCCACACATAATTATATCGTGGCATTATTTGACGTGTAAGTTTCGATGACTGATAATATAACACCTTGTAATCATTATTTTCAATTTTAATAAAGTTTTATATTATGCCATCATAATTTCTGTCTTAGAAGTGCACAAAGGTTTCTATAGATACGCACATATAGTAAAGTGTCAACACCTTTCCATTGCTTTCAAGGTTAGTGACTCCACTGGCGACACCGGGCCAGCCAAGAGCACAAAGAATCGCTTCCGGGACCACTGTAAGCGCTTGCTTATACGATAACGAAGTAGTACCAAAGCGAAAAACGTAATTAGGTACATAGTCAACTGACTGACTTGTATGTGGTCTTACTGACTTTCTTAAACTGGCTGTCTGGTAAACAATGCTCTAAGACTTTACGTACGTGCACCGTTTTGTAAGCCTTTTTTTAACACAACCAAGTTTACTTATGTACGTATTTAAATATACTTATATTATAATTAATTAATTAGAAGGAGAGGTTGTCCTGCCTGTAATCACAGAAAAGTTGTCAAACCGTGCATTCAAATTCTTTATCGAACTGCGCGGAGCCATTTCTATTTTTTCAGCCTGCGTCATCTTTTGTTGTAAATCAGAATCAGCTGATATGCTTCTCGCGCGTTACGTTTGACAGCGTAATGGATGAGCCGCGTTAACACCTAGTGTGCGGAAGCGTAACTAATCTTTTATTACTGGAAAAACGCTTAAGCGAACTATTTGTGTTTTAATATTATACAGTGACAAACTACATTATAAGTAGCTTAAACAATGTGGGAGAAAGAGCCATTACAGAAAGAGAAATAGAATTACAGAAAGGTATAACAGTCCGTGGAGGAATAAGAATTACAATGTTTAGAGACAATTTAAAAAATGATAGGTTAATAGCGGATGATGATAAGCCTTTACTTATCTATCATCATTAGCTTATTACTATTTATTTATTTATTTATTATGCTAAGGGCTGATTTTTCAATCATAGGATAAAACTTATCCTTCTTTAAAGTATTACGCAAACAAGCTAAAATGTCACCCGTTTAAAAAGAAAAGTCATGTTATGACAATACATTTTTAAAATGGTTATCTCATACTACATCAAACGAATAAGATTTATCCGTCAATTAAAAAATCGGCCCTAAGGTATACATCAATTCAATACACAACAATAATAATTTTTAAAAAACATAGCTCTAAGAAAGCACGAGAAGTATTCAGTACTCACTGTTTTTCAGGGAAGTGGGGCGCCGCCGTCTACGAGAGAGAGGTCTCGACCCTCGCTCCGAGTCATTCCTGGTGCAAAGGATATGCAAAAATGTCTATCGCTGTTCAACGTGGAAACGCGGCAAGCGTGTTGGGTACCTTTGCACCTGGAATGGCGCTAGGAGGGTTATTTGATTGAGCAGTGGTTGTTTTTTTTTTCTTGGTACACAGCAGAATATCTTGGCATTTTGATTGTATCTTGTTTTTAACTTTTGCCTGATTTTGACGTCTTTGGGGATACTAAATTTCTTCTTACAAGAGATGTTAGAAAGTGATCGAAAAATTTTCTCGCGTTGGATTAGGGGCCGCACCTTATGGTAATCCGAGTTAGGTGTACTGTCGTGCAGGTGTACACACGCCTGCACGTCAAGCTACCACAAACTGTCAAATTTTCTCAATAGACTTTGAACTTTATTTCTAAGGGATATGGTGTAAAATGTATTGAAAAATTTTGACAGTTTTGGATAGGTGGATGTGCAGGCGTGTGTACAATACCCGACCGTGGAAAAAACTTCAACACAATTTTTGAAATATTTACTTTGAAGTGGATATATGCACGTTTAACTAGTAGACAATATATAAACATACATAAATTTATTAAATTTATTTATACGAAATAGAATACTTAATAAACTGTTTTTATTCCGTACAATCATAAGAAAACTTTTACCGTGTACCAGTATCGCTGACAATAAGTTACCAATTGCGGACGAAGTTATCATGACGAATAAGTACAGGAGATATATCCTGAAGGACGGTACGGTCGACATTTGTTGGGCATGCCGCCGTCCCGGGGAATCATTCAGGCACATTATCTCCGGTTGTTCTCATCTTGCTAATGGCGAGTATTTGCACAGACATAACCTGGTAGCTAGGATTATTCACCAGCAATTTGCTCTTCTATATGGTCTTGTGGACTTCGAAGTGCCGTACTACAGGTACACACCTGCGCCGGTTCTCGAAAACGGTCGTGCCACGCTCTATTGGGATCGAGCTGTCATCACGAACAGGACTATTATAGCTAGATCGATCGCAACGCCAGGCAGTGCTTGTTGACTTAACCATCCCGCATGACGAGAACCTCGTAAAGGCCGAGAAGGACAAGGCTAGCAAGTACCTTGACTTGGCTCACGAGGTAACCGCCATGTGGGATGTTGACTCGACAATCATTGTGCCGATAGTTGTGTCTGCGAACGGTCTGGTAGCGAAGAGTCTCGACCAACACCTTAAGAGACTCTCGCTTAATGGTTGGATCAAGGGTCAGATACAGAAGGCGGTACTCTTTGACACGGCGCAGATAGTCCGAAGGTCCTGTCTCTGCAGCCCTAACCACCGGCAACTTGAGCCCTGCCCCGTTGCCGGCGGTACCCTAGGCTATGTTTTGTATGTGCTTTTGTATTTTACTTTTATATTAATATTATAACAAACCTAGGCTAAGAAAGAAAATAAATAAAGAATATAAATAAATAAATTATAAAATAATAATAATAATTAATTTTTATTTTCAGATAATTAGAATGTGTAATATCTATAACTAGCCCAACCAAAGTCCTTGTGAACGTTCAACACAGCGTATAAAACTAAAGTCAAACAATACAGTTTCCGCGCGCAAAGTGCTAATTGACCGACACTCTCAGGGCTGTCATAAAAGCCAACTTAGTTTTATACCGATGGGTCCATGATGAATAATGAGAATGAATTTTGATTTTGTATTAATATACATTCATACTTATACAACCAACAAAATTTTGGGAAATAGTCTCTAACAAATACGATTATGATGTTATGTCACTTTCACTTACTTTTAATTATTTTCTTAATCTTCAAGCGATCAAGAATATTTAACCCAATTTAATCTGAAAAAAAAGTCAAGAAGTTAATACGTTAAGTTAGGTTTGTGTCATACTTTGCAATTAAATTATTATTTTTTTAATTCAATTCGCTATACTATTCTCTACACAAGGCAATCTGTTATACAAACGGGATTTTATACAAGTTTTGTTTCCAATTGGGTAGTTGACTGGCTAGCCAATAGAGAAACTTTTAACAACTGTCAAAACGATTTTTTTAATAGAAATTACCTTTAACACAAATGACCTTACTATTGTGTTCCATCAATTGAGTGTTTATTTAAACCTTTTTAAGGTACAAAAATTCATGCTTAGATAAAATAAAGAATAGGTTAATGTTTTGAAGAACTGTTACGTGATGTCATGTGCACGTTTAATCTTCTAAAATTAATTATTGTTGTTGTCAACTTCCCTATTATACGATCTGACAGCCATGGAAACTCCGCACTTACACAATACACATAACACTTGGTCAACATCTATGGTGTTGGTCATTTTAGAGAATACAAACATAGTCATAGTAACTTAGATGCTATCCAAACATTTTCTCAATGACTCAGTAAACTACTGTTTTCTAAAGATTATGCCAACACTACATTTAAATATGTAACTCTTTGTATGAATCAAATTACAACAGTGCCACATCGATCAGTTTGCATAGTTTGAACTTGCACTCTGTATTGAGATTTATGCAAATAACATAGAATCTCAAACACTTCTTGCACTTGCTTAATAAGGTATTATCAAATCACATCGCGTTTATTTAATATGTATTAAATCATAATAAAATTTACAACTACTTAAACCTCTTTGTCTTTAATAGTTAAACATATTTATTATCAATAAGTTGATATTTGAATTGCATTATTTAATGCGACAATGTTGTATGGCCTCAATACCTTGCAGTACCTACTACTACAAGCAACGAGTTTTAATTGCGACCAGTTCACCTTTACGAAGGTTCTAAAGAATCGAAATTACATCGCTTACACCATACCCTTACTGCTTTGAAAATAAAGCTGCAACTACAATGGCACCGCAGCACACTTCCACAAGTAATTGAGTACACACTCACAGTCAAGATAAATAGCCTCGATTGAAATTCTCAAGTTAAAAAAGTTCTTCCGGTAACACACCGACAAATTACAGGCCCGTAGGTACTACACTTATACACCATGCCACTTCCGATACGATGTATGTCAAGAACTTATGACCGTGGCTCTCTAAAGGTCAATTATATTGATTACAATGTAATTTATAAAGATCACTCGCACAAATATGATTTACGAGCAGTCATAATGGCGACGTCTTTGTAGAGTGACGTGAGTGGTGTTCATTAGTGTACAAAGATCATTGAATCACAATAACTTTATACTTACGCTTTTGCCATGTAAAAAGATTTCCAATTAAGTGGCGTTCTCAGTAACTGGCCGTTGTCAAAAATCTCCGTGCTCAACTGCTGACTAGTGAGGCGTGACTTCTTTTAACAAAACATATACCAATCTTGTTAGCCTTAGGAATTAATTAATATTTATTTAAGTTTATACAATTACATAAATATTCAACTATTAAAATGATTGTGTGATTGAGCTTCGCTTGTTAAACGTCCGAATCACGTCTAAGTAAATAAATATGTGAGTAATATTAGGTTGGAGAAAAAGTCTTTTCGCATATAGTATGTATGAACTTGTAATAAAATCTCTTTGGCTAGGTACTATTTGTATCTGGCTGGTTTTTGTATCATTAAAAGTTTATATTTTAAAGAAGATGATTCCAAATTCAAATTAGGAAAATGTGTGATATTCATTTGTTTTTATTACGTTCAAGGTGAGTGAATCTAATGGAGAAATTCGATACATTTTAAAATTTTACTACAAAAAAGGTAAAAATGCAACGTAAGCCGCGAAAAAAAAGTTTTTATCCCGGCGGAAAGTCCCATCCGAGTGTCCGCGTCCGCGTTGTTGTTTTAAAGCAAAAATCTGTAATTTGAGCTAAATCTGTAAATCTGTAGTATTTGCTTTGAAACTTTCAATTACAGTGTTTTGGCTATACACGAAAGCGCGAGGAGCTAGGAGCTAGAAGCTCGATCCGTGGGGTATGTGGGGTTGGCCAAGATGGTGAAAACCCCCTAGGAATCCAGTCAGACTGATCTGTGGGCTGAGCGGCAGCCTTCTTTTTTTTGTTTTTTTATGATTGCCACTGGGCATTTCATTCAACTTCACCGGGCTTTTTTGGGGGCGGCGAGAAACTAAAAGGGTCCCTCAAGCTGTGTGAAACGAAGCACCGTCAGAAGACCGTTTGAAGAGGGAACGGCATCAAGCATATTTATTGTATTCTGTAAATGTGTAGTGGCATTTGGAGGATCGGGCGGGGTGAGTGGCACCCGATACGATTATTCAGTTTTACAACGATACAACGACCTAGACTTTCTTAATATATGGACTTCACATCTCATAAATTTCTGCCAAAACGCGTGTGCTAATTTTAACAACGTTGTTAAAATTACAAACTACTGACGCCATTGTGCAAGTGCACAATCTCTTCAGCATCACGAGTATTTATAATTTAATAATATAATTGCCACAAAGGTGCAACTACATCCGTTTCCCGAAGGCGGTTTTGCAATGCGCATGCGCACGAACTACGTCATTTGACCTGTTTTTGTAATACACCAAACTTGTTTCCAATTTTGAATGCACAGGATTCGGTTATGTCTAATAATGCAAATAATTTAATATTCAAAACACGAATTTCCATTTACAACTATTATGAAAACATTCTAACACCTTCGTCGTAGGCTGCTTGGTATAGTATGCTTAAATAAACATGCACATTCGCTTAGGCCCAAGACACCGTACTCGTAGAACAAGAGTACGCTCTATGCTAGGTACAGACATGTATCTGGGCGATTCTCCCCACCCCCACGACCCTATCAACCCGAGCCGAGGTCCTAGCCTTTAGAGGAGCCCTCAGGTGGTACCGCTCCCGATGCGATCTTTACTCCTCGTTGAATCTAGTAGGGAACGGGGACACGCTTGTGTGCCATTCCCTCTAGAAAACTTCTGACAGTGTTTCGATCACACGGCTTGAGGAACCCTTTAACTTTCTCGCCGCCCCCGAAAATGTTCAGTGACGTTGGAAAGGCCGTATGTAGCCTTAAGCAAGCTCTCTCTAAAATAAAGGTATGCTTAAACCTCTACATACAAATGCTAACCAACGACATGTCAGGCTAGCACAGTCCGCCATATCTCTACAATTTATTTGGAACTCTGTAAATTGGAGAAATTTGGGAACTTTTCGTAACATGACATGTTGTTTTTTCCTAAAGAAGTATTTTTAAGTTAATAAATACTCCTGTAATAATTATTACATTAGCCTATTTTATTCTGCTCCATAGTAAAGGCGCCTTAGTAATGATTACATAATAAAATAATATAATATATTTGATACTTTCATTTATGTATGTATTGCGACTGTAGGTCTGTAGGAGTAGATTAACGGCGGTAATATCAGGTACCTAGTTATCGTGAACTGAACCTGACTGGCCTAAATTAGATCCGTATTGGTTCAAATAATGTCTGCAATAATGCGTAGGTTGCCTTATTTCGTTAATTTCTCATAGACCTAATGTCAAAATCAGGGTACCGGCACAGACTATACGTTGTTGAACAAGCACACTTGAGGCCCTGATTTTATATTATAAAACTTTATCGACGGTAATTAAAACATTCTCATAATGTGACGTCATCATGAACATTCGTGCAGTCCATAATCCATGTCAAGTACAAAACTCTTGATTAGCATTTTAAACAGTTAACGAGGCGCGGTGTGTAATTTGCACTTATTTTAGTGTCGTCGCCATAGTCTCGAGGCTGCTCCTAGCTGATAATAGTTACAATTATATGGTCACTTGCGCAGCGCAAGCGCACACACCGCTCGCCGCTTATTACAATAACCGGAACAAAGCTTTTAAGACTGTAATCGTTGTCTCTTTATAATTTCATGTTTATAAATCTGAGTAACACATGTTTAAAACATTAAAATTAACATTTCAAAAGCTTTAGAAATTTGCTAAAAAGAAGGATCTCTACTATTTTAATGAAACAAGCATGAATGATGCAAGCAATGAAGCAAGCATCAAGAACTTAGCTATTGTTTTATTGTCGAAGCTTTTTTATATCCACAACAACAAAGCTGTAATCTTCCCAATATAGGTAGGTGTAGCATCAGAATATGGTGATATTGAGGACTAAGATACCTAAGAAGAGCCTAAGATACTTTACTTTATATACTTAATTATTTAAAATGGACGCAACAGTGTACATCACCATCATCATTACCAGCTCTTATTTTTATATCCCCACTGCTGGGGCACGAGCCTTCCTTATGGATGGATAGAGAGAACGGGCCATAAACCACCACGCGGGCCCAGTGCGGATTGGTGGTTGTTAACGAATGCTAATGCACCCGGGACCAACGGCTTAACGTGTCTTCTGAAGCACGGAGAAGCTCGAGGTGATAAAATTGTTGGTCACCCATCCGATGACCGGCTTTTGCGAAAAATGCTTAACGTCAGCAATCGCAGACCGGGCGCGTTAAACACTGCGCTATCGAGCTCCTCGACAGTGTATACTTATGATAAAATCTTTTGTTTTGACCCAATTTATTTCCTCTTCCAGGCTGGGTGAGCGATGAAGGGGTGGTTCGACGCGTTCCGCGAGGAAGGCGGGCCGACTCTGTACGCGTACCACAATCGGACGGCGGTCGCGGCGGACGTGCCGGCGCTGGCGCTGGTGCTCGCCGCACTCACCTTCTACCTCGCCTTCCTCGCCATCTTCCCAGGCATCAGGAAAGAGGTGAGTACTCTTATAGTTTACCCAATACAGTCCAGTTTCGACTAACACCGTAGCAAAGTATCCGAGCCGACTTTGTACGCGTACCACAACCGGACGGCGGTCGCGGCGGACGTGCTCGCCGCACTCACCTTCTACCTCGCCTTCCTTGCCATCTGCCCAGTCATCTAAAAAGAGGTAAGCATTCTTATAGTTTACACTATAAAATCCGGATTAGCTTAGCACCATAGACAGTAGTAGTAGTTAGAGCGAAGTATCCGAGCCGAGCCGACTCTGTACATCTACCACAATCGGACAGCAGTTGCAACTTCAAGGACGGCGCTGCCGCACTCACCTTCTAGCTCGCTTTCCTCGCGATCTTCGCAGGCATCAGGAAAGAGGTAAGAACTCTTACAAAGTCACTGTTATCTGGGCTTAACGCCGTAGTAGGATCAGAGCCAAAAATTTCGACATTCTCTTCAGTTGTTCGGATACCAAGTTGTGAGAGCTTGATTTAAACAAAACAAGTTGTGTTGAAATCTGCCGTGAGTTGACTCACGATTCACAGTATCTTGGAATATGCTTTGAAATATAACTATGGCCTTTATATCAAAAGTATATAAATGCAGTACCCACAAAAAAGTCAAAAGTTAAAAGTACAAAAACTGTGACATTGCCATTCTGCACATACCTACAGTGTCTTTCATTATTAACCGCTGAACCGACTGATTTCGAATTAATCAAGTGTTTCAATATGTTATGCTCATTCAGTAAAGTTGCCGTATATCGGTTGTACAAATATCTTATTTTTGTATATTTTCCCTTTAATTGATATAACCAAGTATGCGCAAAACACTGTTTTGTTTGTCGCATTTATAATAATTTATTCCAAGGTGTTGGCCTATTTGGTTTGAACTTGGAACATTTCAAGAATAAGTTAAGGAAATTGTTTGCAAGTAAGTTTCTAAATAGCCCTTGTTTAATATAATTTTTAATCACATTTTGAAATTGCCTTCTTTCTAGTATGATTATGTTATGTTAGATGTTCCTTCATTTAGGAATGAATTGTTGCACTTGAGTGAGCAGAGTTCTAAGATAAAACAATATAACTGTGTAAGTGCTATTTCACCCACACACAAGATACTCAATTTGGAAATCTACTTTATTTCATTATTAATAGCCCTATTCTTTGCACTCGTTTTTATTGGTAAGTTTTTCTACGGCTCCTCTCCGCTTACAATATCCTTTCCAACCCTATCCATATGAATTCCCTGCAAAAAGGTTTTACTTCTTTTCAAAATTTGTGTTTGAAATATTGTCAATCGTTTAATTACAATTTAGCAACGCTTTATTTTGATATAACGAATATTATGTATTTTATGTGTATCATTGTTTTGTTGCAGAGGTTCACCACCTTCACGATAGTCACACTCAGCCTTTTCGTAGGCACCGTTATACTAGGTGAGATAACATTGCATTACTTTGGACTAATCTATTATGATCTCAATCACGTGCATCAATGAATCGTTACTGACGAAATTTTAGCTCTAACCGAATTCAGGACGAGTCCACGCCGACAATTCGCGGTTTAGGCGACACGTTCTGATTGATTAGATTACTGGTGACCGAAATAGCCTGAGATTTTGGAACACTGGTCGCGCTCTTACTTCATTTGACCTGACGAAACTTGTGACACAATGGTTACTAAGGGAAGGTCAGAAACAACTGCAGATATCTTTTAAGCTGTCATTCCTTATTAGTGTTTCAAAACAATATGTTGAAAACCAAGTACTCGCTTCGGCTCCAAAACCTAAACTGTGATCTGTGATGTCCAATAACGTAAGTGAATCCGTTCTAACGCATAAACTTATGATTGAGGTAAAGGATAAGACCACGATAAAATCTAATTGCGCTACCAAGGTTTACAGCTCGGTGCCTCAATAAGCGATTGCCTCGAGTTTCATTGATTAAATTCGCGAAAGAATACTCATTGGAAACATTTATATTTGGTAGTTTTGTTAGCTTCGCTGTTACCGTTTGAACAATTTTCACTTATAATAATGTTAAACTTTCTCATATGCTCTTAAGCTTTGGAAGTTAATACCCATAATCAAAACTATTCAAGCTTGATAGTAATATTGCCTTAAAGCAGCTGTCAATAATTTCGGACCGCGTGCGATTGACCTTGTCAGAGCAGTAATTAGCTGCTTGTGCGGAGCATTTAGTACGATAATTATTCATATTTGCTATAATTACGCCAGTGGAGTTGTTGCTAGGGTTCCGGGGTGAGATTTTTGAACAGATGATAATAATTATTCATCTAATGATATAAATTGTGAGTGTCCCACTCGTTTTCGACATTACCGGTGTATTTTATATTAAAAATTCTCCTAACAAATTTTAAAAAATAAGTATCCGAGTGTGAGGTTCGAAAATCACACCCTTCCTGTAACAAATACGTTTCAGTTGCAAGTCCTCGCATAACGAAGAACAAAAAGGTTTGTTAAAACGAAAAACAATACAGTAAGTTCTCTACCACAAACTACTTCTAAACTATGTCTATGCGCACGCCAGTTTACTAATAAGATCGGTTATGCTAGCCATCTTCGGGAGCACCAGCGCCGTTCCGACTAGGAGGCGAAGTGGTTGACATGACCGAAATGGTCGGACCAATCATCATCATTACAACTATGTCCCATCATAGAGCGATCTGACACGGTGTAACGAATTTATATGCAGCTGCTTTTTCTGTATTGGTCAAAATGCGCATTTACATTAGTAAATTAATTTAATGTATGCATAACAGTATCGCAAGCCCAGGGTTTGACAACAGTTTTCGTCGCCACAAAATAATATAAATTTTATTTTTAAAAAAACTGGTTGAAAGCTAGGAAGCAGGTGGTCTGTATTCAACTGTCGCTAAAGTCACAAAGAGGTTGTTAACCCCTATTTCTATTGATTAAAGGTGGTGCCTGGTGAAACGGTAGTCCCTATGTAAATTTATTTACTAAGGAACCCGAATGCTAGCTCCGACAAAAAAAACAAATACGCTATCGTTATTGTACGGAACTGCAAACGATTACAGAGGGGTCGTACCTACACGTACTACCTCGATTATTACACATGTCTAAAATACCCTTTAAAATTTATGGACAAAATAAAAGGCAACATAATTTATCATGGAAATAGTTTTATTTATATGACGTGTAATTTGAATTGATTACGAGTAGCTTCTCGTTTTATAAGGCAAATAATTTCGTAACACACGTTTGACATATAGTGGAAGCATATTACTGGATTACTAATTACCGGTTCTGAAATTTATTTTTAAAAAATCTGCCCCGTTTCTTGCTTTATTACTTCAAGAGCCAGTAAATACATCACCATTTTTATTTCTGGAAGACCATAAGACTAACGATTACTGAAGCTTTTGTATGGGAGAGACCAATGTCCATCAGTAGACTGAGATTAGTTGATGATGATGATAATGGTGATAATGAGTTGCCTTTAGTTTCCAGCTAGGCTACGTATATACATAATAATATGCTCGGTATGTTTAATGCTATGGTTTGTACCGATTTAACCTCACTAGCTGCCCCCTTATCTAAATCTGTCGCAAAACGTTAGTGGCATGTTCGTATCTTGTATGGAGGTGAAGGGCTAAGGCAGCAAATTCAGTGATTAAGGATTTGAAGTGAAGTATGCTATCATTTTCGGCCTTATTATCATTTACCTACCATCACAACCCTACAATACACGGCTTTAAGTTGTCAAGTTACATAAAGGTGTCAGACAACCATGCGCCAGCAAACGAACTTTAGGGAGTCGGACCCGCACAAGGGACCATCAATCAGGTCATAACGCCAGATAAGGGGGGTAACCACGAGCTCTTATAGCAGTATTATTGCAGTTGTGAAAACAAGACGCGTGTAGCGGCGAATGTATTCGCGTCTCTTTTCCACAACTGCAATAATACTTCTATAAGAACTCATAGTCAGGGGGCAGGACGCGCCTTCCCGATCCGATCCGAACCCTTCGGAGAATCTAGTAGGGCATGGGGACACGCACTAGTGCGCGATGCCGTTCCCTCTAGATAACCTCCGAAGGTGATTCGTTTCCCACGGCTTGAGGGACCCTTTGCGTTCCTCGCCGCCCCCAAAAAAAGCCCGGTGAAGCTGAAAATGCCGTAAAGGCAATCAGCAATCTCTCTCAAAAAAAAAAACAGCACGCGCCGAATCGCATTCTTCATCAGGAACTCTTAAGACTAGTGTGTCAAGCGAGTTGTCTCTTGGACACGTATATAGTCCACTACCTAATATCCGGATAGACTACCTACCATCAACCCCGCAACACACGACTTTAAATACTACCTACCATCAGTTAAGATGATGGCCAAGCGTCTCTTTGTCGAATAAAAAAAGTTTCTATTTTCCTGGTAAGTTAAATTAACGAATTAACAATCTGGCGGGCGGCGGCGGTCACAGATATTTTGCAATGAGCGTCCAACTTTTTTATAATAAGATTCGCATTGTCTTTACATAGCTGAGTCTTATTTCATGACTGAGTGAAGAAATCAATTAACAAAAGTTGCTATGTATTAGATAGCGATAACTCATTAATGTAAACAGGGCTCAAACATTTTTTCGATCAAATATGACCATATTAGAGTAAGGTTCATGACTGGTTATCGATTTTAAGCTAAAATACAAGTCGGCATGGGTACCCGCATACCCGCATACAGTACAGTACTTACAAATATTATCCAATGTGTCTCAGCTATGGCCCGATTTCCCAACACAACTCAATTTGTTATGGTGGACAAACCAAAATTACAAAGTTCCAATTATCGTCAAATGACATTAAACAGTAACTTTCATCCGGTTAAAACTTTGAGCTTTTATAGCCCTACTGGCTTACCATTTAGGCTACCGTGGCTATATTTAGAATTTATTAACTTTTCTGAATTAGTTTGGTATAAAATTTATTTGTTTATAATTCTGTTAATCTGACTTTTTTATTGCAGTGTGTAAGCACGGCTCGTCGTGGCACGTGTCGGGGTCCCGCGTGTCGCGAGCCTCCTACCGCGCCTTCTCCCCGGAGCGGTTGGACTGCTGGCTGGCAGTGCACGTCGGGCTTGGCCACGTCAACGTCACGCTCACTGGTGAGGCTCGTTCTATACATAGGATTATCGATACCTGTAATTTCAATTGACGTAAAGCACATTTTGGCCAAAATGAGCTATGAACGCCATCTTACTTTGTTTTTTTTTCTCTTTTTTTCTGTCTAATCCACGTAGCCATACGGCCATTAATAACGATTTTAGACACATTGAAAATGTAACGTAAAGAACGTTTTCACTGTTAAATTGTAAAACTTTAGATAGTATGTAGCATTGATAAATAAATGCATAACGTAAAGAACGTCAAAATCTTATTTTGTTTTTAACAGCCTGTTATTCACCTCTGTAAACATAATAATAATTTGTTGATTAGTGATCTGCCTTTAATTTGAAGACTGATTGATACCTATGCTTTTAAAATGTAGATTTTAGAGCAAACAAGGGAACGTTCATTCTATCCCCACTTTTTTTTATACAAAGCTCGGCAAATGACTCCACTCCACCTGATGTTAAGTGGAAACGGATTCCAGACGCAAGAACAACTGGTGCAGCGTGAAAACAACGCAGCATCAGTCACCCTCACTCTGCCGGCCCACAAGGTGCCTCTACACGCCTCGTTTGAAGGAGGAAAAACGTGTGCTGGTAGACTATTCCATCTTTGGAAGTGCGACAAAGAAACAAGTCACTAAATTTCTTTGTGCGCGATGGAATGTTCCGAGACAGTACAGCGGTGACTCCGGAGAGCAGCACGCGTACTCCTATGGAGGAAGGGAGAAGGTGGGATAAGGTCAAAGAGTTTTTCAGAGCACTCGCCGTGGTGTAAGCGGTAGAAGACGCTATATCTCTAAGCAAATGCAGGGGCTCGAGAGCATTAGTGACCTCTGCATTGCCGATAATGCGTATAGCGCGCCGCTGCAATCATTGAACTCAACAAGATTATTGGTGCCCCATTTAGATATGAGGTCCAATACCAATATTGAGCTCAATGACAAGATTTACTCGTTTCTCTTTAGTCTAGACCTACCCAGCCGCTGGATGACCGTTATACCCACCGTGCACTGTACTATCATCTACATAGCAATTAATATTTCCAAGTGGATATATCATAGATATAGCATAGATATAGCATATCATTGAAATGCAGAAAGAACAGCGTGGGGGATAGAACGGACCCCTGAAAGACACCGGCATTCACTGACATGAACCGCGAAGCGCATCCGTCTGAGAGGACTCGGATTCTATGCTCATGCAGGAAACCAGCGACCCAGTTGCAGAACTGAGCAGGCAGACCGTATGCCGGGAGCTTGGAGAGAAGGGCTTTGTGCCAGACCCGATCAAAAGCCTTGGCTATGTCAAGGCTAACAGCCACCGACTCGCCACGCTTATCAATAGCCTCACCCCAGAGATGTGTAACGAACGCTAGAAGATCACCCGTTGACCGTTTTGGCCGAAACCCGTATTGGCGATCGTGAATTAAGGGGTGTTCTTCTAGGCAGCAAATAAGCTGTTTGTTTAGAATACGCTCCATGACTTTACACAAAACTGAAGTAACGGCCATTGGGCGGTTGTTAGTCGGGTCTGACCGATCTCCTTTTTTCGGAACTGGTTGCACATTAGCATTTCTCCAAGATTCCGGCACACAACCTGAAGAAAGCGAGAGACGGTAAAGAAGAGTTAACACGGGGGACAACTCCGCTTCACAAATTTGTAAAACTATTGCTGGGATGCCATCAGGGCCATTAGCTTTCCGAACATCGATCGGCTGCAGCTCCGCACGTACATCACACTACCTGATTTTAATATCAGACATTGTGTGGCCACAGTGACGAATTGTAGGTGGCTGTGCATTGCAGTCATCGATTCGGAAGTTAGCTGCAAAGAGTCCGGTCAGGAGATCAGCCTTTGTCCTGCGGCTTGTGAGCTAAAGATCCGTCAGGACATCTCACAGACCACGTACCATGCCGCGTATTTTGCCAGCGTGTTCCGCCTTCTCCCTGGAGTGGTTAGACTGCTGGCTGGCGGTGCACGTCGGGCTAGGCCACGTCAACGTCATACTTACTGGTGTGGCTCGTTCGATACATAGTATTATGTAAGAGTTTGTCGTGCTCTATGGCATGTAGCTGGCTTCCGTCATCGTGACAGACCACGTACCATGCCGCGTACATCACCTTTTTCTTAGAATGGCTGGACTGCTGCTGGCGAGCGGTGAACGTCGGACTCGGTCACGCTTGACAACTCAACTAATGTCGTAGCATGATATAAGTTGAGCTTGCTTCAGTTGTCGCAGACCACGTTTGCTTCGTGGTAGTCTTCGATGTACGGTAGTAGCAGTCTCACGAGTTTCTTACTTAATCTACCGCAATACCCCTTTCGATCTGGCGAGACTATACAGGTGAATCTGGTGATTTTGTAAGGTCACAATATGCGAACTTTAGAAACTGCTCGAAATTGTTTCTCCTAATATATGTGCAATGCCCTATTTTCCAGCCTTATCATGGGGGAATACGACGATCGGTGACCCCGGCGTAGACTATAACGAGCAGTTCCGCTGGGAGGAGGCCGGGGAGATGCAGGAGTGGTACCGCGCGGGGCTCTCGCGCGGCCTGCCCTACCCCGTGCTGTCTGTGGCGGAGCACTTCGCTGCCCAACACGAAGGCTTCGAGTGGGGAGCGAAGTACCGAGCGGCGGGGTATACCACCTCCACCTTATTGTGGTGAGTATTTTGTAATCGTAGTCGAAGTCAAATCCTTTATTCAATGTAAGACTTCACAAGCACTTACTGACGACAAAACTACTGAATCAATTTGGATTTTGAGTGAGCCTTCGACCGAGAAGAGCTGGCAAAAAAACTCAAAGGGCTTTTTTTATTAAAAAATGTTTACTTATGTAAAGATCTTCGCTGCCATGCGATGCCCTGCGCTTTGCTTAGGTTGGGGCGGGCTACGATACGGCTTTACTCGTGTTTTTCTATGGTTAATATATTTTTGTACTATTAACTCTTTGCAACTTCATAACTATTTGAAGTTGGTAGCACAATAATAAACTTGAATGTATTCCCGCATATCACCACTTCTACAAAAGAACTCGCGATTTTGTATTCTCTTTGACTTCTTTTAAAAGATTTAAAAACAATACTTGAAAACTAGATTGTATTGCGTTTCAGGGCAGCATTGGCGCTATGGCTGCTGATGAACCTCCTCCTGGTAGTAGTCCCTCGCTATGGCGCGTACGCAATGGCCACGTTGGGTGTGACCCTGTGCGCAGCAGCGGGGGGATATTGGGCGTCACTGCCCCACGCACCGCTAACAGTGAGGCTGGATGGAGCCATGCTGCTCTTCTCACTCGGCTGGTGCTTCTGGCTAGTCTTAATTGCAGGTATCTGTCGCTACTTTTTGTTTTATCATTTACAGTTATTTAAAGCTTGTACTAAAAATCACTTACACTAAAAACTACTTACCTGGCATGGAAATAGTAAATAGCTATAAAGTAATTATTAACGGGATTCTTACAATGTTTATTATTAAATGTTTTTGATTTGTTTATATAATTTTAACGCAAATTTTGTTGCGAAACAAATTACAAAATCGTGAATATCGTGAAATATCGTGGACCACGATAACTCAATTGGAAGAGCACCTGACCCGGTATGTCAGAAGGGTGCAGGTTCAAATCCTGCTCGTGGAAATTTTTTCAACATTGTGTTTTTGTAATGTTTATTATTTTTGAGTATTTAATATTTCGGGCGATCATGGCGCATGCAACTGTGCCGTAATATCGGACACTCACAAATAATAAACATGGTAAGAATCCCGTTAATGATTACTCTATTGCAAGTGACCTTGATAGTTTAAATAATAAATAGCTATACGAGATTTAAAAAACTCTATCTACCAGGTTTGATTCGATGCTTCCCATCAGGGTTAAATGTTCCTTAGGGATTCCGGGAAACTTACCAAGCGGACTTTGAATATACCTTGGCAACAAACAATCCGAGTAAAATAATATGAATCTCCTGCTGCTAGCCCTTCTCTCGGGACTTCTCGTCTTCGTTTGAAACTGGTAGTCCATTAGCCCACAGAGACAGTTTGATTTACACGGTTCGGTTGGTGATTGGACTTTAAATCCCTTAGCTTACTGCCATTTATTTTCGTTGATTTCCCAAATTTCGAATCTGAGACCCAAGAGTCTAGTGGTCTAACCATAATAACAGAGGCGGCAAACCTTCTTTACTAGCTTCGACTGTTAAACTGATTGAGCATTGCTTTGTCACTTTACAGGTTGCACCTGCGTGGTGGTGGGCCTGCTGATCGCCGCACTGGACCTGGCGTGGCCGCACCGCTTCTCCACGGTGCTCGAAGTGGACTACGACACGCCGTACGATAGACACGTGCTCATAGTCGACAGCCGGCAGAGGGCGCGGCCGCAGACGCAGAGCTCTTTGCCGTCTAGGATACTTAGGTAATGAAGGCTTATTATATTAGTTAACGTTTAGAATGTAAGTTGTTAGAATTTATACTTGAACTTCAGTAACCGTGTCTTAGTGGTGTGATTTTGACATTTCGTCGATGAGCGTGCAAGACCGCGTAAGAGTAGTTTGTAAGATACGCGGTTTTCACAAACTGCTCTAACGCGGTCTCGCATGCAAACTGGCGATTGGGACGGGCTATGGGAAAAATCGCAGGGCACTGAGACACGATACCGAACGACTTAAATAGCAGAATGGAAGTCCAGTTTCCTTCACAATGGGATATTAGCTTTTTTTTATAGATAGCTCGGCAAATTGCCAACCTGATGTTAAGTGCAAATGGAATCTGGAAGCGAAGGTGCAGCGTGAAAACAAACGTAGCATCACTTAACCTCACTCTGCCGGCCCACAAGGTGCTTCTTCACGCCTCTTTTGACCCCATATTATAGGAAGGAGGTAAAACGTGTGCTGGTAGACTATTCCATCTTTTGAAGGTGCGACAGAGAAACGAGTCACCAAATTTCTTTGTGCGCGATGGGATATTTGAGACAGTGAAGCGGTGACTCCGAAGAGCAGCACGTGTACTCCTACGAAGGAAAAGGAGAAGGTGGGATGAGGTCAAAGAGTTCTTCAGAGCACTCGCCATGGTTTATGCGGTTATGTTACACGCTGAGTGACGCAACATCTCTACGCAATTGCAGAGATTTAAGAGTATAATGTAATGATTGATGATTGTAATGATTGAATGACACTCAGACGTAGACACGGCTATGAGAGCCCAAGTCGACGTGTACCACAAGGAGGGAAAAGGAAGGGTCTTCCAGACAGCGCAGATGGCTACAGCAAACATCCGCCCGAACGTATAAGCATACTCCGGCTTTGGCTTTGAAAGATTCTTCAAGCACAAAGCCCGGATAGTACAGGTAGCTGGTGTCGGCCGGACAGATTATTTGCGTCTCCGTCAAAAACAACATTGCTGGCCGTGCCGTCTCAAAATGGTGGTGGACGGCATTGAGGTTTGCATGGAGTCCGCGGATGTTAGCGAACTCGACCTCAAACGGTCTTAGCTTTGTGTGTCTTCTGAAATACGGATGAGCTCGACATATTGAAGATTTGTCAATCAACTGGAACAAGATTAATATCTTTGACATAAGCTGTTCCACAGCACATTCATAGTACTTAGACATTTCAAAGTATTTTTCATCTCTTGCAGGAGGTTATCATCGAAAACGAAAGACAGTGAGGGTCAGGTGTCGATGTCGGTGGTGAGCGAGAACGAACGAGGGCGGGACAACCCCGCCTTCCAGCACGAGCAGAGAAAGCCTAACTCGCCTTGGAGGTATCCTCTCTTTAGGCGGCAGATTGACAGGTAACCTTTTTTCTTTTTAAAATGCTGACTACGCTGACAATAACAGTATGGAGTTCTTGGCGGGAAAGTGAAGAGTCATGTCTGCGGTTTTGTATGGCGTTGTAGCAGCACCTCCCAGCGCCATACGAGAAAAGCTATACAAATTCGTTTTCGTAAACGTAATCGAATGTCAAATAAAACTCGCACTGATAGATGATATGATAGATGATAGCAACCGAGACTACCGGTTTAAGTTGTCTCATCAAATAGATGAAAACCAAGAGTCATCAGCGCTCGCGTTTTCATTGTGCCCGTTTCGCTCACCATCAGGTTCGATGAAGGTTGCGTACTTCTTGCAAAATGTTTGAAAGAACTGTTATTCTCAGGGCGGACTCCGCGTCGAGCCTGGGCTCCAGCATCAACGGCAACAGTACCGCCATCAAGATGTCACCGCTCGCCGCCTCGCCGCCTACGGCTACGTCGACGGCCGCCATCCCTCCATACAGGTGACATGTTTTTATTTTTTCATAACAGTTCCACTAGTTCCACCAAGAACTGTTATAAATTAACTATTTTGGGATACCTTGCCTGATAGTACATTTTTGCCCAGAATCCAACTATTAGCAACTACCTTTAAACCTATTTTTACCGTTAAGTAACATTGTGTGTAATAAAATCTAGTAAAATAACAGGGTATAACGGTGTTAGTACTAAAACTTTGGGTTCAGCAACGCATGGGTGAACCAACCTTGGTGTTACAAGCGTCCATGGAGTGCGGTAGCCGCTTTTTACTGGTGGACCTAATAGTCATCTGCTGACTCAGTAACTTAAAAAATAACACCTATAGCCCGCCCACATCTAATAAACGGTGACAGATTTTTTAATCGGTGAAAATTAAACGTATGGAATTCTATGTTGCAACGCACACATATTACAAATAGTCGGTCACAAAATCGATGATAAAACCTCGGCGAAAAAATCGGTCCGATTGTCGGTCCTACAAAAAGCCGGTCGTGGGCGGGCGCGTTTACACGTTTAGAACGATCTTTACGCAGAAAATTTGATTTTTCATACAATAGTTCCAAGTTCCAACAGATACACAATGTTGAAAAAATTTCCACGAGCAGGATTTGAACCTGCACCCTTGCGACCAGTGTGGTCAGGTGCTCTTCCAATTGAGCTATTGTGGTTCTCAACCACGATAGCTCTATATGTCACAAGGGTGCAGGTTCAAATCCTGCTCGTGGAAATTTTTTTTTTTTCAACATTGTGTTTTTGTAATTTGTATCGCAACAAAATTTATAAACAAAATTATATAAACAAAACAAAAACATTCCAACAGATACTTTTCGAAAAATAAGAATATTATTTTAGTGAGTACCTAGTTACTTTTAAATTGATTTTATGTGTTAGGTATTACATTATATTGTTTATTTTCCAGGTTTCGACCTCAAATACCAGCCACAGAGAGAGTGAAGGATATGTGGTGATTGGAACGCAATACGCTTATCGTGGTGTTGGTTCCAGGCCTAGTGCAACTACTGATCTCCGAGAGACACAAATTGTGACTGGTGTATCCACTAACGTTAATCATAGGACAAAAACTCTAATAAATTGTGCTCCAATGACTTAGATAGGTAGGTAATTTAATATTTCAAATTGTACATAATGTAAATGTTTAGATAGAATTTTGATTTTGATTGTAACATATCTGTCCAGTGTCATAAATTATAATTCCTACTATGTAACGTAAATTTTAACATATATTCTGTTTACCTCGTTTGTTACCTTGTATTAGTGATTTAAATGATTTCACTTTAAACTGAAAAATATAATTTGGAGAATTAGAATTCAAGACATACGTAAACTATGTGCCATGTTTCCACCGGGAACATTTTATCGTTGAAGCTTTGTTAAATTGTGTAGTAGTTTTCAAGCTATATCCATTACAATGATAATGTTTACATAATTAACTTTAATATAAACACGAAATATTTAGTGATGATCATAAATCTGTAAAAATAATGTAATAACATTCCATAACCCATGTTCTTGCTCAAATTGTGTCTGGTTAAGTGGTACAATATAAGGTACATTTTACAATCAAATTGTATTGTAAAATGTACCTTTTAAGTATGTATCGAACACAAGAATAAATGAAAACTTTCGATAAAATACAACATTCGCTCATGTGCTCGAATACTAATAGAACGAAGTCAACTAGGAATAGGATGTGTAGTTTTAAGTTATTTATTTTGTAAAAATATACGTTTTAACAATTTGATTGACATGATACGAATTTTGTGATATTGAGACTTTGATTTGTTTATAGGTAATACGTAATTATCACAATATACTATGTCATTGTAAGATATTAATTAACATCACAGGTCATTTTCAATGTTGTGAAAATATATTTGCAACAGTGAATGTGTATTGTACCTAAAACTTTAACGTGAAAGTGAGAAAATGTGGAAAGCTGTTTGTCGTATTGTATTTATTGTGATGAAAAAAAAATACAGAATTTAAAAATTTGTTTGTATTTCTATTAAAACCCAAAAAAACTTGATACAACTTTGTTAATAGCAAAAACGTTATAAAATGTATATAATGTTACAAATTATAGTAGGACTAAACAATATTTGAGAGATTACCGCCTCATGTTTTAAACGCAGTGAATGTTGTTTTTTTGCGTTTTTTATATATTTTTAGTCGGCAAACGTCTTGTTGTGAGCCTACCGTATTGTATGTCAAAATAGTTTCTTAATGCTTTACATTTTTACTATACAGCTTCATTAAAGTAATAAGTATAAGGATATCGGTGTGAACAAAAAAACTTATACAAATGTCAAGTAGGAATGTTTATAAAAATAAGCAAAAAATACCGATTTTTTTTCAATATTTCAAAGTTTATCAATTCTACCTTATGTGCAGAACCTACTTGGGGTAATTATATTAAAACATTAAAAGCGTAATTAATTATATAAAAATTGCTGGCAAACTTTATGTTTGCTCCTTGACGAGATGCTCCAAGTTGAGTTGGCAGAGGAACGCGTTCCAATTCACGTATCCTTCTTGGATCAAGGTCTCCGCTTCCGACCACAGCTTACACTGAACACAGTATAAAAAGTTACATTAGTCAATTAATCGAAATGTTAAATTATTATAAAATAGTGATTCTAACGGAGGCACGAAAACGCTAGTGGTTTTTTTTTTTCTTTAAGGCTTATTCAACGTGCACTATGTAAAGGTATCGCAAAATATACCAATAGATACTTTAAACATGCATCTTATATTGATAGTTATACAGTATATTTTGCCCGCAACTTCGCGCGCAGGAGTTGATCATGTCGCCATAGGCAGTGGATGCGACCGATGGACCAGGTAATAAATAAACCTAAGCCCATCACAGCAAAACAAGTACCTCTGTATCTTTGAGTGGGGGCGCATGCCGAATAACTTTTTCATAATCAGAATCGCTGAGGTTGTACACCGGCCGCGTTTGGAAGTCTAGGAACGACATCAGATCTTCATATTCGATATTGCACTTCTCATCCTTCCGTAACCTGTAATGGGCAAACAAGACAGCAGTTGCGATGAAATAAAACGAACAACATATTAAAAATTGTATCTCCATACGTGCAGCATGTTGTAAATGAGGTCGGTGTTGAGCGGCAGTTGCTGGCCATAGATAAGAATATGCAGCTACCGGCATTCGCTCTATCCACAGAGCATGGTCTGTGGCAACATCACTGGATTGATCCAAATATCACAGATCTTACTAATCTGTACCTTTCTAAGTTAAATGATACACCTTAAATTGTATTGAGAATACTAATAAGGTGAAAATAAAACCGCTAAGAGTACTCTTGTTCTAACTAGGGAACCTTAGTATATAAGTACTTACTTATGCGTGCAGCATGCAGTCCATATGGTCAGTGTTGAGGTACAAGTGGTGCGGGCAGCAAGCTGCAGTCGCTCTATCGCATCGATAACACGAAGCCTAATGTCATAATCTGTAAGTATCTCCGCATGTGCACTTACACGCTCAGCATGCAGTCCATGAGGACGAGGTTGAAATACATGTGGTGTGCGCTGTAGCTACCGAATTCGCTCCACGATAACGGGAGCTGGATTGACCTGAATATCATAGACTTTAATATGTCTTACACGATCAGCATGCAGTCCCATGACGTCGGTGTTGAGCGGCAGGCGGTGCGTGCATCAGCTGCCGTATTTGCTTCATCGATAACACGGAGCTGGATTGACCTAAATGTCACTAATATGTGAGTATCTCGTGCACTTGAACGCTCAGCATGCAGCCCATGAGGTTTGTGTTGAGCAGCACGCAGTAGATGACAACAGCTGTCGCATTCGCTCCATTGACAACACAGAGCTGGATTGACCTAAACACCATAGACTTTAAGATTGTTTACACGCTTAGCATGCAGTCCATGAGGTCGGTGTTGAGCGGCAGGCGGTGCGCGCGCAGCAGCTGCCGCAAACGCTCAATGGAAAGCACGCCTCTGCCGTTCTCGTCGGCGTGCAGCAAGCCCTCGCGCAACCGGTCGCGGTCGTCCCAGAGACCGCGGGTGAGTTCGGTGAACACCAGAGAACTTAAAAACAAAAACGTATGAAGTTATTTTTGTTTATTCCATAATGGAGAAGCACTTGGTATACTTCTCTCTTGATGGTAAATGACGATAAGGCTGAAGGCGCACTTAACTCAGTTTACTCACAATACCTACTGAGGATCTAGATAGATAGATAAAACTGTTTATTGCACACACACATAAAAGTAAAAACAAACAATGAAACTTTTATATCGGGGTGGGCAAAGGCGGTCTTATCGCTTAAAGCGGTCTCTTCCAGACAACCTTTGAGGTATAGGACAACTGAAAGGAAAATAAAAGGCAGTAGTGCATTAGTATAAAGCAATATAATAATTTAAAATAACAATAACAATAATGTAAATTTATATGAGAAAAAATGAATGAAGATAAAAATAATAAAAATATTAATTATTTAAGTATACACAAGTGACTTGGAGTGACGGATATCAGGCGGGAGGTTATTCCAAAGGCTTGTAGCCTTGACTGTGAAAGAGTCTCTGAAATATTCCGAACGAGTCAAAGGATGATCTAGCTATAGTATCTTTATCCTGAAGAAATACAATGCAACAATGCTACTAACAATGATCTAATAGCGATAGACTTTAAATACGAGACAATGCAGACTTAAGAAAAGCCTAACAACAAACCAAACGGAGCTCACATAATACATAATATTATATGCCGTTGGGGATTTCGTCATGCCACCGTATTAATGTGGCTGAATGCTTATAAAATGTTACTAATGAAAATCCTTCGATATTATCAGGGAATTATTTTGTTAATGATTTTTACTTGTCTGTTTAGGTTAGTAACTTTTGAGCTGTCCGTGAGTAGTCTGTGGTATGAACTATTGAACAAATCGTGTGCGTAATAGCTTAATATGAAATGCAATGAAACGAAATGGATCTTAAATCAAATAAACATAATAGATATATTTTTTCATTAAATGTAACTTTTCTCTTACCTTTATTTAAACTTACCGAATCATTTCGCGTCGCGGACTTTTCTCTTGCCCAGGATCGCCACGGAAATAGCGGGTCAAAGTCAAAAACTCGTGTTCAGTCATTTTCTCACACATGACTTCTTTTAGAGCTTGCCTGTAGGTAAACGTTTATGTTTAATACTTGAATTATTAATTTGATAAACTTACTTACCTAACTATAAGAACAAAATTTAGGATATATTTCTGTATAGGCATAGCTCTACATCAACTAAGAGTCACATTGACCCATCATAACTACTTACATAGTAACTTATAGGGCCTGGTGAGTTATAAGTATTTGACATTCGAACACGTTAACGAAAACGAGAATCTGTATGCCAACATTTTAACTATTTTCGTTTGTCGCCAGGAGGCGCTGCTTCAATGCCATACTTATTTTCGTTTTCGTAAACGTAATCGAATGTATACGGATAGTATACAAAACTCTAACTAGGCACTCAGAGGAGTTCTTAAAACATAAAGATTTAAAATAGTTTCGAATCGATTAACATAAATATTATTGTTATTGGCCGCAGCCACTTTAAGGGTATGGGCAGTATATATTATGCATAACTTTACTTACTTAAAGCATCTGACGGACATGAGGTCTTTATTACTGGGTAGAGCAGCTTCCATGTATTTCGCGACAAAGTTCTTATAACCATTTTCTTGAGAAGCCAATGTACGCCTTATTTTGTCCATTATAAGAGGTATATTCGCGTTGGGGTACTAAACAGAAAATGTCATTGCTACTTTTACAATTGAAATCATCAAAACATGTACTCAGTTACAAATAAAGATATTAAAGTTCAACCTGGTCTCACTAATGCTCAGCATCAGTTTAAAACCAGCTTTAACTTTAGTCCAAGTTCATAAATAACTTGGTTAACTTACAGCCTCACCGAAGTCTAGGGGACACTCAAACTTTCCCGGGCGTCACTACTATGACGGGTTGTCGCGGGGAGGAACTCGGCCATGCTTGCCATTCATAATCAGGAGTCTCCCCGTAGCAATGAAGATTAATAAGGTTTCTTTGTGGTTATACCTCCTTTCTCATCGTCGAGCTTTTAGTTGCTGGACGAGGGCAGAGGAGAAGAGTTTACATAACACGGGGTTGGCTCAAAGCATTTTGCCTAGTTAAAAAAAAATATAAAAGTCTTCAAGTCAGATGACGTGTCTCAGTTACCTGTTCGGCGTGCAACTCCAAGTACCGCAGCGCGTACTCATCAGCAGCGACGAGTCGGAACCGGTGCTTGTTGATGACCAGCTCGTTGCCTACCCACATGTCCTTGTCCGTGTACGACGGAGGCTCTTTGGGCACGAAGAAGTTTACGTCTGGCAGATACATCTTGTCGCGACGGAAGAACTTTCCTCCCTATATTTATGAAGACACAGATTGTATCAAAAAACAGTATTACGTAACATCATGGAACAATATTCCTAAGTCTACGAATATTATAGATTTTATTTGGGAAATAATTTATTTGTATTACAACATAAATATTTGGTCAGCAAAATTATTATTTGGTCAGCAGAATTATACAATCGGTCGGCATAAGAAATCCGTACTGTTGGTTAGGTTAAGTTAAATTTTCTTTTTTTCGAGCGAAGCGCAGCGTTGCGAGGGCCAGTCACGGAAGGGGGGAGCGGCATAAGACTGCTGTACAGAATTATATAAATTGCAGACTGATTTAGAAATATTTGCTGACCATAAGTTGCTGCCCAACTAGCTTTTTTGCTGCCCAGCTAACATTTTTTTTCTAAAAAAAATACGAATACTTTGCTAACCGTTTAACTAACACCCATTTTATTTCACACCACTAATTTTTATTTTAAATTAGAATTTTCTATTTTTCTCCTCTCTCCATCATCCTGATGTGCTCTCTTATGGTAAGTTAAACTTACAAGTTTACACTTTTGTTATAATGCATTTATAAATAATTAGTCAACTTTTATTTTGCAATGGGTTTGTTACTAAACAATTGCATTTTAAAGAAACTGGGTGCTGTTTTTTTACAATCTGCATGTAGGTAAGTATTTTTAACAACAATTTTAATGTAGGTACCGAGTATCCTGAATTCCGTTCTCCCAATTCAAAAACGCCAATAGTGTCGTCACAAAGGAAATATTTAATAATGAAGTATCGCCTCATATCTGAAGGTTCATCGCTAATAAGTCGCGCAGCAAATCGTAGTATGTGCGAGTCAAAACCAACGCTGAAATTAAATAACAATTATTATTCAAGGTCGAAAAATAAGACAAGACATCACAATAAGCCCGTGTCATCTAAAACACCCCTTAGGTCATCAAGAAGGTGCATGACGCCACCGTCCTAGCGCCGCCGTTCGTGCGGGTGCACTGGCTCGTCCATGTTAGTGTCGCTCTGAGTATATCGTCGTTCCCCCTTTTTTTTTGACAGTGGAAATCTCTTCGCCCTAGTGCCCAGACCCGAGGTTCTTGACAGGGATTCGGAAGGAGCCTACCCACTAAAAACCACTGCACTAAATCCCCTTCACGTGCCGCTAGGATGACTGCGATCACCGATTTGGCAGTCACTAGTGAATCGTCGCTACACCTAGCTGAGACGCCACTCGAGTTTTCATTCCAGAACACCACAGGGTTATAGGTCCTGTTTACCACCTCACTATTACTTTAGCTTGCTAATTCTTAGAGCTATCACAGTAACAGCAAAAACATAAAGGTTAGGTTAAAGTCCTTTCCGTCTAGTCTAAAAGCACTGGAATTCGTTCAAACGACGAGCAACCGATCACCCCCTTTCTCACAGAGTACGGTCAGCAGCAAAGCCTTCTAACAACGCCATAATAGCTTTACTCATAGTTGATACTGTAAAAATTATTGTGTAGAAGACAAAGTAAATAGTTTCCAGCGACTCGTCCCCTTGCCAACTGTACCTACATTTCAAGTAGCATTCAGTAAATATGATCAGTATTTGATGAGATGCGAATTACTAGTCTACCAGTTTTGAACAAATGTATAAAGCGTTAACTCACCGGTCTTTATGGAGGAACTTAATGAAGTCCTTGTGCGGTGGCTTGGGCTCGACAGTCCTGCAGTTCTCAGCTGAGTCGTCGTATGATCCGTACCCGTTCCAAGGGGGAAGCTGCCGGTTCGCTACGCTGCAGCTGACACTCTCCGAGCCCTCGCCCGATGGAATCGGTAATGGCGTAAAAGCGTCTAGGGCAACAAAAATAATGTATTTTTTTGTAACGACAACAAGCAATTTAAAAAAAATATATGAAATAAAATCAAACAAATTATGTTTCCACGATAATTGAAAAGAGATATCTAAAAACAACGCAATGACACACACGCAAAACCTTTTTGTAATTTGTTATTTTGAATTCACAATTTTATAGGTAGGTAATCATTATCTTAGCCGATAGCTGGCAATCACGAAACAGCGTCCTAGTGAAATTGGCCCTGTTGTCGTCACCAAAGTCACCAAGCTCAAAAGGAAAACTACCCAGATATTTTTTTTTCATTCATAAAAACGTTTTGATAATAATCATACCAAATCCGTAAGTGATTCGATAGTACTCCTTGGTGTAAGGGTCGCAATCAGTTAGCACCACATTTCGGCCGAACACGTTGAGGACAGCTCCAATACTTAAATCTGCTGGTGTATATGACGGCATTTTTGGGCCTCCGGTCATAACAACGTGGGACGGAATTTTCTGAATATATGCAAGAAAAAGGATGAATTACACTCTCAATTCGTTGAAGAAATTAAAACCTGCTTCTGCCATTTCAACGGAAATCTTACCCGTGGCAAGCGCATTCTTTTTAAAAACATAGGACCTGCTTGCATGCCCGAATTTGGAGGCATGGATTCCTTGATTTCAATAGTATCGTCAGCTAAGAAGTAATGAATTTCCATAAAATGCATAATTCCAAACTCTGAATCCCGATCGTCCCAATAGCCATAAAATCTGTAAGTCGTTAAATTATGATTATTATTTTTAAAGTATTTGCGCTACCTCGGGCCATTAGTTCTCCCAAACAATTACCTCAACACTTGTCTGTCGAAATCCAAAAACTGCCTAAAAGGTCTATGTTTTGGTGGTTTGCCTTTCTCTGGTGTCCTCTGAAACGTATTAAATGTTATAATACTTTCTATTCTAAATTTTGGATTACTAGGTAGTGTTTCTACTTACTTCTAAGGCGTCAGGCCAAGGTATTGGGTCTGGTACGTTGATCCCAAGACGATTGAGGAAAACTCTTGTGAAATTATCACAATTCACGATCTGAAAACGTTTGCAAACTACAGTAGCTAGTACTTATAGCATTAACCATTACTGACAGAATTCAAAATTACCTTGAACACTTTACCAAAGAAAGTAACTTCTAAGCCGATGTTAAGGTCAAGTACATCGTAGTACAAATCGTAGCTGTATGGGAGCCGTATCCTTTGGCGGCTGATCATTATTCCTGAAGAGCAAAGAGCAAGGCTTATTTTACAAAGGTAACAGAGCAATAACCATTTTTACAGATAACATATAGCTATGTAGTTACTAGCATACTATAGGTAGTAGGCATGCATACAATCAAATTTGAGCATGTTGAAAATAAAAATAAAAATTTTGTATTATGTAGGCCGAGGAACTACCTTGTTCGTTATTCGTACATTACAAAGATAAAACATTATTTAAATACTTAGGGATTTTAGGATTTTGTGTAAGTACTGACGATGATATTGTGTTTATATGATATGTTTATTATTATAATTTATAATAAGATACAGTTGCTGTAAAGCTTTGATGTACCAGAGGCCAATAATTAGTTATTCACGCAAAACATGTCGCTTCTTTGCTAGACCAAGAGACGGAGAGTTAACAGTTCGCGTAATGTAAGTGATGTTATCTGATCTACGATACAGTAGCATACCTACGTTCAAAACAGTTGCAAGGTTACTCAACGTGTGCAGAGTTAAACTTTAACCCAAAAAACCTAGTGCTGAACCATCATAGTATCACAAAATATTTAAATTGTGATAGTATGTAAGAAATGTAAAATAAACGGAACTTACCTTGCGACAAACCACTATTTTCGGTCCTTGGCTCCATAACTTTAATAGTGCCATCTTCCAAAAAGAAAAATATGTCGACCTTTCGTAAGATATGCGAACCGATTCTCATTTCGTGAAGAGTTTGTTGGAAGAATGCTTGAAACCGCAGTATCTACATATAAAATTCAAATTATTCTAAGAACATGAATGCTTGCTTTAATTAGAAAAGAATGAAAAGAAGCGCCGATAGCCGTACGGGGAAATGAGTATCAGCCATAGTGTAGATCAAGTGGAGCGGTTGTTCTAGGCACCGGTGGCAAAGGGCGCCAAAAGCCAAATAAAGTAAAAATAAATTTCGAGCTAAAAATTAAAAAAAATATATTTATTGTAGGTCACAATCTCGCTTTGCCCTGACCCGGGGCAGGGCAGGTTGGTGCTAGAGGAGACGCTCGCCACACACGATGTATGAAATCGCGGTTCAATCCCCACAGTCAATTTAGACTACTGAGAGTACTGAGACTGAGTGACTTACGTTCTCCATTATTATTTATTAGTATTTCTTCATCAATAGTCAAAAAATATTCATAACACAAGTGACTAGATTCTGTCATATTAAAACTTCCACAATCGTGTCTCAGTGGTATGATTTTGACATTTGGATGATAGAGAATATTAAGAGACCCTTACTTACTCCATTGGCGCAGGGACCCAAAATCTTTGCCTCCAATATGAGAAAATTGGCTGACCCTGACTATTATTAAAAATTACAGTTTGTGGTAGTCTGATGTGCAGGCGTGTTTTTATAACACTTACGTGTTTATCGTACATGATCCAGGTGGGAAGGTCAGGGGCCTGCTTACGGCAGTAGAGTGAAGGCACGCGGTTGCCCGACTCCGCCTTATCGACCAACATGTTCACCCGGTCTATGGACGTGAACACCGGACGCACGCCGAAACTCTTCTTGCCTATCTGCATAATAAAATAAAAGATAAGATTTTTTTTTAAACTTGCACGTAGGGTAGAGGTGCCAGTGTTCGAAAGGAATAATTTTTTCCTATAATTATTAAAAATGATTTTAGTTTTTACCAACAGTTGAATACAGACCACATGCTTTCTAGCTCCCGTAAAATATCGATGAAGTCTGTGTTATTTTTTGGCAACGAAAACTATGTTGAACACTAGGTATAAAGTATCGAACCCTGTTGCCACTACGATTTCATAATCTTGGGGCGGCGGGGCGGGCCGGGCCGGTCAATTTCAGCGCAAACGATAGCGCAAAGGGAATCCTATACTACCAACCCGGTACTCGGCGGTCCTCCGGTCTTTATTGCATCGCGGTCAAAAAGACTGCCCCGCCCCGCCATTAGCAAAGCGCCTTATTATAGATACCTTGGTGGCCTAATGGCAAAGCGCTCGGTTTGAAATCCGAAGGTCCGCTCGCTGGTTTAAATTTCATGATGCCTAGTGCGAGTTTAATTTGCCATTCGCTTACATTTACAAAACGAGAATTTGTATGGCAAAATAATAACTATCCTCATTTGGCACCAGGGTGCATAGTGAGTTTCGTTTACTATCCGTATTCATTCGATTTCTTTTACGAAAAGGAAAATTAGATAGATAGATAGATAGATAGATAGATAATACTTTTATTGCAACACTAAAAAACATAAACATGAACAAAAGAAAAAATTTTAAAAAAATAATAATTAGTAATAATTAGTATCAGTACTCTAATAAAAACATTAAAAAAGCAGTGACAAAATTCAGCGCTTACGTCAACCTTCCCGGTAGCATAGCGGTCAGTGCAGCCGCCCGGATTGCGGAAGACCCAGGTTCGATTCCTGGCTGGGTCGTAAGGGCGTTTAATTTTTTCACTGTATATTATAAAATTTTATAAATATTTAATTTAGCTTCAGTACAGCAATTAGCACTTGAAAATAAAAAGTAAAAATAATTAGTATGGCATTGAAGCAGAGCCTCCTAGCGGCATACGAGAAGAGTTATCATTTTGCCATACAAATATTATCGTTTTCGTTAAGTTGATCGAATGGCGAATGAAACTCGCACTTAGAAGTTGCTTTACCATAAAATATCTTGTTTTTGTTAGCCGAGTGAGAGTTTTTTACTATTCGACCCGACCGAGTGAGTTATGTTACAATATGTAGGTACTTATAAAATCAAAGCAGCGCCATCGTTCATATTCAATCATGTTCATGTTGACTGTACCGACAGAAGTTGTTTCTGATTTTAAATACAAACGGCAAGGTATTATTTTAGGGAACAATTTAGATGTGTATGTAATTGTTTCCGTTTAATAAATAAATCTCTCAATACTTATATACTTACGAGCGGATTTGACCCATAGCCTGGTAATAGCGGCAATCTTGGATTTCTTATCGCCATGATTGACCAAAAGTTGTTATCTACAAACTTGAAATATACAATTTAAATACACGAAAAATAACAAAATTGCATTAGCGATACATTGACAATAATAAACAATATTCTCTGTGACAGTAAAGTCCACTAACAATCCGTTGCCATAGTTACACACACTGAGCAAGTAATCACTATGGTTACACACAGTTGGTATCATGAAGCTGTAGGTGTTGGTATGTGTCTCAGAACAATAACTAAATTAGTTATTGTTCTGATATGGTTCTGATCTGAGGTAGGTACGTGTATCTCTCAGAGGTAATTATTATTGTATCTGTAGCTCACTATGTAATAGCAAGACTTACAGGTAGGTAGGGTAGCGTACTATAACTCGTGGTGAAAACCTCAGAACAATGTTAGTTTGTTTTGAGCTAACCGAAATGCACCGGCTATGCTTATAAGCTTTCAGCCCACCGGCTGAAAATACCTTCGTGGGCTGAATTATGATGATTCATAATCTAAAAAAATACTAATGATGGCATATTTTCCCCAACCATGAAATTGGCTACATGCAGAGTGCAGACCATTTCAAGGCTCCAACACGAAGTATAGGCAGCAAGTATAAGTAGTGGTAGTACAGCTTTATTATAAAACTAGCGGCCCGTCCCTGCTTCGCACGGGTGGCCTTTTTTTATTTTTTTTTAATATAGCCTATGTTACTCGGCGCTAATGTAGCATTCTAACGGTGAAAGAATTTTTTAAATCGGTTCAGTAGTTTTTGAGTTTATTCGTCACAAACATACATACATACACACAAATATACAAAGGTTTTGTTTTTAAAATATTAGTACAGAAAAAGAAATCTGTCAATGTCATCGCATGCTATTTTACCGGATGAAAGATCTTTTTATTTTACGGATTTTAGCTTACATTTTTATTCCACTGTTAATTTGTTTTATCACGCCGAACAACAAAATTCAATATTCATGCAAGTTGGACAATAATTCTAATGAAGGACAATCTTGATTTTAATTATGAACTTAATTTTTCTAATTACGAAAGACTTGAAAACTTAAAAAAAAAAAAGAATGGAACTTGACGGTTAAATAGCCAGCCTGTCATTGAAAATCGTAAATATTTTGTAATTTAGTATTGTAATTGTGCTGATGAAATAATATTGAAATTATATCAAATTAAAACCATTAAATGAACCCAACTAATGTATAATTCTTTACTATTCTATGTATGTTAAAAAAAAGTGTAACAACTAAACAGCCGATAAAAACATTAACAATGATTGATGTTAAGACCAAAATAAATTCGTTTTTCATATTTAACTCTTCCTTTGGACCTAAGGAAGGGGAGGTTAGTTTGAAATGTTGTAAAGTGAATAAACAAACTTAGGTATATATATTAACCTTAATAATATATTCTGAAATTCGGTTTTTTAGGAGTTGAAAAGAGTTCTGTTTTATTATCCAAACCAGATTAGCGTTGATGCTAGAAAGAACCAAGTTGGATTATGTGAAGCTGTTGTGAAATTCATGTCGTAAGTCATTATATATTTAAAAAGTCGTCACTTTAAACACCTACATTCTTCACATCATACACTAAACATGCACACTTAGGCCCAAGACACCGTACTCGTAATCACTTGCGCTATATACGTGTATACTATACGACGTGTACCTGGGCGCTTCTCCAGAACCGATCCAACCCCAGCCGAGACGTCCATGCTCTAGAAGCGCCCTCAGGTTGTCCCACCAATTTGTTTCAAGCCCTTCTGGGAATGTAGTATCACACTGCTTTAAGTTTCTAGTCAAGTGACACTGAAAGGGCCATTTTAGGCCATCGGCAATCTCTCTTACAAAAGGAAAGGCTATATTCTTTATTTTCTTAATTATCAAATAGGTACACAGTAATAATACTAAGTGTGTAGGCTGATGATGATGATGAATAATACTAAATACATGTATTAAATTAAGTAATTTTGTATCTTGTAATCTTGAAAAATATGTGTATTATCAATTTTATTCTTTTCACAAAATAATCTTTTTAATCTCTGTAATATCTAACATTAACTATACTGTTTCAGTACATTTTCATCTGAACCATGTGAAGCACTTCAAACACAAACTAAAAGATACATATTTTACCAACCAGAGAAAGGCTATTGGATGGTATTGGTAAGTAACCTGTACACCGTAATATGACTAAGCAACTTATGTTCGATGGCTACTGCATTTGTCTATTTTGGATGATTTCTTGTGGAAGGTTCAGACCTTGATCATAACACCAATTCAAGAAGTCAATGATGAAGATAGTAGTGTATTTGTTTAAGTATAGACGCCTGCACATCAACCTATCCAAAAATGTTAAATTTCTTCAATACAATGTCAACCATACAACTTAGTTATAAAGTTTAAAGTCTATTGAGAAAATTTGACAGTTTGTGGTAAGTTGATGTGCAGCCGTGTGTACTTAAAAAATTAATTTATATATGGTATATGTATATATAGTCTTTTATTTTAGAAATGAAGTCATAACATAACATATTGCTCTTCAAGTTTTTTTTTCTGTGCACCCTTTGGCAAAGGCCTCCTCCAAGATTTTCCATTGATCCCTATCTCTAGATTCTAGACAATCTGACCAGATTTTCCCAGCCAGCCAGTGGTCTCTGAAGTTTTTCAGATGACTAAATTATTATTATAATTATAAATAACTGGGTTATAATGGATCTATGTCCATGATCACGGGCTATTCAACTGTTTGGAAATATTTGATTCTTAATGGCAACAAAAACATATTCCTTAGTCTTTGTCTTTGTCTTAATATTAGTGTACTTGCACAGTATTCTTTTTAAGGTTGTCACAATACCATATGCAACAAAAGCTATGTCATCTATTGGAGAAAGTCGAGGAGATGTGGTAAGAATCCCAAAACAATATCAAATAACAATGTTTAATAGGCATTTTCATATTGAAATGAGAAATATTTTGTTTCAGTTGAATCCGTCAGTTATGAATGATCTACTTGTCTCAGCTTACAAATTGTTTAAAATGTTCATGGGCCCTTTCAAGGATATTTCTATTGAAGAAATTTACTCAACCTGCGAAGAGTTTTTTACTCCAGTAAGTTTTCTTTACTCTTATTGGTACACTAAAGAAACTTTTACTTTATTATAAATAAAAATTTCTGGACTTTTACAAAGTCTACATTTGATTCTGTATCTGTACAAAATGTTTTTCTTTCTAGTATATAATGTCGAAAAGTCTCACAAACGATATATCAGATGTGATTCAGGGAGTGAGTTATTTACCTCTGGATAAGAACTGTTTCTTCAAAGTGATTTGTTTTATAGACTTGTTGGAGGTCAACTATCCGGACTTGAAATGCATCTCTTTTGTTTACAATGATAAACTAATCTGGTGAGTTTTTATTTGATTTTAATGATAAAGTTTTCCTAAATGTCTTCAGAAGCCTATTTGCGTCCCACTGCTGGGTTCAGGCAGGCCTTCACACATAAATTCTTCCCGCATTGGCGAATTGCGAGTTGATGGATTTCATGCCGACCTTACGATAACTATCAGGACATAGGACCTTCCGAAGCACGAAGAAGCTTTATATAATTAAAGATGGTTACCCATTTGGTATTCAAGCATGGGGAAAGTAGCTTCATTTGTAAAATCTGTCTAAAAAAATTAAAAGAAAAAATACTTTTTAAAAACAAGCTTTTATTATTTGTTAATAAAAAAAGACCTAAAAAGTTAAAAATAATTCAAACCTGATAATAAGAACATTAAAGCATGTTACATTACATTGTGATTGCAAAATAAAATTAATGAAGGTGTAATATACTTAATGTTCTTTTAAATGTTCCATCAAAATGTAACCCGCTTTTATTTATAAAAAAAATCTTATTATCAGGTTTAAATTATTTTTAACTTTTTAGGTCTTTTTTTATTAACAAGTAATAAAAGCTTGTTTCTAATAAGTCTTTTTTTTCTTTTAATTTTACTTTTAACTTTTTAGTATTTTTGTAGGAGGATAAGGGCTTCAGTACAACAGGGTTCTCCCTGGTACCCTGAGGCGCAACGTTAGCAATATGACATGTTTATACACCCTCTTACCATTCAGCCCTCGGCACGTGCTTACCTTGACATTGGGTCATCCATCTAATCCATCTAATCAAAGACAGAATCCACATTCATAACAAACTGAACGAACGAACGAACGAACTTATTATCCCGAGTTCCTATGGCCATCTTCCAGCTCCATCATCAGACCCTGGTTACCATGTAGCACTAAAGTACTCATCAAGACGGATCAAACGAGTCCAAACTCGAGGGGGTTGTGTCGTTTAATTAGCGAGTTCCTATGGCCATCTTCCAGCTCCATCATCAGACCCTGGTTACCATCTAGCACCAAAGCACTCGTCAAGACGGATCAAACGAATCCAAACTCGAGCGGGTTGTGTCGTTTAACTATCGAGTTCCTATGGCCACCTTCTGGTTCCATCATCAGATCAGCTCCATGTCATAATAATTTTGAATTGTCATCCGATTTACACATGCATGCAAAACTTCAGCTCAATCGGTAACCTGGAAGTGGATCAAATTTAACTTGCAAGATTTGATCATAAACAAACATTGGGACAGGTAAAACTAAATAAAAGCTTGCAAAAATAGTACCTATTAAAAAGTCTTAAACTGACCTTTGCTTGAAGCTCGTCTTTTATCTAATTATCCTTTTTTTTATTCCCAGGAATGGACTCGCTACAGATGACATGCTTACCTTATACCAGTACTTAGTTCAAACGTTATTACCGAAACAAGTAGAGAGAGAGATTCAAGGTGGCGCAGTGGCCGCAGCCGAGAGACATGGGCGGTTCATCAGCCCGCCTGAGGGCATAAGAACCAGTGAAGATCTGAAGAAGCTAGTCAAAGTATACTTGCGTAGGGAGGACGATACTGAGACAAGACAACACTATCTTATAATTTACAGGACTTTGAGCGCAACGGTGTGCTTTACTATTGACGGTATGCAGATTCTAAATGTTGTTTTCTATTGTTGAGACGTTTCCGCGCGTTAAATTATTTTTATGATTAATATTAGTTGACATAAATTAAAAATAAATAATGTAAATTATCACAAAATTGCGCTCGCTATCTGGACGTGAGTGGTTTGCGAAATGACGTAGGTTAAATGTAGGGTAAATGCTAATTACGTTCAGTTAAGACAGCTACTATCAATATTTGAAACCCAACTTACTGGAATGTCGCGTGCGTATGCATTTACTAGCTTTTGTTCGCGGCTTTGCTCACGTGGGCTACACGACTTGTGTTTATTCATAATAAAAGCCAAACTTATTAAAGGTAAATATCATAAGGGTATAAGTAAAGAGTGTCTAACACAAAACAACGTAATAAAGATCACTCTGTATAAGTAATTTTGGTCCGTTTTGAAACCTCTTGTACAAATTTTCGTCCCCTACTTAAGGGATCATTTTCTAAAAATCCTGAAACACTTAACAATTTCTTACCAGGCCAATTACCGAAATTTAAGGAATGACAGATTTCCATACAACTTTCCACCCTTATTTTACCTCCTAGGGGAGGTTTTTCGAAAAATGCTAGAACACGTCATTCTCTATTTTTGTTGAAAAATCTAAAGATCGATTAAAATATTAATTTTGACAGTTATTTATTACTTTAAAAATAACGATTTCCCCAAAAAAAACCTTTTTCTCTTTTTTACTCATTTAATAAAAAATAAACAAAATTCCTGAGACAAGTCATACTTTAATTCTATTCAAGAACCCAAATATACCAATTTTCATGTATTTAACTTCAAAACTGACGGATTTTCATACATACTTTCACCCCCTATTTGATTCCCTTAGGGTGTGATTACCGTAAAATCCTTTCTTACTGCTGGTGGCTGGATACGTCACTCAATTAACCTACAGTCCAAATTTTATCTTATTAGCTTCAACGGTTTAGGCTCGGCGATGATGAGTCAGTCAGTCAGGAAAAGTCATTAGAAGTATTATAAATATATAAATATAGTATTAACCGATTTCATTTTTCGTTGTTTTTTTACAGTGAACACACCTTTAGAAATAGAGACATTCAAGTCGCTAGACGCATTCATCGGTCCACAACTGTCCACTATAGCATCCACTATAAGCGAGCAATGTGCTATTCACGCCCTGCAAACTGCTATGCTCGTCAACACAGACCACAAATTTGTCTATTTCAACAGGCTAAACTTAGCCTACAAAACTTCTGTAAGTATTAACAGGGTTCGGTAAAATCCCTTATCGCTTTCCCAAACGCATGATAATTCATTGTTTTCTTCTAATTCTTCCATTCTTGAGGTAACAGTAACACAATTATCTTATATGTATGAAATGTATATGTATGTACATTACCTGACATCAGGTCGTTTAGAAAATATAACTATTTTACTCTTTCAGTCGTCGTTAAATAAATTAGTTCCATCAACAACGATCAAACCAGAAGTCCTGAGTATAATTTCAGAAATACATTCAGATAGAAAAAGGTGAGTGATTAAATACTTTAACAATTAATCAATCATTATTTCGGTCACCTCATAATATATCGGCATATTTGCATTTAGCGTATTTCTACTTGTTCAGCTAATTGTTAAGAGTCCCTTCACACTAGCGTTTCTCCAGCGTAGCCGTTTGCAAGCGTATGCGCAACGCAAACGCTACGACCAACGTAATCATGCGTGACCGCATCCGTCTATCGTCTACTACACGGCACGAACGGCGAGGAACAGCATTTTCGCGAAACGATAGTGCGAAGTAACTCTTAGCAATAAAATAAGTAGGTAAAATAAATAAAAATAAATTGTAAACTGAGCATTAGACGTGATTTTTTACACAAATATAATTGTATGACTTTAGAGGTCATGCTTAAAGTTTACTTTTATCGCGATCCAATGCAATATGATCTGGGCATGAGATACATTTATATCAAACCAGATTTTCACGGTAGAAACTAGTTGTTTCATGTAATAACAAAATAAGATATTCTTCCAAATTATATAAACGTTTTTCAGCTTAGGAAATTATGGCGAAGTTATAATCAAAACACCTGATGAATACTGGATTACTGGCAAATCATCAAACGAAAGAGAATTTTATGTAGTAATACAAGAAAAAAATGCCAACTTAAAAGAGATTGCAGGTATGTATGTAAATGTAAACAAATTATGGTTTCAAATACTGTTGGTATAGAAGTTGCCTAATTAGCTTGCATTTGCACTAAACACAATAGCTCCGGGTCAATACCCGGATCACACTTTTGATATCACATACAGACTAAATTGAAAGTAAAGAAACATTTTAAAGATGTTTAACTAATAGAAGCAACACTAAATATATTGGCATTAAAAGAGAAGTTTATTTAACTTTAAATTCAGTCTATTTTGTCTGTTTTGCTCGATTTTTTAACCCTTTCCACGCCACGCTATTTTCCGAAAGTCCCCCTGACGATACGGCCGGCGACCTCTTGAGACGTAAAATATAGTAGTGAAGAGACACCTACCTATCGCGATTCGATGAAAAATATGTTTTAAAGCATTATTCGAGTCAAAATATGCTTTGGTTTGAATTACAATCACCTTTTTACTCAATGGAAAGAATAAAACATTTTTTAATAAATTCAGGAGTATTTTATTAAATATAAAGCAAAGTAAATTCTCAGAGAGATATTACCTTTCGCAGCACTATTTGTCTGATTTATCAGACTTTAGCTTATGCTTGCCACACAAGCCTTTAAGTTTTAGTGAGGTGACACCTTCCGGTGATAACATCGATAACTTTGTAAATATATTTGACATCCAATTTCAACTGAATATTTAGTTAAACTTTAACCGCCATGATATACTGCAAAATAATGTGCCTCTAGAGCCAACACGTATATTCCATGCTGAAACTGTAGTGTTATGAGACACATCACTACGATAAAACATATGAGGTTGAAATAAAGACTGTTATGAAAAAACTAACTAAATTCCCACTCGAGCTTCCTGGGAATGGTTGTTTTTTTTTTTCGAGTAAAATACCTGTTGAACTATTAAATTTAATTCGTCACTTTCAAAGTCATACTCGTCTTCTCCCTCTAATATTTGAATTATTGCGGTATAATAATAGCAACGAATATATATGTCATTAATTTGTAGGGTAAGTTTTAAAAATATATTTTGAGAATACCTTCAATTCACATCACTAAATAAATTCTTCTAGAAACATCCATCGTCTCTGACGTCACTTCCTGTCTGATATATCAGACATTGGCGTTTAACACTAATTAAAAGTTTCAACAAGATTGTGTTGGGAAATACGTGGATTGTCAACGAACTTTTATTCATCACCATCATCAGCTCCTTTTATGTCTCCACTGCTGGGGCACAAGCCTTCCCTAAAGAACGGGCCATTAACCACCTCGCAGGCCAAGTGCGGATTGGTGGTTAATAACAACTGCTAATGCACCTGGGACCAACGGCTTTACGTACCTACCGAAGCACGAAGGAGATTGAGATGATACATTTTTGCTCACCGGTCGGCCAGTTGCTTAACTTCAGCAATCGCAGACCAAGCGCGTCAACCATTGCGCCATATCTAGTCGAGGGCCAGAGCCCTGAACAATATTAACCGGTATGATTCAGTTCATTGATTTTAACCGGTTAATTAAATAAACTGTTCCAACCAACCCGAAAAAATTTTGGTTACCAGTTAATACAGAGAACGGAATTTTAAAGCTTGGGTAAACCGATACTTGGCTCCGATTTAACCGGCTAGTCTCATATGCACTCCTCAACTCAGTCAGGCGCAGGCGCCCCGCTCGCCGGCGGCCGTTCGCCTCGAGATGATGCGAGAGCCAGTTTCATTTAGTTTACACAAAACACTACAGATGGCGTTGCTCATACATTGTTTAAAATTCAAATTAACCGGTTAATTTCAGTTAACGGATTCGCAATTAATAAAAAAACGTTTTTTTTATTTAACCGGTTAATTACCGGTAACCGAAACCTTAACCTTATACCATTCCAATATGGGGTCAACGACCCAAATCGGTTAATAAATTTAACCGGTTTCCGAGCCCTGGTATAGTCATTACTTAATTACTGACATCAACAAAAAAAAAGGATCGACTACCTGGCGCATGGCGAGCCGCGCACCTGCGCAGTAATACCAGTCATACGCACTTTCACACAGCTCAAAACAATAATACACACACATACAACTATACATTTATGCTAAATGTATTAATAATTATTTGTTTTTATTTTAGACGAATCATAGTTTTATTCTGTGTCATACTCGGACGTACACGGAAAAACGTAAAAGTTTATGTTGAACTATTTAAACTATTGTATTACTTAGAATTTTATCAAATAAATTTAAAAAAAATCAAATCGATTTTTTATTTATTACTAGATCTAAATGTTTGGTGTTTTTCTTTCAGATGAAGTTAGACGCATTTGTGAGGCGCAAATGAAGGGCATTTTCTTTTACCCTATGTAAAAAAGGTAAAATACATATTATCATATAGTTTAGAGATAAGTAAATTGTATAGTTATTGTTATCAGAATAAAAGATTATGATGCAACATAATGTCTATAATTAGTAATAATATTTAACACACATTCTTACATTTCGTAAAAACATTTTTATATGAAAACTTATAATAGTTTGATAATAACTGTATGCTAGTCTTGTGAAATTTTTGAGTCACCTTTGCTAAATATTTTCTTATACATTTTAACAACAAGTTGTTTGTTTTCATAACCCCATGAGAGGAGCACAAAAAATAAACAAACTGCACCGAAAAATATGTGCGTAATAACAGAACTATGCGCGAGTTTTTTCTCAGATACTTTACAAATACATCCAGCAACAAATAATGTCAATACAAAAAACTTTCCCACATACAGTCCTTCTAAAGGTTTATAACCAGTGTCTTTGTATTTATTACTTATAAAGTGAATACTGTGCATTATTCTAGCAAACATGTTGATACAATTAGATATTATAAAACCTACTGGTCCAAAAACATATGTCAAAAAATAGGATAACAATAAAAAGCTTATTGAGAAGAATACCATCAAGTAATTGTAACTATTTAATTGTGCACTGGTCATTGTTGCGAATGTGTAACATTCAGTAACGCCGTTGATAGCTAGCAACACTATGGCTAAGCAATGGCTGCGAAGAAGTTGAACCGGGAGCCCGCTCGCAACAAACGCTTCCCCACCATAAAACATCAACAGTGTCTTGGCATAGCTTTGACCAAAAACTAATACTATCAGGCCAATAGAGCTCACTGTCTTGCACACCTGAGATAGTACTGCACATGACTCCTGAACTTTATGCTGGTCTTGCTTGTGGAGGGGCAAATCTCTGCTTACCATTTGTGTGAAATAAAAATAGCTACTATCCTCTATAGGTCTGAATATAAACCTTGCTGCTAAACTACCTAAATTATTTACAACATCATACGTAGCTTGCTCAGAGAATGTCATAACTGGACTTGCTGACATAACATATTTCTCCCCTTCTGTCAACAATTGTTTCACAACTCCTTGCTTTGCAAAGCTTATAGTGAGAGTACTTAATTTTTTATTAAATGTCGTATTTACAGATCCTAAATACTTTGGTAAGAAGTCTCTAATAGAAGAAAAATGGAAGTCATCCATATTATCATACAATCCATGCAAAATGAAATCTGGTACTAATTTACTTTTTAGTGCACCCTTGGCATATAGAGGCTTATTCTTAATGTACCAGTAGAAAAAAATATAATAGCTAATTACAATGACTCCAATGCTACCAACTTGTGCTACTGAAAATGCTATCAGTGCCAAAGATCTGTCATACATTATTATTGACAAAAATAGCATTGTACGAATGAAAATATGTAGAGTATCAAGAGCAACTTTTAATTTGACAAAACAAAACAGCTGTGTAACAAGAACCATATTTGCTGAAATCAGTTCAAGGATGCATGAAAAAGCTACACTCCAGCAGCCAAATTCATATTGAAATGCATGTTCTGGATGACCAAGTGGTAAAACATTTAACCAAATGTACACAAACACAAGAGACAGTACACAACTAATAGGTACAGCAAGCCAAATTTGGTTGATAATGTGGCTCCAACTAAATTCATCCTTCTGACCCAGGCAAGCTCTATTAAAAGGCTCACGGCTTAAAAATAAGATAGTGCTCTCTAACAATAATAATCTGACATTCATAATTCCCAGGACTTCATGACCAACATTTCTAATGACCCAGGCATTAATAATAAATGTAATGCATCTGAATAAAATTTGAAATATAATGTTGAATGATGCATTTTCCAAACTGCTCATCAATAAGTTTCGTCCCATTTTGATAAATTATTGCTTATAATTTTCAGACATTAATAGCATTTCCCTCTGTGGTTAACAATGGTATGTTTCGTTTGACAACATATATCTTTTTGTTTGAAAGGCAAATCACAAACCAGTGGTCATCATATGTTATAGAAATCTTCTTGAATGGTTCATTTGAAGTAAAAGCCACAGGATCAACTCTGTAAATCAAAATAAATAATTAAATTTGATATGATAATGATATATACATAGAACAGGTAGGTAAGTAATAATTATAACTTAATTGCAAAAAAATTAAATTGATAGTTTTTTGCTAATTTAGGTAGCATCAAATATATTAAGTAAAGTTAAGTAACCAAGTAATCCTTATGACTCACTTGCTAGATAAGGAAATGAGATCAGTTATAATAGTCGCAACACGTTCATCGTTTTCCAACTCCCCGCCAGACTCGAGGACGGCTCCGTCCTCGGTTAACACCAAATAGCCAATTTGGTCTGGAATTTTGTCCATTGTAACTGCAAATTTGGCACAATTTAGTTACTTTTTATAATGCAATTGTAGAAAAACACGTAGTAGGTAAAATGTTACCTCTTGCGATTCAGATTTAACTTTTGACAATGACAGCTGACTGAGCTGACAGTTTTTTAAGTGTAGTTCGTTCCCTGAGGAACCGGCTATGGTTATATTTTTTATTATAATTTATTCATGACCATGAATACTAGTCCTTCAGTCGAAAACTTAATTTAAACGTTTTTCTCTTGTCTTGTTTTCTATATGATGATGATGAATGATAATAGAAATGAGAAGTGAGAAATGATAGACCCCCAACCCCTCGAGTATCTAGAAAAGATGTATCGAGTATCTAAAAAATCTAGTAAAGATGTGGGGCTTTACTAAGTCCTCGGGCAGACTTCTTGAGAGAATTTGAAAAGTGACGTTGCACTGTTTTGTTTCATTTGCCGACACTCATGCACACTCACGAACACTTAACGGTTAATGATCCACCATTATTTCACATTAATATTCGACATAACGTGTCCGTTAAGCTAGCGTACACATGGTCTAATTCAAGTTTGTTGTTATGCCATCTTATAATGCGTATTTAATTACTGCAACCATAAAATAATTAGTCCTCATTTAGTTTAAGAAATAAAGCACTTTTTAGTGTGTACGCTGGCATCACGATCAAACTGGCGATGGCGTACACGTGATCGTTCTCGAAAACTACTTATACTATAAAATGTTTTTGTTTGTTTATATAATTATAAAGCAAATTGTAATTGTGTTTTTGTAATTTGTTTCACAACAAAATTTGCGTTAAAATTATATAAACAAACAAAAACATTTTATAAATAGCTTGCCTACTTCTTAACTGATCTTTAGTATTTGTAAAAATATTATGATCGGGTGTTAATGACAGTAGTTGTTGACATTGAATGTGTGCCTTTGGCTTTCAAAGTAAAAAGTAAATACTGTTGAATAATTTCGGCGGGCTGGTTAGAACCACGATAGCTCAATTGGAAGAGCACCGACCCCGGTATGTCAGAAGGGTGCAGGTTCAAATCCTGCTCGTGGATTTTTTTTTTTTTAACATTTGTGTTTTTGTACTTATATTATAGCAATTAGACTAGCTTAACGGACACGACATAACACAATTTTAAAAAATAAAACAAAACCGCAGGCATGGCTTTTCACATTATTCAGGCTCTGTGATAAAATATTGATTTTTGTCTATGACAGGTGGAAAGTAGTGTGTGTATCAGCCTCTTCTGTCAAAATCTAGTTTCTAATGTCTGTGGCGTACTTATTTCGCAATCTGGAGAAGTGAATTATTTTCTTCCTAGATTATTTATTTCTTTTCAGTGATCGTTAGGCCTTATGATATTAATTTTATCTTAAAGACAAGGTACGTTAAAATAATCTGATATTATTATTCCTAAATATTAGTCATTGCGATTTTAATCATTGTACCTACGACACTGCTGCTGGACTGCGACTGCAACCTTCATTGCTGTTTTAATTGGATAGGTAAATTATTCTGATGTATACCATTCGTGTATGTGGGAATTTATACAAGCTAACAATAATCACAGTTACAAATTAAATCCCGTGTTTATCAACATCAGTTCACTGTGATTGTTATCATCCAGTAAATAAACTAGCAAGTTACTTTAGTTTATACTTTAATTGACTATACAATAAAAAGACCTAAATTGATGTTCCAAAGCAGAAAATGGAAAATGAAAAATGATATTTAATAATACAAAAACCCTATCTCTGAATGATTGGATGGGAAAACCAATGAATCTTCTATTCCATCAGTATCAGCACATCTCTGCAATTTTTATTCTATTCCCTATTTTTTAATTATTCTGTTAAATAACAGTCCTTTAGAGTCTTAGTCAAAAGAGACTAACATTTAATAGAATGAAGACAGGTCTCTGGATAATCAAAACTGGATCATCATCATCCTATACCACTGCTGGACATAGGCCTCTCCAAGTTCAAAACTGGATAATAAAAAGAAATTGCTATAATTAGCTGTTAAAAGTTATAGATCACCTTTTACCTTGATAGGTACTTTTATCTTTGCTCAATACCAAAATTTTACCAAATCATCACCAGCTCATTTCTATGTCCCCCACTGCTGGGACTCAAGCCTTCCCTATGGATGGAAACACCACAGGGAGAATGTGAGCAAGTTCACAATACATAAAATAATAATTAACCACTGAAAATTATTGTAATAGTTCCTCAAGCTTAAACAGTTTTGCAAACAATTTGTTGAATTTATTATTAACAGTTAAAATGCTGAGGTTTCGCCCTAAACTGGGAACCGAACGCAGCAGCGAGTGGAGATGCTGCTTCTGTCTTCATGTACGCACTGGAACCATACTACTTGGGACATGGCACTTGGTGAGTAGGTTGATAATATAATAATGTACTAAATAGTATATGTATAATCTTAACTCTGAATTTCATAATTGTATCAAATGCTGGTACTTAAAATCCTTTGTAATATTTTGATTGTCAACTACAGTAATAAGGCTTATGGCAGAAGATATATTGAGTATTTAATTTTTAACAATATTTTTTTTTAATTTACTACATCACGTTCATCTGCAATTTGTTTAAATACTATTTTTCAAGTTATTTAGGAAATATTTTTTTATGAATCTACTTGCGTTTAATACACTTTTTAATCTTTTGGATCCGTATGGACACAAGTAATACATAGGCAAAAAAGTTGTAGGCAACTTTTCCAAAAAGAACTTTTGTTCCATAACAGATGTTGCATCTGGTTGCGCTCGGCTTCCTAGCCGCTGTAGTCCGCAACCCTCAGCTGCTGGACGAGCTGGAGAGAGACTCCGCGCCGGTGGCTGAGTGGGCTGACCTGGGCCACCGCAATGAGATGCCGACGCCGCTCTCCAATATAGAGCCTCCACCGAGCCCGTACCCACAACATTCTACACAGCCGAGAGACCACAGCCTTATTTACCGTAAGTTTCCTTCTCCTACATTTTGCCAACATTTTTATTATGACATTATCTGTAAAAGAGATTATTTGCAAGCAATTTAGACATATATTTGTTTAGAAATTTAGATCAATAGTGTTATTACAGATCAATATAGTTTGTGTCTTTTTTGTTATTAATTTTTCAATGATCATTATCACCTTGAACCCTAATTAAGATCATACTCTTAAACCCATATTTACTATTTTCCTAGTGACATAACAAAAGCCATTCTGAAAATATAACTGTCAAATATAAATAATAAAAAACCGGCATTTAAACGTACCAGATAATATAAGTATGTGGACTCTCGCGTGATACTGACCCTTATAAAAAAACCTAGGTTTAATGAGTCACAACGGTTCGAGAAATTATGATCACACTCATGCTTAGAATTAAGTGGTACCCCTCAGTAAGTAAGTTTTTAATGACCCACTGCTGGGTAAAAGTCTCCATCATTGACTTACATTATCATCGCTTCAATTGATGGGTATCGGCATAATCACCATGCTTAACAAATTCGGGTTGGTGATCACAAATGGGTAAGAGCTGTGCATCCAACAATCTGAAACACTTCGCCCAACCCAGGAATTGAACCCAGGACGTATGGACCGTGCGGCCTTGCCACTCTGCCACAGAGGCGTTCTTCTGGTAGTAAAATAGTAATAGTTTGGTGGCGGTGCCCGAGTTATAGCATAAATAAATTACTGATGGGCTGTGTCCGCCGTAGATGATGTGGATGTGGGTGCACTGGTTACAGTGTGCACCCTGGCGATCACTCTTATGCTGATATATGGTGCGGCGCGCGGCAAGCCGGCTCATCTGCTGCCCTTCTTCTGTCTGCAGATATTCGACTTTGCGATCACAGTGTAAGTAGTTTTTATCTATTTCTGTGATTGATCATTAAAGACCGGATTATTTGCATATGCATTTACATATTTAAGCCATCCTCAGCGGTAATAGCATTTTTTACTTAAGATCTAGGTATGATGCATGTTATTGATACATTTACAATATTTTTGGAGCGCAGCGCACTCAGCAGCCACGCGCCTTTTGTTCGCGGCAGAACTTTAACATAGCACCAAAGTTCAAATTCTTCCCAGTTACCTCAGTGGATGTCGATCCTTTTCCACTTATAAATATATATTATATATATTGAATGGTCGACGACACAATCTTACTACTGAACATTTGGAACAATACTTGATTGTTTACGAATACAAAAATATGAAAAATTTGTAATGTATATAATGCTATGTTACTTCAACTATTATCATCTATCAATAGATAATTTACAAATTGTATGCTGATTTTGAAATTGTTATTTTTTTATTTTTTTTTGGATTCCTAAAACTTATTATTTCATTTTGCATATTTTACGTATTTTCATGCATATTTCAAGCATTTTTCACATGCATATTTGCATGCATATAACAAGCTTTTTATGTTGCTTATAATCCGGTCCCTACTGATCATCATCAACTACCTGTTAACGCTTTTATAGATAAAAACAGACGCTATTATTTTTTACTTATGTCGTAATTGAGTTTGGGAGTTCAGCAGAACTTCTTATATATGCTCAATTAACACATCCGAATATCAAACGTCCACCTTAATACTTCACGATATCTGGGACTTTTAACAACGTATTTTTTTACATATCCTTTAATTGACATATTCTTTTAATTTATGTAAAAGAATTGCAAGAACCTTTGTGTAGAATTTTATAATAAAATGTTATATATTGACTTATTTATTACTCAGCAAACTGTTTAATATTTACTTGAACTATTAATTCAATAGTGTGCATGTATTGGTAGACTGATTTCCTTCTTTGTTAGTAAAAGAAATCTTTAGAGTTATCTCTTTATCAAACTCTGTCACTAAGCGTAAGAGTAATGCATGTTCAATCAAATTGTTTATGAAATCAAAGATTTTTTATTTTTTTTTATCATATTTTATAAATGGCATATTAAAGCTTCTGATACAGTAAATACGGCTTTTTTTTTGGGGCATTTTCAGCTTCACCGAGCTTGTTTGGGGGCGGCGAGGAACGTAAAGGGTCCCTCAAGCCGTGTGAAACGAATCACCTTCGGAGGTTTTCTAGAGGGCACGGCATCGCGCACTAGTGCGCGTCCCCGTGCCCTACTAGATTCTCCGAAAGGTTCGGATCGGATCGGGCAGCGGAACAACCCGAGGGCGCCTCTAAAGGCTCGGCTCGGGTTGACCGGGCCAGTAAATACGCCTGCAGATCAGACCACCTCAAACTGCCAAATTCTTTGACTTTGAACTTTATGTCTATGGCTTATGGTTGAACATTGTTTGAAAAATTTTGACAGTTTTGAACAGTTTGTTGTGCAGTTCTTTGTACTTTGTGTGTTACGTACTTTTGATTGATCATGTTATATATTATTATATTTTTTACTTTGTGATAAAAACAATTGTCTGCAGCGAATATTGTTTTCATGCGATAACAAGAGAAGTGATAATAATATAAATACGCGATAACGTATTGATAGAGACTAATCTTCTATTATGAAGATTTTGCGTATCTCAAATAATCTTTCGGGCTTATAGAACATAATTAGCATTTTCTGTAAAGCTGTCTTAACTCTTATAGAACCTAAATAGGAAAATTATAGTCGCGTGTCATCATTGGTCACGATTTTGTTACCAACTAATAATTAGAAACGCAAAAAACTCGACTTGTGTCCAATGTATTGAAATGCAACAGGAAAATTAATACAATTATTTTAATTAGGTCATTTTGCAATGATGCATAAATATCCCGAGTTTTATTTTAATTTATCATTTTGTTTTACGAATGGTATCAATTATTTAATTAATACCATTTGTAAATACATATTTATGTATATATTGACTTTTAATGAGGCTTTTGGCCCTTTACAGTAAATAAGATAAATCGTATTGTATTTGGTACGATAAGACTGACTGCAAAAATAATAGTTGTGTAGCAGCCAAGGTTCCTTCATACTTCATTGCAAATTACCTTAGAGCTGTGACGTCATGTGGCAGCTGTATACATTTACAAATTATTTATTTGTTTCCAAAACACACATTGACCACACACGTTTGCGAAGCCATACCCTATGTTAAAGATATTGACTACTTAATATATAGAATACTTTGTTAAAAGTTAATTTTGAATATATATTTACTTAATTTTTTATTAAATTTACTTTAACAACTAAATACCACAAACTAACCAGGCTATTTAGGGAATCACCATTGTAATTTGTTATCTTTCAATACATTAATTTGTAAAATTACAGCGCGTGCGACGAAAATAATTTTTAATAGGCATACTATTTACATATGCACAGGTACATGCTAAAGCTGTTTCAACTTATTGTACAGACGCTTGCACATCAACCTATCCATCACTGTCCAATTTCTTTAATAAATATTCAACCATATGCCTTTTTCATAAAGTTCAAAGTCTATTGAGGAAATGAAACAACTTTTACGGATCTACTTGCGTTTAATTTACACATTAGTTTTAATTAATGTTTATCCTGACGTTTGAGGAAATTTGACAGTTTGTGATAGTGACTGATGTAGTATAGGTATTATTGTATGCTATAGGTATAAGTGTTTGTTATCTTATTACATTAAAAACTGGCTGTGTAGGGTGACGGCGACCGGTTACCTCTGCTACCTGCGTTCCATCCACCGTCTAGTGGCTGAGACGAACCGGGTGCCATGGCGCGCCCAGCTCTTGCAGCTGCCGGCGCCGGCGCTCGCCCTCGTCGTGGTCTCCGCGTTCCTATTTGCAGTGCTGCTCAAGGTAGACATTGTGTAAACACTTCAGCAATCAACAACAATAATGTAGTACCTCCCACACTATACTATAGCCAAATTCGATAAACAATGTTTACCAACAGAGCGTTGCCAAGCAACCAGTGACAGGCATGTATTGACAACCTTTTCCAGATGATCAACAGGAAAGATTTTACGTAAAAGATTTATTTATATTAAATATTGTATGAAAAATTTAAAAACCAAAAATCATAGTACAATCATAACTTACTTTTAACCTATGTGAGTGAATAAATTAGCAACCTTGAAATAATTAAAAAACTGCACTTAAAGATTCAATAATTTATTTATTACATAAACTAATCAACTGCTGTTACAATTTGAGTCGTGAAGAGGCACCTTGTGGGTCGGCAGGGTGAGGGTGACTGATGCTGCGTTGTTTTCACGCTGCACCAGTTGTCCTTGCGTCTGGACTCCATTTCTACTTAACATCAGGTAAAGTGGAGACATTTGTCGAGCTACGTAAAAAAAAACAATTTTCTTTAACGTCAATTCAATTTGTTCATGAATGTTTGTTTTGCATTGCAAATGCACTGTTTACGTGGTAGATTTCAGAGGTAGTTAAGATAATCGACCCAATATAGATACTAGTGTCATCTTCATTTGGAATGCTAGTTTATAATAACAGAATTGTTCAGAATACCTTAATTTTAGGAATGACATTTAATAAGTGAAAATAGTTAACGTTTTGTATACGTTCTTCGTATTATAACGTTTTTACCGACGTTGAGCGACTGATTTAAGTGAGACGTGTAGTGAGAATAATAAGTCTTACAATATCTTTTATGTAAAATGCAGTAATCTAGTAATAATACCTAACCACAAAATCATTTTTGCCCAGATTTGTGATGACCCTAATTTGGTTTGTTTACATATTCTATTCTTTATCGAGTTTGGCTAGAGTATACCAACAAACAAAATCGGTATATAAAGTGTTCTTCAACACTACTTTTTTGTACTTATAATGTTATAGAACAATTATAGGTAAATTTGTACTTATAGCAGTTTCAATCCAGATAACTCGCCTCGGAAGATCGTGATGTATCGTGTTCGAAAACGCATCCAAAGTTCGGCTCGCCATAGTCGTAATTGTCTGATGGTAATGGTGCTACGTCTCAATCAAGTTTTTATTTGTTATTAAACCGATAAACGAGCATACGGACCGCTTCCAGATATAAAGCGGTCGCCTCAGCGTATGGATGCTGTCGTCGAGCAATCCTGTACCGTTCCTTAAGAGATCCGGAGCTTATAGCTCAGTTAATTACTCGGGCTCGTTTCCACGTTCACATTTTTAACTTGTACTTCTTCTGAAGAGAGCTAAGAGAAAAAGAACACTTAAAACTAACTAATGTCTTGTTTAATTAACATGAAAATGTATACATAAGCAGAAATCTAAGTTTTTAGGGTTCCGTAGTCAACAAGGAACCCTTATAGTTTCGCCATGTCCGTCTGTCGGTCCCCAGTCTAGCTCATAGACTCTTAGTACTAGAAAGCTGTAATTTGGCATGGATATTCATATTAATCACGCCGACAAAGTGGTGAAGTAAAATTTTCAAAAATTTTTTTTTAGGTTACCTCCCCTACACGTGAAGTGGGGATGTAATTTTTTTTCTTGTTTACCCCATAGTGTGGGGTGTCGTTGGATACCAATTTCAAAAATATAACTGGTTTGTGGAAATAGTTTTTTGATTGAGGCATCCGTTTGTGAACTATTAAGCTTTAAAGTGCAAAATTTTGTTAGAGTCAAGTGTGCCCTCTTCTCACAGTCCGCATTATTGAAATGGGCTACGGAACCCTACACTGTGGCCCGACACGCACTTGGCCGGTCTTTATTCTAATCAAGCCAGTCTAGTAGTCGTAACTTTTATAATATTTCGGCCAAATGTCAGTTATCTCTTTCATCATTGCCGTGTCATGCCAGTCAGCTGTCAAGTCAAATGTCGAGTCTGTAGTTTAGTGGTCAATGAGGATTATTTATTAATCCACCATTGTTCTTAGGCATACTGCATCAACGTAGTGTGGCGCTGCTACAAGTACCTGACGATGCGCGCGCACGCCCTCCAAAGCCTCACGCCGTTCGTGATCTCGAGCGACGGCGTGGTGACCGGCGGGCCCGCGCCCCCGCCCTACCCCTTGCCCGCGCCCGCGCCCGACTACACCAGCCTGCTGCCCGACTACGAGGAAGCGGTCAAGCAGACGCCCCCGCCATCGTATCGCGCCGCCACGCTCATGGCTGTCGACCCGGCAGTTGTTACGGTGAGTTTTTCTATTTATCGTCACTAGCTACCCACAGTTGTTTTCGTAGCAAACGCTGCTGTCGTATTACCGCGCCGCTACGTTCATCGCCACGTTGTCGCGGTCAGTGGTTCTACCATCCTTCATCATACCATCTACTATCAGTCATATTGTCATTATCGACCCACAGCTATATTTGTAGCAAACTCCTCGCCGCCGTCTAACTGCGCCGCCACGCTCATGGCTATCGATCCTGCCATTATGTCACGGTGAGTTTTCTGTCTACCCTCAACTATATTTTAGTGTCGACTATATGCTACTATCTACTAACTATCGCGCTCATGACCGCTGATGGCATGGTAATCGACGCGTTCGCGCCCCCGCCCTACCCCTTGCCGCGCCCGCGCCTGACTACACCAGCCTGCTGCCTGATTATGACGAAGCGGTAAAGCAGACTGCCCCGCCATCGTATCGCACCGCCACGCTCATGGCTACTCATCCGGCCGTTGTTACGGTGAGTTTTTCTTTGTACTGCGAGCTATATTTTCGTAGAAAACCTCGGGCGCCGCCGTCTTTTCCCGCTAATAGCCTCGTTGTCACGGTTACTTATTCAACCATCTTTTATCATACCATCTACGTTGGTACTTTAAAGGGGAGATGACCAATATGAGTCATATTGTCACTATCAACCCCCAGTTAAATTTTCTTAAAAAACACCGCTGCTGTTCTACTCACACGCCCTTGCCTGCCGATCCGGCCATTGTCACGGTAAGCTGTCTACCCTCAGCTATATTTTCGTGTCACAGTAATATTGCTGCCATCTTGCTCTGTCTTCACTTCTATAGTTTACATTATTATGGATCCTTATGGGTCGAAGTGCTACTGAGAGAGGGAAACCTCAGCAGGCTCTACTAAGATATGTCATAATACATTGCCCAATGTCATCTTAATGGGAAACATCGCAGTTGAGATATTTGTTATTATTTTAATACTTTGCATTTAAAACTAATGCTAAATGCAGAAATTGTTCACAGCCATCAACTTTAAAAATAAAAATGTCTCATAATAATTGTCTGTGGTACAGCCCGAAACGCCGGCGGGCGAGCCCGCGCCCGCCAACACCGTGGTGATGTTGCCGCAGCAGGGCTGCCACGACCGCGTCTGAATCTCACCGCCCGCCGCCGCGAACCACCGCTGAGAGGATACCATAGTAATTACCTTACACGCTTACGATGTTAACGGGGTTCAAGGCTAAAGTCGTCCCATATAAGTTTTTTTTTTTTTTTTTTTTTTCAAATTATAACGTCATTGCTTTTGAAACTTTCTATGTTTAACCTAATTTGCGGCAAGCACTGATCATTGCCCCAAACAAATAAAACTATATTGTGTCTGTATTCTTAGCAGACAACAGGGGAAAATATAAAAATAAATCCAGTGACCTATCTATCACACATTATTTAAAAAAAACATTTATTCAACTATAGTCGTGTTCATTCAAACTGATTTTTCAAATTCTTGCCTGGTAACTTATTAGATCTCTTTATTTTTCTTAAGCGAAGTTTTGAGTAGAAGCATAGAGTTGGAATTGAAGAATTATATCATTCATTTGAAAAATATTTATCTTTGAAGTTTCTATGGGACGTCGTGGGGCGTAAAATCTCTTAGGCTCGATTTTTCAATCCTTAGTTAAGTCTTATCCAAAGAGTAAGATTGTCATTGTGACATATTTTCTAAAGAAAATCTGTCATTATGTCAAATTATTCAATGAATAAACTATAACTGACGATTGAAAAATCAGCCCTTAATAGTTTTTTTTTGTTAATAATGTATTATTATAACATACCGAATATCGCAGGGCAATATAATAAAAAGATCCAAAGATTTCATACAAAGTCAGACAGTGTTGTCACTAGGTTGAACTGGCTTTGTAATCAACAGTATTTTTATCAGATTTGTCAAACAAAATTTTGTGTAATCCTTTGTTTAATAAATTTGTTAAGGGTGCGTATAAGATCTATTGTTCGGTCAGCAACGAAAGTCGCTGACTAATTTATTACCATGCCTTAATAAGCTCAATAGAAATTTACTAGCTTAAATTTTACATGCTTGCTTGCTTTGACAAGGTACTAAAAGCGCTCGGCGATTATCGATGTAAAACAAACAATAAAAAATTATGTTGTCAGAATATTATTCTTTGTTAGAATCCAATTTCATACACTGTTTCAAAGGACAGCAAATGGGTTGGCCCGTTTATCCTCTTCCCAACTGCAAAATCTTCTCAACCAAAGCGGGGGGACTAAGTTCATTTATATTAGGGTTTTACTTAGGCTCTAGTAACGCTTTCATCGGTCGGTTACGAAGATTATTTTATTTTATTAATTATAATTTTACAATTTACTAAAGGCATATAGTGACCATCGAGCGGTCATTATTAGCTAAAATCATGGCTCTAGTAGTTGCTAAAATATTGAGTAAACTAAGTCAAGGACTATACGGATATAGATTGCTTGAAAGATTACAAATAAAAATTACGACTCTAATTGTGTTCATTGTGCTTTTTTTTTATCTCAGACATAATCTTTTATGGCAAGTCATATTCAGCAACTTTTTACTAAAATTATAATTTGTGATTGGGTTCTCAATAAATTACAATTAATAAGTGTTAATTTATTTCTATTAATGTATCGCTTTTCTTTATTTCCCTTAAGCCTATCTAGATTTACGGGTTTTAATAGTATTGTTTTAAAAGTTTTTATTTGTTTAAGCAAAATATATCCGTTTAGTTTGAAAACTCTTTAAATAATAAATACTGAAATATTTAGATAATTATTTGTATTTACATCTATTAATTCGTTACCGCTACCTAGTTATTTAAATTGCCATTTTATTTTGGAAATATTGTCCTATTTCTAATACATCTATTTTTGTATGTAAATCCATATGTGTATGTGTACATGCTGTAGTTTATGAATAGTATATAAAAACGAATTACACGAATAAATCTTAATTCGCTATGTATTGGTTGTTAGAGTTCACTTTCGCACGCAAAACAGTATTCGGTGACAAAAGTGTAGACTTTTATCACCGAATACTGTACTGAACACCGAGGACTGCGTTTGTAAACTCTTAATAGGTCTGTCTAATCCCTACTAATATTATAAAAATGTGAATGTGAGTTTGTTTGTTACGCTTTCACGCAGTAACTACTCAACCGATCATCATGAAACTTTGTACACATATTCTAAAAGTTATTGAGAAGGATATAGGGATACTTTTTATTAAAAAAAATATATAAAATACTAAAAACTTAATTTTCCAATACAAAATGATTTGTTTGTTTTGTTGTCATGGAAACTGTCAAAGCGGTACGAAGTCCGCCGGTTTTAGTATATTGCTTCAACTTTAGATCTTACAGGAAAGGTAAAATGACTCATGCCGTCGTCGGATCACTAACTTTTGTGCTGAATTATTATCACTTTGATAATTGACTGTAGTGCCATTGCGTTATGTTTGAAAATTTTATTTTCGCACCTTAGAAAAATCACTAGTTGTTAATCTAATCCCTATTCTATTTCTACTTAATCTTAAAATCTTAGAGTAAATAAGTTTTTTCTTTTATATTTCTTATTTTGTCCTAAGCTATCCAGCGCTCTTCAGTGTGCTTTGATTATGCTAATCAAAATAAAAATAAAAGCATAAGTTAATATATTCTTCTATTTCTACGGCATTTTTTATAGTTTCCTTATTTCATAACATTCCTTTTTCTGCCAGAAAATGAATTGGCTTATATTTTTAATAATTAAAATTTTCAACAAGGTCTCCAATATAAACATTGGATATTGCGACTTCATTTTATTAGCACTTTCTATGCCAATCTATGTAACATCATACCGTCCATTCTGACGCTATTGACATATGCATGAAAAATATGTTACAAAGTTCCTACCAACTTGTTTTGAACGAAAGAGTACTTTGTCCGTAGACGATCGTTATATTTGCAGAGATGTAGCGTAACTTTTCTAAAACGCTAAAGTTGGATTCCGCGAAGGACTTACGCGGCCAAACGCGTTCGTCAACCATAAATTTTCTTTATTTTTTATTCAATATTCAAAAACCTTTATTTTTTTAAAAAAATAAAGGTTTTTGATTACGCGTATTTCTGCGCGTGTAAGCACGTTTGTACGCTCGTGAACGTGCGCCCTTGCCACGCTTCAAACTTAGACGCACTTTTAAGGTTCCCGGCAGCCGTTCGTGCTAACATGCCAGAAACAGCGCGCACATTTTCTTGTTGCGGTCAGTCTGTTGAAGCGCAAAATGTTGCCTGCGTATGCGTAAACGAGCTTATATACGCAAAGAAACGCCTTATCTGAAACCAACTTTATTAGTGTATAAATTTGTGACATTGGCCGCGAGCGTTCATCGAGCACGCGTCGAAATCTACCTGAGTAGAGAATAGAATCGATTAATTATATGTATATAAATATGTATGTGTATTTAGATAAAATTTATTATATATGTAATAATCATTGCTGTGTCAAAAATTCAAATGTCATTGGTAAGTGCGGTAGTCTTAAATCTTTTTTGCTTTATAATAATGTATTATTACTAGATTTCAGTTTTGAATGGAAAGAATTTGTTTATAATGGAGTTTTCAAATAAAAACTGAAAATGAGACTGAAAATAGCACTTGCTAAAGACGACTTGCCTCAGCTGAAACTCGCCTATGATTTTCGCAATTTGGGCAACAGTCCTTCTAACTGAGTACTGAACATCTGTCGGATTTATCAAGGGGTTGTTTCATTATATGCTGTTTTTAGTTTCGATATAAAAAATAACAACATTGTGTGCAAAATAACCGTTTAAAAAAAAATCAATAAAAATTGTGGCTACTTCTAAGATTTGATATTTTACATAAGTAAGAATGATGTACTAGTAGAAATAATAATATCTTGATGTTGTATTAACAATAAGAAAGCTCGAAAAACTATACTAGCCAGGGATGGAGTGTTTTAGAAAGTCGCTTGAAGTCACTGCTTTGCACGTATAGACATGATAAGGTTCAGTAAGTAGTTTCAAAATGGCCTAAAGTATACCTACTAGATCCCTTAATTTTATGTTACTTATTTACATTTAAAAACTAAAAAGTATTGCTTCAAAAAAGTATTCACGCACGTTATTAATGAGATCTCTTATTAAATGTTTTGTCTGTGGACGAGGTGCAGGCAGAGACAATGCTTGTTTATTTTTCGGCAGTAATGACGCAATATATCTATAGAAAATCACTCATTCTATATTGAAAGTGATTTTCTATAGATATATTGCTTGTTTTGAGAATTTGTCTTTTTAAGCGAATATTTGCTTAATATTTTAAAAGTTTAACTACTTAATTTTAAACACTTAACCAATGTTTAAATAACTAGATGAAATCAAAACACGTAGGTATCAAAATGGACTACTAATATCAGTCCAGTAAAAATAAATGCATTGTCTCGATAACACCTAATATTGTCCAGATTGTTTATTTTACGATATTCTAAATTAGTAATAGTTTTAAAAAATAAGGGCACCAGGTAATCGTAAATCGGTGTGTAATTTATAAGACCTAGATACCTATAAATTATTGACTATAATAAGATATCCAAAATAAATCATAATATGTCAAAATGTTCATAGTTTTATTCATCTGTGGGATGCCGTCCTATATGAAAAATCCTGTTCTTTACCTTTGCAATTTCATTGTATTCTATGGAGTGGATAAGCTTCGTGTCTTAGCAGATAGTGCGCTCTATTTGTGATTGTTGAAGTTAAGTAACTGTCGCAACGTCGGGTCCGCACGTGGGTGACCAAATTAAATTATCAAGAGGTCCTTACGTAATGTCCAAGGTATATGATCCCCCTGGTATTGGTAGATATTGATCCCGGTTGCTATCGAAAAGTGACACCCCGCTACACACGACTTTAAAGTTTATACTGACACCCCTTGCCAACCTAGCGGTTACAAAAGTAGTGTCAGATTATCCATACGCAAGCACATGGGACCATCTACGTAGGTCATAACGCCGGATCAGGACGCACCGAAGCGCATTCTTCATCCGGTACTTTTAAGACAAGTGTCTCGAGCGAGTTGCTCCGTGGACACGTACAGTCCACTACCTAATATCCAGATAGGTAACCGGAGCTGTAAGCTCGCTCACTTCTCGTTGCACCATAAGCACAACTCGCAGTTCCACTGCTCGGGTCGTCAACTCTAAAGCCAGCTACCAAATGACCTCTTTGGTGGCGGAGTTGTAAGCCCACTCACTTCTCAGTAAAAAATCAGGCACCTCATCAGTTCCAAAAATCCTACGCGGCTGATTCAACCGGAGACTTTGCATCTAGCTGGCGCCTCTACTAGTTATCCAGACTAGTACCGGAGATGTTGGAAGCCTACTTAATGAAAACCACCAAGCAGAACAACCAACTATGGACAACTCACGTGCCCCGCGGATCCTTCCCCGACCCCACACTAGACCACTACTCGGACCCGCTCGCTGTGCACGAAATGGAAGCCTGGCCAGACCTCAACCTGGCAGACAAACATTCCCACTTCTACAGCTAACCACATAGCCACCACGAGTCCGAAAGGTGACAGTCTTGAACACACACCAACCTGCATTATTGAGGATTCTGGGTGAAGTGCGCTTCCACCTTCGGCCTTATCATCATCGAGATGAAGGCCAAGTTCTTACCTGTAAGGAGTAAATACAATTTGGCCGGCGTTGTAGGGTCTATTACTCCACTGGAGAGACTGGACACTTGTACGGAGTTGGAGTTAAATTGGCTGATGATAAAGCTATAGGAATAAGCATTTATCTCACGCCTTGAAAGAAAGCAATTAAGTAATTGTAATAATTTCACTTTGTATTCACCATTAAAACATGGATATCTTTCTTTTACATGCAATGAGATGGAACCAAAACGGTTTAATTGAATCGATATTTTAAATGCCTTTGTGGCATAGTGGTTAAACCACCAGTCTCAGACCAAAGGTCCCCCTGGAACTTTGCGTAATGCATATCGGTTTGATTGGTAGGGCTTGGTTTAAGTCCGTTTTAGCTACTACCATTATTTAATAATAAGTTTAATTTAGTTTAATAAGAAGTTTAATTTTCTCTCTGTATTTTATAAATTTTATAAATATTTACTACCATTATAATTCTACCTATGTAACATGTTTCAGTAATTAGAGATAAGATAACCAGTTTCTCATTAGATGAGAATTTCGGGTGAAGTGTGCTTCCACCTTCGACCTTTTGTTACTCACCATCATCTCTTAGAATAATAAAAAGTTGGCTTTTGAAGAAAGCCCGAGGAGCTCGACGGCGCAGTGGTTAACGCGCCCGGTCTGCGAGTGCTAAGGTTAACCAACTTCCGCAAAGGGTGGTCATCGGTTGGGTGACCAAAAATGTAACATCTCAAGCTCCTCCGTGCTTTAAAAGGCACCTAATAAAGCCGTTGGTCCCAGCTACGTTAGCAGTCGTTAACAACCACCAATCCGCACTTGGACCGTGTGGTGGTTTATGGCCCGTTCTCCTTATACGTTCATAGGGAAGGCTCGCGTACCCCAGCAGTGGAGACATAATTTGAGCTGATTATGATGATGATGAAGCTTTTGAATGATCATAAAGCGAAGGTGACGAGTAACAGGGAGTAATATAACGATGCCGCCGAACTTCGACGTCCTCGGCAACTGGAATCTTTAAGCTCGCTTCATCAGCGTCCTAGATTTCGACGAGAGATTTGATGTATTTATTTTAGTTAGTCATCTACTGTGACCGATCAAACACCGATTTGGGTTTGCTATATAAATTTTGTTATTTTTTTGTTAACGTGTTCAAATGACAAATATAGCTCGCCTAAGGTACACAAAACACGAGCTCGATCTATAATGAATTAAATTATCTATTTATCCTAAAGGTGTAAGTTGTAAAATAATGATTTATCGTCATTATAAAAGTTCGTGATTCTATAACCATGAATAAACTAAATAGCAATTCTTCAAAAGAACACAAGGTAAAGGATGGAAAATAAAAGTAGGTCCTATCCTATGTATAGCTAGTACCTTGTCTGAAGAAAAGTGATAGCATTATTTCTCCATAGCCCAAGTTGCGCGCACATTTCGGGCACTTTGCCAAATATTTTCCCCCCATAACAATAAAGCGAAGGTCACTGTAACACTACCCCGATTCGTGATACCTATTTTTATGTACCTGTCTAACTTGTTAAGTAAGTTAGGTGATTTTCTATTAAGTACCTAGATAGGTACATAATTGAAATAGATGGATCACACATTCTTCATTCACACACATATTAACAATCATATTATAAATTAATGATATGTGGATTGTGAGATTAGGCCTATCTCTTTATTTAATGTACTCGTAGGTATCTACTATGGACTGGGCTGACAACAACTAATTCTAGTAACATTACCATCCATCATGTGTGTGAGATCATCACGAATCATAAAATTCTTAATTTGTGTATTGTTGATAGCTTAATTAATGTATCTGCCTACGCTGAGACTACAGTGCTATAATAGTACATGTTTAATACACAAATAGTTTTGCACACATGCCATAATATGCGACGTTCCGGAGCATTACAAAGGTCACATTGAATGGCCGCAATTTCAAAACAATCGTCCGGCGCATGCGCGGGCGCGAGTCCTGCAGTGCACCGAGCGGGTGGCGATGCGGCCGGTCGCCGCGCCAGCCAACCCGCGACGCGCCGCGGCGGCACACAAACGTGCATTCTCTATTTATATCGACGGAACGCACCCCTCCGCCCCCGCCGCACCCCGCGCATGCGCGCCGCCCACCTGAAAACGAGGAAAGTGAAAATTGCACATCATGGTGTCGGCCGGTGCAGGGCGCCGCGTGTCATCAGTGCAAGTGAAGCACTAAGCAGCTCGACGGTCGACGGCGCCGCAGGATGGCCGATGCCCGCCCGGCGGCGGCTAACCTCACTGCGGCAGTCCTGCGTCACGCATCAGCTGAGTCGAGGGACGCGCTCTTGTGACGTTTCTCGCGGATCGCGTGCCGAGCGGAACCGGCGTCGCGATGGCGTCCACTATGCAGCTGGAGTTCACGCAGGCAATGACCGATTTCAAGACTATGTTCCCGGACATGGATGACGATGTGATAGAGGCGGTGCTCCGCGCTAACCAAGGCGCAGTGGATGCGACGATCGATCAGCTGTTGGCGATGAGTACCGACAACCAGAACGAGCGTTTGCGGTTGGAGATGGAGCGCGTGGAGGGCAGCACGCCCTCGCGCCGCAAGGACCGCCGGCTTGGAACCAAACCCACTGAGAACGGAGACGACAACGACACTACAGCACTTGTGTAAGTCGGTAGATAGACAAACATGACACCTGAGCCTGCCACTCTAATATTACCTACCTAAATTGTGTTTTGGATATAAGTACGCCTATATACAACACAAAATTTAGTAAGCATCTAACAACAAAAGGAGTAGTTTTGTCGGCTTTTTGTTTTTATTTACTTTATAACTTAACTCGAATTTTACAGGCTCGTAAAATTTTATGAAGGCTATAAAACTGGCTACCGAAGTTCTGAAAGTTTACCTTTTAAAGTAGGCAAACGAAGCATTAGCAACAAGTTAGCACGGCAGCTGTGACGGCATGCAATATAACTTCAACAAAGGGGAGCTAGACCACAATGGGACACGTCACTTTGCATAGACACAGTAGTCGTTCTATTGTGCGTTAACAACATAGGTTACATTCTCTGTTGAGAATTAAAGATTGGCAAGTGTGACCGGAAGGGATTCATACTAGCTCTATAAAAGTCCGTATCTTATTTTCCTGATACCACCCATAGGTACTTATTGATATCCCCTATTTTTAAAGCAAATCTTTTGGAATATTTTAAATGTGTTTGCCTATGTTTAGCATCTTCCTTGTATCATTTACCGTCATCTGCCATGGACCAACAAAATTTGAAATATTTATCGCCATATCAATTCATCACACATCATCCCTTTCACGTCCCACCCACACACCACCACCCACCACCACCTACTTGGGCTTCCGCACGAACAATAGCACTTGGAAAGACATGGCCCTAGCCCACCACGCTGACCCAATGCGTGTTGGTGAGTTTTAGCATCTACCATTACAACAACAACCGTCACCAACGGCTTAACGTGCCTCCCGAAGCACTGAGTCCTCGCTCCTTCGTACAGGGTAATGTCACCAATGTTCGAAACTTATTTCGTCACCAAAAAATATTGGGTCCTTACCTACGAAATTGACGTTATTTTCTCACTTATTAATAGGTGTATTACTTCTAAAAGTCAATACCGGTTGTTAATATTATTATACTACACCTTTAATTAGGACTATGTTACTACTTACTAGGCTTCAGTAATAACATAATAAAAACTAAATTGGGCGATAAAGACACAAAATTAATATTAATATTAGTTTTATAAAATACAGTGAAAAAATTAAACGCCTACCCGACCTAGCCAGGAATCGAACCTGGGTCTTCCGCATCCGGGCAGCTGCACTGACCGCTATGCTACCGGGAAGGCTTACGTAAGCGCTGAATTTTGTCCCGGATTGCGGAAGACCCAGGTTCGATTCCTGGCCGGGTCGGGTGGGCATTTAATTTTTCACTGTATTTTATAAAAAAAATATAAATATTTAATTTAGAGTCAGTGCAGGCCAGGTTCGATTCCTGGCTGGGTCGGGTGGGCGTTTAATTTTTACACTGTATTTTATAAAAATAATATTAATATTAATTTTGTGTCTTTATCGCCCAATATTTTTTTTATTTACTTCTTTTTTGTTTGCGGAATTTACCTTTTGTTTCATTGTAGCTTTGAAGGGACTTTATTTTTTTTCTTTTTAATGTCTGCTATATTTAGCTAGTGACAAACACACTATTCTACATTTTTTTATAGTGTTAACATAAATAGATGCTAAGAAAATGAAAAAAAACGTTAATATGAAAATACAATTTTATAAAAAATCTTCATACAAAACATCAATTTCATAGGTAAAGAGAATAACATAGATTTTCATTGAAATCTTACGACTAGACAGCTACATAGGAAGCAGTGTTTTTTTTTTTGTGAGAGAGTTTGCTGATTGCCTCAAACGGCATTTTCAGCTTCACCGGGCTTGTTTGGGGGAGGCGAGACACATAAAGGAGGAACCCTTTAAGCCGTGTGAAACGAATCACCTTTAGAGGTTTTCTAGTAGGGAACGGCATCACGCACTAGCGTGTCCCCGTGCCCTACTAGATTCTTCGAAGGGTTCGGATCGAATCGGTAAGCAGTGGTCTGTATTCAGTTGTTGCTTAAGTATCTATATATTTTTACAGCCCTATGGTTGACCCGTATTTTTAATGATATTACAATCCTGGTTCCTTTGGTCGGCTATTAATTAATAAGGGCTATATGTTAATATTAATTAATCGTGATCGCTATTGTTAATTTTATAATAATTGCATTGTGTGCAATGTGCGAGAATTAAACCCAGTATGAATATACAACGACGAGGTTCAAGCCAACTCCCGAAATTCATTTTATTTTATTTTATTTTAGTAAGGCAAAGTAACAGTCAAATTGACAAATTCATTATTAAAAATAAAAATGAAGTAATTATACATATAACATTATCGGTTAATTGACCCATTATTGCTATGCACAGCATTCAAGAAAAAACACAAAAATAATAATAATATGTAAAAATTTAACAACACTTTTTCATTATTTCAATACATGCAAGAGAAAAAAAAAGAAATAAAAAGTTAATATAAAATTAATACAAATTACAATTAAAAATTAAATCATAATGAATAGATTAAATTGATAAATGATAGCGAAAATAAAAAACCGTCTGATTATGAAAAGAATGCCACTGAAGATGTCTTATTAAGTGATGTTGAGTTATCCGTGGTGCCTATTTCTATCAAATGTTTAGGTTCAGTGGCATCTTTTTCATAAACAGAAGGTTTTTTATTTTTTCAAACAAATTGTGTTTCATGTCTATATTTTTCTTTTTCATGTAAATAAAAAAATGTACGGCAATTTTTGTTTGAATACGGTAATTTCATCTCTTGCGTACGGCAACACTACAAATGACCAGCGCCAACACTGCACCGGTTAGCAATCACCAGTATTCACTCTAGCAGCGGCGGCCCGCCAGAGATACTTTAAACGTCCTGAGACAACGCTCTTAACCCCACCAAAGACAGTAGACCGTACTTCTACTTAACTTCAGTTGACGATAACATCTTCATTTGTGGTGCATCCAATCAACATTAAATAAAGCAAACGTATAAAATTTTTCAGAGACATCGACGAAGAGTCAGTACCTTTAGCAATTCGAAGAAAATGGGTTCCCAGAATGCTGGGCCCACTCCCTCCGATGTTCCTGCGAATCCCACCATGCACGGACGCCAGAATTGACCTGAGCCTCGACATGGATGACGATCGCATCGCCACCTTCCTGCAGAACGAAGAGTTTATGACAGAGCTGCGGTGGAATCAAGAGTTTATGGCAGCACTGGATAGTGAACAAGGCAAAGCTAAAAGTCAGGATGATGAAGCGGTGTTCAAGGAGCGACTGAAGCATATGGGAAAATGTGAGTTGATTAACAACGATTAGATCTTATGTACTTTTTAAGTAATTTCTCTAGTCTAAATTAAAGCATGCAGTTTTTTAATGGATAATTAGGGCTCCGTAGTCAACTAGGAACCCTTATAGTTTCACCATGTCCGTCTGTCTGTCTGTCTGTGTCTGTCTGTCTGTCTGACCCCAGTCTAGCTCATAGACTCTTAGTACTAGAAAGCTGTAATTTGGCATAGATATACATATTAATCACGCCGACAAAGTGGTAAAGTAAAATTTTGAAAAATATTATTTTTTTAGTTTACTTCCCATACACGTGAAGTGGGCATGTTATTTTTTTTTCTTGTTTACGCCTAATTGTGGGGTGTCGTTGGATGAACAGTTGAACAGTTTTTTGATTGAGGCATCCGTTTGTGAGCTATTAAGCTTTAAAGTGCAAAATTTTGTTAAAGTCAAGTGTCCCCCAAATGCCAGCCAAATGGTTGTTTTTGGATACGTGAAAAAATTCACGGTAGTTGTATATATGACGAAGTTAAAAGGAAAACTATCACAGCTAAGTAGGCTTTACAAGTTTACAAGTAACAGTCGACCAACTTAAAAAATGTACTTGGCGCAGTACAAATTCCTCATTGGGAACTACTTAAATAACGTTGTCAGGTGTGTGAAACCGGTAGTATCTACATTTAAGTATATGAGCCATCGTTAAATAAATGTTCATAAAAGCCCTCTTCTCAGAGTCGCGTGGCCCGACACGCACTTGGCCGGTTTTTTGTAAAGTTTCTCTCGCTTTTCCGACATTCACTAAAAATGGATTTCATTGTTTTAGCTTCACACTCTTTATTTTATTACGAGTATTATTACAAATGTATATTTATGTAATTAATCTTTATTGCACAAAAGGCGGACTGGCATTACTCTTTTTTATATTAGAAGGAGGCAAACGAGCAGGCGGGTCACCTGATGGGAAGCAATCACCGCCGCCCATGGACACCCGCAAAACTAGAGGAATCGCAGATGCGTTGCCGACCTTTCTTTATCATGTGTGTGGTTGCTAATAGGGTGGTAGGGCACCAGTTTTCCACAGGAACCAGTGATCGACAAGTTTTTCCTTTAATTATTAGAAATAGGGATCCGTAACTGATTTGCGACTTTAGTGACTATTTAATACAGACCACCTGCTTTTTATATTTTTTTGTAAAATTTTATTATTATTATATTTTTTTGGTGACGAAAAATGTGTCGAACACTACGATAAATGCTTGGATTATATAAAATGATTGTTCTTTCTTTTTCTTATTTCAATTTTGTAAAAAAAAGATTACATGGAAAAGTAGATTTAAAAAAGTATGCTTATTAAAACGACTTTGGTCATTTTCAGTATCTCGGAAGAAGTTCGCACAACTGACTCGCCTGTTCGGGCGCGGGGGGCTCCGGCGCAACACGCAGCCGCGGCCATCGCAGCGCGGACCCGTCGACAGCCTGCTACTCCAAGAAGAGCACTCCGACGACGAAGACCGCCCCGCCTCCAAGAAAGTCTAACAACACATGAGACCTCATGGACAAATGATTTAAGAGATTTTTGAAGGACATTAGCGTTATGTGGCTCATTTACAGGAATTTTCCCCAGTGAAATACCATGCTTCGTCGAAAGGTTTTAGTGAAGTGGCAAAAGATATGGATATTTTTAACCACCTTCATGATATGGGCACTGGCTAACGCAGGAGTACTGATGATGTCGTTTATTTGTAAAGAAGCTTTCCAAAAAAACATGGACATTTGACAATGCAAGGCTCGTCAATTATTTCCGAAGTTTTTAAAAAGCGTTATTAAAGTATCCAAAAAAAGAGAATTAAGCACTTTCATGATATGGGTTTTAGTTAAAACCGTTAGTTAACGGAGGAGCACTCCGAGAAAAAAACTGCTTAAACACTAAAAGATCAGTGAGATGACGTGCCTCATTTACAGGAATCTTCCATAAAGTTGTTAAGATAAAAAAACTCAATCAAATAATCCCGAAGTTTCCCCGAAGTTTCCCGAAGTTAAAAAACGTTGGTTAATTCTCCAAAGAGCAAGATTTTCCTGATATAAATGAATTTGGTATTTCTTGTTTCTGCCAAAAGTTTTTGTGGATTATGCCTAGTCTGGGCGAGTTTCACTTTAATAGAAAAGCTCTTGGTTTTGTAAATATACTTGATTGATTGTTGAGGCTAAAATTACTGATGATATTAGATCTCTTGCGCATTAAATTGCTTACGTTTGGTTGACGTTATCGTTTATCGGTTGATATTGAAGACTGAACTTCAATTTAAGCATATTTGCACCTCTTTCTAATTCTATCTTTGGTCATGGACTAATATAGATGTTATTAGTCCATGCTTTGGTGTTAGCGCTAACAACCGCTTTTTAATACCTTCGTAAGATCAAAAACCAAGGAACTGTTAGCGGCGCTTGCGACCGTATCTCAAGCAATTATAAAAACTAAGTCTTAGCACACAAAAGATTTCTGTACATATGAATAAACAATATTTCTTTGTACGGCATACTATTGTGCTATGCCCTTAGCTAGTAAATGTTTCTACCATCACTGCCATTGGGCACTGCAATATCCAAAAATACCTACTAGTTGGTGATTTGATCGGGTCACAGTTTTTGACTTTGGAGTCAAGTGTAATAACTAAATAACGGATAGTTAAGCTGACAATTCGTTTTTATAAAAAAATGTGTTGCCGATAAGATTCGGTAAAATACTGGTAGATATTGAAAAATAACAAGAGAATATAAATTATGGAACTAGTATGTTTATGAAAAATATGGACATAAAAAAAACTATGAAACTAGTGTGATTTTGTATTGTTGGAAATGAAAGTATACCAAAGGAGAGTGACCATGTGGAAGGATAGGGCCTTATCAGGTTTAACAAGGTTTCGTATAAGACTGGGTTTGTAGATAAGAATGATAATGATTTGATTATTAATGATGGTATAAAAACAATTTTAAACATAACATTTATCGATCGCTTAAATATGAAGGTGATGAGAGTGTAATATTTTAAACAATTATGGTTCGATACGGATAACTTTTCCAAAGAAAGGCTGACAAAGATAAGTAATAAAATATTCGCATTGTTAGATAATGTAAATAACTGTTGTATTAGATTATTCGATAAGTAGATTGCTTTGCGTTTGGCTCTACGAATTCAGTTACCGTTAGGGTTCTCGCTAGGAACCCCGCTGCTCCCTCTCGCAATTTAGAGAAACATGCGCCATTACCCCCCTCCTCTCCCGCGCTGCACGCTCGTCAAATTAGACTTACTTCCACCATCTTTAGAGGCATTATTTTCCCCGAACTTAGTATTAGGTATCGATGACAGATGGAAAAAGATATTTTGTAATTCATTTGATTTCTGTGAACAATAGTACTGTCACAAAAAACACAAATGTTGAAAAAAAATCCACGAGCAGGATTGAAATTGAATTTTCAAATCCTGCTCGTGGATTTTTTTTCAACATTTGTGTTTTTTGTAATTTGTTTCGCAACAAAATTTGCGTTAAAATTATATAAACAAAACAAAAACATTTTTTAATAGTACTGTCTGCAATAGCGAACCATATTTACCTACGTGTTTCTCTTTGTACACAAGTACCTAGTACCTAAGTTATTTAGTGAAACGAAACTGTTATTTTGTAACTCTAAGACTGTAATCTTTGTTAATTTTAATTTTTGATACGGATATTATTTATTTATTTTGTTTCTAAGTATATTTTTTAGCGATTATCATTACCTTTGTACACCCATAGATATCTTTATAATATATATATCTTCTGTGCGTGTGTATGTCACTGAACTCCCTCTAAACGGCTGGACCAATTTGGATAAAAAAAATTGTGTGTGTTCAAGTGGATTCCAGAATGGTTTAGATTTACAATTGGACTCGGTAGGTGGCGCTGCTATAGAAGTCCGTCCACGGGTGCTCTTAAGCGGACGAATGATTTTTTTGTTTTGTGACAACAAAACAAACAAACTGTCAAACTACCAAAGCGGTACGAAGTCCGCCAGTCAGCTAGTTATTAATAAATAGTTTGGTTGGATTTGAAAGTGGTAGGCTTCGGCTGTGGCTGGTCACCACCCTCCGGACAAAGTCGTGTCGCAAAACGGCTTAAGCCGTGTTCCGCCACGATGTCCGGTGTAACCAACCAGGAGAATGGGTCTGGGCAGTTAAGGCGCTCTGTGTAATCGCCGATGACTGCTTGTCACCGCCGCATCGGGTGCCTGGCTTCGGAGAGACCGTAGGAAGATGGGGGACCAAGTAGCGGGTTAGCCACCTGTGAAAGGCTGCCCCGCCACCTCGCGCAAACTCCCAGATTGCTCTACCTTGCCGGTTGGTGACCGGATGGGAGGACCAGGTAGCCATTCTAGGGGGGTTCGGGCGTCCCCGCGGTCTCCGCGTCAGGCTCCTTTCCGTGCGGTGGTGCCGACTTTGACATCTGATGGGCGGGATGCCTCCTCGCCCAACTGTCATTCTCCTCCTATTCACTCTCCCAAACAAATGTGACAAAGAAATTAAGGAAAAACGTTAAACAGCGGCTGCACGTCCTCCCACTCAAAGTGCACCTCTCAAACATCCGAGGACTGCACTCAAATCTCGACCCTGTCCACCACCACCTCGAGACAGAAAAACCGTAGCTATTAATCCTTACTGAGACACAGACATATATCCAGCTGACACGACGTACCTCAGCTACTCTGGGTATTCTCTGGAGCACAGGTTTATATCTCGTGCCGGAGTCTGTGTGTATGCTCGTAATGACATCTGTATCAAGCGTCTCAAGAACCTTGAAACGTCCAGTGTCACTGTCATGTGGCTCCTAGTAGACACAGGCCAAGAACAAATCCTATACGCCTGTGTATATCGTTCGCATAGTGGAGACCATGAGACAACTCGATTGTGTGACCACCTCAGTCAAGCGGCAGATGCGGATCGAGAGCGTTATCCATCAACTCAGTCATCCCGGGTGACTTTAATGCTCACCATCAAGAGTGGCTGTTCCCATACCAGCTGACCGACCATGCTGGGAGAGAGGTGCGTAAACTAGCATTGTCACTAGATCTCACTCGGCTTTTAAACTGTGCGACGAGAGTGCCGGATGTCGACTCACACACTGCCAATTGCTTCTGTTGACCACAGATCCATACAGATACTCAGTAACAGTTTCTGCTCCACTGGGTACTTCTGATCACTGTATGGTTGAATCTGTATCCGTTTATTCCCCACCTGAAAATTGCCCTTGTGGCCCAAGACGGGTGTGGCAATACAGGTCAGCAGATTGGGATGAAATGCATCACTTTTTCTCGTCCTACCCTTGGCGGAGGGGTTGTTTCAATTCAGGAGATCCGACGCGCTGTGCTGAAGCCGTTACCACGGTTATACGGCAGGGTATGGAGTATTTTATACCGTACTCGGACGTAACATCACATGGCAAAGCTCGCCCGTGGTTTAATGCTGACTGTCGCAGTGCTGAGGCGCTGAAATTGTCTGCATATTCCGCATGGGCTTGAGCTCGAGCACGCAAGTCTACAGATACTAGTTTTCTGAAGAGAGGATATAAGGTTTCTTTGGTCCCTGCTAAAAACGGTCGAATCCAATTTCAGTCGGTCATCCCTAACACCATTGCTGAAGCCTGAGGTTCTCTTGCCCACTCGGCGGAAGAGAAAGCAAATTGATTTGTTCTCTTTTTGCGGAGAATGCGCGTCTGGACTCTGCTGGGAAAACTCTACCAATCTCATCTCGTGCTGACTGCTCTATAGCTGAAATGCGCATTCACCAGAAAGAGATCCTAAAAATCCTGCAGACCCTGGACGTGAACAAGGCGAACGGACCTAATGGCATACCAGCAATAGTTCTGCGTTCATGTGCTCCCGAGTTGTCTCCCCCCTCACACGCCTATACCGCCTGTCATTTAAAACAGGCATTGTACCGGAGTCATGGAAGCTTGCTAACGTGCAATCCGTGCCCAAAAAAGGCAGCCGAGCTGACCCTGCCAATTATCGACCCATCTCAGTCACGTTCATACTCTGTAAGATTATGGAATGTGCACTGAATAATAAACTCCTGGCTCATTTGGAAGGTAATGATCTCCTCAGCGACCGCCAAAATGGATTCCGCCGAGGCCGCTCAACTGGGGGCCTTCTAATATATGCCACAAACCTATGGAGTGAGGCCATTGAGAAATACGGAGAGGCACGCGGGTCTTATAAGCAAGTTCCCGTCATTTGGTGTTCCTGCTAGCTTTTGCGCTTGGATATCTGATTTCCTGAAGGGAAGATCGATACGCGTTGTCCTCGACGGCTACTCATCTGACCAAAAGGCTATCGATTCCGGTGTGCCTCAGGGATCGGTTCTATCCGCAACCCTATTCCTGCTTTATATAAACGACCTGCTTGTACCCGGTACCTTTGGGTACGTAGACGACAACACCGTTACGGATAGATACATGTCGAGTGCAAAAGCTAGCAGACAAGATGTCGACTCTTGTCCAGAGGCCATGGATAGGCGCATGAACGAAGCCCTCCAAGCAGTCTCCGATTTGGGCGATGCCAATCTGGTCACATTCAACGCTGCCAAAACACAGGTTTGTTTGTTCTCCGCTAAGCGGAACCCATTTCACCTGACTTTCCCGAATGTGACTGTAACTATGGCTGACAGCCTACAGCTCCTAGGTGTAAAGCTCTCGTCCAACCTCAACTTCAGGCAGTACATCGAGTCCAAAGCAAAGACTACAGCAAAAAAATTTGGGGTTCTCTCTAAGGTCAGGCGATACTTCACGCCAGGACAGCTGCTCCAACTATATCAAGCACAAGTTCGATCATGTATGGAGTATTGCTGCCACCTTTGGGATGGATCAGCCAAATACCATCTGACTGCTTTGGACTCCATTGAAAAACGAGCTAATTGACTCATTGGTGACCCTGCCCTGATAGACGCCAAGCTGCAAAGTCTAGAAAATCGGCGTAGGGTGGCTCGTCTGTCGGTCTTCTACAGGATTCATTTAGGGGAGTGCGCGAAGGAGTTGCACGACCCACCATTTTCCGCTATTGGAGCGCGAGGCGCGAGTTCCAACCTTGTCGCACGAACCGATTCGGTTCAACTTTCTTAGTGCGTACAGCTGGGGAATGGAACGCGCTGCCTGCTGCCTGTGTGTTCCTTAAAGGTATAATCTGAACCTCTTCAAGGCCAGAGTGAATAGGCTATTTCTAGACAGGCATGTTCCATCCTCGACCGCACCGTCACTTAACATCAGGTGAGGTGTGATCTAATGCCTGCCTATAACAAATAAAAATAAAAAAGTTTAAACTGTATAGGATGTGTTGAAGTAAAGTTTTGGTAAAACAGGTATCTAGTTCTAATTTTACACTGTAATTGCTAGTTTAAGTTCAATAGATATACCTACATGACTATTGCAAGGTGTTTTGCAAACTTTATTGAAAGCATGAAATGAGGAATGTCTAGGATAAGCTCGGGATGTCACTAAAAAACCGGACACGCCCCAGCACAAATTATAATGGCATTTATGAAAATTTATAGACATCCACATCCTATTGGCGCATAAAGCTGGATCTACACGAAAGACAAATTCAATATATTGTGAACACACGCAACACCAAAAAACTTTTGTCACCGACACGTTTGAATAGAATAGAAAAAATCTTTATTTGGTACAAAAATTACACATACACATTTAACACAGGAACATAGAGACCCATCCTCTGGTCGAGTTTATTTTTGTTGGTAGGTATGTAACATCAAATTCACGTTGCCTTCTATACGTATACTTCTGTGGTCAGCTGTGGTACGCAGTAGCTTACTAGTGCACGGGACCCCAGCAAAGATAAAAATCCATGCTACGCTTACTTATTATAAATAATCTATAATAGGTACTATTACAGTTTAGTAACTGAAAGCGCAAATCCTGGAACTAGGAACTTTCGTCGTTCAATGTGCATCACTATTGTGCTTATTCTAATATGTTCTGTTGTAAGTTTTCTGAGTAAATTGTACTTTTATTACTTGTGCGAAATTTATAATGAAAAATAAAGACTATTAGAAAACGTGGATGATATATTTTTTTAAAAAAGGTACCTTTATAATTTTCTATCTTATATTATTAGGTCGTCGGTGCAAATCTCACCAAGGCCAAAGACTCACTTTGGGTCGCTGAGCCATCGGAGTAAGTAAGTAATATATTGCAATGTTACTTAACAATTAAGAATAAGTGTTTAGTAAGATACATTTCAAGTTACTTTCAAAGCATGTAGCTGTAACAATTAAGGAATTTAGGGAAGTTGTCCTCCGATATGACGCGACGAGCGCAGACGAGTTTTCAGTTACGTTTGTAACATGTGTGTATATGCTTACAGTATTTTTTTTGAAACTTGAAAAGCAACGGCTGCCGTGTTCTTTCCTCTGAATTTAATATCTGTTATGTATCAGTTTATATGTAGCACCAGCATTAAGCGGGTGCTGCGTCTCCTAATCCGTAATCCCGACTGCTGGATCCACAAACTACCAGCACCATGGCATTTTGAAATGAAACTAAGCTGAGATCATTTCAGTTGCATATACAACAAATTATTATTATTATATTAATATAAATTATCAGGCAGGCAGTTGAAACAACTAATAAGTGCCTGTATTCTGCCATACACCACTAGTTATCATATTATCTTTTATCTTATTGAATAAATATTTGTCGAGTCTGTTTTTAAATTGGTTCAAGTTTGGGCTGAGACCACTTCTTCCGGGAGCTTGTTCAACGCACTCATTACACGATAGCTCAGAAAATACATGTAAGGGTTGTTATTGTTATAAGAATTATAAAACATATTTATTTTATTTCAAATAAATATTCAATAGTTAACTAGTTACCTCACCTTACCTTACTAGTTATTTATGCTATGAATTTTTAATTTTATTTTCATTCCATTTGTATATTACTTGTAATATTTAGCGTCAGCGTTGATGACATCACTGTTAATTATTTTTCTACACCTTTTCAAGAATTTAAGGAAGTTTTCCAACGATATGACGAAGCACACCAACTGCAGCATGACACTGACAGCGACATAAGTTTTCCTAGATTTGAATGTGAGAGCTGCAGCATGAGACTGACACCAGTAAATAAATACATCAGCCATAATTACTGCTTCTCATTTGTAATATTCAGAACTGACATTACTGTCATTCCGATTCGCTGCAACATTTCAGGATTTAAGGGAGGTTTCCCAACGATATGACAAAACACACCAGCTGGCGCGAGAATAACACGAGTAAATAAGAAGTGAGCAAGTGAGAATAAGAGTGTTTTGGCCGTAACAGTTAACAGTTATGTATACCATAAATACTTCCATAAATACTTCCATAAATACTTCTGTTTCTCGGTAAACGTAAAATTACTTAAAACAAAAACTGGCGTTGCTTACGTTACTGTTGATGAAGGTCGCTGCAACATTTCAGCGATTAAATGAAGTTTTTCTACGGTATGGGTGCGTTCGAACGCAGCATGAGACTAACATCAGTTAGTAAGTAAGTATAGCTAACTAACTATGCATCAGCCATAACTACTGTTTCTTACTTATACTATTCAGAGCCAGAGCTGCTGATATTACTTTTAATGAATGTCGCTGCAACATTTCAGGAATCTAGGGAAGTTTTCCAACGATGTGGCTGCGCACGCGCCGCGCCACAGACCGGCTCGCAATAGGCGGCGCGACTTTCCCGTTCCACGCCGCTGGACTCTATGAAGAGCGGTTTCTTTAACGCGTGCGGACGCGCCCGATTACTCTCATGTGTAACCCCATTCATTCGACCATGGTGATGATATACTGGAAAACGACTTTTCTATTTGTAAACAAGCGTTTTTACTAACTGTTACGGTTAATGTGATGAAATTTTCATCGGGGCTGCTGCGAAGACTTTTCACTGAATCGAGTGTGTTTACTACAATTTGTGTGGGATGAAATTTTACAGTGATAAGTTTGTTTCACAAGTTTACCAGTTTCGTTTCCATAAAAATTGTAGCAATCTTTTGGCTGGATTGGATAGTGGATAAATACCCATACAAGGCAGGCCAAGTAAATTTTTTAATCTTTTGCAAGAGTCGTTTTTTGTTGTCTTTTTATTTTTGAACCTTAAAGAACATTAAAAATTACGGATGTAACTTTAAATCTTTTCATTGTTAACGATCTCTATATAATGTCACCCTTTTTGAACTTTACATCACCATGATATAATAATATTATGTACTATTGCATTTTTGTAGAAAAGCGTTTGCAAGTCTTTAAAAAAAATGTCCATTTGAAGATGGTATTGCATATCTGTTTTATGGTCCTTTAGTTTTATTATGATAACTTTAATTTTATTTTCACTTACTAACAACACTAGTGACAAGTACATATTTAAAAAAGTTTGGTATGAATTTCAGGTTAATCATTAATTATTGGCTTGGATAACTGCCGTGTTAACCATTTGCATTCATACACACAACACCCGACAATCTCGAAAAAAAAACGTGAATTCCTAAGAAAAGGCATTAGCAAAAACTAATAATACCAATCGAACAGACTATTAAACTATCGTAAAGTACAAGATTTATAGATGTTCGACTTCTACGACCAAAACAATAATCTGATTCTGATTATCAAAACGTTTCCCAAAACATGAAAATGTTTATTTGATTAAGTATTCAAGATATTTTCTAACAAAACACCCTTTTAGTTTAGCTTCTTTTCGGCCTTAATATTAGCTATTTACAGTTATGTTTGTATAAATAACTAGCAGTGCATAAGAATGACTAATAGTACTTGTTCAACAATAACAAATAAATATTTTCTCTACCGACGAATTCCATAACATAACGTGCAAGTGAAAATACGCTCCATATGGTAACAACGCTTACTGTGTATTAATAGGAGAAATGCAAACGTATCTTATAATATCTCGTGAGTCTGCAGGAACATTTCTACAATAACGGTGATGAAATAACCATTCATTTAAACCAACAATACCATTCTTCAATACACTAATAATACTTAGAGAACCACATCTGATAATTGTAAGACTTATTGTAAAAATATTCATTTATACTTTTAATTTACTGACAAGCAGAAATTCATATACACATGGGAAGTAGTAATTTTGAGAGATACATTGAGTAATTCCCCATGAGCTTTCTCTATGCCTGGTTGAAAGCCCAACATGTTTCAGACATGCAAACTGTCTCTCCAAGCACAATATATTGAGGCACTACCGGAGAAGGCGGGCTTAAGTAGCTATAGTGATTGAGGCTAAGCTTATGACTGATTTAGACAGGACGATAGTTACTGGCGCAAGTAGTAATGCGCATGCACATACACTAGGCAGTGTTGTGCTGGCTTAAATACTTTTACACGATGATAGACTGGCTTGTCTTGCTTGTCATGTAACTAACAGCCAGTAAGTAAGTACAGATTTGCTCCCTTCGTCATATCAGCCATAATTCTAGTGTTCCTCAGTTACGTACGTCACTTAGCAAAAGCGTTTGAAATTGAATTATTGAGACGCGTTACTTACGCTATTCTATTACCTCACGTCTGACGCAACTTAAAAGCTTATCAAAACAAGTTCGCCAAGCAGCAAAATTGGCGGCAAAGAGATCTGCTGCTACGATGCGTCGCTGGATGCGCGGGCGCATCACACGTGCACCCGTCACGCTCCGCAGATACCCAGAAATTCGCTCAGTTTGCTCCTAGACTCCGTGCCACTCGCACGCACGGAGACCTTGAATTTTCCGCGTTCAGTGACTATGAAAAATCAAGCTGGTGATACATATGTACCGGGTCTGGCATCAGTGCGCTCGAAAGCAGTACGGTCTGAGACTCTGAATTAATCGTTTCGTGAGTATGCGTTTTTTTAATAGTCAGGGCTTTGAACGTCGCCAGCTCGGGAGCTCTCCTTCGGGCTAAATAAGAGTCTTCACCGAACCTGTTGTTCACCTTGTTTGTTAAAAGATCGACGAACTTTTGCTGGAGTGATCCTCAATTCTTTTTTTTTAATTTTGTTGTGAATTGTCCAAATTTTGCTTCAATATCATTTTCGTGAAATTTTAAATATGTAATAAGGGAAATAGTACACAAACAGCCTAAGTGCTACTTCTTTACATATTTTGATCTGAGACGAAATGTGAAAAACAATACAATGGTTTTTTTTTTCATTTTAGAAAATTGTAAGTTTACTCTAATTAAGATTTCACCTGAACGAACTGGAAATTATAAACAAAAAAGTATATTAATAAAAAAGATACGAGTTTACAATGAATAATGTAGGGAAGCCTTTGGTGATGATAAGGCCGAAAATGAAAGCGCGCTTTACCTAAAATCCGTAGTGTTTCGTAGCCCATAAAACTTCTTAAGGGCTCATTTTCTGTAGTGGTTTGAAACACTGCCCATTGGGAATTATAATGAGCATAAATATATTCAAGACAAGAGGACGTAGACACTAGTACCATTAGCGCAGAAAAATAATCGACATTCAAAAACCGGTGGCTCCCATCCCGTAGACGCACAGGTAGCCAACTTTCATTTACATAATGCCTCCTCACACGCGCACATCTACTCGCATCGAGAACAAAAAGTAATTACTAAATTATACGACCAAGTAGACTCACCTCTCATTATAAAGCCTTTATATGGCCATCCAGTTGGAACATAATCAATTATCATTGGTAAATGTGCATACAATATTGTTTTACAAATAGTTAATGCGTTACTGAGGCTACTAAATATACATTTTTAATTTTCATGCCTTGCCTCGCAGTATGTTAAAAACTGTACAACAATTAACTTATCTGCTCTTATTTTATTTGAATCATGATAAGCTCCTCCGCCCTTTGGAAGGCACGTGTAAGCCGTTGGTCCCGGGTGCATTTGCAGTCGTTAACAACCACCGCAGCACATTTTGCCCAAGTGATGGTTTACGGACCGTTCTCCCTGTGGTGTTTCCATCCAAATGGTAGGGGATTCATATCAACGAAGCGAGGTTAATTTATGATTCAGAATCAGCATTGTATTGCTCATATTAAAAAAGTTACATTTAGCAAGTATCTAATTGAATTCAAAATTAAATAAACTATTTGCATCAAAAATTAAATGTCAGCAATAAATTAATTGAATTGAAAAAAATATAAAAAAAACATGTACATTTTAGAGTCGTTATCAATTGATTGTAAATCAAATCATTACATTAAATAATCTTGTATAATCAAAGATTGTATTTTAAAGATAATTGATTTTTAGTCATGCTTTGATTGTTTTTTTTTATTAATATATGTTATAACAATTTCATGTTGTTATAAGCTTATGATGATGATGATGATAAACAGTCCCATAGTTGTCGTGTCATAAAACTGATAAGTTAATTCATCGCAACGACCGATCACTTAACCTGCCGTCATATAAAAGACATCAACGCTCTGGGGTCGTACCCTGACGCTGCATGGAGCTGCATTGTTGATCCATTTTGTTGTCACTCATCAACAACCATGCTTGATACCAGGCTTGATAGACTGTGGTAAAACCATCTGATGAAATAAGATTTTCTTAGGTTTTCTTTCTTACTCTGGACATTGGATGGTGGAAAGTGAAAAGAATATGACTTACGTTATTCAATTTAAAAGACAATGTTTAAGTAACGTAATGTAAGTTCTTCTGTTGTGACCAACAAAAAAGATTAAGTTTCTAGATGTTTCTATTAAAATTTAACCAACTTTATCAAAAATTGTTTTGTGCGGATAGGGTAATGTTAGTAGTAGTTGCCAGTTAATGTTATCTTAACTTAAATATTTCTTCACGAAAGGATAATTCACAAAAGTAGCAGTTGGTATCGTTATCTCATGTGCATCGAACATTGAGCGTTGTTATTATAAACACCTTGACCATAAAGAACTTCTACTCTAAAGAGTTCGTTATATCTTCTGAAATTTACCTACAACTAACTGGTTGTTACCAATATTTCAATTAAACTAGTTTCTTACATTTTATAGTTAGTATATGTAGTAGTTAACACAAAAGTGTTAAATTGCATCACGAATATGTAATTAGTAGTAGCGTTGCTGTAATCATCTGTTGTTAACGTGCAAATTGCTAAAAACGTAACATTATTTTGTAACTAAAATTACTAAACTCCAGTTCAAATATATCAAGGCAAAAACATCAATCATGAAGGGATTAGGGGTTAGGGACCAAGTGTTTTTGCTTTCATCCGTGCTATGAATAAAACCTATTTGGTATACTTTTTTTCAGTAAAGAATTTGTTTTTTGGACGTAAAGAAAGAAGAAAAACGCCTCGGTGGCCAAGTAGCAAAGCGCTCGGCCCGATACCGAAGGTCCCGGGTTCCATTCCTAGGTCGGGCAAAGTGTGTTTCGGATTTCTCGATACACAGCTCGGGTTTGTGATCATCAACCCGCAGTTGGCAAGCGTGGTGATAAAACCTTTACCCATCAATTGTAGCGATAACTTGATTTCGATGATGGAGGCCTTTGCCCAGCAGTGGGACAGTTATAGGCTGTTTACTTTTACTTACTTACGTAAAGAAAAGTAAGGTTCTTCAAGCCATAGTGTCTAATAATCCTGAAGGTTTCCTAAGGGCATCACAAAATTGTGTCCACGCATGTTACTAGTTTCTCAGAGGTATTCGAGTAAATTGTCGTATATATACAAATGGAAGACATTATTTCTTTTCGATTTAATAGACTTAAAATCTATTGTCAAACAGAAACAGGTTTCATAAAAGGAAAACGAATAGCGCTTTCAGTTCATCACATAAAGTAATTGATTCTTAACCCTGACCGTGTGCACATTTCGCAAGTGGTATTCTCAGAATTGCGGCTCCGAGAATCCAGGGTGTTCGTGTGTAAGATGCTCGCGCACGCCTGACAATGAACCCTGCGTCGCGACGATGAGAATGGCCGGGAATAAATCAGCCCTTTACGACGAGACTCGGTTTTACGGGCCGCGGCGGCGGCGGCGGGTCGCCTCGCCCGCCGAGGCTAGCCTTAACAAAAATAGCCCACCGCCTTATAAATCATTGTAATTTAAAGCATATTAGCCGTGTGCAATTGAACGTAGTTTTAAAGCCTATAATGACATATTTAATAATTGAGCCAGGATATTCGTTGTAAAATGCCAACGCGTACGAATTTCATGGTCCGCGTTTTTAATGCCGCAGTGCCTACATAATGGTTATGGACAAGTGGTAGTAAAAGTATCTAGTTTTTTTTAACAGCTTTACCTTTTTGCTCTTTAGAAATGCATATTTTTTTAATAAACTTTAGTGATGTTAACAAAAAGAAAAGAATAGCGCAGTAAAGACTTATCGAGAACGACTTTAGGGAAAAATTGTGAAGATTTCATCATCATCATCATCAGCTCATTTTATGTCCCCGCTGCTGGGGCACGAGCCTTCCCTATGGATGGATAGGGAGAACGGGCCATAAACCACCACGCGGGCACCGTGCGGATTGGTGGTGGTTAACGACTGCTAATGCAGCCGGGACCAACGGCTTTACGTGCCTTCCGAAGCACGGAGGAGCTCAAAATGATACATTTTTGGTCACCCATCCGATGACCGGCCTTTGCGAAAGTTGCTTAAGAGGATTTATTTTAATGGAAATCCTACTTGGAAATAAGATTCGTTTTCACTTATTATAAGCGTTATAGTCAAAAAATTAAAGCGCTATTCTCATGGCTGTGTTGACTGGCTCTGCTATTAAGTAACGTATCTTTACAAATTCTCGTTTTTGTTAACGTAATCAAATGGTGAATTAAACTTTATAAGCATACGCATCCAGCAATAATGACGTAGACATTATTACGTTGGTACGCCTACAGTAATTCCAGCATGTTGCAATCACTTATGCAGCATAAGTCATCGCTAGTAAGATACATCGACCCCGCACACATCTCATCTGCATTCTAATTAATTATACAGGAAACAAAACATCCACACAATGTCCCGTCACAGCCGAACTACTCGTACTAATGTGAGAAACGTTAGGTACTACGAGTAAGAGCCATTTCATATTTCGGCTGTCCCATACCAAGCTTAAAGCTCAATTTTTGAACCAATTGACTGATTTTAATGAAAAATTGTATACTTAAACAGAGATTTTGACAGTTACTGACTAGAAAATATTTGAAAAAATGATTGTGTAATCGGAGCTCGATGGCCAGTGGTTAGTGGTTCTGCGATTACTACTTTCGCAAAGGCCGCGGTCATCGGATAGGTGGCCAAAATGTATCATGTCGAGCTCCTCCGTGTTTTGGAAATCATTATCTGTCGTTCACAACCACCTGTCCGCACTGGGCCCATGTGGTGGTTTATGGCCCGTTCACTCTAGCCATCTATAAGGAAGGCACCAGCAATGGGGACATACAATGAGCTAATGTGAAGTCCATAATAATTGCAAAAAGTATCAATTAAAGATTAAAAATATTAGAGCTTTGCGGTTTGTAATGGGATATCCAAATGTGACATTGCTAGTTTTATATATTATCGGGCTCACGAAATGACCGACGAGTGCTAACTGTCCACATAACCTATAAATATTTTTATTTTGTCTTCACCCCAACATTGCCTTTACTTTCAACTCAATTAGCATTACTGTACATATCTACCCAGATAAGCAAAAGTACAACTTTCTTCTTAAACTGTAAGTTTTTCGCCATCTCCCATTATGTACAATTATTTGCTTTGTTGTATTCAAATGTATTTTTGAATGTGGTAATGTAACATATTGTTTGTGTGTGATACCACATTTTTTGTATATATACACAGTCAGGTCATAAGTATTGTCACACAGTAAAAACTTTTCTTTTAGAATGCTGGCCACAAAAAAGTTTAATGAATCGATTTTCGAATTGTTCATGAAAATAAAAATGTATACTTTTTAGAATTTTACTCATTTTTAAATATGGAGTGGACGCTTAAAGAAGACCGTGTTGCAGTTATTGCGCTGCATCGTTGCGGTTACGCGCCAATTAAAATTTTTGACATACTGAAAAATTTAAATTTATCCAAAAGATTCGTTTATCATACCATCAAACGATACAATGAAGACTCTAGTTTAGATGACTGGTCAAGAAGTGGTCGCCCTCGGTCTGTTAGGACTCCAGCAGTGATAAAAGCTGTGAAGGCGCGATTTCAATGAAATCCCAAACGTAAGCAGAAACTGTTGGCCCTTCAGATGGGGTTAAGCAGAACCACGGTGAAAAGGGTATTAAATGATGAATGCTCGTCTAATGGACCTGAGACTGAAGAGATGCCGCGCTTTGTTGAAGCGGTACGCGGGAAAAAAATATCGAGAAATTCTTTTTTCGGATAAAAAATTTTTACCGTAGAAGAGAGCTACAACAAACAAAATGATAAGGTGTATGCACACAGTAGTGAAGAAGCGAGTAACCGTATTCCGCGTGTCCAACGAGGTCATTTTCCATCCTCGCTCATGGTATGGTTGGGAGTTTCTTATTGGGGCTTAACAGAGGTACATTTTTTTGAGAAAGGTGTAAAAACGAATGCAGTTGTGTATCAAAATACAGTCATGACGAACCTTGTGGAACCTGTTTCTCATACCATGTTCAATAACAGGCACTGGGTATTCCAACAAGATCGCCAGCTCATAGAGCGAAGAGCACACAAGACTGGCTGGCGGCGCGTGAAATCGACTTCATCCGGCACGAAGACTGGCCCTCCTCCAGTCCAGATTTGAGTCCGTTAGATTACAAGATATGGAGGAAACACTAGGAGGAAAAGGCGTGCTCAAAGCCTCATCCCAGTTTGGAGTCACTCAAGACATCCTTGATTAAGGCAGCCGCCGATATTGACATGGACCTCGTTCGTGCTGCGATAGACGACTGGCCGCGCAGATTGAAGGCCTGTATTCAAAATCACGGAGGTCATTTTGAATAAACTTTATTGTCATAAGAATCTATGTTTTGTTAAGTTCATTTTGGTATATAAATGGTTACATAATGAATAAACTTGTCTCAATTATTTTATATTAAACATGTGACAGAATTTATGACCTCACTGTGTATTTAATGGATCGGTTATGCCATAAGGCGATCTTAAAATATGTATAAATAAATCATAAAGTTTCAAAAAAATCTAGTACTACAATCAGTTCCAAATAATTAAAAATGCCAAACTCAAAATTAAACCCGAAACCAATCCATCTGTAATTAATTTTATTACTACATTTAGTCACGCTAGTATTTATTAAATCTGTTATTTATAGATATTATGTCAGTGTTATTGCATAATGTTATGAATACCTATATAATATTTGGAGTGCGGTAAACTAATTAGGAAACTAAATAAGGAAAATAACTAAAACTAAAATGACTTGTAATGTTCTCTCGGCAGAGTTAAAAAAAATGTCGCGATTCTATTACCTAAGTCCATTATAAAAGCGCTTTTTTAGTAAATAAATAATATAACTTTTCAATTTGAAAAAAATCCACGAGCGGGATTTGAACCCAGGTCAGTCAGGTGCACTACCAACTATGCTATCGTGGCTCTATCCCGCATCCCGGGTTTAAATCCCGCTCGTGGAATTTTTCAACACTTTATCTTTTTTCAAATTGTAATTTGTTCGCAACCAAATTTGCGTAAAATTATATACGTACAACCATAATCACACTTTTTTAGCTAAATAATCGCATAAGTTTACGCAGTGACCGCGGATCCTGGAAAAGGCTGGAAACGTCAGGCTCCAATATAATTTAAAATTATCAGGAGTAGATAGATCCTTATACTCAATAATTTGATAAATTTACAGTTACATCGGCCGTTATTAGTATTACACTACAAATGAGAGATAAACAACAGTACTACAATTAATTGTAAACCTATAAAAAGTACTGTTGTAAACATAAACCCAACTATGTCAATGTGTTATTCATTCAGATGCACTAATGCCTAAGTCACGAGCGTTTGTATTGTTTCAACTAAACCATAGTCTTGAGTACAACCATTAATTATGAGTGATGTAGAGCATTACACAATTAAACTATTTATCTACATTTATAAGATTACAGACACTGTGTGTTTCTTAATTTCTGATCTAAGCATGGCCGTGGCCGAGTACTCGTTTAAATCTTAGTGGATCATCTAGAAAATTACGACAGTTGCATCTAATGTAAGTATTGATTTGTTTGAAGGTTAAAATCTACCTTCCAAATTCAGAGAGCTTGACTACAATCATCCAGAGCAATTTTGTCGATTGCAACCTGGATCTAAATGAATGCGACGCTACATATCTAAGCAAACCAGCTGAAAATAGCTCTCATCATTTAGATATAGCTCTAATACATTTATTCTGGGTGTGGACTGAACTTTAACTATACTTTTTCCTCTTGAAAATTGATGATCTCGTGTGTTCCCTGATTAAAATGTTGTTAGTAATATAACAAATATATCATATCACAAAAACACAATGTTGAAAAAAGTTTCACGAGCAGGATTTAAACCTGCACCCTTCTGACATACCGCGTGAGGTGAGCTATCGTGGTTCTAACAGCCCGCCGAAATTATTCAACACTATTTACTTATTACTTTGAAAGTCAAAGGCGCCCTTATTACGCGCACTATTTACTTTTTACTTTGAAAGCAAAATTCAATGTCAACAACTACCGCCATTATCATCCGATCATAATATTAAGTAGGCAAGCTATTTATAAAATGTTTTAGTTTTGTTTATATAATGCATCATCTCTGTAAACAGTTTATAAACCAAGGTGATTAAACATTGTTTATGAAACATATTGCCGTGCTCCCCACTTTGAGTGGAGAGCAAGACGAAACATCTAGATTATAAACAAAAGTCAACAGGGTGGACGTGTGTTGCGCGAAGTTATTAACATGGAAGTAGTGTGGTCCAACAACCAGATTTCGATGCTCATAGAGCTTCAAGTTTCAGAAACAGTGTTTATGGTAAACTTGTTATAAACTCGTCATGAACAGTTTATTAACAAATTTTGCCTAATGAATACCCGGCTTAATTTTAACGTAAATTTTTGTTGCGAACGAAATCACAAAAACACAATGTTGAAACAACATTATGTTTTTGTGATTTATTTCGTGATTTGTTTCGTGTTGAAACAACATTGTGTTTTTGTGATTAATTTCGCAACAAAAATTTGCGTTAAAATTATATAAACAAAACTAAAACATTTTAAATAGATCATAGTACACAGATAATGATATTTTCTTGCCAACTGGACTCTTCTTCAAACTTCTTCCTACTGAAAGAAAGAAAGAAAAACAATTATTGGTTTAAACATCTATTGCCCCTCCTCCCTTTAAATCCATTCATATAGTAGGTAGTTACTCGTATAAAACCTTAATCTTATTATTTTAGCCTAACTAAGAACTCATTACTAGAAATAGAAAATACTATTATATAAGAGCCTATCGTATTACTTATGTCGAAATAGATATGTAATTGCACGCTCACAAGAATGAATCGTTCAATGAAAATATTTATTTAACTATTACATCAACCGTTGTGCATTTTAAGTGATTGCATATCACGAACCAAGTAAATATAATAATAACCTTCAGTTTGTGCGCATTGCAAAAAGTTCAGTAATATATACGATTAAGTTGGTGAACACAGGCTTTCACTGCATATTATCTTCAATTTTGATCGCATGTATCACGTGTCAATTAACTAGTTATACTTGCGACTGTGCGCAATGATCAGTGAGCCTATCAATTATTTCATAACATACCTCGTTGTCACCTCGAACGACATTTAACTAAGAGATGACTATTCGAGTTGGAAAGCAAGCTCTATAAAAACCTCATTATGTATGTGGGGAAGTAGTGCACCGCCTTATTATATATATATGTCTTATGTATGTAAGTAAAGTAGGTACTTATGTATGTATATAAAAAATAGAATATGGCGCAACACTTGCAGCAGTAACGTGTGAGGGCAGAGTTAGAAATGTAATAGGTATACAATAGGCACAATATGTTAGCATGTTATCTTTGGGTATCAAATCAATATCTCTAAATAAATTATATAACAAAACAACGTCTATAAGGTTCTACTTAAATTTTGTCAATCGTGTGACATCTTCAATTTTATTAAAATTAAAATAAACCCTTATTTAAATAATACTATTAGAGCTCTAGAAACACATAGATAACTCCGATCCTAACCTATTAATAATTCCTGAAGAAAGAAACAAAGGTGATTGGAATGTGACATAGATGCCTAGGTTCTTTGTGCGAGTTTTATTCGCCATTCCGTCACGATAACAAAAACAAAAAATGGTGTGGCATTGAAGCAGCGCTTCCCGGGTGACAAGTGCGAGTTTCGCCCTGGTATAAAGGAGGAGAATTCAAATGTTATCATACAAATTCTCATTTTCGTTAACGTGCTCGAATAGCGAACAAAACTCGCACTAGGCACCCTGATGCAGACGGGGCTCCGCGCAGCCACCTCGCCGCGTTTCACCCGGAGTATTCGTGCTGTTACTTTTACGTTCGGCCGCACACGAACAACGCTTTGTTTCCCTAAGTCACAATAATAATTGCGTATGATACGTCGGTGGGTGGAAAACTTTGACTTTCCATTCGTCTTTGTCACCTCAGAGCGTGTCGAGAGCACACTTATCGTAATATACAGCATTACGAGTCGTGAGTAACAACATTTACTTTATACGTATGCCATTATGTACGCGCCGGCCGCTTTCCTTGGAATCGTCAGAGGTGCGCGCGAGATCCGATCGAGACCACGGACGAGTACAGCTCCTGAATTTGAATAAGGGATGCCTATTAAGAGAGAACTTGGGTAGGCGGCGCGCGGTCGTGCAGCGCGCAGCGTCTCGCGGCGTTTTTTTATTTTTATTTTTATAAAACCAAGTCGATTGTCTTTTCTACGTTTATAAATATAAACGATTGTACGACCGCCTCCTTTGTATTCTGTTGGTGAATTACATGGTACTATATCGTTGGTGAACCTGAATGGTAAGCGAACATTTTATTCACCATTCGATCACGTTAACGAAGAGAGGCGAGGAAAACGACGAGAGTTAAACGTGGTCGGAGAGTAAATAAAATTCACCTTCTACTAACTAGAAGTCGAAGAGGGGCACATGTTACAGTAAGTAGTTTCAGTTGCGCCATTGAACAAAACGGTAACAAAATAATAAACTAAGCAATTGATAAAACAAATAATCTACGTTTTCTTAATACCAATACTATACTATGTCACTCATTCTGTGATCTGAAACATGCATGAAAGCATCACTCTCTTCAAATTTGTACAAACATAAACATGTTTTACTAACTGTAACAATAGCTAGGTACATTTCAACTGTCCCGGTATAATGCAGCTCAATGAATAATACGCTATCTCACCCACATCATAACAGAATAAATCACCTCTGGGCGCAATCCGTCTTGCCGATAGCGATAGGGCCAATATAAATATGCATCCGCGCCGTATAAGGGGCCTCTAATTCAGCCGGAAGATTACGTAGACAGGTTCACGGGACCGAATCGTGACTTTAGACTTATTATCCGAATCACAGCACAGTGAAGTATTGTAGGCAGATTTGGCGCTAAACTAACGGTAGGCTTAAGCACCAGGGGCGAACCGACTATCGCGCAGGCGAACGATCTCGGGGAACGGTACACGTCTGTTATCTTGAATCGCTACCAAATCTTTGCGTCGACGGCTTAGCGACGGCTACGGCGCGGCGTCGGCGCACGTAAACAGTTTACATGTAGTTGTTTTTGAGTTTAATCTTATTCGGAAAACATTTAGTGACGATTATGAAGGTTGCGCTCGGACCAGTTTATGAGATGTCACGTTCTTTGATCTTTAGAATCACTTATTGTAATTGTAATGTAAGAGCAGTAAAAATTAGAGGATCTTATTTATTTAAAAGTAGTTTGTAGTAGGCTCTACAACTCTAGATAGTATTAAAAGTTACATTAATATTTTTTGGTGTATCTCATCAGTACTTTTTTTACTATTGTCATTTAAATTAAAACTTCATTCAACTTTTAAGAAACTTCCAAGACAGGTTTTTTTTTTTGTTAATTTGTTACATAACGTGAGAAGAAGTTTTTAGAATTCTTTGGGTAGAATGCAATGCAAAGCTATTTTAATTGACCTTATGTAACCGCTAGAACCTTCCAAGTATGGCGGCTGAAGCAAAGGTGGAGGTGACTCACGGCTGCCCTTAGCGTTACTGTGGGAGAAGGAAGACTACAAAGACTATACAGGAGCAATCCAAATGAGTCAGTCTGGAGAGGAAGGTCGAAATGTATATTGTTAGAGTTTGTTATAACGAACAGTAAACGATGTGTTCAAACATTTCCATAACTCATACACTATGACTTACAATCTGACTTATTTGAATTGCTCATCTGTATATGTAAGGAGTATCAAATAGATAAGCATTTTCTGGCATATCAAGCCCGAATTTTAGAAAAGCATATCGTTCCTTCCTTTTCTGAATTACCAAATCGGTTGCGAATAAATATTGACGCCTTAGTCGGTCTGTATGACACACACAATCCGAATCCGTAAACATGGCAGTAAGGCACCCCTGATGTTTTGCCTAGTGATAAGATTCTACCAAGAAATCGACTTATGGACGAAAAAGACGCATACCATACTTATTTCTGCAACCAAGCTGCCTTGTTTTACATTTTAAGGGTCCAGTGAAATTACAGGGCATAGGATGGCTCATGGCTAAAGCTTCAAAGCTCATGTAGAAACGCGCCCGTGATACCCTTGGTGTCCATGAGCTGCGATGGCGACTTTCCATCAGGCGTAGGCGGGTCGTATGCTTAAATGCAGGCTCAGTAGGTAACAATAAAAAAAAAACAAAATTAGTATAACCCGCAGAAACCTGAAAAGATTTCACAAAAGTAATCTAGATTTAAAAAAAAGGTAAAACATCAGTGCATCAATAAACATCACGACCCAAATTCAATTATATCGAGCATGTAGCATTCGCTATATTAACGTTCGTTGCCCTCCGCGCGCCGACACCGACCGTCGGATTATATGCGCTCGCCATCTCGCATATCTATTCTGGCCCTTGAGAATCTCGTTATCGGTATGCCACAATACCGCCACAAGTAGCCGCGCGCCAGACAGCTTGCGAACGGGTTAATTTCGACGGATGAATAAAGGGACATGGTCTTTTTATTTGTTTCACCACGGGGAAGCGCTTCGCCTTCATCCCACCTGATGGGGCCTGTGCAAAATTGGGAAAATGAAGACCTGGGAATAAAGGGTACTCCTAAGTTACAAAAAAGCAGCGCCCTCTACCTGGTATCTGACTGGCTTTCTTAATCTTAACTGTTGGAAATTACGAAAAAGGAGAGTCACCTTAAAAAAGAATTAAAAATATGACATTTGTATTATTTGGCTTACTTGTTGTTATTGGAACCTCTGTGACTGAGACCATAACAATAAATAATAATAAACAATAATAGTTTAACCACAAGGCGGTTGTAGAGAGAAACTCTACGTTAACCTTATTATTATTATAGTACCACCGTAAGTGCCCCACTTCTAAAAGGCCAAAACACCTCCTTATACGTCATTATTACGAAGCTCGAGTTTTATTTCAGCAGCATCTGCATTTAACTACTTACTTAACATTACCTGTCTCTCGATGTAATAACACTTACCTGCATGGTCTTGAAGTAATAGACTAGCTATACATTACTCTATAAAAGTAAAAATATTGTTAAAAATGTTTCCATTTAGGTAGGACTAAAGACGCTCGGTCTGGATAAAAATAGAATTCTATGGTATCACGATCCTTCTTAGCAACCATTTCATCCTTGTAATCGAAACTAAAATAAAATAACAAAGAACGCAAAATCGATTAACTTAGGAGGTGCAAACTGCGAACCGGTTTGACTGGGAGATTCCTTGTTTGGTTATCGTGGACCCGAGACGTCGCGGACAGCTCACTTTGACTGACGCCGCCATTATTTTATCTTTTACAGAGAGGAGTAGTCGAGCGCGGATGTTCCCTCTACGAGCGCCGGAGAGCTGAGGCCGCCCCATGGCGGGGGTAGCGGCGCGCGCGCTTCTGCTGGCGGCGCTGCTGGCCGGCGCCGGCGCCGCGCGCTTCGGCGACCGGCTCGCGCCCCGCGTGCCCGCCGCCTACGCCCCGCGCCACGCCCCTGCCGCGCACCACTACGCCGAAGCGGACTACGACGAGTCGTACGAGCAAGAGTACGACGAACACAGCCTCTCCGTCGAGGAAGACGAAGCGCTGCCGGAGACAGAGCCGCCGCCGCGCCGTCCCGCACGCACCGAAGCTCATCGCCTCGAAATGAGCACCGAATATTTTGTGATACCAGAGCGCACATCGTCACCTGCTCCCCCACCAACGCCCTCGCGACCTAGCACGTCTCCGTTGCCACCACTACAATCCAATACGACGATGATCACTATAGTGCCGCCAAGTTTGGGTACCCTGCGACACGAATCATGGGCCGTGCCGATCCTCGCCCTCGCCTGTGTCACAATGGTGACTCTCGGAGGCTTCGAAGCCTTCGTAATTTGGGGTGCGAGGCGGAAAGCCCCCAGCCATCGCCACCTGCTTCTGGGACAATGCCTGCTGTTCGGCTTATTCACCTGCGCCGCCACGGCCGCGATCTATGCCACCACACCAACCGCGTTCACGTGCGGGGCAGTACGTTTCGGGACGGGAGTCGCATACGTCATCGTGTTCGCTTCTCTGCTCGTCAAATGTGTATTTCTATTGAGTTTGAACGGAGGCGTGTACCTCCCGGCGGCTTATCAAGGGCTGCTCCTATTCTTCGCGGTGATGATTCAGGTGGCAATAGGCGCGCAGTGGCTGGGTGGATCGCCTCCGCGTGTGATAGTGGCTGGGAGTCGGTGCGACTCCCAGCTGTCGGACATGTTACTCTCGCTGTGTTACGCGGCGTTTCTGATCGCGGTGGTGTGTGGCGTAGCGCTGCGGTCACGCGGCATCCGTGACAACTACCGCGAGGCGACACACATCGCAGGCGCGGGCGGCGCCGCGGCCGCCGTCTGGGTGTGCTGGGTGGCGGCGGCGCTGGGCGCGCCCGAGAGGCACAAGGACGCGTGCGTAGCGGCGGGGCTGCTCGCCACCTGCGCGGTCGTGTTCGCGCTCATGTTCGCACCGAAGGGGCGTCGCCTGGCTGCGCTCGGGCGCGAAGGGCGCTGGGACGCCGACCGCGAGGAGGGCCTCAGCTCCCTCGGCGCCGGCGGCTCTGGCTACTCGCCCTCCTTCTTTCACTTCAAACCCGTCAAATACGGCATGGTGTCCGCCGCGGCTCCCTTGCCGGCTCCGCCGCCCGTGTTCGATCGGAAGGACCCGCCCATTCAGCCAGCCGGTTAGTTAAGTATCTAAAATGCGCTAATAGTGAGAACTAGCGCTTGAAGCACCACCGTTTTAACATTACCTCTGTTCGCAGATCCGTATCGGGCGGTATTCGCGAGTTCTCCGCACACGCACTCACGCCCCGCATGCTCTCCGCCGCACTACCCTCTGCACCCTTTAATGCACTACCACTACAATTACTCACCCTTCCAATATCTGTTGCCGCCAGGTAATTATTCGCACATTACTTAACTTTAAGCAATGCTTCTGGATGGGCAATGTTTTAACTTAATTAAAAGAAATGGGACTGTAAAAACTAGAATATTAACGTAGCAATGCACTACAACCATCGTTTTTAAATCGATGACTACAACATTTTGAAACATTTGTAGTGACTAGCAATTATAAGTCATAAACATTAATTCATACTACTTAGGTTGGTTACCTATTACCGCTACATTTATCTACCTATTACAATATGTTTGGCCTCCTAGAAACACCTCCTGTATGTATTACTTTATATCTAAAATTCTGTTTCTATTTTTAATATTTGCTGCACTTTTTGAATTGATTCATCCAACCAATAACAAAGGTACTCATATGTGGTGCGTTGTGCAGGCGTGATGGTGCGGCCGGAGGAGGGCAACGTGTACACGAGCGTGGAGCCCACCTTCAGCAGCAACCCCAACGTGTACTTCCAGCGCACGGAGCCGTTGCACGTCGGCATGATGTACTGAGCCCTGGCAAACCAGCGTTCCATGCGAACAGTGGGATTTGGCAGCGCAACGGGGCGCGCCGCGGATGCCGCGCGCGAACGTCGCGTTCCACGCCGGCGCGCCGGCGCCGTCCACGATACAACGCTATACGGCACGGATTCATCTGACGGTATCAACATACTGAGACCATCCTAACAGAACCTTAACAAGCCTGGTTACAGAACAACATGCTTAGTGCAAGTTTCAAGTTTGTTAACTTTTCGAATGAGTAAAGTTCGCTACAAATTTGTATGGGATCGAAGCAGAGCCACCTTGTAACGAAATTGTGTAACAAAGTTGTAACCCTTTGCGATGCGATACAGAATTGTAGTTTACGTTAAAGGCCTACGCAGACGAGGTAGTCTTCGACGTACTTTTGTGGGTCAAAATAAAAGTGTATCGCGTAAAGCTCACGACGGACTTACAGTCCGCGTCTAATTCTAGGTATACGCGTCGCGGACTGTCTCTCGTCTGCGCAGGGCTTTAATCGGTCCATAAGTGAATATGTACTAAGATACTTCATCGTGATGCTGAGAACGCTTCATTAATCTGGCCCCACGAATATGTATCATGTCGTCATATCTACGAGCTGATACTAATTACAAAGCAAAACATTTCCTGCGGCTGCATATAAGTGCTACACCAAGTACTAATAACTCTGGCATTGTAAACGCTAGGAATTAACTTCATTGCACAGGCATTTATTATCTACTTTCTAGTCATTATCGTTTGTTTATGATTTGAAAAGTGGTATTGTTGGCTTTTAACATTAACTAATGAGGCAAAAAATGTCAGCTAATTAGACGTGTTACTTAATTACGAGAAATTATTTATGCAGCAACAGATAAATATTTTAAAATATGAACTGACCATAGTAGAATGCATGGTAAAGTGGACAATAACTGTTTTTGTGATTCGATAATGAACTCAACCCACCCTAAGAATGCGCAGGACAGCTGTCGAGATTGTGACCTTATAATAGTGTAGATTAGTACCATGTAATGTTTAAGTCTCTCAATGTAAGGTTGTAAATAAAAATAAAGACTGTTTTACAAAATAGTTTTATTATTATAAAATTATGTAATAAATTATTCTAGCAACAAATTCATTCTCAACATGAAGTGGATCACATACTTCAATTCACTAGGCATCACATGCGCACACTCTGTCACATGTCTGTTTGTTCACTTGGTGCCAGTCGAGAGGAGAGCCAGCAGCCCCGATGCAGTGGAGAGGGACACGATGTAGTTACTGTGGGTAGCTATTTAAGGAAATAACTTAAATATTGTCAGTATAGTAAAAAATTGGTATAAGAAAAAAGTAGTTTCAAAAAATTCGTAGTATTTTTCAATCCAATACTCTTATTTTGTAGTTAATAAATACAGCTTTTAAGATATAATTACTATGGCAACCCCATATAGAATATTTAAGCAGTTAAATGGACTGACAAATAATATACTACGTGATCAGAAAACAACAATGCAATATAAAAACGCACATGCTTTTTCAAATTATACCCTTATTTCTAAACCAACAAAACCAAACTTATTATTATGTAACCATTGTTTGTTATTGTTACTTACCACTACAGTTGATATACAACTGTATTACTTAATTAAATGGTTCTATAAAATCTTATACCATATTACATAAATTTTATGAAAAGGATACACAGTAGGTGAGAATGTGCGCAGCAGGTAGAAGCTGCTCAGGATGACGATGGTGAGGAACAGGGCGTTGTTGTAGAAGATGGAGTAGGTTGTGGCTTCATAGTCAGCCACTTCATTCTTTTTCCACAGGATTCTGAAAAGCAATATAGGGATGTTTCTGTTATTCTCTTTCCATGTAAATTATGAAAATACTATAAAATATTAAGCAAAGTCAAGTGACCCAATATTTGATAGAAAATAGAACATCTATACATGATTATTTAAATATAATTTTACACAAATATTGTTGCAAACAAATTACAAATTGAAAAAAGACAAATGCCGGGTCAGGTGCACTACCAACTAGCCACGATAGCATAGTTGGTAGTGCACCTGACCTGGCATGTCATGGGGTGCGGGTTTGGGAATTTTTTCAACACTTTGTCTGTTTTCACCACCTATACATGAGAAAGCATCATTTTAATAATTGTAAGAAAAATAAATTATTTCCATATTTGATCTTTTTTCTATTCTAAAAGTTGCATAAGATGCTAATGAATTGATTGTTTTTGTTTGTTAAATTTGTTGTTATTTTTAGAGATCAAATATAAAAGTCTTTTTCTTTTAAGGCCGTAACAGGCAGGCTATGAAGTGAAAATCAAAGACAATTTTTTTCATTTGAATAAACTTAAAAAAAGTGTTTTTGAATTGTCTAAATATTTTTTTACCTATACTCAGGACCCACAATTTAGGGTGTCTATTTTTTTAGCTGTGGAGAGGAGAAGAATGGGCGCAAGAAACTCCACATGAATTATAAGATTAAGTAATTGAATTGCTATTTAATTAATTATACAGCGTGTGTATTCCATACGATCCTATATTTTAAGGGCAGTTAGATAAGACCCTAATTAACGTAAATTAGTACATTAAGTTAACAAAAGAAAACTTTTTTTTTTCATACAAATTAATTTGGCACGCAATGTATTCAAACAACCAAGTCGTCTACGTAAGCACTTTAAAAAAAGTGTCAAAATTGTCAACTCAATATTTGCATTACATTGCTGGTCGGGAAAACTTAAAAAAAAATCATTACGCTTAATTATTGAAAGTATTTGTTAAAATTTATTACTGTACCTCTTAATACTGCTTAAATCTATTGTATGTTAAAATTTAGGATCGTATGGAATACACTCGCTGTATAACATTGATTCATAGATACTAAAGTATATAGGTAGGTTCAAGGGAAAGTGCTCAAAAATATGTTTAAAGAAACTAAAAGTAGACCATATTTTAGTTATAGAAGTATAAATCATAGACGCACCTCTCGTCCTTCTCTTTCCTACTCATTTTCTTGTCGTCGGCGAGCTTCCTGGCCATCTCGCGCGCCACCGCATCCTCCCTGCGCACGGCGACACGGTGCTTGAGCTGGAATTTGGTGTTGCGGTACGCCAGCGCCAGGAACCAGGTGCTGGCGGTAGTCACCAGCGCGAACCATGCCAAAGAGGAGCTCACCTCTAAAGCGTGCACCCTCCAGAACAACCCTGTATCAAATCAAAAATTTACTTTCACTTCTCTGAAACTAAAGTCATGAATGAAACAAATGTTGACTGATCATATTATGGAAATTAGAGGGTCTAAATGGCTATTTTAATAGTACTCACATATAGGAATAGCAGAAACGATGAAGGCATTTCCATAGAAGAGCGCTGAGGATTTGGTAGATACATTTCTGCTAAAATCTTGCAGGAGTAACTCCTCTTCTTTTGTGAAGGCTTTGTTAACTTTTGCAGACATTGTTACACTTTATGTATTATGTTATTTACTAACTTTATCAAGTTTCTACCACTCGGCCTGCTTACTTCACGAAAGAGCTCAACAAAAACCACTATGCTGGCAAATGAAAAGCGAAACGTCAAATGACATGTAACCAACGTGTCAAAAAGTGGTCAAAATGTTGCCATTATCATTTAAAAAATACGTTTCGATCAACACCGGTTTTTCATGATTGGTTGGTAATCCGTGAATAGGTTTCTGTATAATATATATTCTGTGATGAAAATTAACAGCAACTGTCAAGTTAAATTGTTTATGCTCGTTAATTTAAAAATAGTCGTTTTGTTTGAGCAATGTTCAACGATGTTTATTTTGTTAGTAGTACACATGTAAAAGAAAGTTTTATTTGGTTGCAAATAAGAATTTTACTTTAGAAATTGTGTCTGACTCTTGAGTTTAAATTGTAAAATGAGCCACTTTGAATTTGCAATACCTTTACAAAAGGATGAGTTGCTGGAAGCTCATGCAGGGCAATATCATGTCGAAGATGTGGTGCAACCTAGGTTATTGTTGTCTAAAATACAAGGTAACATGAAACAAATCACAATCATAATCCAAGAGCATTTTCAAATTTAACTACAATTATCTTATAATTTTCTACTTTACTTAAACAGATGCAGCTCGCGCTTACAATAGCGAAGGAGTTGATTTTATATTAGAACATTTCGACACTTACTTTTCTATTATAGTCCATGGGAACAAACTAGAATGGAATATTATAAACAAAGGTAAAAAAGTTATCAGTATAATACCAAACCTATTATGTTAAGCCTGTATTAAGAACTTGGGTCTTTGTTTGAATGTTTAGAGGTCTGAGCCTGAGCAGTTCCCAGTTTTATTGGCTGGTTGGTGATGAAAAATAAAAAATATTTAAATATATTATGTAAACCAGTGGTTTTTACATCTTTTGTTTAGAGTTTGGAGTGTTTTAAGTTTGACTGTCTAGTACTTTTCTGACAATTCAATTTCAAACACAATTTTGATTATTTTAGGATTTGATCACATTGTGCGGGCAGCAAAAAATCTCTGTAACCATCTTGAGCTAATACTTCAAGAACAAGAAATTGATGAAGATGTCCGTGTCAAAAACTTAAATATTGTCAAAATGCTTATGTATCTGTTTACACAAGTTATGAAAACAAAAGACACAAAGTTGGCAGCTGATGTAAGTTATGTTTTTTTTTATTATAACTCTTAATTATCACCATAAAAACTAATTCATTAAATATTTGGCTTATCTAATGAACAATATTTTTATAAACCTAGGATGGTGGTATCTCTATTGCCATTACTGCATAATGTAAAGTTAAGCTTTTAATATATTAAGTATGCAAACTTCTGTTATAGAATTCTACAAAATTAACCTTGGGCAAAAAAGGGAAGAAAGCATCAGAAGACAATGAAGAGTTCTGTGGGTGGACCGAGTCAGACAAGCAAGCAGCTTTGGTCACTCTGCATCTGATACTTCAGCAACCTTTGTCTCGGCTTTGGGATCCACCATTAGCTGAAGACAATTTTGTATCGTAAGTTTGCAGGCATTATTATAGTTTTCTGGCATGAGGTAGCCGGGGTATGAACAAAGGGAAGGTCTTGGGGTAGGCATTTGTCAAGCAGTAAGACAACATAGGCTATGAAAAAAAAGAATGTATAGAAGTTTTAAACTGATTTCTTGTTATAATAGTTCTATCTATCTATATTTTTAGCCTACATCTACTCACTGCTGGTGGCCTCTTTGTGTACCATTTGTTTCTGTCTTGTGCCAGCCTAATCCAATGTCACACCAATATTAGTTACAATAGCAATTATTTTCTTTCTCTATATTTATATATAAATCTTTCAGAATGGTTGCGGAACCCTGCTATAAAGCATTAGAAGAGCAAATTATCAAGAACAAGGCTGTTAGAGAGACAGCATTCCAAGTGCTTGGTGTTTTAATTAAGAAATACAACCATGGCACATCCTGCCTTATCAAGCTAGTACAGGTAACTTTAAAATTCACTTTTTATATGTCTATTCAAAGGTCAGTCAGCATCGAATATCATAGTGTGATACAACATATATTTAGTTTAAATACCTACTCATCAAAAGCATAATCTGTCTACAGCTGGACATAAATAAGCCTCTTCTAATGTCATTTGGCTCTTCTCTTTCATCCATAAAGCCATTGCGTGCATTGTCGCCCTACCACGCCAGAGGGCGTGAGTGAGGTACGTTTTCCGCATCGCAGTCCACCCCAGAACACGTTTTCTATTTGTGCTATACCTACACCAAAATATCCTACTTGAGTCTAAATTGTAACTAAAATACCGCGCCCGTCAACTAGCACCAAACTGCAATTTAGTTTTTGTCGTATTAATGTGTTTATTTGTGTTATAGGTTCTACAAATGATGGAGCATGCTGTATTACCTATCTGTGCTGGAGTAGTACAATTGCACAAGGAGTTTGCACTTGGCACTTTTGGACCACAGATGGTAAATTTATTGTTTAGTTGTACAAGTTGATTACCTACACAAAACTACCATTTAATTTATATTTAACCAACCTTTTAAAAAAGGAGGAGGTTTCTCAATTCGACTGTATATATTTTTTCTTAAATTATGAATTTTTTGATTTATAAAAAAATTGATGTTACTCCTAGCCAACTTAACAGTTACTTCAATTTGTACCACAGTGTGAATAAGAGTGAGTGTGATTCGATAGAGTTAAATGTAACGAATTATATAAAATCGAAACTGCGCCACGTAGTAGCGAATATATGAAACCATCCTAATACCAGGTAATGCTTCGAGCTCATACAAATTGTAGCTAACATGAACTCAATCAAATTGTAAAAGAACTCTCACTCAACACAAGTTTTAACAAACAACTATTTTGAGCCCGTCAAAAAGTTATTTTCTTTTTTACATAGGTTCGTGAGATAGCAGAAGCATTAGCTTCGACGGATGAGGAGAACGCCGGCGCGGGTACGGAGCAGGCTGCAGCGCGTAACTGTGGAACCTTCCTTGTGGAACTCACTAAGGAACTGCCCAAGGAGATGACCGGCGCCATCGCCACTATACAGCCTTACTTAGAAAGCGATGAGGTTAATATTTGACCCTTTTTCTGTTATTTTTGACCCCTGATTCCTATCTGATAAAGACAGGTGAAATGTGACAAGTATTTAGTTACTATTTTATTCATTTTCACCTATCACTTTAGAAGCATTTTACAATTTAGTTTCTACTCCATTTACCTCAGATCTGTGAGGGGGGAAAAGCGAATCAAATAATTTTAATTCCGATTTTAACTTTTAAGAGTCCTCTACTACAGTATGAAGCAAAACTTTGACCATTTATATTTATATATTTATAAAATATATCACTAATATTTTAATCGAAGACTTACAATCTCACTTTATTAATTTATCTTCTATAAAGAGCTTAAAACCAGACCTAAGAGACCTATTATACTAGTATGTATGACATCCTATACTTATTATTACTCAGCGCTAATGTAGCATTCTAATGGTGTTTAAATCAGTCCAGTAGTGTTTTAGTTTATTTGTTACAAACAAAAATACAAAAATACAAAGCTTTCCTCTTTACAATATTAGTATAGATTATAAAGTCACAACACCAATTATTGATGATATTCATGTCTAAAAGAAGCCTTTGCTCAGCAGTGGGACAGTAAACAGACCATAATTTACTGTCTCTAAACTGTAAACAACTTTTTGAATGTCCAGTCGTACACTCTCCGCATCAGCGTGTTGGGCATGATGTGCGAAGTGCTGAGCGTGGAGCTGTGCGGCGAGGAGCTTACGGATGAGCAGCGAGCACAGCGAGACGACTTTTTGGACGAATTATACGAGCATATACATGATCTGTCCGCTTACGTCAGGCATAAGGTAATTCAATATTGGAGTCCAATATTATATAAATATTTGTTTCTTTTCAGAGTAACTTCTGTCAACATATCTGCTATGGCAATTATTATACAGTAGAGGGATGGGTTCTATACTGTTGAGATATATTAAACACGAGCTTCGATATGTATACACTTTGACTCTTCTTCCATTGTATTAAAAGTTACAGTTCTAATATTTTTGCTTGTGATGTACCTATACCGATTATTTACATTTTTTTATACAAAAAAAATATAATTTGGAAAAAGTGTTAAAGCATTTTGACTTTGAGTAAGTAGATAGTGTTGATAGATATGCACTTACTTATCTGACTCTAGTTCATAATTTTACCTCCAGTCCTTTGACTCAAACCTAAATGCTGTCTCTACCATAATTCTGAGGCATGAAGATATGTACATGGTGCCATAAGTAATAATTTCAGCTCTTTTGGTATCGTTATGTATTAAAATATTCCAGGTACTCCAATTCTGGAGTAGACTGCAACGCGAGAACTGCGTGCCGGTGAGCCGACAACGCGTTGTTCTAGAGCGAGCTATTGGCCGATTGCGGGACAAAGCTGCGTTAGTAAGAAAAGCCTCCATACAACTGCTTAAGGTATTTCCTGGTTTTATTAACATTTTTCGCATATAACTAAAAGTACGTCACAATATGAACTTCTTTTCTAAGGTATTCTTGGAGTGCAACCCATTCTCTGCGCAACTAAAGTTGGAACTACTTGAAGAGCAATTGGAAACGGAGCAGAAAATACTAGATGACATACAAAAGAAACTCAATCCTGGGCCGGACCCAGAATTAGTTAAAAACTGGGAAAGTATAGTAAAAGATGTTGTAAAAACAATAAAGGACAAGATGGATACGCTTACGCAAGACGAGCCGGAGCTCTCGCAAGCTTCATTGGATAATATGTATGACGCTATTCGTAAGGCTATGCGGGAGAAAGACTATCACAAGGCATATTTAATTGTTAAACACACGGAAAGGCAGTATCCAGATGCTAAGCTGTTAAGGTGTGACATGGAAAAAAGTGACCAGGTAATTACTCTTTAAAATACACACTGTATACACTCGCGTGCAATGAATCAACCTAATGTAACTTATTTATACAAACAAGGTTGTTGTGCAGCGGCATCAATTGATTTGCACGTGCACCTTTTTTATATTTGATATAAAAAAAATATTTGCCCAATTGTTACCATGTTTTTAGATTCACTATTTCGTCGCATTACTACGCAACATTTTCATCATTCCTGAAAGGACACAATCAATGACGCTAACGCAGCAATGCGATAATGACATGGCCTTGTACAAAAAGTTTGAAGAAAAAGAGAGCATAGTAGCGTTCTTGCAAGAGTCGGTTCACTTCAGCCGCATGGTCTCCGAGGCTGTTCCGCTGATAAACGCGCTGCTCATGTCCAAGCAAGCCGGTGACGTCAGCGAGGCGATAGACTTCTTCACTACTGCTCACCATTTCAATATAGAGTCGGCTAAAGTGGGTGTTGCAAGCATGTTGCTACTCGTATGGTCTCCTGATCAGGTACGTTTTGATATTTTTCTATGTCTTTATGTCTTGCGCCGATTCTGGCGTGTTGGTATGGTTGTAATAATAATAATTGTACATTGCATTAATTGGTTATGTAACCGTTTTAATTAAATTAAATTAAAATGATTAAAATGATTGCATATAATGTAATGTAATGTGATTCGGTGCATTGCATGTCACCGAGCACCGTTATCACGTCACTAGGAAGCGCCGCCGAACGCATGCGTTTTTAAAACTACATCATCAAACTAGTGCATAATCAATTTGTCGTCACGATCGGGTGCATTCATTTATTAGTTATCATTATCATCAATAGCTATCAAGTTTAGTAATAAAGTGTGTCTTAGTTATCAATAATTTGTTTTATGTTCTTATCCGGAACAACTATTATTATTTTATTATTTTAGTTACACTATTGAAATGGGATTCAACATGCAAACCCTTTAGGCACCAGCTGTGATCACGACCATCCAGCGCGAGCGAACAGCAATCGCATAAATAATTAGTGTCAAGTGTGTTAAACATACGTATATCAGGAGAAACGCGAAGCCGTAGCGCGTACCGTGAAATGTACCTAAACTGCGATGTATGCGATAGCATCGCTGGTGGCGCTAGTATCGCACGCGGACCACGGCAGTGCCCTCGCTTTATTTAATCTATCTCTAAAGTCTTTATCGTCAATATTTAATACTAGTGTTTACCAAGTGGTCGAAAATTTTACCATAATTCAAAAAATATAAAATGTATTTGTAACACATTCACATCACACTAATATTATAAATGCGAAAGTTTGTGTGTATGTGTGTATATTTGTTGCTTCTTCACGCTGCAACGGATCGATGGATTTGGATGAAATTCGGCATACAGATAGTTTGTAACCTAGATTACCATATATATATATAATAGTTTTTATCCCGGTAACAGGTTCCTGTGGGATAGTGTAGTCTTCGCGAACGAAGTCGCGGGCGACAACTATTATACATAAACTTACTACACTCCTTCTCCATATGAACTTTAACTATGCCAAATCTCACACTCCTCCGTTATCGCCATGTGATTTAAAAGGGGTACAAAGTTTTATCTTTACATATTGACTTATTTACTTTATATATTGATTTGCCTATCAGGATAAACGGGAAGCCGTGGAGCGCGCCTACCGTGAAATGTACCTGGAGTGCGATACTAAAGCGGAGCGTGCCCGCGCGTTTAGTATCGCTAAGCGATTGGTGGCGCTAGTGTCGCACGTGGACCGCGGCAGTGCGCTCGCGCTCGATCACCTCGTGGGCCAATGGGTGGAGCGCGGGGACATCTCGCCCGCCGTCATACAGGTACGATCATAGATCGAAATTGGTAGTTTTGTCCTATAAGTTTGCAATGTCGGTATGGACACGCAAACAATATAGTTACCTATTACCAGATTCCGTAAAACATATTTCCGTTTTATTTTAATAACTGTCACCCACCAATTATTTTAATATAGATTTTTTTAGGGTCATTCAGCTGAGCTGGTATTCTGTATGTTATGTTTTTAACGTATTCATGTTGAAATGTCCAGTTTGTTAAAAATACTTTACGTAAAGTATATATACTTATAAAGAAATAGTTATTTATTTTTATAATTGCCACCTCCACCCTCTTGTCAGACTTCTTGCTACAATATAGTTCTAGAAGAATTGTTATGTTCGCAGTCAGAAATAAGATAGGCATTTCCTAAGTAGTTAAGGATCCGATGAAGTTCGCTCCCTCCTTCGGTTTTCATGACTTACCATCGGATAAAAATGTATATTATTCATTGCATTGTTCAATTTCCATTTTTTTTTTTAGGTATTCTGGGAGATGTTCCTAAAGAAAATTGATGGAACCACTGATATGGACAGCTACGCCGCCCTATCATTGCTCGTGATGGTCTCCAAAGCGAAACCTTCAGTCGCATTAGCCAACCTCGAGGTGATCCAAACGCACGGCCTCACCGCAGACTACAATTCGAGAAACTTGAGCGCACAACTTCTATTGTCTCTGGCAAAGAAAAACCAAAGATACCCTGCCGACCACCCGATGTTTATCGCATTATTTGACAGCCTTATAGAAACATTCTCTAAGCTAAATAAATTCGTTTCCTTTGCTGCTAATTCCATTAATTTGATTTATGCCGTATGCGATACTCCGGAAATCATTTGTGCCAAGTTGCTGGCAGGAATGTACAAAAGAATGGAAGAAACAATAGTCATAGATAAGGAGAACGAGGAAGACACTAATATCCCCACGGAGCTGTTGACGCGTTTCGTGTTCATATTGGGGCAAGTTGCGTTGCAGCAACTGATATATCTCGACATATATGTCTACAGTGAACTTAGAAGGCGAAATCAAGTAAGTTAGTTCAGTTAATCATAATAACATTAAAATCTATTTTTTACTTTATTTTTTTTGTGATATTTTATGAAAATGTACTACTTTGTGTGATTACTTCTGTTTCTGTTTTTAACATAACAGAACCACGATAGCATAAAGGTAGTGCACCTGTCCAGTATGTCATGGGGTGCGGGTTCGAATCCCGCTCATAAATATTTAAAAAATATTTTTTTTTTTTTTTTTTCAAAATATAAAAAGTTACCCTAAAATTAATAACCTGTGCACCCAAAGGAAAACTTAAAAGAAACTTTTGTTAGAATTGAATTAAATATACATTTGCTAATTATTTAGCATAAATGAAGAGCAATCAAACGTCCTATAAATATCCGTCCTATGTTTTTCTATATCCTCAAAATAGCTCAACAGTTTTCTCCACCTTTTTTTATCTAGGTTCGCGAAGAGAGGAAAGTAGAAGAGAAACGTAAGAAGAAGACGGGTGCGTTCGCGACCCCGGCGCGGCGCGGGCGCGCGGACGAACTGCGGCGGCAGACGCTCATGAACGCCAGCAACGCCAGCGCTTCCTCCCGCGGCCAGCGAGCCACCAGCGTCGTCAGCACTAAGGGACCGTCGGTGAGACTCTTTTTGTTGTGTAATATTTTTTTGAGGTAAAATTAGGTTTACAATTGAGTTTTAATGTCTAGCAGCTAGAATCACGCTAGCGTATTTTGTGTTGGTTTAAAAATAAAGGTCGCGGTAGAATTAGTAGAACGTAAAATACGCCACGTAGACCACGTTGCGTAACCTCCGTATCACGGGCAACCCTTGGCATCGCACAATTTGCAAACAGTTTTATATTCAGCTTTATCAATGTTGTTATTTCTATAAGAGCTGTTGATAAAAAGATTTGTGTTGAAATAGACGAACACAACGATGACCGAAGAGGAAGCAGGGCTCGAAGGCGCCGTGGCGGACGACGCGGACGCGGAGTACGTACGCGGCGTATGCGAGCGGGACATCGTGGGCGCGGGCAGCGTGCTGGCGCGCTACGGCCCGCTGCTGCGGCACGCGCTCGCGCACCCCGCGCGCCACCCGCCCGCGCTGCAGGCCGCCGCCGCGCTCACGCACACCAGGTGCGTGCGTCGCTGCTACGGGACAACGGACATACCAACCAAAACAACACATCAAAAAAAGTGTGCCGTGATCGTGCCTAACCGGCACAGTCAACTAGCAGACATGGTGCTTTCTTGTGTAAATTTTAATTAAAAATCCTTTTTTAATACCTTTTTAATACCTTTTCTTTATTCAGGGATACCTGAGATGCTCCAGAGCGTGCAACGCCCCTTCTGTGCGTGCGATGGACAAAGCCGGCCAATCCTATTTTGATCAGGCAGATTTTTCACGAGACTTCTGAAATCGGTCGTGTACCGTAGAATGGAGATCTCTATGCGGTCCTAAGGACACCCAATTCCAAATAATACTTATTTCCTTTTTTTGTCGTCTTCTCCAGATTTATGTTGGTATCAAGCTTGATGTGCGAGGAAGGCCTGCAGTTGATGGTGACCGTGCTGAAGCGGTCCAAGAACGTGTTCCTCCGCACCAACCTCACGATAGCCTTCGCCGACCTGACGCTGAGGTTCCCTAACCTTACGCAGCCTTGGACACATCATATTTATCACATGTAAGATAATAAAAACTTCAGCAATAAGTTTATGATAGTTAAAACATTTTTGATAAATTTCGATTGTCTTTTTTTGTCTTGCTAAAATATAGTAGAATAAAATAGCCAGGAATAGCACAGTTGCATTGGCTTTTATATTTAGCGATTTAATCTTGGCTTTCTCAGTAACTTTTGACCCTTTGTCTATAATCTCAATCATTCACTCTTAAGCTTGGCTTAATATTAAGTCGTAATCAGGTACTGAAAAAATTAGAATCTCTCGATGTAACTAAGGGTCCGGGGTCAGACAACATCCCACCTTTATTTATTAAATTATGTGCACACGAACTGTGCAGTCCTTTGCTGTATATATTTAATAAATCAATAGCTACTGGAATATTCCCGTCGCAATGGAAGACAGCTAAAGTTGTACCTATACCGAAAGACCTATTTTGTTTAACTTGTTTATAAACGAAATCCCTCAATGCTTCAAAAACTCATCGCCATTTTTGTACGATGACGATCTAAAGTTATTACGTGTGATAAACTCTAAGAATGATGGTACTCTGCTACAGCAGGATTTAAATAGGCTTTCCGAATGGTGCCTCATTAATGGTATGCATCTAAACCCGAATAAATGCTCTCAAGTTACATTTATACGGAAGAGTCGACCAATGCAAAATCAATATTCTATTGATGGCATGGACTTGAAAAAAATGGACACTATCAGTGACTTAGGCGTTATGTTTGACAGCAAGCTTACATTTGTGCCACATATCGACAATATTATAAAGAGAGCATCTAGAATGTTAGGGTGTCGTAATACGAAATGGAAAAGCTTTCAAAAAACCCAAAACAAAAATACTACTGTATAACACTTTGGTGCGAAGTATAATAGAATATGCCAGTGTTGTATGGCGTCCTCATTATGCGGTACATATTCTTCGAATAGAGCGGATCCAGAAGAGGTTTATGTGGCACTTGGTTTATTCCCTAGGGTTAGCTAAAAAAAAGCGTTCATATCTTGAACGATTGAATCATTTTAATATGTTTCCACTCAGTGATAGACTAGATTTTATTGACCTTAAACTGATTTATAATATAGTTAACAGCAAAATAGATTGTCCAGGATTACTAAGCAAAATAAATTTTAGAGTTCCACGCTGTATTCCTAGAAAGTCTATAACACCTCTCTGCCCCCCACTTCGTTGTTCCGTTCTTGGAATTAACTCTGCCATACCTAGACTTTGCAGATTGGTAAACGATCACAGTAATAGTATAGACATATTTAATAACTCCATACGGAGCATTAAGCGTACGTTTTATGTGGCCAAGAAAAAACTGTTATTATTAAGTTAAAAAATTAGATAGAATTTCTCTTTTTTATTTAGTTAGTAGATAAATTACTACTCCTTTTACTTGTCATGTGGTGTCTACCTTTAATTAGTTTTTTGTGTTTACCTGTTGTTACTTATATTTTATGTATTATAGTGAATGTGTTAATACAGAAACTGTTGGTAGGCCTTTTAAAATAAATAAATAAATAAAAATAATAAATAAGTCATCAGGGAAAACGAATGCTTGGCAGTCGTATCTTATAAGGTCCGGTTTCTGCAAGGCCTCTCTCGGAAGTCTCATTAATCTTTGTCAGATAGTCACAGACCCTTTATACTTATTAATAAAGCTCATAATATTTCAGCTTAAGCGACGAAGAGCTAGAAGTGCGTCAATGCGCAGTGAAAATGCTATCGTTCCTAGTGCTCCACGAAATGGTTCGCGTCAAAGGCCAGATAGCGGATATGGCGCTCTGTTGCGCTGATAAGGACCCTCGCGTTGCCAGTATGACGAGGCTGTTCTTTAAACAGCTATCGCAAAAGGGCAATGCCTTATATAATGTCATGCCCGATATTATATCGAGACTGAGCGACCCCGAGTTGAACGTGCCTGAAGAACAATACAGGGTTATTATGAAGTAAGTATCCGGTTTATGGCACTTCGTTTTTTAACTCAAACCAAATCAAAAATATTCGTTTAGGCTCTTATGAAGCCACTTAGCCATTGATTTGTAAGTTTACAGCCAAAGACGTAAGAAGTCCAAACTAGTAAAAAGAATTTGTTGGGAAGTTTACGGCAAGAGACTAAGAAATACTAACTGTACTAAGAAGAACCTGCAAGAATCTCAGCAATGACACTTGTTTGCTGCCCTCTTTCACATCAGTGTCAGAATTTAAATTCCTAGTACATAGGACATTTAAACATCATTACATCCTTTAGATTCTATGTAAACAATGCTATGTAAGTCTATAATAGCACTGCAAATATGTAACTTAAAAATGAGCAGTTATTCTATAACTTGTTTTTAGGTGTTTGGTTGTTCGCTTACCTTAATATGCAAATGGATGTTAGAGTTCGCTTTGATTTTTCAGGTACATAACATCTCTTATCCAAAAGGATCGCCAAATGGAGGCTCTAATTGAAAAGTTGTGCCAACGCTTCAAGTTGTCTACGGAGGAACGGCAATGGCGCGACCTCGCTTACTGCCTGTCGCTGTTCAGTTACAACGAACGATCGCTGCGAAAACTCATCGAAAACTTGGACTGTTTCAAGGACAAGCTGCATTGCTCGGGCGTCATGGAGTCCTTTACTACGCTCATGAACAATACCTCTAAGATGGCTAAGAACGAGATAAAGGTTTGTTATTGTTGTATTGTTTCTATTATGTTTTTTTTGCTTTTTAAAGTTTACGCGAACACTGCACTTTAAAATGAAATGCTAATTATGAATTTACTCGAGTTTAATTTTACGTGTTTTTTTTAATTGTCTTCCTGTGACCACGGACCCTGTATCGGGTGTCGACCGAAACGTCGGGATAAATAAACACGTAATATTTTACGCTGTCAAATTCGAAAAAGAATATTGGTTATAGCAACAAACTTTCTTTTGAATTGGTTTCTATTATGTTTTTTTGCTTTTTAAAGTTTACGCGAACACTGCACTTTAAAATGAAATGCTAATTATGAATTTACTCGAGTTTAATTTTACGTGTTTTTTTTTAATTGTCTTCCTGTGACCACGGACCCTGTATCGGGTGTCGACCGAAGAAACGTCGGGATAAATAAACACGTAATATTTTACGCTGTCAAATTCGAAAAAGAATATTGGTTATAGCAACAAACTTTCTTTTGAATTGTTGTAACGTGTTTTATGTACCTACAATTCCCAATAAAAGCTTTGTACATCACATCTGAGTAGAGAGAGGAGCTCGATGGCGCAGTGGTTAACGCGCCCGATCTGCGAGTGCTGAGGTTAAGCAACATTCGCAAAGGCCGGGCATCGGATGGGTGACCAGTAATGTATTATCTCGAGCTCCTGCGTGCTTCGGAAGGCACGTAAAGCCGTTAGTCCCGGCTGCATTAGTAGTTGTTACAACACCATTGTAACAACCACCAATCCGCACTGGGCCCGCGTGATGGTTTATGGCCCGTTCTCCCTATCCATCCATAGGGAAGGCTCGTGCCCCAACAGTGGGGACATAAAATGAGCTGATGATGATGATGACATCACTACTGAATGTCTTATGCCGTGGCAGCCTCTAATTGAGACGACACTTAGCCTTAAGTCTATATTAATGTTCTACCTAGTTATTTACTCGTATCTGTGTTTAGCTTGTTAGTTGTCCTTCAAATAAATAGTTCAAATAAATAAATAGATTTTTATTTGTTTTCTGTTTATAACTGTGTAAGCAATAAAGTGTTTTATCTATCTAGCTATCTATCTATCTAGATGCTTAAATCAATGGATTCTTTAATGTAGGTGATTCCCTTTTCTAAAACACTCAGTAAGTTAAATGTATAATTGCAGACTCTAGTAACAGAGCTGGGTGACAAAATAGAGGAGTGCTTCGCCGTCCGCGGGGGGGAGGAAGCGGAAGGCGACGAGGACACGCGGCCAACCCACCGGCCCGCGCTCGCGCCGCCCACGCCGCGCCGCAAGCAGCAGCGCAAGCAGCGGCGGCGCTCCGACTCCAGCCCCGACGAGGTAACCACACCACTGGTTTCGCTAGCTAACGTAATAATAGACAAAAAAGAGTAAAGTGATAGCCTAAAAAAAAACACTCTTTTGACTAGATACAAAAATTAGTTAAGTAACAAAACTGCAGCCCCGACCACTCTTTTGACCAGGTAACCACCAGTCTTTAAACTAGATATAAAAAAGAGTAAAGTAAATAGCCTATATACTGCATAACTGCCGTGCAAAGGCCTCTTTCTACCATGGATAAAAGATATCACGGATAAGACATGATATCTTTTATAATAATTAAAAATATTTATTCGAAGCAAATTCGACAATAAATCATTTTAGATATCGGACATTTAACAATACAATATACAATACAATACATACTGCCGCTTACGTTTTACTATTTCATATCATATTCATAGCTGCTTTTCACGTCAAAGCTCCTTTTTCTATGATATACACTTTATAGATCTTATCTTAGTGGGGCCTGCCGAGGTTTCCTTCTCGCAGTAACACTTCGACCCATCGGGATCTTTTGTGCAACACTTTATAGATTGTATTTATCTGTATTTTTGTAAATATTTAATTTGAAGTTCAGCCGAAAAGCTGTTTTTGATGGTGCAAAATAAAAGTTGTACCTACGTTACTCTAATACTTAATTTGAAATAATGTAAGTTTTTAAACTTTCAGAATGAACCACCCAACCAGGTGGATACTCCACAGTCTGTAAGGAAATCCAATCGAACTAAAACAAGAGTTAACAGAGCGTATGATTCAGACGAATCAGGTATTGTTTTTCTATTTTAATTACATATAAATAAGCTGTTTAGATATTTAGAAGATTATTTATGCGTAGTACCTATACCCCACCACTACCCATACCCATACCACTCATCCAATTGCAATGAATCTTTGGAAAAAAAATTGTGCACACGGCCGCATAGGTTTCTGACTGTAAAACTATTACGTCTTGGGATACATGTGTGCACGCGTGAAAAGTAATAAACGGGCCGCTAATAACATATAATGTGTAAATGCCTAAATGCTATATTATGATCCACGGCCCGGTCAACCCGAGCCGAGGTCCGTGCCTTTAGAGGCGCCCTCGGGTTGCTCCGCTCCCCGATCCGATCCGAACCCTTCGGAGAATCTAGTAGGGCACGGGGACGCGCACTTGTGCGCGATGCCGTTCCCTCTAGACAACCTCTGAAGGTGATTCGTTTCACACGGCTTGAGGGACCCTTTACGTTCCTCGCCGCCCCCAAAAAGCCCGGTGAAGCTGAAAATGCCGCAGCGGCAATCAGCAATCTCTCTCCAAAAAAAAGCTATATTATGATCCTTTTTCAGTTGAAAATTACCTCTTAGTTCCGAGTTGTTGTCCTATACAAAATCATTAAATTTATTTATTTATTTTTAGGTGAAGACGAGACACACAAAGAAGAAGACGATGTATTCAAAAAGCCGCCTGCTCGAAAAACGACTCGTAGAAGAAAGTGACCATAATGCTAACATTACACTTAATTTTATTATTATTATTAAGTTTCAAATGTTGCTGGTATACAGTAAATGTATTTTCTAAGCCAAGGAGTTTCATTTCAATTTACATTTCCCTTTTAAAGTTTGGCTTCGGTACAAATTACATCCACATAAAATTAGGAACTGGTTAGTCAATAGAGAGACTTTTAGCGACTGTTAAAACTATTTTTCTACATATAAATTGTATGAGAATGCTAAACTATGACGTTACTATTTTGTTCCGTCAATTCGGTGTTTATTATTAACTTTTTATGTTACAGAAATTCATGCTTAGCTGACACGTGATTTCATTTATTTGTTTAATGTTCTGTAATTATTTGTTGTTGTTGTCAACATCCCTATTATAATTTACAAGTTTAGATAAGAGGCGAGGAGGAACCGATAAGTAGTAATATGTTATTATTATTATTCTCTTTATTAAATATGTATGTTAAGAATTTTTTTTACAATATTTTATATAAAAACATATTTACAATATAAAATATTATAAAATACTTAACCTAGGTTGCCACCAGCAGCGGGGATAGACCTAAGCAATAGGTGGTTAGGGCTGCAGAGTGCGGAACCTCCTGACAATACGTGCCGTGTCAAGGAGTACTGCCTTTTGCATCTGACCCTTGGCCCAACCTTTCAGCTAGAGCCTATCTAGGTGTTGATCGAGGCTCTTGGCTAAAAAATCGTTTGTCAAAACGACTATCGGTACAATAGTGGTTGAATCCACATCCCACATGGCGGTAACCTCGTGAGCCAAGTCAAGGTACTTACTGAGCTTGTCCTCGGGTTTCACGAGGTTCTCATGAGGTATGGTGATATCAACCAGTATTGCCCGGCGCTGAGATCGGTCGACCACCACGATATCAGGCTTAATGGCGTCAATAGTCCTGTCCGTAATGATAGCGCGATCCCAATAGAGCGTTGCATGATCATTTTCGAGTACTGGCGCAGGTGCGTACTCATAGTACGGCACCTCCGATTCAACAAGCCCATATCCAAGAGCAAGTTGCTGGTGAATTATTCTGGCTACTTGGTTGTGTCTGTGTAAATACTCTCCGTTAGCAAGATGAGAACAACCAGAAATAATATGTCGGAGTGATTCTCCTGGACGGTGGCATGCCCGACAGATGTCGACCGTACTATCCCTCATAATATGTTTCCGGGAGTTATTCGTCTTGATAACTTCATTTTCAATGACAAAACCATCGGTTTCCCCAAACAGATCACCGAAACGTAGCCAGTTCACCAAGGCAGTCAAATCTACATCAGGCCCAGTTAGAGCCTGATAGTAGCGCCCGTGTAGCACCTTGCTCTTATGTCCTTGCGATCGAGAGTGCTTAGCACCACTGGTTATTATTATTTATTGAATATTCTTTTCAAATCTGATCTACAAGTATGAAGATGGCACTAAATGATGATGATGATGATGTGGAAGTGTTTACGAAATATTCTAAAAACGAGGATGTATGAGCCCTTGGCGTTTCCTGCAACAAATAGAAGAGAAATTAAAAAACGTTTATCAATTATTATTTTTTTAAGTGTAGTTCGTTCCCTGAGGAACTGGCTAAGGTCATAAACCATGCTGCCATGTCATTACTTTTAGAAATTCTCACTTCTTATTTCTATTATCATTCATCATCATCATCATATAGGAAACAAGACAGGAGAAGTAACAAAGAAGTAACTAATGAAATTAAGAAACTAATGACATGGCAGCATGGTTTATGACCTAGCCGGTTCCTCAGGGAACGAACTACACTTAAAAAAAAAGTATCTACCTTGTCAATACCATAAAGTATAATAATATGGTCAATACTCGTAGCTATGACTCGTAGGTAGGATGTAAATAAATTTCATTTATTTGTACTCTGAGCAATATTTTTTTTGTTCTGAGCTAGGCAATGACTAAAGCAATACACCACAACAATAATTGTTCTGAAGAGTATGTTATTTAATGTCTAGTAATTGCAAATTGCAAGAAACTCTTGTTAACTTAACTCGTTAGGTTTTTCAGTAATGAATAGTTTTTTAATGTGTTTTTTATTAGATGTTTTAATGATAAAACAAAGCTTTTCTATGATTTCAACTCATTTTAAATGTCGCGGCGGCGTGTACCCTCGGTCCAAAATAGCAAGATTTCCAGTACCAGATGATAAAGTCAGTTGGTCTACGGAATTCAAAGAATATAAACCTGTCAATTATACTTCTCCTGTAATAAATGGGAAACCTTGGGCTGATCCAGATATAGGTACGTAAGAATATGAAGTTAATCCATATGAAGAATTTACAATATATATAAAGTTAAAGTGGTTTCCTCAAGCCTTATGTTAAACTTTCTAGTTGACTCTAACTTTCAACCAAAATGGAATTCGGTTGACGGCAATGTAGACAGATCCAGTTATCAAGGTCCATATCAAGTTGTCAATGACCTGCCATTAAATCCTTTTGGGCGTACTGGCATTTGTGGTCGTGGTGTGTTAGGACGTTGGGGTCCCAACCATGCTGCTGATCCAGTAGTTACACGTTGGAAACAGTTTACCAAGACTGATTCTAGCAAGAAGTAAGTTTACATTTATGTTTTATAAGAACTGCACTTCTTAGAGACAAATATAATAGGCATAACAATAATTTTTAGGCCAGTTTTGCAATTTGTTGCAATAAAAAGAGGTGATACTGGAGAATGGGCTCTTCCTGGTGGCATGGTAGACCCAGGAGAAAAGGTCACTACAACTGCTGTAAGAGAATTTCAAGAGGAAGCAGTGAACTCTCTTACTATGTCACAAGGTATTATAATTATCTTTTTTCAAAAATGACGGTTGTTGATAAATAATTACCAAATAATCAAGGCGAGATTTATTCACGAAAAAATATATTTTAGTTGGGACACTCACACTCAGAATGTAAAAACTTAACTTGGATTCCACCATGGTTGATAAACATAAAATGTATTCAAAGAAATATTCATCTCACTGAAGTTATGTAGGTGGATAATAAAAATAGACATTTTTATAAACTTAAAAGTAGATACAACTTTATTCCAGTTTACCATTATTATGCATAACAATAAGAATGCCATGCCATCAAAAACTTGGGATTTGTCATTTAACTTTTTATCATGTAAAAACAAAAAAAATATACGAAGTGTATAAAATCAAATACAGCTTAATGCCACTTTTTTAAAAATCTATCTTTGAACACCATTTGATTCATCTGAGGGTTGTCTATGGCTTGCATAAAAGAATCAACATTAAAACCAGCTAAATCCCATGCAAAGGACAATGGGCAGATTGGTACACCCCTCCAATAGCAAAGTCAGATATTTCATTGGATAGGTCTTTTTAACTGGAACAACATTTACTATGACAGCTTTGTTGAAATATTTGTAACTAAAGGAAAAAAAAAATCTAGTTGTCATATCGAAAATGTCAGTATCAAATCCAGCTAAGTGCCAGCATGTGAGGGTCAAATACAGCTATGCACAGAACACAATTTAAGTGTCATGGGTCAGTATCAAAGTCTGCTTAGTGCGCCATTAATCATATTTATGTGACTTACTGTTGAATGTAATTGATGTTGTTATTGTATTTCCAATAGCTATTGAGATTTATCTTACTAATTACGAAAATGTTATGGGTTATTGTTAAGTTTTTTTTTATACAAGAGTCGTTTTTAGGATTTTTTTTTTGTTTCATCAATATTTTGACATTTTAGAATTAGCTGTCTTTGGTTCTACACACCTCATACTTTCAATATTTCAGATGAAAAAGAGGCCTGGAATGAAAAGTTCAAAAAGTTCTTCAGTGAAGGTGAAATTGTTTATAAGGGGTATGTTGATGACTGGCGTAACACTGACAATGCATGGATGGAGACTGTGGCATACAATTTTCACGATGAAAGTGGTAGTACAGTAGGTGCATTCAAATTGCATGCTGGAGACGATGCTGTAGGAGTCCGCTGGGTGGATATCACACCAGACATGAATCTGTATGGTAGCCATGAAAGAATTATAAGGGAAGTGTTAAAGAGACACCTACAATGACAATGAACTAAAAAAGTTGTTGCATTATTCAAGAATTTGTTTAAAGGACTCCAGTTGATTTTAATGAAACTAGTTTCAATGTCAACAGGCTGACTTGAAAAATTGTAAAAATATTCAGCTGTGGCATTGGTAAAAATCAAAAAGCATTTTAACTGTTTACTTAGTAAACAGAATGTTACCTTGGCTACTTAAAAGTTACTTAAACCATGGTTCTTTATTACTTATTAAATTAATATGTAACAAATAATGAGTTTTGTATTGACATTATACTTTAATAAATTAGGTAAAATTTTAGATATGCATTTGGGGAAACAATTTAATGATGAATACTTCAATATATTACATATTAACTTTGAAATTAAAACAAATATGACTAAACAAATTATCATAATTTATTTGCTTTAGATACATACTTTTTGCTAATACATTCAACATAAATACATGCTATAAAATATTTATTAATCATATTGCACGCATTTATTAAACCATAAATGCATTAAAATTTTCTGTTATTTTTGGCGGCTTATAACGCTCCGTGGTCTGTGTTATGTAACTAATGCTGAATGTCACTAGCATGGGGCAAATAAAAACGAAACATGTGTCTACTAACTAAAGATTAGATTACACTCTACTACTAATAATTCGATAAAATAATAAGCATTTAAATGCGTTATTTTGAAAATAAAAAGAAACTTAACATCTGACTAAAATAACTGGTTTAAATAACTCATTTATTTCTACATACTGATGGACATTATAATTAGACCAGCGCATTACTAACGTAAACATTTTTTTCGCATTTAGGTATAACAATATCGTAATTGAAGCTGGCTTAATTGTAATGATCACATGTTTATATGATGTACAAAACATAACATCTTAACCAAGTAAGATCACATTATCAATGGCAGCCTATTTTGTATACAATCAATCATTTGAGCAGGTTATAATTAAGTAAACTACAAAAACCAAAATGATGTGAAAAATTGAGATGACAACTTCTTTTTTGCTACAATTAAAGACATTGAAATATTTGACTAGTATTTTAAGAAATATATTATTAGGAGATTATAAAAATAGTAGGGATAAGTTACTTTTATAATAAAAAATAAACACCTTTTGTGTTATCTATTAAGCTTTAACAACAATTATGATGGTAAAAAGTATACCCTTATTTACAACTACTATGTGAAATGCCACTATATGTAAATGCGAACCATTGAAGGAAAATTACCTTTATAATTTTAGTCAAGTTTAGGGTTCTCGGACAGAATGTCTAGGTAGATACAAGACTACTACTTCACTGTTGCCAGGCAGCACCGTCCTGCATTTCTGTGTTCCGGTTCAAAGAGGAAAAGATACAGTACAATTCAGAGGCTTAATAACCAAGGTCTCAAACAACGCGCGAGATCAGATAAAACGTATGCAAATTTATTCAAACTTACAATAGAAAAATATATTGGACACGCAAACCTAATCACTACTTTTTAAATTAACAATTTTAAGTGCTCTGATACTTTCAATAATTATTTTGATTATCGCTTAACTAAGCTAAACTATAGTCACTTCAGCACACATACTATATAAATCAGTATGCAATGCTTATACTTATTTATTATGATGATCCAATTCCAGCATGTCAACTTAGTCAAACTTTTGATGATCCAATTCCAGCATGTCAACTTAGTCAAACTTTTAAAATAACTATGCTTCAACGTAATAGCAACACAATAATCGTTTTGAAGTATATTTTCAATATCAATTTAAAAAGCTCACTATAACGCACCGACACCGATGACGCACCCAAAACCTGCAGTATTACACACCCCTTAAAAAATTATAGTACAATTAAAAATCACGTATCCAATTTATCTACACAAAATGTAAACACTGATTCAAACTCGTCTTCGATATTTACATCACTTTCAAGAGATAAATTTACACAAAGTGCCACGAGACAAAGGTTCCAAATTCATTATGTTTCACGTAGTATACTATGTAGAATGAATCACAGCCCTAGCTAGCATTGGTCGTGGGGGCGCCTCAGCACGCCATGGGCACGTGCTACGACATGGCGGCGGGCGCCAGCGCTTGGTACGCGCGGTAGCAGTTCACGTCGTTCATCAGCCTTTGAATGTTCTGAGTGAATGTTGGTAAATCCTGTAAGTTGAGATAAAAGGTTTAATGAGGCCGAGTTATGTAATGGTATATCAGTTTCGAAAAGATTTTTGGACATTTTTATTTTTCTTTAATCATAATAATATTGTTTTTAAATTTGGAAATGTTTCAACAGACATTTTGTAACTGTTCTGTTCAAGCTTTATAGCCAGTTATTTCGTTATTATAAAGAATATATTTTCAATTCTACTAAGATTTAATAAAAAAATTAAAATGTGACTTATGAAAACAATATTTTGTAGCATCTTAAAAGGAGTACATCATATCGTGACGACATGCATTCTTTATCCTAAAACACAACACACGCGTACCGTGTCAGCCGGGAAGTCTGCGAGTAGCTCCCTGTGTTGCGGCGCCAGCCCCGGCAGCGCGTTGAGGAAGTGCGGCAGGAAGGCGGCGCGGAAGGCGTGGAAGTCGACGGCCGCCATGCTGTGCACGGCCGCCACCACCTCGTCGCGCAGTAGCGCGCGCGCACCGCCTTCCCCCACACTCGCTAGTAGCACCGATAGAAACTCCGATAGGAACTCGTTGCGGAATATCGTCTGCGGATATGGTTTAAGATTTAAGATCATTATTTTCGCTGAGACAACAATTGATTACTGATTGACTGAGCTGATTACAACAATTCGCTCATCATGAGAGCTTAAAGGCTAATAGTAAACGATGTCGGAGCAACGCAGAAGTGGGGGTAGAAATATAAAAAATAAAACCGTCACAGCATCCGGCGTAGATGTACTGCGAGCCAAAAGAAACAGTTCGGGTGTACTCAAAAGAGGCGAGTGCCTGCCCCTCATTTTATTTATATGCAGTAGAAAATGAATACCTATGTCCTAAAAGGGACTGCACTCCGTATTTGTTGCTTAAGTAAATTATTACAACGCTGATCTTCAGAGATCTTCAAGATTTGTGTGCATGAATGATACCACGTTGTGCACTTTTTATAAACCGTAAAATATGTATAGACTGCCATTAACTTCCCTAACATTATACTTAATGAGAGTGGTTACACAAATAAGGAGAGTGCAGAATGTAAGCTCCATTAACAGGTTGATCGCGGACAGGCCCAGACAATAGAAATTGAGTTGTTTGGCAGACATTTACCCCCGTATTAATAAACAAAGTGTAAGTTTGGAGTAGTTACTCCGTGTTTTGTTTGGAGTAGTAACTCCGTGTTTTGTTTTCGTCATGTAAACTTCATTTCATATTAGAGTAAAAGAGACAAAACACGGAGTAACTACTTCAAGCTTACACTTTGTTTATTAATAAGCCCCATGGCGTTTAAGGTGTTAACGCGCTCGAGCAACGCACACAACTACTTACGGACACGGAATATCGCAACAGCTGCTGCGCTCCTACTTTTCCGGGCTTTTTTTCCGTGGTGCCAGCGCGTGATCGGACTTTAGACCTGACTGCGAATGACTTCGTTTATCTCGTTCATCTTCGTTCATCAGCAATACCGAATCCAGCGAAACTGATGTGCGAAGACGGATCGGAATGGCAAAGGGTGCCATTTCTTAGCTGGACAAAGTGTGGAGAAACAGAGGAGTGAGAAAAACCAAGATAAGACTAGTCCGCACCTTGGTCTTTTCCATTTTCCCATATTGAGCTGAAACTTGGACTGTTGAAGCTGCGGATCGTGGACGCATCGATGCTTTCGAGATATGGTGTTGGAGAAGAATGCTCAGAATACCATGGACAGCACATCGGACCAACGTATCAATACTTCAACAGCTCAAGGTCACGACAATACTTTCTACCATCTGTCTCAAGCGTGTCCTTGATTACTTCGGTCACATTGCCAGGAAAGAAGGCGACAACCTGGAAAAATTAATAGTGACAGGCAAAGTCGACGGCAAAAGAACTCGAGGTCGCAGCCTGATGCGTTGGTCCGGATTCGCACCGCACTCGACACTTCAATCTACGATGCGATGCATGCCGACGGTGACAGGGGACGATGGCGATGGAAACATTATTAGAGAAATACTGCTGGGAGGTGGTGGTCACGAACCCTCAGACATGAGGAATACGATGCGAGGAGTGCGTGATAATCACCCACCTTGTGATAAAGCTTCCATTTAGTATTGAGTGCGTCCAAGGTGTCGATGTTGATCCGCAGCAGCTCTATGTCGGGCTGCAGCAGCGAGCGGCCGAGCGCGGCCAAAGCTTCGCGTAGTTCGTTGAGGCGCCGCGCGTTCTCTTCGCCCTCGCATTTGTGCGTGAAGAAGTACCGCCAGCGGTGGATCAACACGCTGCAAATGATACGTATGTTGATGAAAATGAGATCGCTGGAGATGTTATAATGTTTTACGCTTCTAAAATCATACAATAGCGAAGGCGAAAGCTAAGTACGGTAAAGGCGGCATGTCTGAAACTTCATATTGACTTCTTATAAAGAAGCCTTATAAATATAAAAACACGATATCATATAACCTGAGAAACGCGATCCAATCTTTTCCATCAAAATATCCGTTGTATTCTGCGATCAATACTAGATTAAGGATCCGCAATAAAAATGGCTACGTTTGCTCACTTCTACGTCTAAATATCTAACGTTAAAAGGTTTTATGGCATCTACAGCTTATTATAAACCTTTAATTAGCAAGGTTAATTTCGAACATAAAGTTTTATTTTGATTGTCAAATATTTATACGGAATATTGTAATCTACTTTCTTAATTAAAAATAGACCATAAAAGAGTAAAATTGTGATAAAACCTTCGATCGATAATAGTACTAGATTCCCGGTAAGTAAGCACTTACCGAAGAAGATCGAAGGTTTTATCATCACAAATGCCATACCTGGCCAGCAGGCGGTGCGCGGCGCGCGCAAGGTCTGGCGCGTGCGCGTGCGCGCGAGGCAGCGCGTGTGCGTGCAGCAGCGCGAGCACGGCGCGCACGCGCACGCCGCCGCCGCCCGCCTCCACGCCCAGGCGTACGCATTCAACTAGTCGCTCCAGGCTGTTGTCGCCCCCGCCCCTAAACAAACAAATCACATGTATGTATCTAACAGGTTCACTGCTCATAAAATATACACACATATATACTCTCACGTCCTTCTCCCAAAAAGGGTTAGACGGTGCATCAAAATCACCAATATTAAGTAAACTCGCCGTCTTCTTCACTATCTTTCAGCCGGCCGTACTTTGGATGAGTTTTTGTACAAATTTGAGTGGTACGAACACAATACACGCACGGCTAGCTCCGCACCTACCGTGCAGCCATGATAGTGAAAGTGTCGGGATGTATGCCTGTACGTACGTGTCCATACGTACGACTCAAATTCCTACGAGAACCATCGTCCATCGTGCGGCTGGCTTTTAATTTTCGCAAAAAGGTCTAAATCTGAAAATAAAACAAAAAAGTATTTGCTCAATGCGACCTTTTTAAAGCCTCTATACTGTTACCTCTGCGCAACCTCTAAGAAGACGTCGATGGCGGTGAATGCGAAGTTCCCCAACTGCGGCAACAGCGCCGTGAACAGCGCGAAGAAGAACTCTGTGATCTCGGCCTCGGCGGGCGCGCACGCCGGCTCGCACAGCATGCGAAGCGCCGTCTCCGCCGCGCCCTGCATGCTCTCGGCTATTATCTACGACAACAGATGTTTGGATATAACATAACAGTTGAACATATGAATATATGAATATGCTTGATGCTCCAGAAGTAGCCATAACATTTTTAGATTTTATTTTAAGTCAACTATGTTTTCATGTGGTACCCAGGTACTCTATAAATCAGTTCGTATAAAAGAAACGAGTTTTTGATCATAACGTTGTATTTAATTCAATTACGAACGATTTTTTTTGTTAATAATTTGTTTATAAAATCAACTAATTTGGCTCCATATAAGTACGGAATTACGACGACCAAATAGTACCAAGTGCCCTCGTCATAATTAGTTTGATATGAGTTGACCACGCCCATTACATTATTTAATTACTAGTTTTATTTCTTCTCACAACATATCCTCTCCCAAATCTACCAAAAAGTACTAGTAGTAGAGAAAAGACGACTTACCTACTAAATACAAAACTCCCGTACTTCCCATCACTTGATGTGCCACATGTAATCAAACCAGTTACACCCATGAAGACAGCGCGGTGTACATTACCTTCTTGGCGGTAGTAGGAGCGTGCGCAAACGCGTGCAGTACCGCGGTGAGCGGGGGCAGTGCTACAGCGGGACCGGCGTGCGGTAAGAGCGCAGTCCAAGCGCCGAGTAACGCCCGCGCCGCTTCCCCGCCGGGCGCCGCCCCCGCCCCCGCCCCCGCTACGACGGGGCGCCGCGCGAGCAGGAGGGATAGTAACGCCTCGCGAACCACCGCAGCTGTCTACGAACGATCAGTGAAAAGGTTCTATTAGCTCGGCGTTTAGCTTCAGTAATTTTATAGTTTACTTGGAACAACAATGTGTAAAAACAATTATTAAATAATTCATGTTTTTTGTATGAAACAATAAATTGTAAAGAGAATTATAATGAAATTGGTTAATAAATGGTATTGACACGCGTACATTTATGCAACATGGAAGATAACCTGCAATTCAGACTTTACTCTTCTTTAACTAAACAATATAAAGAGTGCAAATTGCAGAAATACATATTGTCAAATTGTATGCCAAAACGTTCATACAACAAGTAATCAATATTCTCACTGGTAACTTATAAACATTAGTGACAACTATCATAATCAGGAAAATTCTTAAAAGCAATTGAATGTACACACTCGTGCACATCAGACTACCACAAACTGACAAATTTCCTCAATACACTTTGAACTTTATGTATATAGCATATGGTTGAACATTTATTGAAGAAATCTTACAGTTTTGGATAGGTGCGTGTATATTTTATGTGCAGGATCCTGTACCTATAAAAAAATTAAATCAGTCTTAAGGCGGTCTAAAAGCTTAAGATTAAATAAAACAATTAAATGTATAATTTCATTTGTTGTTCACAGAAGCTTTATTAAAAATACCTTAGGTTCCAAATAATGTAGTGATCGATGCGCATGATTGTACAGATCTCCGACTAGTGCCACGGGGTCGCCCGTGACCTTGACGTTTTTCGACAAGCTAAGCAATAAGTGTGCTGCTGCGTGGCATAATAATGGTGGTTCCTATGAAACAAACAAAACATTTAAAAAAATGTTTTTTTTTTATTATTCATATAATTAGAACGTTAAAACATTAGTTTATAAGAAAATGAAGTAGTATAATTATAGTAGTAATAGACTAGTAGCAATAGAGAAAGTTTTAAGCACAGCATGTCAAAATTAAATTCTTTTATACAAATTGTTTGGGAGACCTTATTATTTATACTTTTATGCTATTTTTAACCACTTTTAAGTTTAGATATTTTATTTTTTATTTATTTTACTGTTGAGGTGATTTAAAAAATTGTTAAGTGATGTGATTATGTCGTTTGTACTTTTAATAGTTGGGAGCTAACCTCTCATCTGCGGCGAGCACTGATCAGTGCCCTACACATTTTTTTTTATTTATTCATTCACAAAACCAAATACAATATAATTCTATAGTGTCTGTATTCATAGCAGACGATAGGTTTTAAATGTTGTTGTTGCCTACATCCTTGTTTCACTTAAGAGAATGGCATCTTTTATTTATGGTGTGTGCATTTGTTACCTATGTTGTATAAGCCTATTTACCGGTATATCGTGTGGCAGTAGGAAGGGCACGGCGGACGCGAACAGCCCTTCCATAGTGTGGCTCGGCACGCCGCATTCATTTGCGTAGCAACACCACGCTCCCATGCACGCAAACATTTCGGCATGGCTACATAAAAAACGATTTATATCAGAACAAGTCAATTAGCTTTTAGATTAGAGACTTTATTAAAAAACCGGGCCAGTTAAAAAAATCGCCTTCATCTCATCTGATGTTAAATGATGATAAGGCCGAAGGTGAAAGCGCATTTCTCCCGGAATCCTCAACTGCTGAGGCACTGGCTATCTTATCTCTAGCTGCCGGAACATAATGCTCTAAACATTGATGTTATGGCGACATATTTAGATAAGATGATGGTAGCTTGCCAGGCGGACAAACCAGTCCTACCACCAACCAAACATAGTACACAAACATGTACCCACCGCTGGGAAACGAACCCGGGACCTCTGGGTCTAAATCGGTGCCGGTGGTCTTAACCACTAGACCACAGAGGCGGATTATTTTTTTTAAACTTTATTAAAGCAAATAAATACTATTAAATAAAATTTGTAATTTTGTTTAGTGGCGCAGCGGCTACAGTGTTCAGCGGGCCTAGCACGGACAACTATCGTATTTGTATCGTAACGTTAAATAGGAATATTGAATGGAAATTGATACAGCGCCACAACGTCTGTTGGGACGAACAATCGACAGACGTCATTTCACAGATTTCATGACATTAGCAATTAGCAAACCTCAAACTTTACGTAACTTTCGTAAAGTTGTATCTCCGACCCGCATATAAGGGCACAATTGTGGCGTAATCTCTGACGACGCCGACAACGGTCTTGCAGGAGTCCTTTTTGATTTTAGTTTGTTAAATCAAAAAAACAAAAAAGGATAGTCGGCAGAAAAGCTACCAAATACCTAATACTACATGATTACATTCATTATATAGAATAACATTATTTTTGAATAAAGTACATTTTGGGGGTTAAAGTTACTCGCGTCCGAAGTTTAGCCTTGAGACCCTACACGTGACCCCTGGGTGAAGCTAAATGAATGACACTGTCTGAGTGGTAGAGCCACGCTGCGTTGCAGCACGAAATGGGCCGGCTCGCCCGGCGTAATACCACCCTCATACAGAATATCGGCGTGAAGCAATGGTACACGTTGCTGTTGGTTGTGTTTGGTCCGGTGAGTGAAAGTACCGGAGGCCCACCTCTCACCCTTCCCAATTCCTACTCCCTCCTCAAGATCCAACTCCTTCCTCAAGGCCGGCTACGCATCTGCGATTACTTTGGTTTTGCGGGTGTCCATGGGCGGCGGTGATTACTTTCTATCAGGTGACCCGCCTGCTCGTTTTCCTCCTTTTAACATTTAACATTTAAAAAAACTTACACCTGCACGTGCGCGTGCGCGTGCGCGAGCGGATGGTGCGCGCGGTGCGGGCGCGTGAGCGCGGCGCCGGCCAGCGCGGCGCACGTGCGCTCCATTAGCGCCAGTCTCGCGCCGCGGTGCGAGCTCTCCGTGTCTGGAACAACTGGACCGTTAGACGTCGCCTGGGTCTAGGAATCTGCCCAGGATTATTCTATGCCATGATTTAGAGAACTTTTAACTTGGTTTTTACCGGAGATAACTCACGTGCCCCGCAGAGCCGTTCAGCATGCACGAGATGAAAACCCGCCCGACATAGTGACTAGGCAGACGAACAATCCTTTCCCTCCAGCTTATCACTGACCCCTACGAATGCATACCCATGTTCGGATCAGTCGGAGGCAACAGCGAAGGAACAGACGACAGAGGATCGAGAGGGAGGTCCCTGCAAGACTGAAAGCTCTATACGTAATTCCAACTGCAGAAAAGAGCGGCGTACACCGCCGCTCGGCGTCAGTGCCAGGCGCCAGGCGACCGAGTACCCTGGTGAGCGTGGCCAGGTCCAGCAGCGCAGCCAGCAGCCGCTCGGCGTCTGAGGGGCAGCGTGAGTATACATAGTGACCTGCGAAGAGCGCGGGCGCCAAGCGGCCGAGCACCCTGGTGAGCGTGGCCAGGTCCAGTAGCGCGGCCAGCAGCCGCTCGGCGTCTGAGGGGCAGCGTGAGTATACATAGTGACCTGCGAAGAGCGCGGGCGCCAAGCGGCCGAGCACCCTGGTGAGCGTGGCCAGGTCCAGTAGCGCGGCCAGCAGCCGCTCGGCGTCTGAGGGGCAGCGTGAGTAAACACATAGTGACCTGCGAAGAGCGCGGGCGCCAGGCGGCCGAGCACCCTGGTGAGCGTGGCCAGGTCCAGCAGCGCGGCCAGCAGCCGCTCGGCGTCGGGCGCGGCGCCGGCTCTGCCCGCCGCTCGCGCGTGCACACCCACCAGGCACTGCCACCGCTCCAACTACGCACACCGCAAGCAACGTTTTCTTTATATGCTGTTGGTCGCCTGTAACTTTCCGCCTTCGCAGCATAACTGGATTTATTTATTTAAAGTTCTTCAAGCCGTAGTGACCGAACGTTCCCTTAAGGTTATCTAGCTAAGGTTTAGGCTGGCGTTATGCAAGTGTGTCTACGTACACACGCCTGCACATCAGACTACCTCATACAAAAGTAACAAATACAAAAAACTACAAACTGTCGAATCTTCAATAGATTTTTAAATATTATTTCTAACCGGTAGAACTTTGAAGAAATTTGACAGTTTTGAATAGTCTGATGTTCAGGCGTTTGTACTTTACTAGATTTACCGGTGCGATTTACAATAATTATAATATTTATATTAATGGCTATGCGCTGACAGTGAATTTAGGGAGTATCAACAAGGATATAAACGCAATAAGGAAAAAGAATAAAAATTATTTAATAAATTATTTGCTTTAAATACACGCCAATGCCTTATTGACAATCTTCTAATATATAAAATTCTCGTGTCACGGTGTACGTTATTGAACCCCTCTGAAACGGCTCGACCGATTTTCGTGAATCTTAGCGTGCATATCGGCTAGGGTGGAGAATCGGACAACATCTATTTTTCATCTCCCTAAATGTTAAGGGTGGTCCAACCCTAATTTTTTTTTAGATTTTTAAATTTTTCCAATACAAAATGATTTGTTTGTAGTGTTGTCATGGAAACTGTCAAAGCGGTACGAAGTCCGCCGGGTCAGCTAGTTTATTATAAATTTAATATAATTAAATGATTTCCAACAATCATTTAAAGCAAAATAAATCATGATTGCCACGTAATAAAACTTACCACATTTGTAAAAATATCCAGAGGAGCTAGATCCGCCACTCGTGCTATACATTCTATGCAGTGCTTCAGGAATGTTTGCCATTCAGTCTCGCCCTAAGAAAAACATAAAAGCCACATTAACTTTGAGACATGTCTATGGATTTGAATCCTCAGAATTTTACTGCACCCCAATATTTTCAAAGTTTACAAACTATACAGTGGTTAGCCAAAGGCGCCCATTCAATGTCAACAACTACCGTCATTAACATCTGATCATAATATTTTTACAAATACTGAAGATCAGTTAAGAAGTAGGCAAGCTATTTATAAAATGTTTTTGTTTTGTTTATATATTTTTAACGCAAATTTTGTTGCGAAACAAATTACAAAAACACAAATGTTGAATGGGCGCCTTTGGCTTTCAAAGTAAAAAAGTAAATAGTGTTGAATAATTTCGGCGGGCTGGTTAGAACCACGATAGCTCAAACTCAATTGGAAGAGCACCTGCCCGGTATGTCAGAAGGGTGCAGGTTCAAATCTTGCTTGTGGAATTTGTTTCAACATTTGTGTTTTTTGAATTTGTATCGCAACAAAATATGCGTTATAATTATATAAACAAAACAAAAACATTTTATACAGTAGTGGTCATATATTTAAGAACGCTTATGTGTGAAACAAGATTTTTTCAAACACACTTGCATAATTCCTCCTTACACATGTTTTATTCATTTTTGTGCTATTGCAAAATGTTTTCATACTATCGATATATTCATTTACACACGTGACTAATTAAAAAACAAAACGGATAAATTTTATACATCCAATAAACTTTACACTGAATATAATATGACTAATAACTGGCTGGCCACATAATTAAGAACGCAGAACAGTTTCTTTTTTTATTGAAATTTAATTATCGAACACTGTGTATTTCACTTCTAGTATAATATTGGCGCCATTCAGTTAAATAATATTATTGAAACGATATTTTCAGCTCAACAGTGGAAAAATGTTCTTTAGCAGAGTGTGTTCTGATGGCAAACGTTACGTGCGGCGTCCTTTAAAAAAAGCATTTGTCCCCAAATTCACAAAAAAAGACCTTAAAGCATGGCGGTAGAAATGTGAAAATTTGGGGGTGCTTTTTTGGTCACGGAATCGGACCTATTAAGCTCGTAGAAGGTAACATGGATCAACTTCAGTACAAAAATATATTGAAAACAACAATGTTACCTTATGCTGAAGAGGTTCTTCCGGTAATTTGGATATTTCAGCACGTTAATGAACCTAAACATACGGCACGCTCATTAAAAGAATTTCTCGAATTACCATCAGTTTCTGACTTAGACTGGTCAGCATCCCAGATCCAGATGACCCAGATCTAAATCCAATCGAACACTTTGGTGCGAAGTCAAACAAATGTGTATCAAATCGACAATGCGGCAATTTGAGAGAGCTTTATGTTGTTTTTTTAGAAAAATGGAACTCAATTTCTTTTGAAAAATATAAGTAATTAATAGAATCGCTGCCTCGCCGCTGCAAAGCAGTTGTTAAGAGCCGTGGACATGCCACGAAATATTAATTATAGTTTAAACTATATTTATTAAACTAATTTCTCATTATAAATGTATTTTTACTTAGCTTATGTTTCTTTAAAATAAATTCTCGAACAATTCTATGTTTGTTCTTAATTATTTGTCCAGCTTTGTTTGTAAAAAAAATTGTTACCTACTCTTTAGAAAAAAGGTATTTTTGTGAAAAATCCATTATTATTTTACACATTTTATTCCTAATTCTTTTCCTTTTGGTCATGTGAATATTTCGTAGTAAAATATAATAATTCCAGAGAGAAACACAAAAAATATTACATGATTTGTTCAAAAACTTTATGTTTTATAAATCGTTCTTAATTATATGACCACCACTGTATAAAAAATACAACTTTTAATGAAAATATGTATAATATCTAATAACAAACACAAAACGTTCCAAATAAAAGTGAGAAATTAATTTAAATACTTACGTCATCATCACACACGTCATTGTCTAGATGCTGTAACTGAGCTTTGTTGTGTTGGAACTGAATTTTATTTAACACTCTGTCAACTAATGCCTGTAATGCTTCCCAGTACCTAGAAATTCATACTACACGTTAGTATTTAGTACATCATAAACACTCAAAAGGAATGTTACATTGTTCTATTGCAATACTTACTTAGCAGTGTCTTCTGGTTTTAAAATGTCAATGAATTGTATCCATATGTCTAGACAGTTTACGAAAATAGTACACGTGGGCACCTGAAAAAAAAACAGTCATTATTACAGTTACTGCTGATCACAGACACTAAATTGACCTATGTGCGGCCGTTAAAAGATGTCAATTAACGATTACGTAGCACCTATCTTTTTCCTCATAAAATGTTTCTAAAAATAAATGCCGCAGTTATAGCAATTTGGAATGAGGCAATTTAACGTGTGTTAGATAATGGTTTAATTTACTTTCAATACATACCTGGAATGTATACTGGAATAAATACGACAGAAATTCTATAGCATTAAACTCTGGCTCCGCTTCGAGTCGTTTAAAATGCAATGACACGAATAATTTCAGGAATTCCGCTAACTTGTTTAAATAGCTGAAAAGAGAAAACATCATTTTTATGATCACAAAAATCGGGTAAAAAAAACTTTGTTTACTTTTTTAGCACAAAAATATATACTAAATGTCACAGATAATCACGAGAGTTCTGAAAAACTACACTATTGATATAAAAATATATTTTATATATTTTATAGAAAATCCCTGTTTCAGTATCTACAGCTAACATTACAAATAATAATACATTTTTAGATTAATTAATGATAGTAATAATCTATATTTCATTATTGTAATTTTCAACTTAAGCCCAATAAGTAGCTCACTTAATTAATACAACTGTCAATCAAGGTAAATGTCCCCAAGAATTAAAAACAGGCATAGTTAGACCTATACATAAAAAAGAAAGTCAAAATACCTATGAAAATTATCGCCCAAAATCAATACTTTCTACTATTGATAAAATAACAGAAAAAGTTATATCTAAACAAATACACTAATTTTATAAATCTGACAATGTAATAACTAACAAACAGTTTGGGTTTCAGTCTGGCAAGAGTACAATACAACTACTTTCAAAGTTTACTGATACCATCTATAAACACCTTAATAATAAAAAGCATGTTCTAGTGGTGTTCATTGACTACAGTAAAGCTTTTGACACACTATAAAACATAGTACCCTAATTGAGAAGCTCGATGACTGTGGGATTCGGGGACCATTAAACAACTGGTGTAGGGATTATCTTGAAAATAGGTCATACGTTGTTAAGGTTGGTGATGCCCTTAGTAAGAAGATTGCAGTTACAGACGGCACAGCGCAAGGCTCAGTCCTTGGCCCTCTGCATTACATAACATACGTCAATGACGCAGTAAATCTGGTCACTAACTGTGAAATTTATCAGTTCGCTGATGACACTTGCCTCATAGCAGCGAACAATGACCTAGATATAGCTCTTAACCAATTGCAAACTGACTTCACGCTGTTATTAAAATGGTCTCATGATGTAGGTAGTTATCAATGCCGAAAAAACCAAACTTATGTATATGTAGTTCAAGTCAAAACAGAAAACAAATAAAAAATCACATAGTTCAAAGTTTATTAGCTCTCTCCATCCGACAGGTTGTCTGGAAGAAATCGCCTGAAAGTGATAAGACCGCCAAATTGTAACTTTGTAATTATTATTATTTTTTACTTTGTTCATGTTTATGTTTTATAATGTTGCAATAAAAGTATTATCTATCTATCTATCTAAATAAGCAAAAATATTTAGGTCTGATCATAGACGATCGGCTTAAATGGACCGAGCATAATTCATTATGTATGTGACAAACTGCGTGATATATTGGCAAAACTAACAATTGTAAAACGAAAAATTCCATACTGTTAAACCTTTATAAAGCATTAGGAGAAACGATATTTTATGGCCTAAGCAGCTATGACAGGACGTGTAAATCACACCATGATCCAATATATAGACTACAGACAAGGATAATGAAAACTATAGTACCTGCAAAAATAAATTTCGACCACCAAAATAGCTATCACGAGCTGTTCCATCATTGTAAAATAATACCTATAAACTACCAGATTAAGTATATACTAATCGTTGAGCAATTCTATAATAAAAATTACAAAATGTTGCCACCTGTAATTACTAAACTTGTAGTACGTCCCTAATTAAACTCAAAGTACCCTTTTATAATAACGGCAAACCTTTACGGCAAACAACTACTACAGTACCAAGTACCTAAATTGATTTACGACCTTCCGTCAACTTTAAAGGAACAAATTACTGAATCAAATATCAAAAATAAATTAAAAGATTATTTTTTATCATTAATAGTAGCTAACTTAACCAAGTAAGCTCATAATATAAATTAGAATTAATATAAAGGAGAAAAATAAACACTTTGTGCAGTTAAAACATAGAAATAGTACACATTATAGAATACATAATTATAAATGAAGTATCACAAACCACCCCGTGTGAGTTTAGGCAGCGCAGCGCTAGGCTGTGCGAACCTCACGCAAAATGTTAGCCCTGTTGTGGGTGGATTGTAATGTCCACATTGTTTGACTATTTTTGTATATTGTGAGCACCGCCTTACGGTGAGTGCCGGTGTGTGGACAAACCAATATTGGTGTTTATGACACTGCTTCGATCTATAGATTAATATTAAGTACCTTTGTAAATTTTAATTAAAAAAATATAAAAAAAAGCCTTTATATTGTTATTATTATGCATCGAAAATATCTGAAACACATATTGCCCGACCTGGGAATTGAACGTAGGACCTTCGGATACGGGGCAAAGCGCTTTGCCATTCGTCCATCGAAGCGTTAAACTTACCAAATAATAATATTTTGACGCGGCCGCTTTCAATTATATATCTGTTAAATTTTAGTCTCGTTCTTTCTTTCTTTTTTAAAATGTAAACAACAGTTAAGCGACGTACTCGTGGTGCGCGTGCGGCATGTAGTGCGGCGCGTGCGTGAGGTGCCGCAGCAGCCGCAGCGCGCAGTGGTGCAGCCGCAGCGCGGTGGCGGCGGAGGACGGCGGCGCGTACCGCCGGTACAGCAGCTCGCACACGCCGCCCAGCCCGCCCAGCGCCGCCTCCATGCTCTGGCGATAGACATACTCGTAGTTCCCACTGTGAGTTTTGTTTCTTTCTTTCTTTTAGTTGATGGCTTCGTGCGATTAGCACATTTAGCCAGTGTCAAAGTAATTTATCTTACAAGTAATACATAAATATACAATATTTCCTTTCAGGCAGTATGATGATGATGAATGTTAGGTAATAAAAATGAGAAGTGAGAAATGTTGGGGCACAAGCTTTCCCTATGGATGGATAGGAAGAACGGGCCATAAACCACCACGCAGGCCCAGTGCGGTTTGGTGGTTGTTAACGACTGCTAATGCAACCGGGAGCTTTATGTGCTTTCCGAAGCACGGAGGAGCTCGAGATGATACATTTTTGGCCACCCATCCGATGACCGGCCTTTGCGAAAGTTGCTTAACCTCAGCACTCGCGGACCGGGCGCGTGAACCATTGCGTTATCGAGCTCCTCGATATGAAGGAACACTAACTCTTTATTAAATACCTGTGATTGTGTTGCTATACTGCCCCAAAAGAAGACTGTTGTTACAAGGGATGGTGGCACATGCGATGATAGCGGCAGCCAGGAGAATAAATGCTGAAGAGTAGTAAGACACTTGACCACTATTTCCATATTCAATGCTCTGAAAAATACAAGTTCTTTATTATTTAAATCAGAAAAAATATATAATTGAACGCTATTGTGATCTAGTGGTGTATAAACACCTGTCTCAGACCCAGTTTGATTCCGAGCTTGTAATATTCTGTACATTTGGATAGTTACCACCATTTTATCAAAGTCTATCAAAGTTAGAAGTATGTTCAGACATTTAGAAATTAGAAAGCCAGTCCCTCATTGGTTCAGGGTTCCAAGTAAAGTTTGCTAAATAAAGGTCAAGTGCTTATCAGTTGTGTAATTAATAAACAAAATCTCTTGCTATCGCGAATAAGCAATTTTTCATTCCCTCTTGAAAAATGGTGTAATATCAAAATTTATTTTGCATTATTAAACCTATTGTTTTCTAAAGTTTACGCGAACACTACACATTGAAATGAAACAACTTTTACGGATCTACTCGCGTTTATTTTACACATTAGTTTTAATTAATGTTTATCCTGACGTTTCGAACCCTTTGCAGGGTCCGTGGTCACAGGAAGACTGAGGTGTTGGTCGTCTCATAATTAGTTAGTAGCTTGTATACCCTCATTTAAATTTAATGATTAAATTTAAATGAGGGTATCCGTAAAAGTTGTTTCATTTTAATTATTAAACTTGTTAAAATAAATTATTATTCTCAATACAAAATACTTACTTATCAACATTATGAACATCATGTGCATTTGCCAGCAAGTCGGGTAGTGCAGAAGTCTGTGGGATGCCACTGGTAGGAGAGGGTGGGGGATTAGACTGTCCTTCTTTATGAGCATTCTTCTCCAAAATAGCTAGGAATAAAACAATGTGCAATAAAACATTACTTTACTCAATTCACTTATTGTACTTAAGACGAAGACAAAGTCTTGAGAAGAGGATGTGTAATTGTGTACAGTCAGTGTCAAAATTGTCAGTCAGTCAGCTTCAAAAGTGGTAAGTATATTAAAAGTTGTATTGTTTTTAATATGATAGATAATATGTTGTAGCACAAAGGATTTTTTTTATGTAAGTTGGATCATTAAACTGGATAAATGGTGAAATCTATTAATTCTCTAAAACCTCAACTTCTAACAAGCTCTTACTCATTTGAAAATTTTTTAAAGACTTGATTGAACTGTATTTGACACATAAAAAAATCCATTTGATAAAAGATTTTTAGGGCATCCGCAAAAACTTGCTCTTGTTTTGTATGCGTGAACCCGTCGTCACAAGCGCCTACTTCATTTAGCTCTGCTCATACATTTATGTAAAACATATACGTAAGTGTGCGCCCGCGCTAGTATTCGCTACGCTAAGGCCACATTCAATATTCCATGGCTGATTATCAGTCGACTATCAACGCTTATATGATGTGAACTGTACGTATCCTGTACGTGCGCCCGGGACGCCAATTGGCCGCCTAATGTGTCGTCGTTGTTTATTAAGTAACATACAAATGCGACGTTGATGATCTAACGCCGGCGGAAGGTCAATGCGCGGAGGGCGGAACAGACGCCGAAGTCAAGTGGCCCGTTAGCGGACACCCTTCTACCGCATAATGATTTAAGTCCAGCCGTACTTTGGATGCGTTATCGTACGAACACGTACGGGTATGCACAATGCGTCCCGATCCTAAGGCTCCTATTACACCCCGTACACTATGAGCGAGCTAGTCGCGCGTGTATCTGTATGGGGATGTATCGTGCGTAATCGAACGAGTCACATTCGTTCGATTACGCACAGGCGCATGCAAAGTTTCACGGGCACTCCATCCGCGCCACTTCATCACTCAAAATTAATGGATTTTGGAATGATTGGAAATTCAACGCTGGAAGCGACGCCACGCAATCCAAGTAGTTATATGATTTATTTGGAGCGATGGAGTGGAATGCCCTTGAATACGGGCCTTACTTTAAAATTATGGAGTGGCGCAAATGGAATGCCCGTGAATGGGGGCTTTCATCATCATCATCATCATCATCATCATCATCATCATCATCATCATCATCATCATCATCTTAGCCAAACAACGTCTACTGTTGAACAAAGGCCACCCCCAAATATCTCCACAACAACCGGTTTTGTACTGCTCGCATCCCGCGGCTTTCCGCGACCTTTACCAGATAATGGAGGCCTTAAGGGTAAGTATCTATAGTCAGCTTACCACTAAGGGCCGCCAGCATCTGCGGCATGCCTTTGAGCATGAGCCGCTCCAGCTGATTGCGGCGCGCAGACGGCAGCAGCACGCCCGTGTCCCGCGCCGCGCCCAACTCCTCGCTCGCGGCCTGCGCTAGCACCAGCCCGAGGAGACAACGGTGGCCCTCGCATTTTATAAGCTGAAATCATGTTTTTATTTTTAGCTTTTCTTTATACAGCCAGATGATACTTATAGCCACCTAAAACAAGTAGGGTAAACCTAGTAAGTAAAATAGTCCAAATCTTATTATGATACTCAGCTAGCAAGAAAAACATACAGCCATCCTGATGGAAAGTGTCCCGTTTTGGTTATCAATATCATCAGCCTATATAAATCCTGCTGCCTTTCCCAGATGAACAATACACATCATCATCATCATCAGCCTATATTATTCCAATGCTAGACAAAGGCATAGACCTCTCCATGATAAATATAACATAGTTAAAATAAATACAGACACAACATGTACACACTTTTGACTCGTATTCTATTGTATTAACAGGTTGACCGATGCTTAAGACAGTACATGAATAAATTAAACAGCTATAAAAAAATATACTTTTATCAAGTATTTCATTTATCAAAAGTTTATTTATTTAGGTTTTGCAAAAACATAAAAGTTAATATACTTACCTCTACAATGTTGCTAAAGAAATCAGGATACAGATGAGGCCAGTCATAGCGGGCTATGGACACTATTAATGCAGCTACTTTGTTCCTTATGAAGTACAGCATCACTTCATGTTTAGCCATCAACTCATTCCACAATGTTAAACGGATCTCAGTTTTTTCATTGTCAGTCAAACTTATCCATTGGCGATTGATAATGTTCTACAAATAATGATGCATTTTAATTAAGTACCATTGTAAAACTTAACAACTTTATTAATTTAATGATACCAAATCACATAAAACCGTTATATGCGATGAGTCTACAAACAAGTTTATAATCTATCTGATGATAAGCAGTCATCATAATTCTTCACCATCACCTTGTCACCTACTGGTATGAAATTTGTATTTCCAAGTATAAGAGCAAGTAACAGCCTAGTTTTAAGCTTATTAAATTATTATGCTTCTTTAACCAATCATTTCTGGATTTTCTACAATCTAGTTAGAATACAGTACAACAGTAGTAGACTAGTAGTTTATACCAGGAGGAATACAATGATGCAGGACACTGTAGCTCTTGATCAGAAAGTTATGAAGATGCTAACAATCCAGACAGATTGAGTATGAAACTTTACTGCTAGTTAAAACTTACTATGTTTATTGGATTTGTTTTGTTTTCATTTAGCAGGTAGGTATTAATAAGTGGTACCCAAGTGGTATCAGTAAATAACAATTTCAAAATATACATACTGCTGTTAAAACTTACTTCCAAAGTAGTCAATGTAAACATTAAAACATATTGATTTTGAGACTTTTGAAGGAATATTAAACAATGCGTCCATGAATCTTGGCGATTTGAAAAATTTTCCAGCATGTTCTCTATTTCTCTTTTTCTATAATTACTTGTTGTTGCAGCAAAAAATTCAGACATTAACATATCTAAAGAGGCTAATGCCTCCTGTATCTCCATGTCTGCCTGGAAACCATACAAAGTATATTTAATTATAGCCAAATTATGTTGATAATTAAGAACATGTTAGTTGTTTACTAAAATCTGAAAACAAGACTATAAATAAAATACACAAACATAAAACATATTTTTCTTTACCAAGGCAGTAAGTGATTCTTACCATATAGTGGATCAAATTGGACAACTTATAATGTAAGAAAGAACTTTGCTAAACTTTTTATAATTCTAATTTCATCATATCATTGTCAGTTAAGTTTTCTTTTCCTGTGATACATCGCCTTTTCAGCTGTAGATTATATGGTATCTTTTGAGTGTAGCGTAAAAATGCGTAAAAAATTATTCATGAATTTAATAAAAACACACTAGACTAAATCAGCAGCGGTGTGAGTGACAGTGACAGACAATGGCGTGACACTTGACACTGCTATGGTAATTTTTTTTTCAAGCTTTTTGTATATGCAAAGGCGGCAAAGCGATATTTTTCTTACAACTATGCCTTCCAAGTTTTTATTGTGATAATGATAAATGATAATGGTGAATCTGTAGACTCTGTAAATCTTTCTTCTTTTATTTGTTTGCCAAGTCTTATGTACAGTCGACCAAATTGAATAATGCTTACTTTGCCGATCATTCTTTTATAGTCATAAATGTAGTTAGGTTTTCTTCGCTATTATTCATGTTGCACTTAGTACGATTTATATATGAATAAAAATGCGTCGTTAAGTGTCAGAGATCTATGCAATTTTAACCTTTGTTATCACTGCACTAGATGTGGTTTTGATATTAAAAACAGGCCGTCGATTTCAGGCTCCAAGCAAAAAAAAATTCCAAGATGGTGGATACCTTACGTCGATGTTCACAAAAATAATTATTATGTTGCACCCGAACCATATTTTATCATTCTGTAAACGACAATTTACTAATAGATATATTTCCTTTCCGGCAGGTATCAAAATAAATGTGAAACCAAAATATTGTATTAGTTCCACATGATCAAACTTTACAAACCATGTTGTGGCCTCAACTACATGAAATAAACGCACAATAGTACAAAAAACATAGAACAAGGAACCATACTATCTAATTGTCATAAGAGAGTATGTTACTTAATAAACAACGACGACACATTAGGCGGCCAATTGGCGTCCCGGGCGGACGTACAGGATACGTACAGTTCACATCATATAAGCGTTGATAGTCGACTAATAATCAGCCATGGAATATTGAATGTGGCCTTAGCGTAGCAAATACTAGCGCGGGCACACACTTACGTATATGTTTTACATAAATGTATGAGCAGAGCTAAATGAAGTAGGCGCTTGCGACGACGCGACGGGTTGACGCATACAAAACAAGAGCAAGTTTTTGCGGATGCCATAAAAATCTTTTATTAAATGGATTTTTTTATGTGTCAATTACAGTTCAATCAAGTCTTTAAAAAAATTTCAAATGAGTAAGTGCTTGTTAGAAGTTGAGGTTTTAGAGAATTAATGGATTTCACCATTTATCCAGTTTAATGATCCAACTTACATAAAAAAAATACTTTGTACTACAACATATTATCTATCATACTAAAAACAATACAACTTTTAATATACTTATTACTTTTGAAGCTGACTGACTGACAATTTTGACACTGACTGTACACAATTACACATCCTCTTCTCAAGTCTTTGTCTTCGTCTTAAGTACAATAAGTGAATTGAGTAAAGTAATGTTTTATTGCACATTGTTTTATTCCTAGCTATTTTGGAGAAGAATGCTCATAAAGAAGGACAGTCTAATCCCCCACCATCTCCTACCAGTGGCATCCCACAGACTTCTGCACTACCCGACTTGCTGGCAAATGCACATGATGTTCACAATGTTGATAAGTAAGTATTTTGTATTGAGAATAATAATTTATTTTAACAAGTTTAATAATGCAAATTAGATTTTGATATTACACCATTTTTCAAGAGGGAATGAAAAATTGCTTATTCGCGATAGCAAGAGATTTTGTTTATTAATTACACAACTGATAAGCACTTGACCTTTATTTAGCAAACTTTACTTGGAACCCTGAACCAATGAGGTACTGGCTTTCTAATTTCTAAATGTCTGAACATACTTCTAACATTGATAGACTTTGATAAAATGGTGGTAACTATCCCAATGTACAGAATATTACAAGCTCGGAATCAAACTGGATCTGAGACAGGTGTTTATACACCACTAGATCACAATAGCGTTCAATAATATATGTTTTCTGATATAAATAATAAAGAACTTGAACTTGAGTCAGAATATCGAGTTTTCGTGAGGCAGTTTTGATCACGGTTTCGATGTAGTCCCTTTGGTTCAGATCGCAGCGTATCGTCATACCGAGCATGTTGATACTTCTATGCAGGCTTAGAGATGTACCCTGAAGAGGTGGAAGGGGAAGGAATGGTGACTTTTTTACCGTGAACGCACATAGTATGTATCATGATGATGTAGCCTGTTCGCTCGGCAAATTGCGACTGAAGTGAGATTGTGCCTTTAGGCCTAATTTTAGCGGCGCACTCACGAGACACTAGTACCGTATCTTCCCTTTTTGTTTTAATCTAAGCTCTTCACATTCCCGCTTAGAAGTCCATATTCCTTGTTTTTCGCGTCAATTGTTTTTTTTTCTTATGTTTTTTTTTTACTTCTTCGTACGATTATCACATTTAGCCAGTGTCAAAGTAATTTTTCTTACAAGTAATCCATAAATAAACAACATTTCCTTGGTATGATGATGATGAATGATAAATAAAAATGAGAAGTGAGAAATTATAGACCCCCAACCCCTCGAGTATCTCAGTTCAGTAAAGATTTACTAAGTCCTCGGGCGGACTTCTTGAGAGAATTTCGTTTGCCAACACTCATGCCCACTCACGAGCACTTAACGGTTAAAAATCCACCATTATTTCACATTAATATTCGACATAACACAAATTTTAGAACATAAAACAAAACCGCATACGTGACTTTTCACTTTCTCGCCAAGAACTAGAAGTCCGCGCCCGCCGGTTGATGCAAGCAGTACCTAGTAACTATATAGTAATGAATGGTGTTTGTCTGTTGTGTACACAATAATAATTAATAATTTGTTAGAGAACATTTACAAGGTTTACTACTTTAATGACTTATAGCAACTATTTAATTGCAAATTCAGGCAAAATTCATAAAATTCGCTTCTAAATATTATGATAGATTGTTTTAAGCAATTATTGCAGTTGGTGCGTGTTAGCAATGTGTTGTTATCGTTTTTTGAAATTAGGAAACAAACACGTTATCCGTTTCTAAATAACGTTATAAAACTATCTATTTTCACAACGTCTCGTAGAACTGTATGAATATTATCATTTTATGTTGTTAGGTTTGAGTTGATACTAATAATCTATCTAAAAACTATCTATCATTTTGTCGCTAACTCGCTCGGATTATTGAATTTTAGAGCGTTGTGGAAAATAGATAGTTTTTTGTCGTTGGATATCTAGTAAGTAATTGATCGTTGTTCATCCAAATAGATAGATACCTAGTATAGTTGAATAACGCCCATCGCTAGCTGCGTGTGCGTGTTGTTGTTAGTGTTGCCGAAAAATCGATTGTTTTGCAATCGATAGTTGAACGCTAAAATCATCTAAACGATCGATAGTATCGACGTCTCTGTTAGTGCAATACTATCGGTAAACAGCATACTTAACGTACACACTAGTTGATTTGGTTTGGTTGAATATACCACATTAGGTGTTCTACTATTCATGCCTGCATACTGAATGTAAAACTATTGAAATAAATATCACTATCGATAGTACAAAACTAACAATAGTATCGATAGTCTATTCGTTATTGAAGAGCAATACTATTGTTAGTATCGATAGTTCATTGGTTGGTAGCGATTGAAACTATCAAAGACAGCCCAGAAAGAATCCATACTATAGGCCCGAACCAACCCAAGACGGGTTGATGAATACAACAACTATCAATACTATCGATAGTATTGCTGTTTACCGATAGTATTGCAGAAAGAGATATCGATACTGTCAATAGTATCGATAGACTATATGTATTATAGTTTTTTTTCCCAACTATCGATAGCTGCAACACTAGTTGTTGTATAGTTTAGTTTATTCGATTTGTCGAATTTTTAAGTGTATGTGTTTTATTTCTAATAATTTATTGTTACCAATTTGCAGACAAATAACCCCAACATACAATAATGGACATGAACAGTGAACTTCTTATTGATTGGACTGAAGTTATTGATGACGATTCAGAAGATGAAAAAGGTATGTTTGTATGAATGTACCAATCTACCAAGTGAATGTGAGTGTGATTAGCTGCTTTTCTTTAGTACCTTTACCATATTAATATTGAATCCTAGTAATATTGCCTAGTCTGATTTTAGAACTGTACTTTTAAAGGTAAGTAGTCACTGATACCTTTTCTTTTGCAGACACACATCAGACTTCCAACCAAACAGACAATGAACTAAGAAAAGGTGTTAAGGGGAAATTAAAATCAGATAGTAGAGAAAGTTCCAGCAGTCGTAAAAGAGTTAAATATAATAGTAACAGTGATTCTGAAAGTACTAAATCAAGGTATGTAGTAAGGTAAGTTATTTGTCACTGTTAACAAAGTTATTATATTACATGCTGTGTTAGTGTAAGTTTTAAAGCAATTTTAAGCAGCTTTTTGAAATATAAAAAATATTATTAGGTATTTAATATTTCATTTTTCACCCAGAACACAAAAACATCTGGAAAGTGATGCTTCTGTCCTACAAAGACGTCAAAAACAAATTGATTATGGAAAAAATACTGTTGGATATAATAATTATATGATACAGGTTCCTTTGTAAGTATAATTTTAAAATTGTAATATTGTAAATTTAGTTAGAGAGGAGCTTGATGGGGCAGTGGTTAACTTGCCCGGTCAGCGAGTGCTGAGGTTAAGCAACTTTCGCAAAGGCCGATCATCGGATGGTTGACCAAAAATGTATCATCTCAAGCTACTTTGTGATTGGGAAGGCTTAAAGCCATTGGTCCCGGCTGCATTAGTCGTTGTTAACAACCACCAATCCACACTGGGCCCGCATGGTGGTTTATGGCCCATTCTACCTATCCATCTATAGGGAAGGCTCGTGCCTCAGCAGTGGGGACTTTAAATCTGATGATGATGGAAGTTGGTTTGTAAAATTAATATGATTTTTGTTTATTATTTTCAGTGAAGAGCGTACCAAAAACCATCCTAGAACACCAGATAAATATGCTAAATATAGCAGACGATCATGGGACATGTTAATCAAACTGTGGAGGAAGCAACTCCATGAGTTTGACACCAGTATGACTGATGACAAACCTTCTGTTGTAGCAGAGTATGGTTCTGATGAGAGCAGTAATAATTAAGATTAAATGTGAAATTTTAGGATAAGTTAAGTAACACTGTACACTCGGCGTCACGTCAAGCTACCCTCAATGGACTTTGAACCGTTTGAAGTCGTACGTGGAGAATCGTGCGAGAGGGTTCAATATATTTTTGTTACTTCGTCTCACTCGTGCGCTCGGACCGCGCCGTGATGTCACTACACTACTACGACTGCACACCACCGCGCGCTTGCGCACATGTTGTTTAAGAATTGTTTTAAGAATTTCTGTTTTGCTGTGGAGCTGCGGTGCAATGCAAGGGTGCAACGCGTTTAGATTAAAATCTACTCGTGTAGTAAACAACCATGTCATCTTGTTTTTAATTCAATAATTATAAATTACTTATAATAAATTTCTGCACACATACTAAATCTTTACAAACACCAGGTATTAAATTGTTGAATCAAATCCTGCTGTGACTTACCTATTGAGATTCAGATATTTTACCTGAGCAAACAAACTCACCTGAATTGTTTTGTCTTTGACGAAGATAATTAAAGAAGGTAAGTAAACAGTATACCTAAAGCGATTTTGTACTGTTTAAATCTTGGAGACCACCATTAATCATGATACCTACTTGAAATTGTACATACTTAGGTAGGTAATGTATAATACTTGAAGCAGCATGTGAAAGGGCGCAATAACAAATAGAATTAAACTGGTTCTCTAAATAAAAAAAACATATAGTCGACATGTTTTTTTAAGAATTTATTTCTACTTTGCCGCTACGTTAGCAGCACTTGTCATCTTTTTTTTTCTATAGCACTAAGGATATTAATGCAACATTATTCTTGTATGAAAAAAAAAAAGAAATTAGAACAAACAACTCTAACGTAAAATTTATTAGTAAAGATAAAGACCGGACTGCGCAAAATAACAATACTTACACACGCGCTGAATAACTTCTGATAATAACGCGCTAAATAAATACCGCAACGGGGTAGGTTTTTTTAACTAGAAATTTGGCAAGGATTTTACTATTTTTTTTATCGAATACGTATAAATAAGTATCGTTAAATTACCAGCACATTTCACTGGAACTCTATTTCTATGACGTTAAGGTTATTAAAGCAACAAATTTTATAAAAAAGTTGCACAACCTTATCGGTATATAATTAGAATTCTACTGATTTCAGAGGACGGCGGCACATTTGAGTAGGTATTTCAAAAATATCATGCTCGCGAGTAAATTGAATTCAGAACCTGGATATTCAAGACATGATAATTATGATATTGAGTGGAAAAAAAAACCGTAAAAGGTATGAAAAGTTTTTATTTACAATAAAAATGACATAAAGACGGCTTAATAGCAACAAGTTAACATTAATAACATCAACAGCATAGATAAGAACTTATTTTCTTAAAATAATCTAAATAAACTATCACTTATATCAAATAGTTTACTAGTATACACGAGTAATACGATGTTAAAGCAACTATTGGTGTGTAAAAATTAGACAACGGCAATATTTTAATAAGAATACCATTTCAAAAACAGCATTTAAAAAAAAAAAAATTATCTTTATTTTTTAATCAAAGTTTCTCATCTTATCAATCAAATTCAAAATCAAATTACCTTATCTCAATATAAAAAAAATCTTAAATAGTAAACACATCAAGTAGTTAGGAAGCTACAATAAAAACATTTTTAATTTGCACAAATGCATAAATGTAAAATAAACATTTAAAAAATAAAATAAGTAGGTATATTTTTTATTAATAACACTAGGGATGAAATGTTGATTTACGAGTATTTAGGATTTAGTATCAATCATCAAAGCAAAAATATAGGTAATAACAATCAGTCTTTATAATCGCATGGCATGGGCAGGGGAAAAAAAATGTTTTTGGCTGGAACTCTCGTCCCTAGCCCGCCATCCTTCTTCGCCGTCCTTCTTTCTGCCTTCGACGCATCGTTGAGGTTGATAGCTGAGACAAAACACCTAGTTTGTAATTTCTTAAAATATTTTAGTAACATTAGTCACTAGAGGGAAGAAGAGACCTGTTCCCCTTAATAGTAGGATCTTACAATCTAGACAAAAAAAGTTGATAGGTAGTAGATAGGTATTTATTCTTTAGAAACAGAAATCAAAAACCATTTATGGTTAAAAACATGAAAACAAATTACAAAAATAAAATATTGCTCTTCAGCTAGTCGCAAGTTATTGTAAAATAATATATTGAACGTTATCAGTAAAATTAAATTCGTTGCAAAAGCAACCTTAGCCTCACAGAAATAAAGATCCACTGAAATGTTCTGCCAACAGAAAGGGCAATGGAACTATGAGATGAAATGGGCTCTACTTTCCACATAGTTTTTAAAAATGACTATAAATTTAGTGTCAAAAATATAGAGAAATTCAATTCGATTCGAGAATCACTAAACTTTCACTATGATCTGTAATCATTACCTAACTATACCTACTATGTCCTACAAATGAGACGATTGACGAAAGAAAACCCCTTAATAAACACTTAATAAAAACTTGACATAAAAGCAATACTCACTGTTATCCCAGTCCTTCTTTCTATTTCTTTTATAGAATAGCCGGCTTCTCTTGAGAGTTGAGTTCTCAGGAGTTAGTTCTGGCGCCATTATCACAACAATCACCAACTCTGCCGATAGAGCCTCGCACTTCGCAAAATCACGGCACGCAAACGCAACGCAACGCGTAAGATAATATTTGGCTACTAGCTGGCCCTGGCCTCGTGCCAAAAAAGTTCAAAAAACAAGAAAGTATTGAAAAGACATCTGTGTGCGTGCGCAAACGCAGTGTGTGAGGTGTGTAAAACCGTAGTGTGAAAATACATCTTATTGCAATGTATTAAGGATAATTTGAAAAACCATTCCATCCCTTATTTTTATTCTGTTGAAATAAGGTCCAAAGTGCCGTAAAATCAAAACAAAGCTTTCGTAGGCTACACAAACGCTAGCGCATCGTGATCGGCCAACATGCCGCACGGAAGTCCTTTTCCTACGATTCTCTGTGTCGTGTGTAGCGTAGCTATAGGGGGACGACGACGACGACGACGACGACGACTTGATGTACCGCCGTGTGTACTGCTGAACATAGGCCTCTCCAAGTGTACACCAGTATTTTACTAATAAAGTCTATGCTATTTCAAAACAGCTTAAGTTACACCTGGTTTAATGCTGATGCTGTCTCATCTGCCTTCATATATCATCATCAGTTTTAAACCCGTTTCATTTTTTTTCCACATTTTGGAATAAGAGAGAGTATGTTTATAATCTTTTACCGCCTTATTCATTATTTAGTTAATCATCGTTTTGTCCCTTTTTCTCAAATTCAAAATGACGTTTGTGTGTGTGACTAAACTATATTTAACTAAATAATGCTCAAACACTTTTTAAGAATAAGGGGGTGTGTTTTCTTTTTGTGTATATTATAGACATTAGACTGACTTACATAGGTATGGCTTACTAATGTGTTTGTAGTACAATTTCTTGAAGAAATTCTAAATAACATTTATTTTTACATTAACTTTAAATGGCAGGTATATCAGTCATTGTAAGTCATAAAAAGTTGTGCTGGAAATCTGGAATGACTTATGGATAGGTGTTATTAACTTTTATGCATGATATTATAACCTATGACAATCTATAAGGAACATTGTATTCAGGATTCAAATAGTGTTAACTAATTTTAAACCCTCAAATAAAAATTATTATCTCCAGCAACAGCTGTATTCATTTATTTTGTTCCTGTTATTCGGGAAGTTTGGAGGCAGCAGATAAAGGTGTGCATTGGATTAGGGTCGGAGCATACAGATGTCTAACTTAGATAGTTCAAATGGAACTTTGCTCATTGTATTAGCAACTACAAAGATTCTGCTAATGACATCATTATAGTAAGCTTCTTTGTCTTTTCATAACGTCAAACAAACATGTAGGTATAGGACTAAATATCTTGCTGCAAGATGTTATGTATATCAGTAAAGAAAGTTGACACTACTTATGAAAGTATTCAATCTGTCAAATTACCAAATACATTAAATGGCGAAAAAGATTCCAATTCAAAATACTAATATTTTTTAAACCTCAGAAGAAGCAAAACAGCACAATACAGAAAGTGATAAATAAAATATAACTAAAAGTTATTACAAAACACAGTACCATATAATTGAGATTGAGTCTTAACTAAAATCTACATTACATTAAGAGTATTATCAAGTTAAAGGTAATTCAATTCTATTCAAAATATCTCGAGCCTGCTTGACAACAGCATTTGTTTTAGTTTCTGCTGCAAGACTTTGTAGCTTCGACATGTAATCTTCAATGTTAGCCTCTGTTGCGCCGGTAGGACCACCTAAAATTTGTAAACAGGGTTAATTTTTTATAATTTTACTTATCATATTTTACTATACATAGGTCGCGTCATGTAAAAAGAACGCTGGGAGATAGTGGAGGGGGTGTGTCTGCGCATGGGTACACTCGCGCACGAAAGTACTAGGCCTATTGTTATATTTTTGTACTAGCCTTTCGCTCGCGGCTTCGTATTATTAAATAAATAAATAAATAATCTTTAAAAAGTAAAAGTAATGTTGAAACTCCTTCCATTAAGTTAAATTAAATTAAAATGTGGATGATTCTTTTTATAACACCCTGGTCAAAGCTGTCAATATCTGTTATTGGTTTTTGTTTTATTCTTATATTTTTGCCGGGAGTTCGGAAGACAGTAAGAAATTCCGAATCTTTTGAACTTTTTACAATTCGTCTCACTGTAGACTCGGAACATTTGATTGCCTCTGCGGTCCGTTTCATACATTGTTTTAAATTATCAACTGCATTATTATCAGTCATAAATAATTTTTCTCACTTTTCTATGTAAAACCATTATTTTCGTGATTAAAAACTTTTGTGCGCGATGTTATTTTGAGAATGAAAGTAACGTAGCCACAGCGCGGAAAGCAAAGGTCGACTGACGAACCAATAGCGCGCTAGCAAGCATGCGGCGCGTGACACCCCCCCTTCCCCGCGCCGCACCTCATACCTTCAAATAGACCGATGAATCGCTTAATGCGCAGCTTGACCTCCAGCGTTCTTTTTACATGACGCAGACTGTACTGGACAGAGCAGGTTAGTTATATTCTCTTTACAATAAGAGAATACAGAGGGATGATCAATAAATAATAAATAGGAGGAATACTGCAGCGACAATAATGATTCTTCAAAAGGTTATTTATGGTTCAGTAAGGCGTGAGTGATACATGTAGTGTGGCGAGCGTCGGTGCAATGGCCACTACCCATCAGGCAAACAGTATGCTCGTTTGCCGACTAAATAAATAACAAAAAACATATAAGCATACCTGGCAGAGCGATAGGCTGCAGCGCCTGTACCAGCGCCGCGACGAGGGCGCGCCGGTGCGCCAGCAGCGCCGCCGTGCGCTCGGCCGCCGCCGCGGTCTCCGCGCGCAGCCGCGACGTGGCGCCACTTACTTCTTCCGCATGTCTTTGCAGAATAGCGTTCTACAAATAACAATAACATCATCACCCAAAGTTTATATGAATTCAATAATCAATAATTACAATTTAAATTAGGTACATACCTGTTGTTCATAATCAGAGTTTGCTTTTCTTAACTGTTTCAATTCAGATTCTCTCAATTTATTGTGCTGAAGAAACTGATCTGTGAATATTGGTATGTCTGTGTCTCCATTGTGCATATCTTCACCCTATTATAAACATAAAATAAAGTTCATAATCATATTAGGTACTTAAAGAAACCTGCCCCCCAACCGCCTAACCAATCGCTTGGCTACGTGTGTAGTTTATGACGTCATCTTGTCATTTCGTACTGCCTATGAAAGCAATATCGAAAGCTATAGGCTGTAGCTATAGATATATGCCTATACTTATTAGCTAGATGACAAGATGACATCATAAACTATACACGTAGCCAAAGCAATCGGTTAGGCGGTCGGGCCCCTGTTATCTTCACAACAATAATAATATTTTTAACAAATCATAACTTACTAAAGCTGGTGTTATGCAAGGCTTCGGTCGCGGTGGAGTCTGCTGGCGTGGAGTTATGATTGCTGGGATTATAGGACCACCATTTACAGCAACTGTATTTTGCTCTACTGCATTCTGGTTCTGAACTGTAACATCATTACAATAAAATGTTAATTATGTTAGGACACAAGATAGAATGACCAAATAGAACATGAAAGGGAACAGATTTTTAGATGAGATAAAAAGGAAAACATTTTATACTGAGCCTAAATAGATAGGAACCAGAAGGATAGAAATGATGATGACATGTTATGAGCAATATAGATAAATCTTAGGAGCCACATAAAAAAGTAGGTTCTGCTATATAGAATTTTGATTAAGCACAATAATTGAAACTAAAGTTCAAACATAACAATGTAAATAATAACCTGAATTGGTAGCTAAAGAATCATTTGACGGGTTATGTTTTGTTTTCTTTATAGCAATATTTGACTCTTTTTGTTCCACTTGTTGTCGTCTAAATTCTTTATAGGCATCAGTTTTTTTATACTCATCCCATTCTTTTATGTATCTGAAAAAAAAATTGTTTTTAAAGTCTGGAAATGCGGGTAGGTATTTTTGGTCATTATTTTTATAAATAAATTTATTATGTCACCTTTCTTTATCTTGATCAGCAGCATCTAAATAAAGTTGTTTCTCTTCAGCAGGCAGTTTACTCCATTCACTCGCCAACTGGCGGGTCAGCTCTGCAAACCCTAAGTCAGGTTGTTCTGCTCGGAGCTGGTCCCGACGCTCATTCAGATATCTGACATAACCTTAAAAATTACAATAAGTACAGAGGTCAACATGTAATGATTAAAAACTGTGATTGATAATTAGAAATATATTTATCTAGGTAGGTATATTAACAGAGGACTTCCACATGTCTGACATTGTAGACGATTTACAAGTTTCCTTTTTGCTAGTTTACTTGAAGCTAGCTAGGTAAGTAGGTAAGCTTAAAGTAAACCACCTCATTCTAACTCATCATAAATGTGAGTACAGAAAATTAATTAAATGAAAGAGTACTTTGCCGTTGTTCATCTACCACAATTGGTTTATTTTTTCCTATTCTTATAATGGGCCATAGCAGCTGTTTAATCGTTACCTACACTCACGCTCTATAGTTCTGTTATTATTATTGAACTTACCAGTAAGTGGTTGTCGAGGGGCAGTAATGTCGCGAGGAACTTTAGGCTTTCGTTTTTTTGGCTTTTTCGGAGATGTTTTTTGAATATCTTTGATGACTTGCGTGGGTACAGGCACAGGGTCTGGAGAAACTACTGCTGCGGATGACACAGTTGTGTCCTGTTTCACTGTCTTTGTTGTATCTTCAGTCGAAGTATTTAGCTCGGCTTGCTGTTCCGTTTGTTGGGTATCGGATTCCATCATAATCTAGTAAGATATCATCCTATTAATTTCAGCAATCAACAAACACGAGCCAACTTGCGATTGCCGTGCTGACTGACTGACGAGCATCTGACGAGTGTAGGGAAGGGAGGGATTTTCCGATACATACAAGTCAATACGAGTAACTAGCTACTCGATACTTTTGTTGCGATCAGCCTGAACGAATGTATCTAATCTAAGTGAAAGCCCTCTCTCGCTCGGTCCTGTACTAAACTTATATTACATTCTCTCGTTCGCACGCAGGGTCGCGCGAACGAAAGTCTGGCAAGCCGCCATATTGTCATTCTCATGTCATTATTGTCATGTCAGCATTTTTTTTTTTTTTTTAAATACTTGGCATCGCACGGTTTGTGCATTTGCCACAACGAGTATTAAAGGTAGGGAAACCAATTTTTGAAAAACAATGTTATTAGAATAGGAACGGATTAGGGAAAAAAGAATAATAGGATCAGAGTTGGTGGTTACAATATAAATAAATGGATAAAATGGATACACTATGTACATAATTATGGGAATACTTAGTTGGAGTTAGGAAATAATACTTTTTACATATTAAATAAGTATGTACATTATTTACAAATTACACTTTAATATTATTATTAATTAAAAAAGTTGATAACAAATTATATATTTCAAAATTTATAGAACTCAATAAAGTAGGGATTGATGTAGGAAGAGGAACACGGAGGACTATGAGGGAATGTCAGCATTTGAACACACGGCGGCAGATCAACCTAACCGAAACTGACAAATTTCTACAATCAATTTTCAACTTTATTGTTTAGTAATAAGGATCAATATTCATTGGAGAAATTTGACAGGTTTTTTTTTTTATTTGAAGTTGTACATGGCAGGGATTTGTGTCCATATGCCGAAATCTTACATAGTTTCTTAATTTCATTGTAATACATAAATAAACAATATTGATGATGATGAATGATAATAGAAATGGGAAATGATATTACCCCCCCAACCCCTCGAGTATCTCAGTAAAGATGTGGGGCTTTACTAAGTCCTCACGCAGACTTCTTGTGAGAATTTGAAAAGTAACATTGCACTGTTTTGTTTCATTTGCCAACACTCATGCACACTCACGAACACTTAACGGTTAATAATCCACCATTATTTCACATTAATATTCGACATAACACAATTTTAGAAAATAAAACAAAACCGCAGACATGACTCTTCACTTTCCCGCCAAGAAGTCCTTGACAGGTTTGTGTAGGTTAAGTTTACTGTTGTCGAGATATTTAATTTATTGTCATTTATTATTGACGTTTTTCATTTCAAATGTTATTCATGGCGCCACCAAAATCAAAAATATGGACATTTATTTATTTATTTATTTATTATTATTATTAGTTACACGGGATGGACCCAATTACATAACTAACATACAGAATATAAAAATTATCATCATTATTATTATTACAATATACACTAATTACAATTAATTATTGTTATTACATATTTCACCAAAACAATTAAAACAACTGCAAAATGCAAGCAATGTTTTAAATCAGTGAAGTATTGTGGGAATAAATCTAATATGTTCAAGCACGCCAATACTCATGGAAATATTCTGGTTATGGGCAAACAACAGGAAGCGGATAAAGGGACAAACGAAAGGTAGGATACTTTATTTTTACAGTAATTATTTTAATTTAACTTGGTGTGGGACTGTAGTGTTGGAGTTGTCGATCGATCTTGCAGTCTATCGATAATTTGTAGGTAGCGCGCGTAACGTAATAAACCTATTTTCCTAATAGAACAATCAGTTTTATAAAAAAAAAAGTATCGATATGAGTAAGTATCTATACTTTAGGAGTACTCACATGAGTAGCATCGAAAAATGATTTGAGTAGTATCGATTCCATTTAGGTATCGGATCATCCCACGAGTGTGATGACTTTAACCTTCTTTTAGGAATCTTTTCCATTCTAATAAAGCAAAGGGATCATCAAGTTCTCTCACCCTAGACTTTACTTTTTTTTGTATATTTAACAGTGATTGATGATCTAGATTAGATGATAAATTAAATTACTCAGAACAATAACTAAAGCTTTTACATTATTATTCTTAGCGTGGTATGTAGATGACATTCGCCACTCTTTTTTATTTTTTATTACACACAAGCTAGCTGTTGCCCGCGCGTGACTTCGAGGACTACACTTTACCACAGGAACCAGTTATTATCATACCAGTATAGAAGGTCCTATGTCCTACTTACAGAACTCATATACGGGTCCTATTAGTCCGGGTCATGGTCTATCTGTGTGCAAATACTTATCCAAGTCCATTCGACCGTTCTCAAGGGATGCGCTTACAAACGAATAGCATTGCATTTCATTTAAATATTTTTAGGCTCAGAAGTGGTAATTATTTAAAAAAAGACAAATTATAACAAGAAACCAGTTTATTATTTTAGTAATCTAAAATCTCAAGAAAATCACTTTCAGTTTACACAAAACAGAACTTTTCTAAACAAACTAAACAATTGCACACCTGATAAATAATTGAAAACACGATAAACGAAAATGGCTCACGTGACCTTAAATCAATCGACAGCGATTCAGGAAGTTTTCCGTCCACTATAAGCGCCAAGAAGCAAATGAGTTTGCCTGCGTAGGCACTCGAATTATATAGGCTGTGGCGAGTAGTTTGACGGCATGGAGGGGGTGTTCCTTACACGGCCTCTCCTGACTGTGTGTCGTCCTCGATGCAAATTCTTCCAGTGGTGCCACTGGGTCCTGCGACATCGGGTTCCGAAGGTCCAGCATCCATGTCTGCATCTAGCAAGGGCATAGACGGGTTGACTGCGGGTGGAGTGTCAACAGACGCACTCTCGTCGTCTTCCATATTTTCATCTGGAAAAACCATTTATTAAGAAAAAAATCAACAGGTTTTGCTGAATATGTTCAACCTCATATACCTTCCACTCTCTTAACATCCAGTCAATTCAAGCGTCTTACTTTCAAATAGTTCATACATCTTTCATACATCCATCGTTCTAAAAAGATAATCAGAGACGTCTCCTTAAAAAATACCGAACCCAGCCTAGGCCTTTAATCGAAGAAATACGGCTTGTCTCTCGCCCGAAGAGACTTTCTCGCCACACTGTCCACTGCCATCGGTGTTCATCAGTGACCATCTGTAACATGACTTGACGCAGACCGTATTCATACGTCAAGCCGCTTACACGCAGACCGTATTCGTACGTGCAAGCCTACTCAGCACGCAGACCGTATTCATACGTGTGAGCCGTCCATCACATGGACCATACATAAGCTGGCCACTCACTGACCAACCTATGCAGCCACTTGAACCTCTCCAAGAGATTTCACGACAAACAGCCAGGTGTAGCGACAAACGCCAATCGATAGGCTCCTAAGTAACTGGTACAACAGTGACCCGCACTTACACTATGTCTATGAAGTATAACTCACTCTCGAAAAACGCAGCACATGTCTCTGGGCACCACTCGCCTCGCCACGGCACCATGTGTTGTGCCGCAGCCTGCGTTGTTTTTCCGTAGCCACCGCTCAGCAAGCGGAGTGCGTAGCGTCCACTTGGTAGCACCTGTACCACTTTGTAGGGACCACGCATGCCGGGATCCAGCTTTCCTGTTGACTGAGAGAACTTAATAACGAACACACAATCGTTAAGGTTGAACTCGCGAGGTTGATGTCTTCGTCTGTTAACTTGTTCATCTTGTCTGGTCTGATTGGCCTTTAAAAGTTGACGAGCTCTGCTCCTGGTGATCTCCCTTAAAGCCTCACGGTTAGGCGAAGAACCTTCAATGGCCACATCCCGCACTAATGCACGAACAATTGGTGTTGTAGCTTCTGTGCCGATCAACAAATTCAGTGGGGACACTTGGGTAGTTTTCTGCTTCGTAATATTTAGCACCAGTTGAAGCTTCCACAGCGTCTCTGACCAAGATACGTTCCTATGATTCACCTGAATGCGTAACATGTTGAGAACGGTCCGCATATACCGCTCGGCTTGGCCATTAGCGTGATGCATCTCCGGAGTTATATAGTGGAGATTGCAGCCGAGTTCATTTATCCACGCAACAAACTCAGTAGACTCAAACATACGCCCTTTGTCAGTGATCATAAGTTTAGGCACCCCAAACAAAGAAATCGCCTGCGTAATGACACGCTTTAACTCTTTAGCATCTTGTTTGTATATGGGACACAAGAGAGAGTACTTAGTAAAAGCATCTACTATGAGAAGAACAAACTTATACCCCTCCGATACAGGCAGAGGGCCTAGAGCATCGACATGCACGGTATGAAATGGGGTGTCTGGTTTTTCCCATGAAGTGATATTTTGCAGTGGAGCACGAGGAACTCTCTTTTGTGAAATACATACTAGGCAATGAGCTACATATTTACCGACAAACTGCTTGAGTCCAGGGAACCAGAAATGTCTAAGAATAAGGGCAAGAGTTTTTTCAGCACCAATGTGTTCGTGTTCATCGTGGAACACTCTAAGAAGGCTTAGTCTATGACCCTTGGGAATATAACAAAGCAGTCGTGGTTGCTCGCCTACTGGAACATATTTATAGTACAAGATGTCATTTTGAACTGAGTAGCGATTGGCATCTAGACTACCATCTTGAAATTTTTGAATGAGGTCCTGAGTCTCGCTATCAGCTGACTGCGCTATTTGAGCCCAGTTACGGGGTTTCGAAATTTGATTTACACTAGTAACAGGGTTACGACTTAGGTAATCCGCGTGAGGCATCATTACACCTTTACGATATTCGATAGTGAACTCGAAATCTTGAAGGTATATCCACCAGCGAGCGACTCGGGGTAATAAGTCCTTCTTGCGTTCGGTCGATTTTAGAGCGTTACAGTCAGTGACAACTATAAATTTCAATCCTACTAGATAATGCCGAAAGTTTTGGAGGGCTTTGACAACAGCTAGGGTTTCGAGTTCGTAGGAATGATATTTGCTTTCAGCTCCTTGAGTGGACCTACTGAAATATGCTACAACATGCTTTTTTGAGTCTAGGTGTGTCTGTAGGAGAACAGCGCCATAACCTGCGCTGCTGGCGTCCGTATGGACCTCAGTGGAAAGATTTGGATCGAAAATTGCGAGAACTGGCTCACTAGTCAGTTGTTTGATAAGATCTTGACGAATACCTTCACATTCGGGAGACCAGTAGAATTTGACATCCTTACGAGTCAGGTGAGCAATAGGAGCTGTCTTCGTGGCATAGTTTTTTATATACCGCCTAAAATATCCCGCTAAGCCAAGAAGTTGACGAACCTGCTTAACGTTTTCTGGTGATTTGGTATTAGCTAAAGCCTCTACTTTTCTTGGACTCGGCCTAACCTGACCTTGGCTTATAACTTTGCCCAAATACTCTACCTCGGTGACGAGAAAAGAGCATTTTCGGAGGTTGATTGAAAAGCCAGCTGTGGTAAGAGTCTTCAGTACTTTACGTAATAAATTGATTCCATCACACACACTTAAATTATTTCAACTTAAAAAACAAGGTGGGCAATTGTAAAACTTTTTAAATGAGAGAAAATCATCAACGGTTTTCTTGTTTTCAAAATTTTAGCTAGTTTTCTTATTTTTCTTCAAGTGAGCGAACAAGTCCTTTATCCCACTTCTGATTTTAGGCTCAGAAGTGGTAATTATTTAAAAAAAGACAAATTATAACAAGAAACCAGTTTATTATTTTAGTAATCTAAAATCTCAAGAAAATCACTTTCAGTTTACACAAAACAGAACTTTTCTAAACAAACTAAACAATTGCACACCTGATAAATAATTGAAAACACGATAAACGAAAATGGCTCACGTGACCTTAAATCAATCGACAGCGATTCAGGAAGTTTTCCGTCCACTATAAGCGCCAAGAAGCAAATGAGTTTGCCTGCGTAGGCACTCGAATTATATAGGCTGTGGCGAGTAGTTTGACGGCATGGAGGGGGTGTTCCTTACAATATATTACCTACTAATATCCAGTGCCATTTTTTGCAAAGAATTCTTAAGGATTCTCTCTAAAGAATATATCGCACCCCTAGATGAAAACTCTAGTAAATCAAAAAACCTCTTTTTACAGAAATGACGAAAAACACTCCACGGGTGGTCCTACAGGGCCTTTACAGGGCCCAATGTGGATCTGCTCGCGTCGGTAAACTGGCTACGATTTGGTCTCCAAATTCTTCTTCTTTCTTCTTCTTCGGTCTTTGGGGAAACCGAGGGGTTTGTCTGTGCAATTGCAAACGAAGTCATGATGACGAATAGTTATCGGAAATATATCCTGAGGGACGGTACACCGTCGCGGTGAGTCACTCTGGCATATTATCTCCGGTTGTTCTCATCTGGCTAACGCTGAGTACTTGCACAGATATAACTTTGTAGCCAGAATTATCCATCAGCAACTTGCTCTTCGATATGGTCTTGTAGAATTTGAGGTGCCGTACTATAAGTACAAACCGGTGCCAGTTCTCGAAAATGGTTAACAATGCTTATCGATATCACCATCCCGCATGACGAGAACCTTGTGAAAGACGCGGAGGACAAACTCCAAGTACCTTGACTTGGCTCACGAGGTGATCACTATGTGGGATGTGGATTCGTCGATCATTGTTCCCATAGTTGTATCTGCAAACGGCCTTATAGCGAAGAGTCTATACCAACATCTCAAGAGACTTTCGCTGGATGGCTGGATCAAGGGTCAGATACAGAAGGGAAGGTCAGGAGGTTTCTTTCTCTGCAGCATTAATCGCCGGTAGCTTGAGTGTTGAGTTGGTAGCGGAGCACCGCTGCTGGCGGCGTTCTAGGTTTATGTTTTTATAAAAGTTTTATTTTTGTATGATATTGTGTTATATTTTACTTTTTATATAGTTTTTATAAAACCTAAAACTAAGATTTGAAATAAATATAGAGATAATAATAATAACATAATAAAATAAAATAATAAAAAATACAAGCTATATTGTGAGTCACTACTACCAATGCACCAAAGTACTGTTCAAAGTTTCTGTTTCTCTAATAATAGTAGTAATTTAAACCTTTTCTTAAAGGTGAGTCGTATTGGTGGTGGGATATTGTTCCAGAACTATAGTATTCGCAAGCAGTGGACATATAGACGTATAGAGAATTGCGGTCCGTAGATGGGCCGGCAAGCTCCTCCCCTTTCGATCCAAGACAGTGGAACCTTGTTCTGACCACTCTTGCAAAGCTATCTCTTTAAGACCGCGTATTCCAGTTTAGTCAGAAGAGGTTCCTTGCCATAGAGGTGAACTAAAAGAGTGAAATAAAACATTACAGTTATTTCCAATTATTTTTAATGTATTGCACAATTTGATGCAATCCTTCTTTACCAGCACTACCACTTAGATATTCAACTTCAAACAAAATATTATCATTTTTCATAAACACCTTCACAAATGCTTGGACTATGGGATCCCTACTCTGTTCAGCTTGAATTTCACATTTCTCCCCATTTTTAGGACTTTCTGCATTATTATTATTAGTGTTTGTGGTAATGGCTGTAGTACCTATTGCGTTAGAACTATTATTCACATTAACTGTTTCATTGTTACCAGATTCACTACACAGTTTAATTTTTTTACATTCATTTTTTTCAGTCTGTTTTAATAACCTCCTTTTTCGTCTTTGATTAGACCATGTATTCTTTAAAGCTGTCATTTGCATCGAAACATTGTTTCCCCTTTTGTTAATGACTTTGTATTCAACTTCAATGCTTTGAAGAATACTCTTAATTTTACTACTACATGCCTCTACAGTATAAGGACTTCCTGATAATTGTGGTAATAAGTATGCTATTGACACATTCCTTTTTCTTAGTTTTTCTCTTGGTGGAACTGTAAAAAAAAACAACAAAATAAGTAAAAGTAGGTAATAAAATTATCCATATACCCTATTTCATACAATTTGCTTAACTTAACATGCAACTATAAGTTTAAGCTATTTGATTAATTAACAAAATTTTGAATGTTTTTTTAAATTAAAATATAATTTACATTCAGTCAAGAAAGTATTGGGAATGAATGATTTGTTTATGGTTCCAAATTCAAATTTTTGTTTTTTTGTTGTTGCTTGATTGGCACAACTGTTTTCCATTTTGGCGCGGAGTTTGAGTTGCATTTGTTATTTATATTAAATACAGTGCTGTTTTTAGTTATATCATATCTAGTGTGTATTGCGAAATTCATAATGGACAAAAACATCGAACAAAGAGTTTGTCTTAAATTTTGCATCGCCAATGGAATTTCTTGTTCGGATTCACTGAAAATGTTACAGAAGGCTTACGGTGAATCGACTTTATCAAAAACACGTGCTTACGAGTGGTACAAAGCGTTCAAAAGCGGTCGAGATGTGATGGAAGATTTGCCTCGCTCTGATAGCCCATCAACGTCTGCAACTGAAGTTACATTGCAAAAGTGAAGGAAATAGTGACTGAAAATCCTTATTCAACTTTGAGAGAGATAGCCGCCGAACTTTCTATGTCTCACGAGTCGATCCGTACCATTTTAAATAATCCTTTTCCCGGTACTTTCTTGACAGAGTAGTACTATAAAAAGTTCGTGCATTTCATAAATATAGCCGTAATTTTTTTTATATTTGTAAAAAAGTAAAATAACAAAAGTTTGGCAGCATATTATTTTATGGCATAGTTTAACTTAACTTAAGTACCTAATTTATAAATATCATAATTTTGGTGCGTCCATGCAAGCCCCCATCGAGTAACGCGTCCTTGACAAAACTCTGTGTGAGTAAACTGAATCCCTTCAGCATCAAGATCTTGTATCAATTCTTTTAAATTATATTTGTGTCCTATCATCGTTGTGTATATTCTGAAACAAATGTCATAATTACTATTATTATATTTTATGGGTAAGCACTTGGCCTTCATCTTACCTGTTGTTAAGTGAAGGCATGACTGAAGGTGGAAGTGCATTTCACCCGGAACTGGCTATCCTTTCTGTAACTGCCAGAACACAACAATGCTACTAACATTAATTTAGATAACATGGTAGTAGCTAACCAGGAGGACTGAAAACAAGCCTTTCCACCAACCAAACAAAGTTCAATTGTTTTTGTTGCTGTGTAATAAATAATAAGTCAGCACAACATGATTATGTTTCATAAGAGACCATCACAATGATTTTTACTGCTTCAAGAAAATCATGGCTTTCATGGCTTGCTGTATAATTTCTGTGGCGTTTGAATGCTTCTGTATCAAAAGGCAGTAAATGTATACTATAGTAATATATACCTGACTCTTTCTTTGTAGACATTGCTTTCTTCTATTAATTTTCTACAAAAGGTAAGCTCACCACCCTCTGTAATTAGTTCTTGAGGAGATCCTGTGAAGCCATTTTTAGGGGGATGCCTATAATAGAGAATAATATATATGTTATAAATATGGACAACAAACAGTAGAGTGCCTATGTAACTGGTATCCAAGTATTCAATCATCTGCCCACAGATCAAAAAGCCTCAGTAAATTTAAGCTGTTTTAAAATTAAATTAAAGAGATGGCTTATAGACAAGGCGTTTTTCAGTTTGACTGAATATTTCGTTACAAAAACAGCATAGTGGCTGTTTCTATGTAACATGTACCTACCCACTAAAAATTGCATGCCCGACTAGGGTAAATTGTTTGTTCCCAATTATGCTTAACACCTGCTATGTATTTACACAATTTTATGGCAATAAAAATTTATCTTATCTTATCTTATCATGTGCATGTCACAAGTTTTATAAGTCATTGAATGAATCCTTTACCTCGTGGGATTGCGAGATTCACATAAATCTTGAATGCTGCTGTAGAATGGAGGATTACACATGCAAAAGTCAAATGTTTGATCTTTTTCACTATCTAATATGTGACTAATGGTAGAAGATAATGTGTTTTTTCTTACTGAAAATAAAAAAATCTTGTTAAGACTAGATAAAACTTTTAGGTATTTCAAAGTCCACTATCATCAACATCTCAGCCAAAAGACGTCCTTTGCTGGACAAAGGTCTTCCCCCCCAGATCTTCACAAGAACCGGTTTTGTGCGGCTTGCATCCTGTGGCTTTCCTTTAAATTTATAAGCCCACTATGAACGTTTGAAATTGTTTAAATTAGGTTGGATTATGACTTTTTGCTTATTATTAATTGGCTTATTGTTAAATAGTTTGAATAATATTGAACTTGTAGTTTGTATGGATACCAAAATAAAGACTCTTAGTATTAACTTTGAACAAAATTATGAAGAAATATTTCATACTTTTTATAAGATCCTGCAAATTGTTCTTTTCTATATTATCTTGTGCTTTTTGAACACTTTCTTCATCTGTTTCTGTTCCTATCATACACCACTTGTTTTTAGTTGCTGCTAGAACAGGATAGATTGCACAAGCTCCAGTACCTTTAAATTACAATTTTAATATACATATTAGAACAATTTTACATTTAATTTCACAAACCATAATGGAATATAGATTCAGAAGAGTTTTATGTCTATGGTAGTTACTGGCTGGCATTCAGCTTAGGAGTTTTAAAGTAATAGATGATTAGAATGTGTTTTGAATATTTTCATAGACATGTCAAAAGGAAAATTGTTCATTCATTGCTATTTTATGATTGTATTGATCAAAATGTTTTTGTTTTGTTTATATAATTTTAACGCAAATTTTGTTGCAAAACAAATTACAAAAACACAAATATTGAAAAAATTTCCACAAGCAGGAACCTGCACATACCGGGCCAGGTGCTCCTCCAATTGAGCTATCGTGGTTCTAACTAGCCCACCGAAATTATTCAACACTATTCACTTTTTACTTTGAAAGCCATAGGCACCCATTCAATGACAACAACTACCGTCATTAACACCCGATCATAATACCCTGGCCCGGTATGTCAGGGTGCAGGTTCAAATCCTACTTGTGGAAATTTTTTCAACATTTGTGTTTTTGTAATGATCAAGTTGTATTTTATTAATCATTGATTTAAATGGGTGTTTTGATAAAATAATGTTATAAAGAAAAGAAGAGAAATTGATTACGGTACCATAACTATTCAATAAATGTGTTTGGTTGAATAAAGGATCCAATAGAACATGGAATCTCTGGATATGCAAGGGCCTAAGAAGTATTTACATCAACAATAAACCAGACTTTCTTAATTGGATTGATTTGGTTTGTAACATAACTAAATAACTCAAAAAGTAATAGGAAGAATCTTACCAATATCTATACCCTGGATGTTATCATATTGTTTAATGGAGGTCAAGATATCCTCAATCCACAGAATGTAATTCAGTCTTAAAGGAAGTGTTGGTACCAATCGGTCTTCAGGAATATCAATATCCACATTAAAATCTGATTTCAGCAAGCATCTAGTTAAAATCCTCAATGACTTCGGGTCCTTAAAGTCAATTGTGACGTTTCCTGAAACATGCTGAAAAAGCAACAAAAAAAATAAAAAAATCTACTGTTTACCCAACCTTTAAAATAATCTTAAAAACCTTAATCTCCTCTGTGGTTTTTAGTGGTTAGACTAGCAGACAGTCCCAGAGTTGGATTTCTAGCAGGAGTACAATTTGTTTTCAGTTTAAACCTATTCAACTGAATACAATTTGTACTCCTGATTTGTAATTTCTACTAGTATGGAAAACAAGCCCAACCACCTGGTTAGGCTTATTTACAGACCATCTGGATAGCTACTATCAGTTTATCCGGTAAATAATAAGTATAAGCATTGTTAAATTTCGTAACACAAAAATAATAATGACAGTTCAGTGGTTAAAGATTCCGGTAAAAGGAATAGTTAAGATGAAAATCTAGTCGAATAAAATTCAATTCACGATTACCATGCAAACCTTATATCTTCATTCGCTGAATAATAAAAAGCAATGAGTAAGTAGACTCAAAAAATGTTTACATACCGTTTTAGTAATACTAGAGAATTCAGGATAAGTAGTTGATAACTTAACAAAATCAGGAGGAGTTTTGTAAATGTTACGAGGATGCATATAGGTATTCATTGCCATTGCGAAATAACCTCTCGTACTCGCTAATTATAATCTAGAATTAAGTTGAACAAGCAGGCTGGACGCAGGACTGATATATTTTTTATTTTGAATTTGATTGACAGTCTGATAATAGTCATTATTTTGTGTTTTTTACGGAGAAAGCTGTTAAGGGCCCAAGGGTCTAATCCATACAGCCATAACAATAACAATAGATGACGCTGAGTTGAGTAATGGTGTCCGTTAAAGTGGCGTACACATGGTCGATTTCACGTTTGTTGCTTCGCCCTTTTTTCGTGTCCGTTAAGCTCAGGTCTATACAGCGTACTTTTTTTATAATTGTTATATGTATTATTTGTTAATTCGTGAAATTCTAACTCTAAATAGTTTATGTGAATTCGCAGTGGAACTATGCAAAAAAATATGTAAAGTTCTATTCATACTAGAAGGGGTCAAATACCTACAAAGTAAAAAGCCTATGTCGACCAAAACCCACGTATTATATTTCCTACGTAGTATATGGACATCATCGGTAAAAGACATCGTAGCAAAATGTCTACTTTTTCAAAATTACAGTCGTTAAAAAAACATATTTATAGACAGATAAAACTTTATAATAATTAAGTGTCGGCGGTCCATACTTAAAGTAAAAAGCAACATGTTATTGTTATTATTACTGATCCACAGGAAAATTAAAATTATAAAAAACTAAAACTTCTACAACTATGATACTCGTAAGTATGAATGGAGATATAATAGGTTCTTTTTGTAACGTAATAAAAGTATTTATTTTAAGGAGTGGTTTTGCATTTTCGTATCTCAAACATTCTTGTCAATTTCAATGAAACTTTATATGCATGGAAATTTAGCAGAAAACATTTAAAAACGGTTGTTCGACTAAAAAAGTCAATAGAAAACATAAAAAAACGTTTGTTCAACTGATTTTATGCGATTTTAACTTTCTGTAGTAGTAGACTTTAAATCGCATAAAAAAAGTTTATTTGTTTTTTGTTTTTTTTTTTATAAAACTGTTTAGATTTCTGTTGCAGTTCCAGCAAACAAAGTTTCCCTAAAATTACATTATTGGTTTGAAATAAATAAAACTGAGTACTGTACTAGTATAAACATTACGCTGTATAGACGCCAGCTCGAAATGTAATTCACAAGTCTTGTTTAATATCTCCTTTCCTTAATTAAGAGCAATCCTTATGAAATTTTGCATAGCGGGGGCACTAAATGTTTGTGTTCGTTGCTATAATATAAGTAGTTTTCGAGAATGATCACGTGTACGCCAGCTTGATCGTGATGCCAGCGTACACACTAAAAAGGTCCTTATTTTATAAACTAAAAAGGCACTAGGTAATTATTTTATGTTTGCAGTAATTACGCACTAATTACGCACTAAAAGAGGGCATAACAACAAACGTGAAATCGACCATGTGTACGCTACCTTAACGGACACGAGTAAGGGTTGGAATGGAATGACGAAAGCAACATCATTCATTTATAAATAAGTGGCGACAAGTGTACGTTACGAGCGCAAGTCATAGTAATAAGAATGGTTAAAATATAGGTTTTCTTTGATGGGAAAACAACCAAACTTAATTTATCAAACTTGGAAACTGGCTCACTGAAACCTCGAAACTGTTGTTTTTCCTTGCATTATTATTTGTTTTTATATTGATAAACTTTACCACTAACACAGAATAACACTTACAAATAATCAAATAACTAACAAATTAACAAATTAACAATTAAATAACATAGAAAAAGAGATTTAATAAAGATTTTTTTTCACCAGTCGATATTTAGTCTGACTTTGGTCAATATTTACTCAAAAGTTTTTAGTCAGTCACACACATCCCTGACTCGGTACATCACTAGATAACACACGTCCCGTCGCCATTTTGTGTTATTTAAGTGTTCTTTGTTGGCGTACGTGCATTCGTGTTGAATTGTCTCTGTTTTATTAGTTTTCTCTTCTGTTGAAGACTCCTTAGAAAATATTATTTGAACAAGTTTATTATAAAATAAGTTTACACAATGGTAGACCGAATTGACATGGCGTTGGACGATATTATTAAAGCAAGTAAAAAGGGAAGAGGAGGCGGAGGAGCTGGACGAAAGTTTGATGTTAAAAAACCAGGCCGAGGAGGAGGTGGCGGTGGTGGTGGTGGTTTCCGAAACGGCCGTACTGGTGGCGTGTTGCGAGGAAGAAGCCGCGGCGGTGTTTCCAAGCCAACCAATTACACTAGGGTAATTCGAATGTTAGATGTTACGATTGCAAATGGCGCCGGATGAACGTGTTCAAATGACGCATCACATTTAAGTACCTCTGCTCGATTTGATCAAAGCCAACCAACGCTCTTGATGAAAATGTTTTGATATTCACTATGCCTTTGGGAGTTTTCAACAGCTGTCGATCGTCTATTTTCGATCTACCACAGTTTTTCATATAAATATTTATATTTCTGTTCAGCTCAATGAGCTACCTACTTGATAATGTCTGATCAGTCGTATCGCACTTGTTAAAGGTGTTATTGTTGTTTGGTTTGGCATCTGCTTTCCAAGTTTCCTGCCGTACATGGATGTTAATAAGGTTCAATAGCAACCTGACTTCATTCACGTTTTATTGGTACAAGATACGGTGGAATTGAAGATGATTTGATGGAAATATGGCGCTGAATAATCTACTATGAGAGTGGAAGTCAAGGGACAGAGGAATGGAGGTGTTACTAACATCTATAAGCATTGTGACCAATGACGTTATCATTGTGATTCAAACATCTGTTACTGCCAGTGTTGTGTAAAGTGTGGAAAAACTATACTGGTCATATATTATCATAATATTTGAGAACCTGTTTATAACTGAACAGTTTAATCAACTTATAATCATTAATTATTTTATTGTTATTAAATTCTTTGTTATGTGGAATGTATACCTTTGTACAAGTGGTGTTTGCCGTGTGTAATGAGTGTACTTATACTCTATGAGGCTGTAAGTGGCTCGCCGGCAAGCTCTTTGAAGGACGACCTATTTCAGGGTGATGTTAACAGCACATGGAAACATGACATGTTCAATGAATTCGGCGAGCGCAAGATTCAAAGAGGAGGAGGTGGAGGAGGACCCTTGACTACAGGACCTACGAAACTCTTAGTTTCAAATCTGGACTTTGGAGTTTCTGACTCTGATATTCAGGAACTATTTTCCGAATTTGGCATTCTGAAAAGTGCAGCTGTTCATTATGATAGATCTGGCAGGTCTTTAGGTGAGCTTAACATTGTTCAATAAATTATACACATACTTAGGACATATAACTTTTATATTGTCTGATTGTAAAAAAAGTCAAAAATGCAACTATAGTATTTTAAAAAAATGTCTTCCTAAATTTTAACAGAGATTATAACTTTATTTTAAAGGAACTGCTGACGTTGTGTTTGATAGAAGAGCAGATGCATTAAAAGCAATGAAACAGTACAACGGAGTACCATTGGATGGGCGTGCAATGAACATTCAATTGGCAACATCAGAAATCAGCACATTTAGAAGTCAAGAAAGAGTAGGGCGCCTGGGGAGCCTCGGGGCTGGAGGTGGTGGTCCTATTAGGAGAAACTCAAATAGAAGTAAGTTATGGACATTATATGAGGTTTTAGGCATCTTAAGGCAGTACAGGTAGTGTAGGCACAGTCTGCTGTAATGTAACATGCAATGTAACATGAAAGGAGCATTTCATAAGAGTGGACGAAGTGCGCGCACAAACTGAGCATGTACCTACTCACATCTGTTTCTGGCATGCGTGTGGCGAACATAACTCAGTCCAAAGACTATTTTCTTCATTGTTTGTGCGTGTTCCGCAGTACAGACACACACAACCCGTCCACACTGTTGTGTTCGGCGAAATACCGACAAATGGCGGATCGCGGTGCGCACGAGTTGAAATGCGCTGTTTGTGCGCGGTTCATGCGCTAAAGGCGTCCACACTATGGGAATTCTGTTACATTGCATGATACATTGCAACAATGTGGACAGCACATCCTTTCTTGCATGTTACATTTCGTAAGTCTGTACCCGTCTTTATAGTCTGAATTTCAATATATTTTATGACTATAAATAGATTGTAATACAACAGACACACATATTAATATAGTATCTACAATAACAACAAACTATTGGTCAGAAATTATTTGCATTACTTATTCATAGTCTAACAACTTAATTGTCATCAAATACCTACTTATATAATGTAATTCTTTTGTTTAGATAATGCACCAATTAGAAATCAAAGCGGTGGCGGCGGTAGCGTCCGTGGGGGCGCGCGACGCGGCCGCGGCGGCGGCGGCGCTGGCAGTGCGGGCAGGGGCAAGCGTCCCGTGCCCACTGCTGAACAACTCGACGCCGAACTTGATGCATATGTTAAAGAAATTAAGTGAAGTTAAGGACTGATGAAATGTAGTTCATAATATTAACATAGACTTTGTAATTAATTAAAATGTAATATTAATAAAACCAATTGTTTGGTTTGCTTTTTCATTTATGTATGACATCAGTGTAAATTGTGGAAAGTGTTGTTATGAATGAAAACAATTTTTAAATAAATAGTAATTTGGTAAGAATTTAATGTTATTTTTATTGGTGTAATATTCTTTGTTTAGGAGTTTAGTAAATAACAAAAATAATTTGCTATTTCCTTTGATAACAAACTGCACACTAACTGTAATAAACAGCCTTGTCATAATATAATAAACCAATAAGATGATTATGAATTAGTTCTGTATTCTAAGCTCTCATTTTCGTGTCATTAGTTCCAGCACCATGACTGATTTCTAATGAGAATACGGTCGTAACTTCAAACTTCTGACTTTTAATATTACAATTTGCGGGGTAGATGTAAAAAATATGTTTTAAACTTTAAACAGTTGTTTGGTTCACTATTGAGTGGTTCATATAATTGTTGCATGCGATTAATATGCCAAAAACTTAGAATAATTATTAAAAATCTTTATATTAAATGTGGAGCAAATTCCTTTTTCAGCAAATTGCGCGCGTGGAGGAGTGTGAGATTTGATATTGTTAAAGTTTATATGGAGAAGATCTCGCATACGGTAAAAAATATGTATAATTTGTCTTACAAATACATTCAATTAAGCTTTATGTCTATCAGATAACGCATAGTATATCTAGAAAGAGTCTGTATAGACATACGGCCGCTCGTCGCGGCGCGGCAGCGGCCCTTCACTGCGACTGCGTTCAAACGATACTATGCGTTATTTGATAAAAATAAAGCTTAACATGGTTTAACAGTAACTGCCGACCACTGACACTTTGGTGTGAGTTGATCCTTATTGAAATCAAGTAACGGATAATGGGTATTGACTTAATCACCATGCTTGCCAAATGTGGGTTGGTAATCTCAAACCCGGGCTAATGCATCGAAAAATCGTTCGATGCTTTTAGTCTTAATTTTACATTAAGTCAAAAAGTTGATTCCACCTCGAACACAGTTTATTTCGCAAACAGTAAATTTAGTAAAATACCTATTATAAAAATTTAAGTAAGAAGTAGCCAAGTAATTAATACGCTACATAAAGTCCATTTTAACAGTATAGTAAGTAGGTTTTTTAATATACAGCCGAGTGCCTTTACAATTACTTATTCACTTTTCAATACATTTTCAATAGAATCTTGAATCGAATGCTGAATCCTTCCTTAATTTTAATGTTTTGCACGAAGAGGCGCTTAACGCACACACGTACACGGTAGTGCAGCACGGCACAATACAAGCAGGACATTGAACAAGCTATTTGTCTCTTTCGCACGATTCTCTCCGTTCAACTTATACAGCGCTCAAAATGATGTGCTGCCGTGTGAACCAAGTGTTATCTATTATTTTAGAGGTTTTATCTAAAATTTCAAGCGCACGCAACGCAACTCATCGGAGTTTCGACGCGACTTAGTACTTAAAAGTACCTATAGATTCTAATGAGAAGTAGGTACTTGCAAACGGTGTCATGTAGCTGAAAGTCGTTATAAAGACTATGTTCAGAACAGTCAGAGATAGTACTGACGGAATGCGATTGCGAGTCCGGTTGTACAATATTAGTTATACTGACTGTAGGTAATTTTAAACCAGTGTCAACGTATTCTCCACTATACCCATTCACACAAACATCGGTACAGTTAATAAACGAAATAGAAGTAACATTGTTCTACCTGCCATGCAAACACCATCCTAAAAGGGCTTTTGTAGCGTAGTACGGACCACACTGCTGTTCACTATCCTTAATACATTTAAAAGGAGCGACGGTTTTCTGCAAAACTTGCACTTCGGTGGTGACGGCGCGATGGACGTGGTGTGATGCTCGTTGTCATCATGAAACAATACTGTTTGGTGTTGTTTATTGTAGCTGTAGTGATGAACTTCGTGTTTCTTTTTGTAATCGAATTGACTTTGTATGTAGCCCACTCTAGACGATGCAATTTTTACAGCTTCTACGTGCAAAAAATTTGACATCTCAAGTTTAGGTAAAATATTGTTACCTTGGCAATTGTGTAGGTATTCAGCCCACTTGGTGATCAAAGCGGTAGGTAATTTGGACACAATAATAGCTACCTGTCCCGGGTTTCGTAAATAACTACTTTCGTTCATAGATCGCACAGCTGCCACACAGTTTTTAATTTTTACAGCGAAGTTTACTATGTCTCCGTGATAATTCAGTGGGAGTGGTAGTATTCTTTTGAGTTGCAATGATATTTTGCGCATTTTGTTTTCAGGCCTACCAAATCTGAGCTCGAGAGTGTACATAATTTCTGATGGTGATGTAGCAGTTATGAGCAGTGATGAAGTGGCTTCTTTTGCATCACCGTGGAGGCACTTCCGTAAACGCCACATGTTTTCAGTATCAAAGTAGTTGCATAGTTTGGTTGGTTCAATAAATGCTTCATTAAAGTGTAGCCACTCGATCGGGTCTCCAAAAAATAACGGTAAATCTTTGGATATGGCTAACCTCGTAAGCAGCTGTTGATCAGGATTCTGCGGCCTGGATGATGCAAGGTTGATAGCTAATAGCTTGACGTAGGGCATCAGCTAGGTTTTCTAAGTGGCTATTTTTATTTGGCTGGTAGACGGTAGCGGCTGGTTCCGGGTCACTATGCTTCACTTAATTGGTTAGAGGCGTGTGATGTTTCTAACTAGCGATCCACCTCCAGTTAAGCCTTTGCCTGCGCTGCTTCGTACTCCAGCTGTTTCCTTCGGGGTGAAGATGAGGAAGTTTTCAATGATGCATCTTTCACATTCTTGGTGAAAGTTTCCTGATGAACATCTGTTTCGCTTTTCACCTCTCTTTGTGCAGACGGTTGAAGTCGTCGCGTTGCGCTACGTGTCGAAACACCCGGCGTGCGTGACATTGTAAAGTGTAATTGTAATTGCCATTCTTGCTTACAGGTTTTGTTCCTCTTATGTGATCGGATCGAAGTGACCAGAATGTAACCGATGGGGTTACTGATGTGAGGATATAGGGAGAAATGAAGACGAAGTACTATGTTCACAACCGTATCTCGAAATCAAGCATGCGGTCGGCGCCGGAGTTATATGAGCACTACTGACGTGGTGACGAACGGACCGAGAGTCCTTGTATCTAGTAAATTAAAATATTAATAATTAGGATCCTACCGCACAATTGCCTGCCGCCGATACAATGGCAGATTTATTTAAATATCAAATGTTTACAATATTATAATCTATACTTAATAATATTATAGAGCTGAAGAGTTTGTTTGTTTGAACGCGCTAATCTCAGGAACTACTGGTTCGAATTGAAAAAATATTTTTGTGTTGGATAGTCCATTTATTGAGGAAGGCTTTAGGCTATATAACATCTCGCTGCGACCAATAGGAGCGAAGCATCAGTGAAAAATGTTGCAAAAACGGGGAAATTTATCCATATTTGAGGGCTTCCGTTGCGTGCGCTGCGTAAACGGTTAAAGTTACCCAAAAAAATGTATGAAAGTATTATTACTCTTTAAATGATCTAAAATAATGTCCGCGACAGTATATGTCTATCTTTTGAGATTGACTCATTATAACCTTTTTTATGGTAATCAAATTTGGTCGAAATTAATGCATTATTGCCAATTATTTGCCAAAGAGTTTTATCAACATAATATTATTATTACTTCTCTTCTTACTTATCGCGATCATAATAACAGAAATTGACGCGGACGAAGTTGCGGGCAACAGCTAGTATTTTTATAAAGGTGTATGTAAGTATATAATATCTATTTATTTAAATATCTATTTTACATCTAAATCGCAGCAGTGTGGCCATCGTCAACAAAAAGGATACGCAAAAATAAATTGCAGCCACAGGCAGATGAAGGAATATTTATTGGACAGACAAAAAGGAAATAGTCACGAGCAGAAACGTAAAAATCCTGAATAAGCCATATTTCAGTGAAAATATGCGCAGTAACAGTGATGACACCATATGTAAGATCAATGGGAAAGAGGAAAGCTATCCAAAAGCAAAGAATAAACCTATGAATGCGAGCACATGTGATAATGACGTAACAATAGAAAGAAATGTTCATCAGCCATCGAACCCAAACGTAAGAAACGTAAGTCGACGAATAGACCCAAACACATACCACTGTCAGCCTTCCGAACCATCGATAGGTCAACCATCAATATCACAAGATCACGACGAACAAAAAACCGTCCGGCGTCGATGAAGGATTTTGCAGTTTAAGTCCAAGCTCCCATAAATGATAATGAGTATAATGACGTAAACTGACTGAACTGACGATGATAGGTGAACGACGTAGAATGGCATGATAGCATTCGAAACGAAATTCGAGCTCACGTTAAAAATGATACATGGTTCATTACTAAGAAAACTAATGATATGAAACTGATAGATTAAAAAATGGTACCGAAAATCAAGACAGGTCCTGAAGAGAGTAAAAGAAAGGCTCGACTGGTAGCTCGAGGCTTTAATCAACGCCCGGGAGTAGATTATGAAGAGAACTATGCTCTCACAACCAGGCTCAGTTCCATTAGAACAATACTAGCACTGTCGGTAAAAGAAAATTTGAATCTGTGTGAAATGGCGACCTAAATGAAATAATTAATATGAAAAACCCTGCTTCCTACAAAAGTTCCTTATGGATATAATCACGACCGAAAAAGACCCAATAGTTCTAGAAGAAGCAAAGCAAATGCTTCAAGATTGCACAAGGATCAAGGGGGAGAAGTTCTGTCGCCTACAAAGTTCACTATACGGCCAAAACAATCTGGGAGACAATGGTATCAAAAATTGAACCAAGAGTTATTAAAAATGGGCTTCACTCTATCCCTATGTGATCCCTGTGTTTGCATATTTCGAAATGGGATTGAAAAGGTTATACTAACCGTATATGTCGATGACATTTTACTAGCATTTTCAAGAATTCGATTCTGGAAGAGGTCAAGAGAAAATTAAAAAAACGTTTTGTCATGAAAGACTTAGGAAAACCTCTGGAACTGCTTGCAATCGAAATTAATGCAAAGGAGAATGCTGTAAAAATCTGTCAAGGAAAATACATTGACAAAATGTTGGATAAATATAAAATTACAGATTGTAAACGGGTTACTATGCCCATAGAAAAATACGAGAAGCGAAATGTGATCTGCCGTACCAAAACTTCATTAGCGCATTAATGTAGGTACACACGCCTGCACATCAACCTACCACAAACTGTCAAATTTCTTCAATAGACTTCAATGAACTTTATGCCTTATAAATATGGGTAAAAATGTATTGAAGAAATTTGACAGTTTTGGATAGGTTGATGTGCAGGCGTCTGTACTATGGCGGCCACAACACAAACGCTTTACCGGTCCTATGGCGGCCACAACACAAACGCTTTACCGGTCCTATGGCGAAAATTTTGTGCACCGGGTCGCTCGCTTTTATCGGCGTGACCGGTGCGGCGGCGATGCGCGTGCACACGAATATTTGTTCAAACCGGTAAAGTCTTCGAGACTCCCACCGTACGTAGCCGTTGCAACAAGACCGGACATAATGTACTCTCTAAGCTACTTGTCGCAGTTCAGTAACTTTTACGACGAGACACAAGTGTTTCAAGTGTGCTAACGCGTACTGTAGTGATTACTTGCTCAGTGCGTGTATACTTAGATACTTTAAAGGCACAAGAGATCTCGGTATTACTTACACAAAAAAAAGTAAAGATTTCTACGGCATGGCGGATGCAGATTGGGCATTGCTTCAAATTAGCAAACGGCTGCATCTGTTGGGAATCGCAAAAGCAAAAAACAACAGCGATGTCGACGGCAGAAGCGGAGTACCTAGCACTGACTGACACTGCAAAAGAAGCTATCTTCTTGAAAAGGCTCCATTAACTATATGGCTATTATCAAGCAAGAGAAAGTAACCTTATTTAATGACAGCCAATCCGCAATTGCCATGGTAAATAATGCCACTAGCACTAACAAGACGAAGCATATGGATTTGAGGCTACATTTTGTAAAAGAATGCATTGAAGTGCATCGCATAAAGGTCGAGTGTCGAGACAGAAAACACGGAAGCAGACTCGTACTAAAAGAGACGAATGAGACTGAGCATACTCGCGCGCCAAAGAACGTGAGGCGGCGCTGATGAAGATAATCCTCCTTGTCACGCTCTTTGGATCATCAGTTCATCACAATCTCTGCTTAAAGAATGCTGTCACTATTTTTCTATATTTTGTCAGTGTGTGTCATGCAAATGGTGAATTTTTCTTTATTTAATACATTTTGCTGATATTCCGAAGTATTTATCGTTTACTTTATGATCTTACATTAATATCACGCTTGCCCTGGACAAATAGTGGTAATTTTATTTTAATTTACCCATTTATTTGTTTTATTGACTATACTGAATACTTGGCACCAAACAAGAGAATTACAGGGCTGCTTCAACAACAGGCCTCTCCCTCCAGTTATATCTACAACTTCATGGTTACTACGTGGTTACTTATTACCATGAAGCTGTAGATATATTACTACCATATTACTACCCTCACCCTCATGTGATTCACATGACATTCGAAAGAACACTTGCTAATTATTTAACAATCGTTAAAGACGTAATTCCGTATAATTATTTTGAATTTTGCATTGTGAAGCCAAAATTTCAAACAATAAAAATACACTTGATTAAGTTTAATTCCTTGACTTCTTGGCGGGAAAGTGAAGAGTCATGTCTGAGGTTTTGTTTTATTTTCTAAAATTTGTGTTATGTCGAATATTAATGTGAAATAGTGGTGGATTATTAACCTTTAAGTATTCTTGAGTGTGCATGAGTGTTGGCAAATGAAACAAAACAGTGCAACGTCACTTTCCAAATTCTCAAGAAGTCCGCCCGAGAACTTAGTAAAGCCCCACATCTTTACTGATATACTCGAGGGGTTGGGGGTATATCATTTCTCATTTCTATTATCATCATTAAATAACAGGAAGGAAATATTGCTTATTTATATGATAAAAACTTGTAAGAAAAATTACACTGACACTGGCTAAATGTGCTAATCGCACGAAGCCATCAACTAAAGGAAAAAAAAGTCTATGGTTTTTGACTTTGTTTATACGCTCACACACGTCGCGCACGGGTATTTCCCGTTCTTTTGATTTGTAGTTTGATTCACTGTCGTGTGTTAGAAACATGATTTTCTGTTAGTTACATAATTATGATGTAAATGAAAAAAACAAGACATTTAATTGCATTGAGTCAGAGAGCGTATTTAATACAATGAATTTGTCAGGTAAGACAGTCTCAAACCTAACCTATGTATTTTATAATATTGTTTAGAATCGAATAAAATATTCTAGGTACTCGCAAAGTATATACGCTTGTTCACAATTGACAAGGTTTGTGAATAATAAGAAGAGAATGTTATCATAGGTTAAACGAGGTTATCGTAGCTTGCCAATCGGCATGTCAAAATATCCTTTTATTAGGGTATTGTTTCTATTTTGCCGATCGTTAGCAAGTTCTATTGAACTTGTGGATTACATTAATATCCATCAAATTACACACAATTTGTGTGATATTGTAACATTACATTATAATATTGACACAAAATATATATTATTGACTGACAATTTAAATTTTATTTGTCTTATCTTTGCAGTGCATGTGAAATGTATATAATTTTATTGATTTTACTATGGGCCATTGTTGTCCGATATATTAATAATAACAATATATTATTATTAATAATATAATAATAACTAGTCAAGTCATATAAATCCGTAGAAATAATGCTTTTAAATGTTAGATCCGTCCGGTGATGAAGACTCCAGTAGTGATGAGTCGCCTGTTCCTGCTAAGCGCATACGGGCAGACACATATGGTGCCTCTTCTGCAACATCTCAAGGGTCAGGTATAGATATGTTGTCACAATATTATCTGTAGTGTAATTTGGAAAATAGAATTGAATTATAATAATTCTATCTAACTTACATTCAAATTAGTTAGTTAATTAGTAGTAATATGAAATTTCATTTGTTTAAGCTGCACCGGATTCTGGAGATGAATCTTCTATACCTAATCCAGAAGAAAATAATGTGCGGTTAAGCAGAAGTAGTGTAAGTGAAAACTGTTCCTCACCAAATGAGCACTATGAGGATTCATATCGTCCTGGGTTTGAAGATGACACGGATCAAGGTGAAGGATCTATGAGACCAAGTTTCCACCAAGAGTCAAATGAAAATACTTTTTTAAATAAGAATTCTTCTAAAGACAATGATATAGACGAACAATATAGCAAAGATTATTCAGAAAAATCTAAACGTATTATGAGTAACATGGGCTACAAACCTGGCAAAGGGTTGGGTAAATTTGAACATGGACGTGTGGAACCAGTTGAAGCATCAACACAGAAGGGTCGAAGAGGTTTAGGCCTAAAACCATCAGTCCTTGGTGAGATTCCTAAAGATTTAAAATATTCTGCAGAGAAAGAGAAGGTGGAAGCAAAAGAAGAACCAGTGAGTAATACAAGCTTAAATTTACAAGAGCATTAGTAGTTCAAAATGTGATATTAATGTAAAAATTTTTTACAGGTTTGGATACCATCTGCCTCAGATGAACCTCCAGCTGGATATTTATTAGATGAATGGTTGCAAAGAGGACAAAAAAAATTGACAATTTATGATGAAACTTTATTTGTAGAACCGCACATACTTAAGGGAGTTATAGAATCAAAGGTTTGTAGTTTTGTTGGTTTAACATATTTATATCTAACATTTATGGCCCAAGCCATTTCCATTCATAAATTTAATTTGCAAAATTCGCGTCTAAAGCCTATACCCTGTGCGCTGATGAAAGACATTCCGGTATAGAGCCTCAGTGCAGAACCAGATCCCATAAATTTTGAGGCAATGAATGCGCTTGGATGATTATCCATAAATTGAATCATTTATTTTAGGATGAAAAATCCTTAAACCGTGCAACATGCAAATACTTTCAAGTGGTGACAAAGCATTTATAAATAATAAGACCTGCAATAAGCCCATAAAATTAAAAAGTGGCTGTATATCATTTGTATAGGATTTGTCAATATGAGAAATATAAATATAACTTAAGAATTTACTGCCTACTTGACATTTTTAAAAAGTAAGTCTGAATTGTGTACTGATATCTTGCTTAACATTGAAATTAAGTGAAATGAAATCGAGCCTTTTATTTTTTATTTCTGACTATACTAATAAAAAGTTGATGAAGATGAACAAAGCAAATAAAAACTTAAAACATAAGTTAAAGATAAGATAGTGTAAAAATGATTTTATGTATGTTTGTATATTTTTTAGTATAGTCAGAAATAGAGGCTCATTTCATTTCCTGCTTCAATATCATCATCATTTTCAGCCCGTATCTACCAACTGCTGGGCATAGGCCTCCTCCATATTACGCCAATCCTTTCTGTTTTGAGCTATATATATAGCATATTTCTTGCTTAATAATAAATCCTTGTTTTTTTTATTTGCAGACTATTTTCGATACACTGGATGATGAAGATCTCAGACATGCACGGTTTCGCAGTAATCCTTACGAAACTATTGGCTCAGTGATTTTTCTAAATAGGGCAGCTGTCAAAATGGCAAATATTGATGCGGTTTTCGATTTTATGTTCACTAATCCTAAAACTCATAGTGGCTCTCCTGCTTTAGATGAGAAAGAAATATTATACTTCGCTGATGTTTGTGCCGGACCCGGTGGTTTCTCTGAGTATGTTCTTTATAAAAAGGGTTGGCAGGCTAAAGGTGATTAAGTTAAATTTTTAATTAAATTGGTGTATCTGTTAGATATTTATAATGGCTTGATTAAAATATAAGTTAACTGTTATACATTAGTATATTATAGTATTAACTATATAAGTTTATGTTTGGACTAGTATTAGATATATTGACTTTGTATTTTTCAGGTTTCGGATTTACTTTGAAAGGCCCATGTGATTTTAAGTTATCTGATTTTTATGCGGGACCCCCTGAAACCTTTGATCCATATTATGGTGTAAAAAATGATGGAAATATATTTGATCCAGAAAACCTGACTTCTTTGAAAAACCATGTTCTAAATCAAACAAATGATAAAGGCGTTCACTTTCTAATGGCTGACGGCGTAAGTAATAAAATTTATAATAAAATATTTTTTTAACTGATCTTTCAAGGGAACTGAACTGAACTTTTGAAGCTGAGCAATAAATTCAGAAGGGTATTTTTTCTCCATCTTTTTAACCCTTATACAATGTTTTAACCAAATTACATAATTTTTCATATTATCTTTTATTTTTTATTTAATATATATGGGTAAGTACTTGACTTCCATCTCACCTGATGTTAAGTGATGATAAGGCTGAGAATTCTAAATGATAAAAGCCTAAAAGTACATCAGAAAAAATAATTAACAACTGAGTCCACCGGGTTTTAGAAAAGTTAACATGCTCTATCATTTTCCTATTATTACCAATAAGTCGTAATCGTTTATACTTCAGCAAGTTGTTTCTTTTTGTATACAGGGATTCTCTGTAGAGGGTCAAGAAAACATCCAGGAAATACTTTCAAAACAATTGTACCTATGCCAGTGTCTAGCTGCATTGATGCTTGTCAGAACGGGAGGACATTTTGTTGTAAAGTTGTTTGATGTTTTTACCCTTTTCAGTGTGGGTCTGATTTACATAATGTATAAATGTTTTGACCAAGGTAAACCTTTTTTACAAGCTTTTATTTTACTTGCAATGTATATGTATATGTATGTTTGTAAATAGTTACGATAATTGTGTATTGGTTACATTATGCTTTAGATATTAAATGTTTGGAAATACCAACAAAAACTTTAATACATTTTTCAGGCATGTAAAAATAAAAGATTGGTTTCTATTACTTTATTTGTCTGTTAATATCAGTCGCTAAGTTGTGGTGGCCTCGGATATGGTTTGTCTGATATATCCGTCATTGGCGTTGAAAGGGTTGCATTCCTACAGTGTGGGTAGCAAATGAAAGGGCTTGCTGAGAATAACTCGAAAAATTAAGTGACGTCACTCTAAATCCAATATGACGGACTAAGTTTTTAATGCTTGCCTACAATATGGTTATCAAATGAAAGGACTTACTGAGAATACGAATGTGAGTTCAATTTTCGAGTCTGTAGCATCGGTTGGTTAACTTTGACTTGTGTAATTTGGTGAGATAGGCGTAAATAGCATTGGTTTGCAACCTGTCTAGGAGAAGGATAACTCCAAAATCAAACCCGGAACTGTGTTTCCTAAGGCACAAGTAAGCTTTAGGGTTCGAAATTAACCGGCAAACGACCCTGCAACAATGATGCGTTGAATGAGATGAACAAACTGAGAAACAAACAAAGTGTCCAGCAATAACTAAAAAGTAAAAAATAAATTAAAAGTAAAAAACCTTTTTAAAATCAAGCTTTTATTTAAATGTGCTAAAAAGAAAATAATTAACTTTTACTATAAACTTATAACGTCATTACACAATTTATGTTATATTTAATTAATTTATATCCATTTCCACTTAGCATCCAATGGTGTGGAGTCATTTGCCGTGATAAGTATAAAAAAAAATAAAAAAAAAAGCTTGTCGCGATATTTAATTACTCGTACCGATTAAGTCGTCATATTTACTTAGATTGAAAATTTTAATACTTAAAATCAATCACATCAAGTTATTTAATTTACTTGTTTGTCTACACAAGTAAATCTCACGACAAGCTTATACCATATACATTGTGTAATGAACGTTATAAGTTGATAGTAAAAGTTTATTTTTTCTTTTTAGCACATTTTTACAATTATAATAATTTTACTTATTGTAGTGGTATATTTCTGTTGTTTTTTCATGATTCTTTGTATTCAAAGACACGCTGCACGGGGGACTGTTTTAAATATATATTTTTTAAGTTTATTCCATTTTTTTATATTTGTAACTCGTTTGTAATGTATTTCGTGCATGCTGTCTTCACTTTTAATTATAGTAAAATTTAGCTCTTTTTTTTAAAACTATGAATTATTTTAATTTAAATGTTATGGTGTACACTATGTTGGTGATCATTGATCAATTTAAATAAATAAATAAATAAAAGTTTAATAATAATATCTATATTAATTAAAATTACATTTTCTGTCAGCTAAAATGCTTTGAAATTAAAATTGAATTTCACATTCGTTATTATTTGATATAGTTAAAGATGTTTTGTTAAATTTCAGTGTGCATTCATAAGCCTGTAACATCAAGGCCGGCAAACTCTGAGAGGTATTTGATATGCAAGTGGAAGAAGCTAGGCACCGAATCTGCCGAACAGCATCTGTACAATGTTAATTCGATCTTGTTCGACGGCGTTGACAACGACGACGATGTCACTGCGCTTGTGCCTCTGAGTGTGATTCAAGAGGACCGTCAATTCTTCAATTATATCGTCACAAGCAACTGTGTGTATGTATTGCATTTTAGTTAGTAGCTGCAGCCTCATTAGAAAATACTGTTAAATCTTTACTGACCAGAATCGAGTAGTCGTTAACGTTACAAAATATTAGATTGGTAACTACTAACGGGATTAATTTGTTGTACATGTAGTATTGTCAAAACGCATTGTTTGACCGAAACATTAATAATAATTACTTCATTACCAGCTTAGGTGAAAGACAGATAAAAAATCTGCTCAAAATAGCGGCTTTCAGTAAGGACAAGAGTCTGAAAGAACCCAGCCAGACTAACATGCGAAAGCAATGTTTGACGCTGTGGCATGTAAGTATTTTTTGAATACTTAATATTTTTAATACATTTTCTCTGTAGAATTTTTTTTGTTATTTTGGTCGACTATGCGAAGTGTGAATCGTATTGTATATGTCTGTCGGACATTATATTTGTATTTTTTCATTATTCTAGCTTCCCGAGGAAGTGAGGAAACAACCAGAACGCCGCGGCCCCGACGACACCCTACAAATCATGCTGTCTTCATTGACGAAAAAGTCGCAAACGAGTAGCATTCACGGCTTTAAAACCAACACCCTTAACAAACAGCCAAAATATATAGAAAAACCTCCTGATCTAGCAGACACTTTTAAGCATGTATGTGATTGGCACTTTATGTTTCTGAGCAGCGGCAAAAATAGTCCAGATTTGAAAATATTTATAGGTACAGTTGCTACTTCGTTTTTATTGAATTAAAAGTTTTATTATATAATGTAACCTCAATTGATTAATTTTATGTTTATTGTTACAGGATGTGGGGGGAAACAGGTGTTTCAATTGGAAGGCAGAACATGGAAAAATGTTGCAGACTTGCAATTAACTTTGCCTGCTAAAACATTAATCTATGCAGAGGTTAATAGCTTGCTTTAGAGACTTATTGTTTTCTTAAGTTGATGCGAAAAAGTTTTAGTTTTATTTAGTAGTTTAGTTTAGTGACTTATTAATAAAGATACTAACGAACAGAACTAAGTACTGAAATTAGAGATACATTTTGTAATTGTTTGTTGTTCCAAATAAATAAAAATAAGATCTATTTTAGCTTGTAACATCAAATTGATTATCTTAAGTTGATTGATTATATTTTTGCTGCAAAGGAAATCATATTCCTATCCTTTCTGTAGGTAGACGGCAACTGACGAAGTGCAGAATTTCTAAAAACTATCCTAGACTGTGCTCAAACGATAGTAGCTGTTTTGTGTTGACTTACAGAGTTCAGGTTCTTTTGGACGCTTGACGCCCTACCGCCTACCATAAGGTATGAAGTAATTTTGTATTAAACATCTGGTTTTTTAATTCAGGTTATTAAGGAATACAGAGGTGAAGGCACTACACAAATATACAGTAAAGCTCTGCACATCATAGATGCCATGATGTTAGGTGGTGTCGACATTTCACATTTATCTTTAACGGAAAGGTTTGTATTGTATTATATTAATAATAATATAATAATAATAATAATAACCACCGGCAACTTGAGCCCTGCCGCGTTGCCGGCGGCACCCTAGGCTAGGTTTTTTATAATATTTTTATGTTTTGTATGTGCTTTTGTATTTTACTTTTATATTAATATTATAACAAACCTAGGCTAAGAAAGAAAATAAATAACGAGTATAATAATTTAATAAATAATAATATCTATTATTAAAATACTTATTACCTATATTATTATAAAGTTGCTGTGGAAAGCTTTGCCCAGCGGTGGGACGAAATGGATAATAAAAAAAAATATGTTAATACTGTCTAAATTCCACTTTTGCCCTAGGAGAACGAACTGCATACGTTGGTCACTATTTTGACGTTATGTTCAATGTTTCTTTAGAATAATTAAGTGCGATCTGTTTTGCACTGCTCTCAACAAACCATACGACCCCCAAGCGTTGCCAATTAGATGCAAAAGGATATTTGACATGGAAAACTTTGCATCAGCAATGAACCATTTAGAAGTGCGCGCCATGAAGCGGGTTAAGAAGGCTGTTACCATTGACACGCCTAACAGAGTCAACAGAAATGGCATGTACTACATGGTGGGGTCAATCTTGTTTATGAAGGAGGTTAAAGGTATTTACATCAAAATTTTAATAAAGTCATTCCTAATACGCATGTTATAGCAAAACATTACAATTTCATAATAAAAAAAAATATATTATGCCATAAACACAAATTTGATCATTTTAATATGTATTGTAACTTTAAATCATAAATTAGCTTTAAACAAGACAACAAGGTATAGATAGATAATATTATTTTTTGCAATTATCTAACAATTTAAATTTATCTAAGTATAGCATAATAATTTGTCTCTTTAGGGCAAAAACAGGATGGAGAGAGCTAATAAACTGTATTAACGGAGGTGTAAACTATTTATTTTATAAAGCAATGTGGTTATTCACAAAACATTTATTCACTTCATAGTATTATTTGCTTTAACTTAAATAACAATTAGCTTTAAATAATAAACATAAATACTTATCTGAAAATAACAATGGTACTCAGAGCCAGACACGCTGACAGAAGGCGAAATAGTGACCGATCGCTTCGTTTGCATTTGCCACCGATACAATCAAACCGCCTTCCCACGCTGCACTGCCCGTGGAAAACAAAGATGGCGGTCGGTTCACTAGCGCCCCACTTCTGACTACCGTAGTCCAGTCAATACACAAACATTATTCCCGAATTATTATTTATACTAATTTACATATTTAAGAAAATAATTATTTAATTATAACTTATTTTTAAAGTTCTGTACACTATTTTTAAACTGTATATATTTTACTTATAAAATCCACTTCCCTCCATCAGCCATAAGTCTTAATTGCTAAGAACCTAACACATGCATTAGAATATAAAGTACTAGCTGATTCGGACTTCGTACCGTTTTGACAATTTGATGACATATGACTATGACAACAAAACAATCAAATCGTTAAATAGTACAAGCGTGTAAGCGTATCAAACAAACAAACTCACTTTTTTAATTATAAGTACCTATCTTATGTCTTTGATTATACTCTTGAGAGAATATGTGTACAAAATTCATGATGATCGGTTGAATAGTTTACGCATGAAAACGTATCAAACAAACTCACTTTCGCATTTATAATATTAGTTAGGATAGTTAAGGCCTACGCAGACCGGGACGGCATGGCAAAGTATTTTGCCGCCGAGGCATGCCGTGGCATGTCGCGTCACGTCGCGTCACGTCGAAGTATGCCTCGGCAACTTCTGCTTAGGGATGTTCATGTAAAAAATATATCGATATTTTCGATATATCGTAAGTAATTTGTTTGTATGTGACTAGTCTATAATAATTAATAAATATGAGTTTAAACAGCTAGGCTGAAGAAACAAATCAACTTTATTTATTTATAAATCCAGTATTTTTGTCTAGACTTTGCAAAAACAAAATTTTATTTACTCATTTGGCTTGCAGCCTGCTTCTCTGCTGAGTTAAAACCTGTGCGGGTTTTGAGAAAAGTCGTTCTGATGGAACAGAGCTTGCTACCTTTCAAATATTTGAATACTCTTTTGTATAACTTTGGGAACTTCTACCGAATACAGATGAGCCGAGTCGCCGAGAATTCGATAAATTAAGACTAAAAGACTCGAGTTCTTTACAACACTACCTTCGACACGTCACGGCGTGTGCCGGCATCCTTCAGGATGCCTTTGCCTACCGCAGTGCCCGTGCGCAGTGCCCGTGCAGTGCGCGAAGCCCGTGGCTTCGATGCCGCGGGCTCATTTTAAAGCATGGGAATTTATGTCTTATTTATATTTCAATATGTTTGAATGTCCATTGGTAAAAATCTAAATCCTTTGCCATGCCGTCCCAATCTGCGTTGCCCTTTAGGTTGCGTGTAAAAGACCTATAGTTTGTAATCAATGTTTTATTTGTAAAGAAAGATAAAAAGCTGATAATTATCTGATAAGGTTTTCAGCAGTCCCGTAGGCTTAGCCAAAGTAACATTAAGAAAACGATAGCGAAGTTCGAAAATAATTCAATGTATGGGATTGACATAAGCCGCGCTAAATCACGTGGTCAATCTTATTTCAATCCCATACATTTTGTTCTTTTCGAACTTCGCTTTCGTTTTCTTAGTTACTTTGGCTACCGCCACTGGTAATTTTTATTTCTATTAAAACCCAGCAAATCCAGCAATATAAACTTTGACACAGACAGAGAAATAAATGAATTTATTATTTTATTTGTAAAGAAAGATTTAAAGCTGGTTAGCTTATTTATTTATATTGTATTGTATGACACATTATAAAAATCTTAAGTTCTGTCTAATTATGGTCTGAAATAAATGTTTTTTTTTATTTATAAAGAAAGATTAGCTGGTTAGTTCGTTAATTAACCTCGTATGTTACATTTCAGAGCCGTGGGTGTCGCAAATATCGAAAAAGACTAAGCACAAGTATTACTACAATACTCGGGACAACAGAAGCGAGTATCACATAGCGGAGGACGCGCGCGTGGACATGGTGAGTGCGTACACGTCGCGAGTGCTTTGGCCCTGGGAGGAGGCGGGCGCGGTCATACTAGCCAACCAGGTACAAACCGCGGTGTCGCGCGCGGCCATGGAGGAGTTCGTTGTGCGAAACGTTAACAGATAATTACAGTATTCAAGTGGGTACCTCGTTTGTAAGGAATTGCTTTACGTAGGTACTTATTTATAGTAAAATCGGTATGTACACTTAAGGCTAACGAATTTTTGACTTTTAAAAATTCTTACACTAATATATCAATTAAGAGTCGCTCCCACTCGTATTCGAAGTCACCGATGACTAGACTTTGAAAATTCTCGAACGGTAGCAACCTAAATAAACAAATTGTAAATATTGTTAAAACGATGATATTTTATAATGCATTATTTGTTATTTTATAATTTCAAGATAACAAGTGAGTTTTAAATATAGCACCGCTGTAATGAAATAAAAACTTCAGATAAGACTAAGAAATGAAATGGTGATTTGGAGAAAATAAAACGATAAACACTTCCAACCCAAGTAATGTGTAACAAAATGGCTTTCTAATACTTATAATGACTTAAAGTCTCTTTTAAAAGTTGACTCCAGACCACGTATTATTTTGTCGCGTAGGTCTGCTTACATGTTTATCGATTGAATCTGCATTAGCTGATCGAAGTCCTGAAAAAATACAGTGTTCGGTATACTCTATTTTTCTTTGTGGTACTATGTACTTAGTTTAATTTATGCAATCCATTTGTGTCAGCATTCTACAACATGTATCAGATAGGTAGGTACCTATAGTCATTATGAACAAAATTCAAAGTGCATCCGATCTAGATCTTGTATGCAGAGTTTCTAGGACATAATTATTCACTTCACTTTTTATTTTTCTTTTGTGACGTCACATAAAAATAAACAAGTCACAGCCCTAGTGGTTCCGTATACTGTGTACTTACATTTATGAGTACTGCTGCTTGCTTATGCGCGCCTGACGTCATTAATTTTATTAACAATTGCCTGATAAATTAAAGTTAATTAGTTATATCTAAGTACCTTACTCTACATCATACAAGATCTAGATCGGATACTCTTTGGGTATTTATAATATGTTTGTAAGACCTAAAACTGATACATAACTGAGAGATAATTGTAAAAATAATCTTTTATTCAAAATAGAAAAATGTTTATATTTTTTATATTCTAAATGAACTTTCAATGAAATGTTTTTGTTTTCAAAATTACGCAAACTCTGTGAAGTAGACATTATATCGTATAGAATCCTCAAGAAACTTGTAATGTAAGTGTTATTTTTTCTAAATGTGTTCATTACATTATGATTTTTTCCTGTAGATTGACAGATCATATCGCGTGTCTGTACATGTGTTAAATAAGAGTGGTATTGACCCTAAGTAACACTTGTTTTAAACATTTGGTTCAATTTCTAAATATTGTAGTCTGGTAAAAGATTTATTTTGAATTGTATTTCTTGATCACTCGTCATACTTAGTTAGGGCTAAAAGTGTGCTTGACCGAGTGTGCGTTACCCCAGCGGAATGTTCTCGAATTTCTTGAATTCTTGTCATAGAATAATTAGTGCCTCATCTCATTTGATTTTTGATATATATCGGATATATTTCAGATATATCCATTAATTTGTGTGCAGAAAGAAACCATTTTACAAGCCTTTTATCACTATAATAATTTTTATTTTACTATTGATTTCGTATTAGTCATCTCTTTGTAAACGATAAACAGGTTCTAAATAAAGCTTCGAGGATTGCTTCCTAGCTGTTTGCTTCCTTAGTGTGACGGTAATTTGGAATATCATCTAAAAATTTGCAAGCGATTGAAAGTTTTTGCTGAGTTCCTGTTCGTGGTGTTTGGACTCTGGCCGTATTTTGAATTTCCCGACTAGGAATGATTCCAGAATGTGCCTTTGACTGTACTGTGTACGACCCTAGGCATAATGTGTTTAAAAACGTTGCTCGGCAAACCTGTAGTTGTCTACCATCGGTGGTTGGCAAGTTATATTTTAGGGTACCTTCACGCCTTGATGATTCATCACTAGTTTTGCGTGATGTTGCTTTACGAGTAACAAGTCCGATGACGTACACTTTGAGCTGGTCCCATTTCATGTTATCCCAAAAGCTTCTATGAAACGTGTCCAAACGTGTTTCATCACTTAATTTGTCGCAGTTTCAAACCTTACTCTTGCAAAACTCCGAACTACATCTTTCTCCTAATCGTCTAGCAGTCTAGCTGGTCTTATTTTGTCTTGCTTTAACTTGCTATTTTTCGGATGACTAAATCCTAAATATTCTTTGCCTGACATGCGCAATTTCTTGTTTTTTTCCACTGGTTTGAATATGATTTCCAATATATATTTTTTACCTTCATTTACGTTGCCATGAAATATACCAGATGAAGTAGATGGTTCTCGAAAATCTAGACTGGAATACCTTGAAAATATCTCAGCATACGGTCAGTATGTGAGGTCACTGTCTGCGCCGGAAAAATCACCTTCATCGGAACCAGGTCCGTCATTTAATGGATTAGAGAAATGAGCACAATTATTGTAGGCGGTACTGGATAGGACGTACTGTATTGTGATTGTAGTGGGACTGAAGAACAGCGTCGTTGAGTAGTTAAACTATTTTTCTTTGGTATGTCAGAAAGTGATGACGATCTACTAATATTGCGTCTTTCTTCAAGTACTTGTTTTTTCTCGCGGCCAGTAATAAGTTGCTGAATTTAGATTAGAATTTATTATATCTTAAAAAAATCTTATCTTGTAAAAATTGTTATGCACACATTCTTCTAAACTCTGTACCGAGACACAGAGGCCTAAACTTTTAAAAACTACAATGTGTTTAGGACTTTTGTACTTGCTCTAATATACTACTTGTTGGTCATATAAATTGACATCTCATCTCTTCATCTTCATCTCACCTTAGTAATAAGCAATTTTAACATCATATTCTGAAAAAAATGGGTCAGGTATTATTTAAGAATAATTCTTTCTAATGAACATTGTATTTTATTTAATTGTCACTAAGAGTAATGCAATATCGCGCGCTCATTCGTCAAATCAAATGGTGCGCGCTTCCCCGATTGGTTGGTACCATCCGACGGCCAACTACCACCGCGCGCTCATTCGTCAAATCAAATGAATGGTCACAAAATAGTCAGTGTACATTTTATTTTAAATACTCATTTAAATAATGATTTATTGTATAAACACATTTATAATGTTAGTAATATACACTATACACACAATAAACATACATGAAAATATAATATAAAAATTGTGTTACCAAATACAAAATAAGTAGGTAACCAGCAAAAATGCATTTTTTTTAGGCTTCCTATTTCAGTTCAGACTGAGTTTAGGGCAAAGTTCCATAACAAGTTTTATTCAATTAATTATACCCTAATCAAAAATCTATGATTTAAAAGTGGCCGCGAAAAAAATGAAAAGCAAGCTTTTTTTGAAAGGGCTTTTAAGACTAACACGCACATTTACAGCGTCTCAAGATCTATCTTCCTGGATACTTTTTTTTCGATAAGTCCATAGGAAAAAATCTGTTTTTCGCGAATATTTAAAAAAAACAGCTTGATGCACAAATTTAAAATTTCGGGCACAATTACACGAGATGAGGCACTAATAAAATTATTCTATATCAAGAATTCAAGAAATTCGACAACATTCCGCTGGGGTAACGTACCTACACCTTGACCGATACGCGCCACCGACACGGTCAGCTTCGTACTGTTGTATTTCATAAGCGACTATGTATTTAAGCAGACAACAGACGTACGCACCGAGACGGTCGGTCAAGCACTGTTTTAGCCCTTACGAAAAGGTATTGCATAGTATTTTTTTACTCAAGTTATTAAAATTTTAACAATTACAGCCGTTGACCGTTGGCATACACAATTTCTTATGTTGTCTGTTATATTATTATAGCTTTGTCGGTAATTAATTCGATTAAAGCTGGTAACGTTAATCGAATATGTACCATACATAATCCTATTCATCTACAAACCTATGTAGGTGATCAATCGAAGAGAGATAGTTATTTATTTATCTACAAAATAAAGTGTTTTGTATAGACCTGTTTCTCTGTTATCGTTAATTAATAAGTAATAGTTGTAAAAATAAATACATTTGTTCATTAAATGTTATTTTCTTGACTTTCGTGTTTTAATTACAATAAACGCAATTCACAAAATAAAAACTGCTTCGTGTATAAACAACTTTTTATTTAATTTTTATCAATTACAAAAATAACATTTTACAATGTAGCTATTAAACAGGTGAAGCGCTTACTTAGCCTTAATATTCTCTGATTTGATGGAGTTTGCTAATTCAGTAATTAATTTTGACATTTGGAAATCATCAAAATTAGGTCACCTTAAAAATAGTAGCATAATTAGACTGATTGTAAGTGATTGTTCGTTGTATTAGTAGGTCTTCCTATAAATGAAAGTAACAATTAAATACCATGACTTTTTTGGCTATTTAGGTTGCACTGATCTTATATGGTGTATGAGACAAGACTAGGGCTAAGTGATCTGCATCTGCGTGTTGTCGCGCGCGGCGTGGAAGGCGGCGATGAGCGCGGCGAGCTCCACGCGCTCGCTGCAACCGCTGGCTAGCCGCGCCTCCGCCTCGGACAGCTTAATCAGCAGATCTATCAGGATTTCGGGCGGGAGCTTCACTGCAATCAAACATATTTGTTTATTCATTTTCGTAATTATATAAAAAGTAAGGTGGTAATAGTAAGGTTAGTCAGGTAATTAGTAGAATGTTGCGAGCGACGACGCCTGCATTAGATATTGTTCTTATTCTACCTATTTCTGTTGCAACTACTGTTTTTTTTTTTTCATTTTAATACAGGAGAAAATGCTTTAATGCTATCCTACACACTAAATCTTTAGTAGTCCCCCTCACATAATTCACAATAATGATTTGTACCTTGCTACTGTTTACTATTATTATCCAGTGCGTTGTTTCATGCTAATCACAGATCCAGCAAAGGGTTCGGAGCGTTAGTATAAAATGATTTAAGTATGTAGACTAGAGTTATGCAAATTTAAAATTAACACAGGATTTTTAAATCTATTATTATTATTATTATATCATATGAAAAAAAATATAAATTATTGTACGAGTTACGTACACACGGCGGCACATCAATTCCCCCCTCCCCCCTATATAACTATAGCTACGCTACACACGACACAGAGAATCGTAGGAAAAGGACTTCCATGCGGCATGTTGGCCAATCACGATGCGCTAGCGTTTGTGTAGTAACAAGCGCCTACGAAGCTTTGTTTTGATTTTACGAGTCTTTGGACCTTATTTCAACAGAATAAAAATAAGGGATGGATTGGTTTTTCAAATGATCCTTAATACATTGCAATAAGATGTATTTTCACACTACGGTTTTACACACCTCACACCCTGCGTTTGCGCACGCACACAGATGTCTTTTCAATTGTTTCTTGTTTTTTTGTGATTGATGTGATAATGGCGCCACAACTTACTCCTGAGCAGCGGCAACTCATAGTGGTGTTGAGAGAAGCCGGCTATTCTATAAAAGAAATAGAAAGAAGGACTGGGATAACAGTAAGTATTGCTTTTATGTCAAGTTTTTATTAAGTGTTTATTAAGGGGTTTTCTTTCGTCAATCGTTTTATTTGTAGGACAAAGTGGGTATAGTTAGGTAATGATTACAGATCATAGTGAAAGTTTAGTGATTCTCGAATCGAATTGAATTTATATTTATTTTTGACTTAAATTTATATTACAAAAACACAATGTTGAAAAAATTTCCACGAGCAGGATTTGAACCTGCACCCTTCTGACATACCGGGTCAGGTGCTCTTCCAATTGAGCTATCGTGGTTCTAACCAGCCCGCCGAAATTATTCAACACTATTTACTTTTTTACTTTGAAAGCCAAAGGCGCCAATTCAATGTCAACAACTACCGTCATTAACATCTGATCATAATATTTTTACAAATACTAAAGATCAGTTAAGAAGTAGGCTAGCTATTTATAAAATGTTTTTAATTTGTTTATATAATTTTAACGCAAATTTTGTTGCGATACAAATTACAAAAACACAATGTTGAAAAAATTTCCACGAGCAGGATTTGAACCTGCACCCTTCTGACATACCGGGTCAGGTGCTCTTCCAATTGAGCTATCGTGGTTCTAACCAGCCCGCCGAAATTATTCAACACTATTTACTTTTTTACTTTGAAAGCCAAAGGCGCCAATTCAATGTCAACAACTACCGTCATTAATGACAGATGTTAATGACGGTAGTTGTTGACATTGAATTGGCGCCTTTGGCTTTGGCTTTCGCAAACAAAATTTGCGTTAAAATTATATAAACAAATTAAAAACATTTTAAATTTATATTGTCATTTTTAAAAACGAAGTGGAAAGTAGAGCCCATTTCATCTCATAGCTCCGAGAACGGAATGAAGGGAATGGTCCCTTTCTGTTGGCAGCACATTTCAGTGGATCTTATTTCTGTGAGGCTAAGGTTGCTTTTGCAACGAATTTAATTTTACTGATTACGTTTAATATATTTTTTTTTACAATAACGCGTAATTAAAGTGCAATATTTTATTTTAGTATTTTGTTTTTGTCATAAATGGTTTTTGATTTCTGTTTCTAAAGAATAAATACCTATCGACTTTTTTGTCTAGATTGTCAGATCCCTTACTATTAAGGGAACGGGTTTCTTCTTCCCTCTAGTGGCTCAACGATACGTCGAAGGCCGTAGGACGGCGAAGAAGGATGGCGAGTTCCAGCCAAAAAAAATTTTTTTGCCCTGCCCATGCCGAAGCCAGGGTGGAAGAGAGTATGTGATTATAAAGACTGATTGTTATTATCCTACTAATATTATAAACGCGAAAGTTGTATGGATGGATGTTTGTTACTCTTTCACGTAAAAACTACTGAATGGATTTTATTGAAACTTTCCTAATATACAGACCATGACCCAGACCAGCATATAGGATACTTTTTTTTTCTGTATTTTTCGCGAACGAAGTCGCGGGCAACAAATAGTTAACTATATTTTTACTTATGATTGATACTAAATCCTAAATACTCGTAAATCAACAATCTTATCCCTAGTGTTATTATAAAAAATATACCTACTTATTTTATTTTTTAAATGTTATGTTATTTACATTATGCATTTGTGCAATATTTTTATTATAGCTTCCTAACTACTATTTAAGATTTTTTAAATATTGAGATAAGGTAATTTCTACGAAATGCTTTTACCCTTTATTTCATTTATTGTTGTTGATTAGTTTATAATATTTATTAGCACTCTTCAGATTTTTATTTTAATCAGATAATATGAGAAACTTCGATTAAAAAATAAAGATAAAAATGTTATTTTTTTAAGTGCTGATTTTGAAATGGTATTCTTATAAAAATATTACAGTTGTCTAATTTTTACACACTAATACTTGCTTTAACATTGTGTATACTACGAGTATTATACATTACCTATCTAAGTATGTGCAATTTCAAGTAGGTATCATGATTAATGGTGGTCTGCAAGATTTAAACAAACAGTATATAATCGCTTTAGGTATACTGTTTACTTACCTACTTTAATTATCTTCGTCGAAGACAAAACAATTCAGGTGAGTTCGTTTGCTCAGGTAAAATATCCGAATCTCAGTAGGTATCACAGCAGGGTTTGATTCAACAATTTAATACCTGTTATTGTTTGTAAATATTTAGTATATGTGCAGAAATTACATTAAAAGATAAACCTATTTATAAGTAATTTGTAATTATTTAATTAAAAACGATGACATAGTTGTTTACTACACGAGTAGATATAAATCTGAACGCGTTGCACCCTTGCAATGCACCGCAGCGTCTACAGCAAAACAGAAAATCTTGAAACAATATTTTGGCGCGCAGGCAAGGTGCGGTTTGCGGAGTGTGTGCGGGCGCGCGGTGGTGTGCAGTCGTAGTAGTGTAGTGACGTCACGGCGCGGTCCGGGCGCACGAGTGAGACGAAGTAACAAAAATATACTGAACCCTCTCGCACGATTCTCCGCGTACGACTTCAAACGGTTCAAAGTCCATTAAGTGTAGCTTGACGTGACGCCGAGTGTACATGATTTTAGTTTATTAGGTTTGTGATTTGTTGATAGTTTTACTATCATGTAGGCGCGATTCAATATTGCAATTTGGTCGCGACCTACTTTTTGTACAGTGACATTAGGCCAACCAGGCCGAATGCATACATAATTACAATTAGTGTTCATTTAGAGACCAATCGATTAACTTGGGAGTTTCATTTTGACAACACTTTTTACCCTTTGGACTAGTGATGGCGTTAGTGGTTAATTGATAAATATTTTTTACTGTTATTTTTAATGGTCGAAAATATCAGTTAATAATTCTATCGAAGTAGTAGTTTTAAACACATGTACGTTAAATTAAATAATTCTTTTAAAGTGTTATTTTAAAACCATTCAATGAACTTTCTTTCATAATTTAACAGGCTTAGGACTGTCTAGCAAAGTGTTGCCAACTCGAAATTTTAAACTTAGTATTAGTAATTAGTAATATTAGTTCCTTTATAATATGATAACGTTTTTCCGCAGTACATGCAACAAGCAATTTTGTCCTCTCCACTACACTTTTCAAAATTACTCCAAGTTCTGTATGACGTCTTGGCATTTTATTAATGTTCAATGAAAACTTAATTACCTACTTAATTACCTAAGACTGTATAAAATTAATTAACGTCAGCTAACAACATCGATATTGCACTCGAATCGCCACACCAACTCATCTACGCAGCGATCAACCACCGACTGCTAAACAATAAAAATATCGATGAGAAATATCAGTTAAAAATATTACATCGCGAACGAACGATAAATCGTAATAAATAAAAAGACTTTTATTTCAATAGTGAAAGAGCATACAATTGAGTGCATCCAACATTTTTTAATAAAATACAAATTGAAAAAGAATAAAAAAACATATAAAAAAAAATGTGCCTTAACTAATAATAGTTAGGGGTAAATTTCGATTTTACGTCAATTGATAGCTGATGTCGTGTCTCTGTCGCTCTTCGTCTGTCGCGGCTCGCTCGGCGCCGTTCGCCGCGCGCGACGTTAACTAATATTTTCAACCACTCAACTGATATTGTTTATTTCAATTATTTAATGTTAGTGATATTTTTTTTTATTATGAATATAAATTTATCATCTCTACTTTGGACACTCAATCTGACTTTTGCATAACATTGACGTTGACGTAGCTGATCGTTACAATAATACTCACGTCTTTGAATAATTGTATGAATCTCTGTCAATATATCGCTGAGAGCCAATCCTTTAGCTAACTTAACATCTTGGATATCTGAAATTTTATAATCAAGGAAATCAAAGTATAAAACATAAGGAAAATATTGATGTTGTCCCTGTTATATCTGTAACTGCATGTATTTTATTTCAGTCAGATCGCACAAAACGTTGCTCACGACACAACTAACTGTCCTATCTCATTTTTGGCATTCGTTTGGTGCAGACAACACAGCTGTATACTTTGTTTAGAAAGTCTACTACAATAAGTTACAATGATAGTTTTAAAGCTATCAGCTGCAAAACATTTGTACTGAAAAATGCCAAATTATGAGACAGGACAGTTAGTTGTGCCAGCGTCGAAAAGATCCCGATGGGTCGAAGTGCTAATAGTAGAGGAAAACCTCTGCATTCAAGATAACTTAAAAATATATTTTAATGGTTTTGTGTTAATTATGTTGGTCCCCAAAATAAATAAATATCACAAGCATAGCAGTATCGTCTATACACTTTCCAACGCTCGAATCGCTACAAAAGGATACTCTTAAAGCAAACGGCGAAGTCGTTCTCGTTGAGCAGCCAGTTGAGCACGGCGTTGATGTCGGCGCGCAGCGGGTGGCCCACACACGTGTACACGCGCTCCTCGGTCACGTCGCGGTACGCGAGCCACGTGCTCTGCAGCGTGTTCAGTACTTTACGCATGTCGCCGCCGGACAGAGTGAGGAGGGCCTTAACCCCGTCCTCAGACATTGTTACCCTAGAATGGTCAACCCAGCTTGATACAGGTTTCTTAGGAAACTTAACAGAAAACAGTACCTCAGTAGTTGAGGATTTCGGGTGAAATGCGCTTCCATCTTCGGCCGTATAGTCTTTTACCATCAGGAGAAAAAAACCCACCCCTTGTAAGTATTCTGTGCGTGTAATATTTTTTAAACGCCATTACTGACATAGCTATGGCCGCGTGAGGCTCACGCGCGCTCCTCGGTCACGGCGCGGTACGCGAGCCACGTGCTCTGCAGCGTGTTCAGTATCTTACGCATGTCGCCGCCGGACGGAGTAAGGAAGGCTTTTACCGCATCACCATTATAAGCTATAACTGGGCGGAGTTCGCGGCGAGCGGCTTGGCTCACTGTACTGACCATGCGAATCATCGACCATGTTACGTTACAGCAATCCTCCGGTCAATGCTATGTATACACGATTTGAAAGTTTATACTGACACCCCGCACCAACCGTTAGGTTACAAAAGGTCTCAAACGACCTTGCGCAAGCAAACGGTCTCCACCTTAACAACAATCATGGCATAGCATAAAGTCGTACCCTTCGGCGGCGGCGATCTCCTTCAGCCTTGGCACGATCTGCGCCTGCTGCAGCGGCGCGAACCGAAACCGCGTGCAGCGCGACTGCAGCGCCGGGATGATCTTGCCCAGGTAGTTGCAGATGATGCAGAAGCGCACGTTCTCTGTGTACTTCTCGATTACTGAAACGTTACCGCTCAACTTTATTATGATGTTGAAGTCTGTCAGACAGTGACGAATCAGAAACCACAATGAATTGAACTTTATTCAATCTTAATAAGATCATAAGGCATGTCCCATCAGAGAGATAACACCAGATAGAGGATAACCCTGGTGGACAAAGGCACTAGGGAAATAAAGGAGAAAGACACGGCGAGCTCTCAATAAGGCCTTATACCCTGAAGCTGCGCGACTGGTTAAAACGTTCTCCAAGGCCAACACGCGTAGGCTAGAAAGTATCAAGATCAGAGAAGAACTAATAACTGATCCGGAGAAGATACTGGAAGTTATGTTGAAAACACACTTCCCGGAAAGTGAGGAACATATAGCGGATGATACACCAATCCCTCCAGGTCCCAAAGTGGACCGGGAACCAAAGACAATCAGCACGGAAGAACATTTATTGTGGAGCGTCCGGTCCTTCCAGCCATACAAGGCAGCGGGACCAGACGAAATCTTCCCAAAAATGCTACAGATAGCTATAAAGTACATAAGCAAAGATCTGCTGGCTCTATATAACGGCAGCATCAGAACCAAGCACATATCGAGAAAATGGAGAGAAGTGAGGGCAGTATTCATCCCAAAACCAGGCAAGGCATCCTACCAGGAAGCCAAAGCCTTCAGATGCATCAGCCTCTCCTCATTCCTATTAAAGACAATGGAGAAAATCTTAGATAGACTAATCAGAGAACAAATAGAGAAAAGCGGATCTCCACTACACCAAAACCAGCATGCATACATAGGGCAAATCCACCGAAACGGCCCTCCACAACTTGGTGACGAGAGTACAAAGATCAATAAGTAATACAGAATACGCAATGGGCTGCTTCTTTGACGTGGAGGGCGCATTTGATAGAGCGACCCCCGACTCAATAGAGGCCACCCTCAACCGTGAAGGAATAGACAGAGATGTATCAGAGTGGGTGAAAAACATGCTAAGACACCGGCTCGCAAGCAGTACTCGACTCGCGTTACCAACTCTTCTGGATGTAGCAAAAGATCTACTTTCTCTTTAAAACATATCAAAGTTATAATAGCCCATAGACAAAAAATAAAATAAAACCATACATGCAAATCAAAAAATTTATTGATAACAGTTTCAAACAACGCAGCAGACTGCGGAGGCCTTTCGTTGCGCGCGGCGTAGTGCCTTCCGCGTCATGATGAGGTCAGCGGGCGGGGCGGCGCGCGGCTCGGCTTCCCGCGGCGGCGGCGACCGCCCGTTGGCGCCCGTGTGGCGTACAACCACGCCCAGAGCCCGCGCTACCAACTTTGTGAACGCGTTGTTCACCTGCAGGCAATAAAAACCTCATTCCTTAAAACTTATTAAAATATATGGCAGGTTATCTCACAAAAATATTCATAAGGCAATTCTAAATTATCTAGTGAGTAAATAGTATGTTTGAAAAAATCGATTATTCAACAAAATATATGCAATTTTACTTTCTAATTATGTGTAGGTACAAAAACTCAAATGTTGAAAAAAAAAACCACAAGCAGGAGCATTTGTTTTTGTAATTTGTTTTGCATAAAAATTTGCGGTAAAAATTATATAAACAAAACAAAAACATTTTATGTGTAGGTACTTTAAATTGCATAAAAGTCGGATAAACGTTTTCTTTTAAACATAATCTCTTAACTCGCTTGATCTACCTATGTATCTAGTATATAGATTTGAAAAAAAAAATACAGGTACAGACGCCTGCACATTAAACCATCAAAACTGTAATTTTTTTTCAATAAATTCAATAAGTTTAGTCTTTTTTTCAATAAGTTCAGTCTTTGAAGATATTCGAAAGTTCGTGATAGTCCGATGTGCAAGCGTGTGTACTTAAATATTAATTAGTACTGGTTTTATTTTAAAGTTTGGGTCTTTGATGCAAGGTAGTTTGTAAAAATATAAAGAAACAAAAAAACTCTTAATGCATACCATATCTCCGGTTCTAGCAGAGCCTTTGAAGTTCTCTAAAAGGTGCTCAGACGAAAACTTTTGTACACAGGACAGCCTAACCGCCCGCTGGTGTTCCAAATCAGACTTATTGCCAAATAGAGCCAACAGTGGTTTCTTGGGTTCAGATTCGAATATGTCTTTAACAGTCTTAAGCCATATACTTAGTTTTTCGAAACTCTGCAGATTTGTTAAGTCGTACACAAATAATACCACCTGTAACAAGAAATAGTAAGAGTATAATTAGACTTTCACACAAATCTATACTAATATAATAAAGCTGAAGAGTTTGTTTTTTTTGTTTGAACACTCTAATCTCTTAGAACTAGTCGGATTTGAAAAATTCTTTTTGCATTTGATAGCCAAATTTTTTTGGAAGTCTATTCAATTATTTATATAAATAATCCAATTTCTATTAAAAAATTGCCGGCGGGTGTAACCGAGAAAATAATGTAATAGTTTTTTTAATCTTTTGCCAATAGGGGCACATAGAGAATGTCGCGCGCATTGAGCGCCTTTTAAGAGATTTTTGAACCAAAATATTTATTTTTCATCAATAGCAAAATATAGACATACAATACAGGGTGCCTCGGTGTGAGTTTAATTTGATATTTGATATTTGATCACTCGATCATTAATCAAAACGAAAATTAGAATGGCATTGAAGCAGCGTCGCCTGGCAACATACGACAAGCGTTAAAATTTTCGTTTTCATTAACGTGATCGAATGAATACGGATAGTAAATAAAAGTCACACTAGGCACTTTGTGTAGATCAAATCGGTACCTGGTATGTCGTTCATAACTTACATCTGAAGAGTACAAGTAGTTTTCGAGCATGCGCGTTGCGAGCGTGTTGCCGGCGACGTCGCACAGCTGCAGCGGCACCGGGGGGCGCAGTCCGAGGCACTGGCCCGCCATCACCTCCGCGCCCTGGGTGCCGCCCACAGTCCCACCGCCGCCCAAGTACCGGCTGCAGAGACTCGTCTACAGACATTGGTTTACTTCATAGTTTAGGTACAGCGTTCCTATGTATGTATACAGGGTATCCCAAAATTAGCTGGTCACACTGAAACTGGAGGAGGTAGGTGGGCCTCAGATGCGTCAAACAAGCCTAACTAGTCCATAAAAAAGTTTCATGAGTTTAGAGATATGACCAATTTCAGGTATTTTTAAAAAAAAAAACATCAATTTTAGTGCATTTTTGTATCAGAGTTTTTTTAGAGAGCCCTTTACTTAACTTTTTTTTACGTCTATGACTTCGAGAATAGTTACTTAATGATGAAACAACATTATGTAGTAGAAAAGTCATGTGCGAAAACGACAAATTGATAGTTTCTCTTAACTTTATTATCACACAAAAACAATGGCTTCGACTTTGAACAATAACCATGAAAAAAAATACTTCAAACTTTTCTATGGACAAGTTAAGTTAGGTCACCTACCTCCGGTGTCAGTGTGACATGCTAGTTTTGAGACACCCTGTATTTTCATTGGTGCTAAATGCAAATTTAGAAATAATTTGTTTGAAATATATAGTTGAAACTCTTTATAATAAAGATTTATCTATCTATCTACATCTGTTGTTGCATGTTAGTTTAATGCTAGTGTAATACTTAGGTTAACTTTGTAAGGAAAAAGGTTTAAAAAGACTAAAGAATTTAAATGATAACATTAAGATATTATTATTTTGGTGGTAACTTGTTCTAAAAATATCAAAATAAATAGGTGTACTCACTTTTCCAGTAGAAGATTCACCGACAACACTAATTTTAACAGTTTTTTGTACTTCTTCTTCATCACTGTCAGACATAACACGTTAATCTTAAGCAGGCTCACAAATATCATTTAATAATATTTTTTTTACCAGACTTGACAAAATCACAGATGTCATTTTAAAGATTTTTATTTAATTAACTTATTCTCAGGTTTTTGTTTTCTACTTATGTTGCCATGGTAACTAACTTTGCAGTCTTTACAGTCAAGGACATAGTACTATTTATAATTCCATGGTGTTGTAGTGTTATTAAATATTTAGTAGGTATAAATAACCAATTAGTGTTATTAACTTCCTGCTTAAGGTCTTGAAGTATGATTTTGTTTTTTTCAAGGATCATGAACAAACAAAAATTTTTAATGGTTTTGAGTAAATCAAATGTTAATAAGTGTCAACATAATAAGGTGTGAAGTTAGATGACAAGAGATAATACACTTACTTCTTCTTAGTGCATTTTGAGCATCATTTGTCATGGCATCTGCTTCATCTAAAATTATCAGTTTTGGTCCAGCCTTAAATATTGTTCTGGTAGAAGCAAAGCTAAGGATTTGTCCTCTAACAATGCCAATACCTCTATCATCTGATGCATTCAGTTCCAAAACCTAGAAGCAATAAAAATAATCATTAAGCCACATAATAAGTACTAATAATATTGGTAGTTTATTAAACCACAGTAAGTACACATGCCTGCACATCAACCTACCACAAACTGTCAAATTTTCTCAATAGACTTTGAACTCTATACTTAAATCCTAAGGTTGAAAATATATTGAAGAAATTTGACAGATTTGGATAGGTTATAATAGGATATGTGCAGGTGTCTGTACAAAGTCATTCTTATTGCAAATACATTATTTTTTATCTTCTATATTATAGCATGAAAGCACTCTGCCTTTATCTCAAATTAATATCATTCATGACAGAAAAAATTGGGGTGGTCTTTACCTGGAATCCTCAACTGTTGAGATAACAACTAACATTGTTGTTATGACAACAGAATTAAATCATTATAAAATACAAGATAACTCACCATCGAGTTGAACTGTTGTGGAGTGTACATTTGTTTTGCACAAGCCAGTATTGTTGAAGTTTTACCTGTTCCCGGTGGACCATAGAACAAGAGATGTGGTAGTTGGTTCTCTTTCATAAACTGGTTTACTAAAAAGTAGGTGCAATAAATGTTAATAAAGTTTTAATTTAAATTTTAATCAATCCACAATCTCTGTTAATAAGTAAAAGGGCTTCTTGTCAAAAAAGTAGCATGGCTAGCTAAAAAATAGTTTGGTACTTACTTGTCTTAATAATATCATCATGAGATACTAAGTCTTCCAATTTAGAGGGGCGATATTTTTCAACCCTGTAAATAAGAAGGGTAGAATAAAACAAGACCTTACCGGATTCTAATATTCTTATTGATCTATGGAATACGCTCGTAAAGTAGTGAGTTTGTCTCTTCAACATTTACCAAATAAGATTTTAAAGTTAAATACTTATTGCTTACCAAGGAAGATTTTTGTGCGTCGGTTCACCTAAAGTCATTTTTACTATTTTAATAAGTTTTAGTCTAATCTAAGCTACGGAATTATTATTAAAAACAAAAACCGCTTACATTCGCGGCATAAAAGACCTGACAGTTTTTGTCTAACAGCAACGCAACTTTTTTTTTTAAATGTAGTTCGTTCCGTGAGGAACCGGCTAAGGTCATAAACATTGTTGCCATGTCATTAGTTTCTTAATTTCATTAGTTATTTCTTTGTTACTTCTCCTGTCTTGTTTCCTGTATGATGATGATGATGAATGATAATAGAAATGAGAAGTGAGAAATTTAGACACCCCAACCTCAACCCTCGAGTATCTCAGTAAAGATATGGGGCTTTACTAAGTCCTAACGCAGACTTCTTGAGAGAATTTGAAATGTAACATTGCACTGTTTTGTTTCATTTGCCAACACTCATGCACACTCACGAACACTTAACGGTTAATAATCTACCATTATTTCACATTAATATTCGACCCAATTTGGACTTCTTGGCGGGAAAGTGAAGAGTCATGTCTGCGGTTTTGTTTTATTTTCAAAAATTTGTGTTAAAGAATATTAATGTGAAATAATGGTGGATTATTAACCGTTAAGTGTTCATAAGTGTGCATGAGTGTTGGCAAATGAAACAAAACAGTGCAACTTTACTTTTCAAATTCTCTCAAGAAGTCTGCCGAGGAATTAGTAAAGCCCCACATCTTTACTGAGATACTCGAGGGGTTGGGGGATATATCATTTCTCACTTCTCATTTTTATTATCATTCATCATACTGACTGGAAGGAAGTATTGTATATTCATGTATTACTTGTAAGAAAAATTACTTTGACACTGGCTAAATGTGCTAATCGCACGAAGCCATCAACTAAAAGAAAGAGACCCAATTTTGAGGATACAGGCAGTAACTCAGCAACGCAACTTTTTTTTTTAAGTTTAGTTCGTTCCTTAAGGAACCGGCTAAGGTCATAGACCATGCTGCCATGTCATTAGTTTCTTAATTTCATTGTAATACATAAATAAACAATATTGATGATGATGAATGATAATAGAAATGGGAAGTGAGAAATGATATTACCCCCCAACCCTTCGAGTATCTCAGTAAAGATGTGGGGCTTTACTAAGTCCTCACGCAGACTTCTTGTGAGAATTTGAAAAGTAACATTGCACAGTTTTGTTTCATTTGCCAACACTCATGCACACTCACGAACACTTAACAGTTATTAATCCACCATTATTACACATTAATATTCGACATAACACAAATTTTAGAAAATAAAACAAAACCGCAGACTTGACTCTTCACTTTCCCGCCAAGAAGTCCTCAGCAACGCAACATTTGTTGACATTTGTCATGTTTTCCTCTTCTGTTTGATGTAGGAGAAAGAGATCTAGTCGATACAGCCATGTCTTCTCGCATTTTTCGTAATTAAATAATGACGATTACAAATTGTGGATGAATAATGAAGGATGAAATTGCTCCCGAACCCGAGTTTTATTAAAAATTACTTTAAGTAGCAAGAAATCAAGAAACAATTACTTATTCATAAAATTTTATAAAATACAGTGAAAAAATTAAACGCCCAGCCGACCCAGCCAGGAATCGAACCTGGGTCTTCCGCAATCCCGGCTGCACTGACCGCTATGCAACCGGGAAGGCTGACGTAAGCGCTGAATTTTGTCACTGATATTTTAATGTTTTTGAGTGCTTTTTAGCGGCACTAGCGCCATCTATCCAAACGGTTGTTGCAACCGATGGCCATGCAGACTCATCTTTGCAGATGAAATACCACAAATTTGATAACACAACGCTATAGTAAATTTTACTTTTTTATTTTTATTTTTTATTTTCAAGTGCTAATTGCTGCACTGAAGCTAAATTAAATATTCATAAAGCGGTCAGTGCAGCCGCCCGGATTGCGGAAGACCCAGGTTCGATTTCTGGCTGGGTCGGGCGGGCGTTTAATTTTTTCACTGTATTTTATAAAATTTTATGAATATTTAATTTAGCTTCAGTGCAGCAATTAGCACTTGAAAAAAAAAAAAGTAAAATAAACAATTACTTAACAAAATACTGATTTCGGCTCTTCCTACATTTAATTTACAGTTACACTGTATTAAAATATGACAAACTTATTTTCAAATACGTGAACAAAGCATGATAACCTCCCACTAACTATGAGCTCATGAAAGAACGTGCTCATGCTTTTTTAAGAGCTCAGGGGTTAGGGCTGTTAGGGGCAGATACACCCTTCTATACACTGCTTATCAAAGCAGTAAAGTAAAAAAATCATTTTTTACTGACAACTTCTACTAACAGATGACGCCGAAGCGTCGCCGCCGCGAAGCCTTAAAAATATATGAATACCTTTTAACTGCATTTCAGACCAAATATGTTATATTGTCACCAAGTAGATAATACCAATATTTTATGCCTCGAGATTCAATTTGGAAAATATTGCTTCCTGTTGTCTAATAAAAAAAAACCTTCTAACCTATCACGTGACCTACAGGAGTAGGGCAGCTAGTATCCTCAATCATTTGAATAATAGTGTAAATTATTTTGGTGAGCACTTAAAATGTACCCAATTCGTATTATACTGTCTCTTTTACACACCTATTAGTGTAAGCGGGACGGCATAATACGAAGTTCGAATTTCTTTTTCGCAGTATAAGAATAGTGCGCACCATAGTGTTTATAGTCACGTTCTAAATTCAAAAACCTTTTCCACCTAAGCGGGGAAAAGTGCTTTTCGAGAGCCTTTTCGAGCAAGTGAGGTGAAAACAAATTTTCATTAACGTGATCGAATGACATGACAATGACAAACTAGGTGATAAGCTCGTATTCGTTAACATTATTGAATGGTGAATAATACTCGCACTCAGCAAATTGTAGTTAATTTTCACTTGATCAAACAGTGAGAATAATAACACTTTAGCGATTTTCATCCTTTCTACTTAATTTCGCTTATATTTTTTATTTATGACTTATATGTAGGGTAGTGGACAGTAGTGGTAGCAGTGTTCAAAAGGCACCTGTGATCGACATAATTTGTCCTTTAATAATAAAAATAGGGTCTGCAACTGATTTTAGTCTTTAGCAACAATTGAGTTTTATTGAATACCTACCACCTTGCTTGCTCCCTTGCTTTTGTTGTTCCTTGCCCGTAATATTTTAATGAAAATCTATGTTATTTTTTGGCGACAAAAACTGTAACTCTCTCGAACACTTGACTTATAATTGTTGCCATTACCTAGTACAAAGTCAATATACCTACTGTTTGATGACGTACACGAACTTATTACCTAAACGACGAAGTTTGGTGGTATTCGCGGTTCCCGTGCCCCTCCGTTCTTCAAATAGATTTCGTAATCAATGTAGACTTTGTTCCAAAAGTCGAATCGGTCTTTGAAAGGCGCCCGGTACTTCATTTGGGGGTTGTCGTTGAGTAACAGGTGATGCCGCTCTTTACCAGATTTAACCCACGTGACTTCGCCGCCGTTACCTTCGGGAGACGGGTTTCTAAAATATAAAGATTTTGTTAATTATGTTTATTTTTGCATTAACAATGCTTCATCTTAGTAAACTTATGTTTTTTATAAATATTAATAGTAAATATTACGATGCGCAAGGTCACGTGTCGCGTGTACAGACGCCTACACATCAACCTATCCAAAACTGACAAATTTCTTCAATACATTTTCAATCGTATGACTTATATATAAAGTTCAAAGTCTATTGAGGAAATTTGACAGTTTGTAGTAGGTTGATGTGCAGGCGTCTGTACATCACATTTCCATCCTTTTTTTTAGTTTTGGGAAAAAGTTAAGTAGGTAGTACATAGTTTTAAATAATACACTCACTCCTTATATAAGTATATTTTTTTCCTTGTGTTGATGGCTTCTTGCGATTAGCACATTTAGCCAATGTTAAAGTAATTTTTATTACAAGTAATACATAAATAAAAAATATTTCCTTCCTGTATGATGATGATGAATGATAATAGAAATGAAAAGTGAGAAATGATATACCCCCTAACCCCTCGATTAGCTCAGTAAAGATGTGGGGTTGCACTGTTTTGTTTAATTTGCCAACACTCATGCACACTCACGAATACCTAACGGTTAATAATCCACCATTATTTCACATTAATATTCGACATAACACAAATTTTAGAAAATAAAACAAAACCGCAGACTAAAATTTCTTTATAAATAAATGCGTGTTACATTTTGATGGAACATTATAGAATACCTTATACCTTAGAATTACACCTTCATTATTTTTCTTTTGCAAACACAATGTAATGAATGCAATCGCTTTTATTTATAAAGATTTTTTTTCTTATTATCAAATTTAATTATAAAGGTTTAAATTATTTTTGACTTTTTAGTTCCTTTTTTTATTAACAAGTACCTACCTAACAAGTTTTTTATAAATATTTATTACAAATACTAACCCGAATTTTATGAAGTTTGTTATATATGTTAACGTGTTATCCAACACTCTTTTAGTTTTAGAGTCAATACTCAAAAGTTTTGCTCTAGTCGCATCAAGTATAAAGAAGTAACCCAGATCATCTGCGTGGGCGGTGCCGGGAAAAGTTATGTTGTAATTTATTTTAGCCCAATTTAGATCGCCTTCAAAGTCAAATTCATAATAATATATTGGTTGGCTTTTTCTTTTCTGTGCATGAACTCTGATCCATAAATCAACGGTACTTGTATATTGAGAATCCGACAATAAATCGTAAAAATTCGTTAAATTCCAGTTGCTTAAATCTGGGCCTCCAAAATATAAATGACTTAATGAGTTCACTAATCTTTTATAACTTTTTGAGTCTATTGGGTATTCTATATCGTAAGGAATGCAAAGAGTATAATTTTCTTTCAGATCCTGAACAGGTCTTTTCGTAAGCGAGGGCCACATGAAGATACCTTCTCGAGAATTTATGCCTAACAATAATGGTACGTTTTGAGGTATGCCGGACCGAATTATTTCCTTAGGATGTTTAGTCAATACAGCGTGTGATGATTCCTTTTCGATGCACGGCACAAATGGAGAGAAAGGTCTCATAATATTTCGATTGTTTTCATAAATACTCTCCTGAGCTTCTACAATATCAAAGAAACTGACATCAGTTATATTCTTTAATAATGAGTCAATGTCGTCAGTTTCTAATCCTAGTTGTTTAGCTAGAGCTACAGCATTGCCCTTGGGGTATTGCGAAAAAAATCTTGGATTTGTAGCACTACCAGTCTTTAGCAAAGCGCGTTGAAAAAGACCAGTAGTTCTTTTGGTCAACAACAAGTAATGAACAAGAGCGGAGCCTGAACTTTGACCGCCGATTGTAATGACACTTCCGCCAAATTTCTCAATGTTGTCCTTAACCCACTGTAGGGCCATTATAATGTCTTTAATTCCCGCGTTACCAGGAGCTTCCTCTGTTTCAAAGGACAAAAATCCCAAAGCTCCGAGTCTGAAATATAAAAAGTAATGACAATGAATAATCTTAAAAGTCAAACTTAATGTAGATACCTGTACAGATAATAATATTTCAGCATTGCAACCTGTAGTTTACAGAAACATAGATCACATCTTTTTGCAACAAGAATTGCGGTCCACATTCATCAACATTCCCCGAGTTAGACTTGAAACTTCCTCCATGAATGTAGAAAAATACTGGTCGCAGACTTGTCTTGTTACTAGCTGGCACGAGAATGTTAAGCTTCAAACAGTCCTCACTCATTTGGTCTCTTGTGTATTTTTCCATTGATTGTGGGCAAACTGGCCCAGCTTTCGTGGCATATAATACTTCGGTCCATGGTTGTTTCCGCACTGGGGGCTATGATGTAGGCACAAAATTAATGTGAATTATTTTCAAAATAATCAAAACTATAATTATTTTTAAAGCTAGGGAAAACTCTTTTCTTAGTAAGTACTAGTTACCACGTCCGGGAAGACGCGGATGGTTATGTAGAGCTCGCCCCCAACTACTGGGATTCGGGAGAAAGGGTGCATACCCACTATAAACAATCCATGTTAAACCCTAGGTTACTATTTTGTCAATGTCTAATGTTAAGAGTAGGTTTAAGGAAAACTGTTAGGTTAAGTCTGCTAACCCTGTCTTTACCATACCACAAATGTACTACGGTCCGCTAATTAATAGGTATGACTGTTTAATTTTAGTAATCAGATGTTTAGGTATGTAAAATCGTCTGTAAGTTTTAAAGTTACAACAAGATGAGTTCATATCACATATCATGCTAAAGTTTAACTCACAGAGTGCGTAGTGCGAAATTAAAATTCGCAATTCCATTTCGATCACGTTAGCGAGATGTAATTTTGTATGAGATGTAGGTAGCCGTTAGTAGTAGAAGTTAGGGTAATTTGTAAATTATTTTTTACACTTGTTTGAAACTAATTTTCGTGTACGTGTTTGATGGTAAATAAAATTCTCACCATTAGGAACTCAGTATCTACTCTGAATAGTTTTCTTTAAATACTCTACGAAGTGTAGATTGTTGAACACAACAATTTACACTTCAAAATTATGTAAATTCCTCACATCAAAATATATTGGTACTAAAACTGACCTTAAAACGAAGTTGTCCTCCTGGATTTTCAGCGTACGGTATGCCAAGATATGCATAGTACGGTCCAAAATTGTCATCTTTAACTAGTTTACCCAATACCGGTCCTGTAGTTGTTACTATTACAGAACTCTCTACTAATATGTCAAGTAGAATTTCAAATAAAAAAAAAAATATACTTAATTTTAAACTATCCATCATGAGATTCCATCAATATAAAACTAAGATTGAAATTGAAATATTTTAGGTATACCCGAACGGTTTATTTAAACAAGTGATACTGGCAATGGTTGTCACTGATATTTTATAATGCAGGGTATCTGCACCGGCATTGGTTCGATTAACATATACAGAAGCTTACTTTTAGACGATATTTATTTTGATTCCGACTTAAATTAAACTTATTGTTACGTTATTTATTTATGCATTTAATTAGAAATAGCGCAAGTCTGTATGTATTTACGTAAATACAAACAATTTCCTAATGGGGTTGTAGAATAGGGTGCGTTGTGCGAGTTATATTTGACCGAACGATCACGAAACGAAAACGAGAATTTGCATGGCACTGATGACGAGAGTCGAAAATTTCCCGAATTTCGATAAAACACTTCACTTATTGAGGACTTAACACATTATAATGGGTACATGACTTGTGGACTCAGGTTAAATGAGGAATACATAGCTCCGTAATTAATATTGTAGGTACTAAGATTGAAGTAGGTAGTTGATACAAACCCAATGTAGATTCGTAATAAAAAATCTTATTTATAAAAAAAACATTTATTTTCGATATTACTTAGTCTATAATAAATAATCATTACCTACTCAGACATATTATTTACAACCTAAAATAAATGAATACGTAACTTAACATGATAATCTAACTAAGAAGAGTTCCTACGAGATCTTTACATTATTATTTTGGGCGTAATTGATGAAATGTGTTTTACTAGGATAGGTATATTCATTGGCCCATTGGTCATTTTATTATAGTATTTACATTTTTTTATTATACTTTATAATTTATTATGCAGGTAACGTCCCCGTATTCACGCAAACTATTACACTTACTAGCTAAGTTTTATTGTATAACGGAACTTGTGGAAAATAATAGGATGTTAACAACAATAATAATAAATTCCAGAACAATAAACGTATAAATGAAATAACGTAACAGTTCTTTAAAACATTGACCTTTTCCATATTTGACCTAAGAATGAATTTCTGTAACCTAAAAAGTTATTAATAAACACTGAATTGACGGTGTTACACGTCGGTTGGTTCGGTTACAATATTTCGTTGTTATTTGAACGTAGGTACTTATTTTTTTAACGAAACGAAAATGTGTGTAACATTTTTCTCGAGACTTTCCTCGTTTTTTTAATTAGATTATCTTCCTTTCTGATAATCTGTGATGCTTTACGTATAAATCCTTTAACGAAATGTAGGGTTTCAGATTAAAATGCTTTACTAACATCATTAAAGATTTTTGGATTCAAGAAACGAATGTGGGACGTTAAATAGCGTTGTCATCGGCATATTATTGACTTGAATGCTATAAAAGAATTTAAGTACCTACATATAGTACCTACTTACATTCTCTCAAGTTTTTGTCCCAAAGTGGGAAAGACAGAGCATCGAAATTACAATTTTGATTTTGATGCTCGCTGTAAAATTAAAAGAAGATTAAGAAGAAAAAAAAACCGTTTTGATAACCAGCTTTTATTACTTGTTAATAAAAAAAAGAAGTAAAGGGGTACAAATAATTTAAACATGGATAATAAGAAAAAAAATCTTTATACATAAAAGCGTGTTACATTTTGATGGAACATTAAAGGACATTTAGCATATTATTTTTGTTTTGCAATCACAATGTAACACGCTTTTACTTATAAAGATTTTTTTTCTTATTATCAGGTTTAAATTATTTTTATCTTTTTAGTTCTTTTTTTTATTAACAAGTAATAAAACATTCCCTAGAGGGGCCCAACCATTACATCAGATATGATAAACCACAAATACTCGCTAGAGAACAACGATTCATCCCTAGGTTGATACTCAAGCCTATTGAAATTAAAAAACATCCTAATTTTAATAGAGAAGATGGTTGGAATCTACGACCAGCCAGGGATCCCATCATACAAAATATTAAATCCCAGCCCCAACACCATACTGCCCCAGACCAAAAGATACTGTAAGCTCTTTCTGCGTAAAACGGAACGCACCTGAATAAATTTAAATGAGGGTATACAAGCTACTAACTTATTATGAGACGACCAACACCTCAGTCTCTCTGTGACCACGGACCCTGCAAAGGGTTCGAAACGTCAGGATAAACATTAATTAAAACTAATGTGTAAAATAAACGCGAGTAGATCCGTAAAAATTGTTTCATTTCTATGTGTAGTGTTCGCGTAAACTTTAGAAAACAATAAGTAATAAAAGCTTGTTTTTAAAAAGTCTTTTAAAAAATATTTTTTTTTAACTTTTTAGTATTTTTATAGGGGCATCAATCAATCAACCTTAGGGAACGGCGTGTTTTTTTTATGATTCTCGAAGTATTTACCGGTTCCCATGCAAATGCATGTAATCATACCATTACATAAATACAATAAATAGATTAGAACAAAAACCTTAGCCATACAATGTAACGGTGATGAACAAAATAATATTTGTATTATAGAAAATAGTTTTGACAGTTGGTAAAAAGTTACTCTATTGCCTAACCAGTCAACTACCCAATTATCTCTTAAGTTAAAGAGTGGATTTTCACTCTTTAACTCAAGAGATATTAATAATCATATAATAAAATAAAATCATATAAATAATTATTTATTATTAGTTGACCCGACGGACTTCGTACCGCTTTGACAATTTCTATGGAATATCGGGATAAAAATCTATCTATATCTATCCTATGTGTTAATCCAGGTTATAAACTATCTGTATGCCGAATTTCATCCAAATCCATCCAACCGTTGCAGCGTGAATATACATCAAATATACATCACAAACTTTCGCATTTATAATATTAATGTGATGTACGAGTAGTAGTGTAATACTATTAATTAAGTTTATACATATAATGGGGCGGCGGCCGTTTCGGGACGTGCTAACTCCCATCATCTAGGCGGTTGGTATTCACCGTTCACTTGTCTTGTAATTTAATTATTGAAAAATTTTAAATCCTTCTTTTCCGAGGTATCAGCCGAAGATGTTAGAGACGAAGCTGTTGAAGGAGTTGCTGAGCGACGCGAAGATTCCGCTGGATTGTGCTGAGGGCGGCGGTCGCGCTGGTAGCGCCACCGGCCTATAGTACGGCCCGCCGTCGATTCGCTGCAATGCAAACCTTATTTAGGTGGGCATACAGTCAACATCAATGTAACTAATGATTGATCAAGTTTAAAAATCGGTACGAAAATGTCAAAACTATTTAACGCAAATTAATGATAATTTTTTTTAAATAACAATAACGCTTTGTCTTTTAGTTTAGTGAATGCACTATTATAAAGTGAATGTACTATGTCGCCTTGCCTCCTTAGGCTAGTACATAAAAAAACAAAGACAGTGAATAAACTAATGAACTTCGCACAATTTGCACAAAGGCGAACAACCTTTTATCAATTACTTCACAGTTCTGCGAACAGACGAATTTGATTTGTAACTACCTCTACCAGTATTTTAGATAAGCTCATGTATATATTTAACATAGTGACAAATAATAGACAATAAATACTACATATGACTTATCCTTATTCTCGGACTTATAAAACGCGCCGAACCAGTGTCGAGCAATATGAACTACCAAACTAGCGAAGAGATATCTCATAATAATTGGATATCCTTTGCGTAAAGCAGATGGGTTTGAGATAACTGATCTCTCTACTCCAATGTGTCATTGCGTGGACATATAGTATTGATGGGTCGTTAGGACGTTCGTACCACGAGCTGTTTATACCGCATTACAGCCTGGTATGCCGTTCGTGCCACGGTAAGAACGGCCTAATGTAACGATCCGTTTAGATAGAAACCAGGCTGTAATGCGTTCAAACCTTTTTTAAAATATTTAAAGATAAACAATCACAAATACAATTTCCCAGGCATGCACGATATTTACATAATCATGAAGGAATAAATTAGGGTATCAAAAGTCACTACCTACTTAAAAATAATGTAAAAATGGTAAACCAATACGATTTAAACCATAAGCTCAATAATGTACGGACGCATGCATGTCAACTTATCCAAAACTGTCAAATTTCTTCAATACATTTTCAACCATATTATTTAATCATAAAGTTCAAAGTCTATTGAGGAAATTTGACAATTTGTGGTAGGTTGATGTGCAGACAGACATGTGTACGTACAGAGTAGGAACCGGTTACCAGACGGTTGACAGAAGATGTAGATCCCATCATCTCGGCTCAACGGCTCAACTATAGCTCGCAGTTTCGGCACTTGTACTTACATAAAGTTCGTCGTGACTACATTAGATAGGTAGTTATGTATTTTTTTTTCAATTTTAATTTCCGCAAGCAAGTACAGCACGAACTGGTCGAGTAAATATATACAAAGCTCTATCGATATCTATCACCTATATTGGATATTACCAAACATTTTGACAAAGCCCAAACCTACAGCAAATGAGGCTTTAAAATGTTGTCACTACCATTCACCTAATTCACATTTATTCTACATAGGTTTATTAGAACATATATTACTAGTGGCCCGCTCGCGACTTCGTCCGCTTGAGTGAATACCCGTATCCTATAGAACCCTAAAGCAGCGCCACCTACCGAGTCCAATTATATGCATGTCTTATACATTTTCGTACCACTTGCTCAAAAATGTAACTCTCTCTATCAATAATTGGACCAATGTTTCGAATGTTAACTTTTACTTTTAATTGTCATTATATTTAATAAAGGCTTATCTCATATTATTATTGTGTTAATTTTTTCGCAAATGGTACGAAAAGTAGAGTATTTTCCTCGGTGATAAAGGTGTCTTAGTCTTGGGTGAACTTAAATCCCTCGCTACACTCAGGACTCGTCTTAAATCCCTCGCTTCGCTCGTGATTTAAGTTTTTAACACCCTCGCTACGCTCGGGTGTAATCCTCGAGTCCTTCGTTACGCTCGCGATTTAAATCGTCACCCGCGGCAGAAGACACTGCTTTATCCCCTTGGTTAATAATCTACTATTAAAACTTCCTCTTGAATCACTCTATCTATTTAAAAAAACCGCATCAAAATCCGTTGGGTAGTTTTAAAGATCTAAGCATACATAGGGACAGACAGACAGCGGGAAGCGACTTTGTTTTATACTATGTAGTGATTATTTTAAGCGAAATATTAAAATGTTAAGAAAACTTTCTTACCTGAACTCGGATGCATGTAAGTAGAGTTTCCGTACAAAGAAAATGTTTCAAAACTTTTTCTATACATGCCATTTATTATAATAAATTAGTTTCTGTTAGCAATGTACTACTCTTAAAATATACCTACTACAAAAATGTTTGTACTTCTTGGAACAATTGTTTGAACACAACTTTTTCTCAATCCCAACATTATTCAGATATTTTAAGTACAACCAACACACATTGGTACATAATAAGCAAAGCATTGTAACTTTCTGATTCGTGACCAGCTACAGCTAATTAAGAGTTTCTTAAGGAGTTAAATCTCACTTTTTTGTCGTAAACTACTGATAAAAAGCTTAACAATAATACAGATTTTTCAAAAATGTTATAGTTTAACGGTGGGACTGATTGGAGTATTTTGCCATAACGTAACATGTTTGATGCGACATGCGTAGGCATGGTGTAGCACAGTAAGCCGATCCCGATCCGAACTAGTGCGTGATGCCGTTCCCTCTAGAAAACCTCTGACAGTGCTTCGTTTCAAACGGCTTGAAGAACCCTTTAAGTTTCTCGCCGCCCCCAAAAAAGCCCGGTGAAGCTGAAATAGCTCAGTGACAACAAATAAGCATACTCTCTCAAACAAAAAAACAGTGAGCCGAGACACCCGAAACTTGCTGCGAATGGTAGAACGTTACGGTTACGTTATGATAAAACGCTCCGGTCAGTCGCCACTATTAAAAAACGCTTTTTTTAGTCTTCTGGGAACACGAAGTCCGTGGCTGGTACACTTGTTGCAGTGGTATTGGTCCGCCTGGAGGTGGTGGTACTGGGGGTGGTGGTGCTAGAGGTAGTGGGGCTGGGAAGCCTCGTGGTGCGGATCCGGGTGCCGCGGCCGGGTTTCCGCGTCGTGGTGCGTCTTGGCACGTACCCCTATGGATCCATCACATAACTCAACCACCATAACGTGCAGTGCAGACCTATTAACTCTTTATAAGACAAAGCTCTGTCGCAATATTGGACACTGTAATTTTAACTTTATTTCGTTTAATAAAATCGAAAAATACGGACACAACCATGTCAAAAGTAAAAGTTACATCCGATTCAAGAAAAATTGTCGATTCCTGGTTCTGCAGCTTTAATCGTTTTTGTTCAAAAAGTGAGGAAAAGAAAATGTATGTATGTTATACTTGATTATTTGTTTAGTGTGTTAAACAAATCTTAAAACTGAGCCTCTATGTATGAATATAAACAGTTACAATCACTTCTGGAAATACCGGCTTTTTTTTGTATAGGGCTCTTTAGAGATTTGATTTAAAGTAGAGATTAGTCTGTTCAAAATAAATGAATCTACTTTAAAAATTACTCATGAATTAGGTACCTACTGCAGGAAAAAGATTACATATGTATATACATGTGCATTATACTACATTCCCTTCACCGATGATTCATTGAAAAATGTTGCTTTGCTATAGAAGAATAAAAAAGAACTGTTAACTCAATCTTTTCTTTATTATTGGTTTTCAATCTTATCTCAATCACATAAAGTTCAAAATGTGGTGGGAATGTAGTTACATCCCTCTGATTGTGAAAGGGTTAAAACATCATAGGTCTTTTTACTCTCCGCATAGATTCATTCAAGCAACATTTCCAAACATAGGCATATTTACAGTAGATATGTACATTTTACAGTGTGTCTGATGCCCGTTTTCACCAACGCCCCCTAAGTGTGTAAGTAATTAGGTGACCCTCAACCAGCAATATTAGGTGACAGTTGCCGGAGTGAAACCGTCACGTAACATGGCTTTTATGTGACCTTAGGCTTACGGGTCGTTGTTGTTGGTGAAAAGCGGACGTAAGATCTCTTTTTTTATTACTCACCTTAGCTGAATGTAACGTAACGTTGAGGAGCGTCGGGTGGCTGTCCACAACGATGAACTCCACTTCCTGGGGCAAATAACCGTCCGCAGATACCTGTCACACAAAAAATATAAAAAAATATACTTTCAAAAGTTTCAACTAAAAAATAACGGGGAGTTTCATTAAAAAAATACCTACTTTAGTTTGTACTAGGGTTTATGATTTCTCGAGGTTTTTAATTTCTCGGGTTTCGAGAATTCTTGAGCCCTATTTCCCCTATTTCCGAATTTTTGCTTTTTCAGTTTTATTAAAGAATAAAGGTATAAAAAAATATGTATTTCTCTTTAATAGAACAAAAATAAACATAGTATATCTTAAAGTCAACATAGTCTTTCCTAAAATCAACAGTTTTTTTTAAAAAGACATAATGTCACTAAAATGAACAGTTTTTTTCTAAAATCTACATATTAATTAAAATAAGAGCCTCTTCTAAAGTCAGCATAATCTCACTCAAAATCAACATGGTTTCCCCTAAAATCACCATAATCTCTTTTATAATCGACATAATCTCACTAAAAACGGCCTCTCCTAATCAACATAGACTATGTTCTCTTGACACTCAACGTAATCTATTTGTATTCGATGTACCTAATCTCAATAAAAAATCAACATAGATCCTTTTGAAATTAAAACAATCTTTCATAAAAACACGCATTTTCACTGTACGTAATACACTTAAGGTAGATATTTAAGTAAACAATGAAAAAACGTTTTTATTCAAATAGTGGACGACAAAAAGACCGTTAGAAAGATATTTCTCAAAACTGTAAGTTAATTTGAGATTTCTCGACTTCACGAGCCGAATTTCCTGGGAACAAGGACATAAATTTTCTAAGGAATTCCCGAGACGAGTATTCCCAGCAATAAACCCTAGTGTGGCGACAAGTCATACGTCTGCATAGTACCAGCTACCGGCGACACTGAGGCTTAGACGAGCCTTGCGTTTCTATTTACGTATGTCGTGTGCCTGCAAAATGTGTGTAGGTAAAATATAATAATTTAAGTTATACGCACCCGCTAATATATGTTTTACTGTGTTGTATGAAATAGGTAATTAATGTTGTCTCTTTTTAATATTGCGAAACTATATAATATATAAACAGGTACGTTTTTGAAACATTACACATTACATTTTGAAAACTCTTTAATTTAACGTCGCCACAGCAGACCAGCCCTCACACCTAGTTTGTACTTTCGAGTAGTTTCGAGATTATTGCCAGTTTCTTTTCGATAGGCGTCTCCCGAACCGGTACGCATAGTCAAGTTTATGAATGAAAACTTTTATACTTTTCAATATTATTACCAATGTACTAGTTTTCAATATTAGTACCAATATTATTATATGTTTATGGTTACAATCATTTGACTTTAAAAAAAGGAGGAGGTTCTCAATTCGGTTGTATGTTTTTTTTAAATGTTCGTAACCTCAGAACTCCGTCATTTAAACACCACCGATTTGGAAAATTCTTTTTTCATTTGAAAGGATATACTTCCAGATTGGTCCCATTTTTATCAAAGTCCAGTTCTGATGATGGAATCCTTAAGGAATTGAGGGAACTCCTCAAATATTGTAGGCATACCTATAGCGATTTTGGTATTTTCAGCAATAAATTACCACCGGAACTACTCACTGATAAGTACCTACCTATTACACGGGTGGCGATAAGATATCTCGATTCAGATAGTTAAGCGACTATGACGAAGTGAAAGAAGGCAGGCACCGGAACTCAGTTCTAGTGATGGAGTTCTTGAGGAATTGAGGGAATTCCTCAAATATTGTAGGCATACCTACCTGTAGCAATTTAAACGGCGCTGTCTCACAGTCACAGGAGCAGCGCGTTTAGTAGGTCTACCCATATTTGCTTTTGATAAATAGATCGAAACAAATCACTACAAAGCGAGAAATAAACAAAAATTTTAACAAAAAAACCGACTCCAAAAAATTTGACTGAAAAAGTAAAAAGTTATTGCGTAGTTTAGTTTGTTCAATTTACATGCAATTAACTTTTATTATACTCAATCTTATATTCTTATAAAATATGCGACTGCCATAATTATACGTAACTTCACATCTAACAGAACACTTAATGACAAACCAGCAAATAACAAATATTTACATGCAATCCACTTAAAGAAACAAATAAAAAATATATTTTTAGACTGCTTATATAGACAATAATTTCATTTTCATTTTCACCATTTTTTTTATTAGGAAAATATATGTAACCTAGGTACAATTATTGTTATTTTTGGAATGGCAGTCGCATATTTTCTAAGAATATAAGATTGAGTATATAAAGGTTAATTGCAAGTAAATTGAACAAACTTAACCGCGCAATAATTTTCTACTTTTTTGTGCAATTTTTTCAGTATAATTTTTTGGAGTCGGTTTTATTAGCTAGGTACTACTAACATAGAATTAAGTAAATTGTTACTAACACTATGGATGCAAATCCGAAATTATTTATTAGGTACTTATATTTTTATAATTGCACAAACTAAAAAAATCAATAAATAACAACTAATTTTACAATAAGTGTTGTTTTCCCAGAAAACCAATAAAAGCAATAGTTAGTTATTAATATGAAATCCATGCAAACATGTTTTATTTTAAAGATTATTATTAATCTTATCTACTCCACCTTGAATAGTCTATCAACAAAAAAAATTTGTTGTCCTCATAATTTACGTCTGATAATTTCAGCAAATACAATTATCTTGCCGGGTGAGATGACTGTACGTTTTTGATAAAAGATAAACTAGGTGTGCACAGTTTAAGTTTAAAAGCAAACGATACGTAATACGATCAATTCGTTGTTCATAATCTCATAAGTTTTTTAATTTTACTAGTAACCTATTAAATAGCTGTGCTGTGCTTTCTCAAAAAGTATTGTCTTTTTCAATATTTCTTGGCTAAATTACCTAGTTTATTACCTATCGTATTGGCACCAATGTTTGACGCCAGTTTTTGTGAAAAACTTTTTTTTTGTTTTTTTTTTTTAATTTACAGGATGACACTAGGAAGCAGGTGGTCTCTATTCAGTTGTCGCTAAAGACAGTAATCAGTTGCTGACCCTTATTTCTAATGATTAAAGGAAAAACAATTAGATCACTGGTTCCAGCTCAAAGAGCCAAATACGACAAAAAAGACAAAAATAATTATTGAAGAGCCGTCTTCCTAGGTTAAAGTCTGCGGCGGTGTCTCTTCACTAAAGAACAAAAATAAGATTATTTTGCAAAATTTAAAGTGCCGCATATACATTTCAGCCAGCCGCATGCAGCAGCTTGCCGACCCCTGGGTTAAGCTAACAAAATGTAGCATAAGTTGAGGTCTTACGTCGAGGCGGTAGTTGCCGGGCAGCAGGATGCGCCAGAACTCGCCGTACTTGGTGGTGTGGTAGGCGACGTCGCGGCCGCGCACGCGCACAGCCGCGCGCTCTACCGGGTTCCCGTTCTCGTCCATCACGAACCCGTGCGCGCCGCGGTGCGCCTCCGCCAGGAACTTGATCAACGACTGCGGACAATCATCATAAATAAATTGTAAAAAGCCTATATACTGTCCCACTGCTGGGCAAAGACCTCCATCATTGAAATCAAATCATCACTACAATTAATGGGTATTGGCTATATGCCGAATGCGGGTTAGTGATCACAAACTCGGGCTATGCCACTCGGCAACTGAGGCGTTATAAATAAATGATAGAAAAAAAAATAGCTATTGCTCCAAACTAAGTCTCCTTTGCATTGATTGTAGAAAATACCCTTTTTTTATATTATCCTTAGGATAGGAAGTGACCTTGAGGCTCTCGAGGTAGACCACCTGCCAGATGGACACATTTTGCATCAACTCATGTTACTGTTCTACTTGCTTTTGTTAAAATTTAATGGAACTCGAGGTCTGTTCATTGAAATTGAGTGTAAACAGTGTTGTTTGTTTGCTGGTTTGTTTCCTTTAAAATAAATTAAAAATATTTTGTCGATCTGAAGCTATTCAGTGTATGGTTTCATGCCCTGTCCCTTTTACTGTCAAACCCGAATCCAACAATACTACTGATGGCGTCAAAAAATGGTATTAGGTGGTCGCCAGCCCAGACGAAATCCAAGCAGAAAACGACCAAGCTTAAAATTAACAGTATACTCATAAGAGGACTCACAGAGGATTAACAGATACTCAAAGTTTCATGATGATCGGTTGAGTAGTTTCTGCGTGAAAGCGTAACAAATAAACTCACATTCACACTTTTTTTCAGGTCCGTGCATTCACATTTATAATATGTATTAGTAGGGATTTTAACTATCAAAGTATCGAGTAACATTTAGAAACAAAAAACAAAACGTAGGTATATCGCCGCTTCACTGTCTCAAATATTCCATCGCGCACTAAGAAATTTGGTGACTCGTTCCTCAAAAAGATGGAATAGTCTGCCAGCACACGTTTTCCCACCACGATATGGGGTCCTTCAAACGAGGCGTGAAGAGGCACCTTGTGGGTCGGCAGAGTGAGGGTTGGGCAGCAGGATGCGCCAGAACTCGCCGTACTTGGTGATGTGGTAAGCGACTATTATCGTGACAAAAATTGTCCTAATCCTATAGTCCAGTTTGTGGTCTTTCAAAGTCAAAGTTAAAAAAAATATTCAATTAAACTAACGTAAAGTACTTTTGAATCGTTCATACATTTTTTACCTACTACCCATTCAGGACGTCTATGTTTTAGCTGTATAGAACAATGAGCGCAAGAAACTCCACAACTTTAATTGAAGTAACGATATTATTTACAAAAAAAAAGTATGTCGTTACCAAATCATACAATTTTTGTAGTTAAAAACTTTCAAGAGCCCGCTTACACAAATAATGCTATCTTGTTTGTTCTCTTTTCTTAAATCTAGTTTTAGTACTTTTTAATGTTGTGCATATTTTTTTAGATTAATTGACTAGCAAAACCTATTATGTAAATCCTTTTAAAACGCAATATAACCGGCTTCGATTATATACCGATAAAGTGACATTAGACGATAAAATTTGACAGTTCAAGTCGACAAATTAACATCGGCAGCATGGGACTTGCTTTATCGACCCGTAGATATAATCGGTAAATTTTATTTAATTTGTTTAAAAGCTAGCATGGGACTCGAAAATAACATTTCTTGTGGATAAATTATATCGATATGTAGAAAAATTTATCGGCATCTAAAAGTTAGTAGATAAAATTATCGACACTTTCGACGCCATTGGAAAATTACAAATATTTCACTTTTGTTGGGCGGTCGTGAAAAAATGGATTTCGGGCACCTTTTGCTGGTTGCAGATAGGGTTGCAAGGTGTCCGGCTTTAGCCGGACATGTTTGGCTTTTTACAATCGTGTCGTGTCCGACCAAATTTTTACGTGTCCGGCCTGTCCGGCTTTTGTTAGCTTTTTTTGTCCCATCATGCGGTCCCACAACGCCAACGTCGAAAGAGTTTTCTCTTTAATAAACGACCAGTGGACAAAGGAACGCAAAAAACTACAGACAAACAATTGCAAGGTGATGTTTTTATTATGCAATGTTATATTAAAATCAAAGAATTTTATGAAATGATCTCTAAGGAGAACGATGTTCTCGATAAAGTAGGTGCAAATGCTAAATACCTAACTTTTGATTACTTAAAATTTTAGAAAATTTGGATATTTTCAAAAAAATTATTTTGTTTTTATAATTAATAATTTTAATTTGAATAAAGGTGATTGCTAGGACACAAAAAACAGGTTCCATTTGTTTTTTCTTTAAAATTTTAAGATTGTTGTTTTTTTTCTTTTCCAAGTTTCTAAATGCCAAGACGATTGTGAATGTGTTATCCATAAATAATAATTATTAAAAAAGTTAATCCTCATCTGAGTTTTTTATTGTAAAACTGTTGTTCGGCTTGAAAAGCGTAAGTCCGGCTTTAAAATAGTGTGTTGGGCTTTCCACAAACACCATGTCCGGCTTTTAGGGCAAAATGTCCGGCCTTAGAACCTGGCAACGCTAGTTGCTGAAGAGACGCAACGGCGACGTCGCGCAGAAACTAACATTGTCCGGCGCCATCTGAGGGAGAGAAACAACCCCATGGATATATAACTTGGCGTTGGGACAACGCGCAGTTAGCAAAGTTGTGAAGGAGGTTTCTGAAGCTATAATTGTGCGTCATCTTTTGCCCGTCTACATTCGATTTCCCAGCACCGCTGCTGATAGGGCCCTAATTGCCGACGGCTTTTTAAAAAAGCATGGAGTGCCAGATTGTTTGGGATTGTGTTTCGATACTTACTTTGGTGGTTCCGACATACTAAAATAATATTAAATAAATAAATGGATAATATTAAAATTCCTTTAAAGGTTTTTAACACGATAAGTAACAGAACAAATCAAATCAAATCAAATATATTTATTTTCTCATCACAACGTGTACAAAAATACATGACTTTAAAAGTATAGAGGTGGGTGCAGAGATAAAAATTACACATCAGTAAATGAAACCCATAAGTATCCCTTGTGAGAGACTGGTGCTTGCGATAGGTTTAGAAAAAAAACCCGTAGGCCACAGGTCACCAGTGCCCCATTCCGCGGACTTTTAACTATAACTATAACTTATTATTTAATAACAAATAAACGAAATACGTGTTGTGGCAAACCCCTAAGTGAGAGATAATGTGTAAAAGAGTGGGTGTGTAAGAATGAATGAATGAATGAATGAATGTGTGGTGTTAGTGTTAATACTTAGTGCACATAATCCAACAAAAACCTTAGAAAGAGAAGGAGTATGATTATTGAAGTAGTTGCACCTATGGGTTGATCAAGTCTTCGGTTTCTTCATATGTAGCGTCAAGAGCCAGTTCGTGATTGTTCGTTTACAGTTTAGTTTTGGAAGTGGATAGATAGTTAATAAACTATTTATTTTATTATATATGAAGCAGCTGAAGAAGCAGAAGAAATGATAAGTGGCTTGTGTGGAATAGTGGTATAGGACAGATATTAGCCTTCGTTCGCTTGTCATCCATTAGATTGGAATATTTTACCCACCCTAAATCTGGAATTTTGATCACCGGTGCGGTGAGTAGTGCCGCCGCGCCGCCGGCGCCGTGTCGCGACACCGGGCGGTGTCGCGCGATTACCCGAGGCCCACAAACATGAGCGATAAATAAATTTCTAATTCATTAGACAACGTGTTATTTAAACTACGCAAACCCTCTTAGCTGGTGACTCAGAAACCATGAAACTGAACAACTTTTGATCCACGACTTTTCGAAATTCGCAAAAAAAAAGTCGTTTTTTCAAACTTATTCACTCAGTCACAGTTGATCTATCTATGGAAAGATAAAAAAAATTTTCGAGATTTTCCATAAGTCGTAGAACAAAAGTCGTTCAGTTTCATGGACTGAGTCACCACCTAAGAAGTTTTGCGTAGTTTAAATAACACGTTGTATACTACGGAAATCTTAGTAAACAGCAACAGAAAGACCGCTATAAACTGAGTTTAATCGCGAACGCTCATGATTGTGGCAATCGAGTAAGTATAAGCTGAACGCATTTCGCCAAATTGACATTTTTAAACTTATTTATTTATTTATTGAATACTTAATGTCTATTGGTCAGCTACGCATACATTTTAGGATAATTAAAAAAAACAACTTCACATCACTTTGTTTATTTCACGAATAAACAGTTATTGTTTATCATCTTCTTTATCATACAATATCGAATTTGTATGTAGAAAAAATAAATAATATGTAACTGTGTGAATAAATTAATAAATACAATTGAATTGAAACATTTAGTTCACAAATCGCAAAAGTGCAAGACCTAGTAACAGCAGGGCCGATGGCACAATTGTAACAGACGAATTGGAATCCCAAGCCCCTACCGGATCATGTATGCCTATGACGGCGCAGGAGACGCGTGCGCCGGCGTTGCCGGTGGTGAGGGAGAACTCATGCCCCCCTAAGCCCAGGTCGTCCTGCTGCGCGTGCAGGACTACGGCGCGGCCTAGGATGCTGTTGCGGCCGCGGAGAGTCATCACGTTGTCGATGAAGTTCACTGTGCTGGTGTCACCCATATTGCTGCTGACGAACTGCACGTTGCCGAGGTCCCCGACGTGGCGCACCCGGCTGTCGGGCGCGCCGTGGGTCGCGCGGTGCGGGTTAAAGTGCGCACCAGCACTGTCGCACGGCATCGTATCCCCGAGCTCATGGACGTGGAATCCATAGTTACCGGGTGGGAGGCCTGTTAAGACACCTGACACTTGTAGACCCCTATTTACCTCCGTAAATTTAATTTGGCCTGTCACAGGTCCAGTTAAATATGCAACTGCTACGCGCGGAGTATTTCCACTTGTTATTCCGACTGAGAAAATTAAAACAATTATAGCTAACCACCGAAGAAACATTTTAGTAGGTATTGAACGGAAACACGTCTATTCTTTAGGCTTCAGAAGAATATGACTAAACCGTTTCACATGTAATGTTGACGCAAGTTATCTTTTTCATAAGATAAGATACATGATGTTTAGCGATTTATATTATCTTTACTATCAGGGTGCCTACTGCCCAGTGCTAGTCTAATTTGCCACTATATCGCGTAATATAACGAGGATTTGTATTGTAGCTAGTAGCTACTGAAGCAACGCTTCTCGGCGACATAGGAGAGTAAAAATTTTGACATACAAATTCTCGCTTTTGTTGACGTGATCGAGTAGCAAATAAAATTCGCACTATATATTTATTACACACAATCAGTTTGAAATTACTATTGAGACTCAGGAAATAAAAGAACTTAGTTCGGTATGTGAATATTGGAATAACTAAACTATTAATAAGCTTTTAGTGAGCCGGCCAACTATCGTTTATTCTGCGTGATTGATGGGAATTGGAATTCAGAAACACAAGGCAACTAGAAAGCCAATGAATTTATCCAGGCGGGATTTGTACCAAAACTCTGGTACAGGTACATAGGTATTATATTATTATCATATCATTAATTATGTACTCATTGCAGAAAAACGTCTAAAAAGTTTTCCAACTTTAGATGAGATTAGATTAGATACATTGTAAGTAGATCAAATATAAATTCAACTGGAATCCATTGACAGGAGAGTTTTTGATGTGTAAGTTTAAGAGTTTTTGTAGTGATTTCGTAGAAAAGGGACGGAAGTAGGGTCGTAAGTCGTAACACTGTGATCCTGTAACTGTTACGTGTTAGTCGGGGAAGCCACCAGTGATCGACACTTTAAGTACACACTAAAGACACTTAAAAATATATGTGGGAGTGATTTCCTGGGATGGGATTGAGTATTTACTGCATTCTCTTTATGATTTGTAAATCTATATTCTATTTTCTATTGTAATATTGATTTCAACCATTTCGTGTGTATTAGACTTTTAGACTATATAAAAAAAAAATTTTTTTTTTTTTTAAATATACGTTATTGTTACTTCTATATTCTTTTAGAATATTTATTTCAAAAGGTGAAATCTCAAATCATACACATCATATGCGACTACTGTAAGGCTCGTTCGTTTTTTTTGACGAGAGACCTGTTTGACGCCGAGCTGCAGAACATCGGCGTCAATTCTTAAGTCTTTCGATTTTTTATCGGATTCACTTCGGAGAGTGTGCAATAGAATTGTTCAATTTGATTCCTCCATTACCTTTCTATCACTGGACAACCAGACAAACTGCGCGACGCCATAGTTATACAGTAGAGATTCCACCCATGCGTACGAAGCGTTTTGCGTCCACGTTTTTCTTACGTACCGCAAAGCGTGGAACTCCTGAGTTTCCTAACAAATATAATATTGGGATCATCAAATCACGAGTGAAAGGTACCTTCTAGGCAAGCATGTTACATAGTAGGTTATATCATCACTTACCATCAGGTGAGATGAGATAGTAGTCAAATGCAAGCTTATTATGAAAAAAAAATGATTTTTGACGTCGTTCATCGATCGCCCGGTCTCTATAATAGTTGCGGGCAGTCCGGTATAAATCATATAATAACAAAAATATAAAACAAATTACTTGTTTATTGGCTAAGCTAAAGTAATATACATAGCTACGATAAATTTATTGAAAACGCGTAAAAATATTTCAAAGGTAGCATTTAAAGGTGAATCACGAAATCATGTTAACGAAATCGAGAATATGTAGGTATGCTATTGGAGCAGTGGGGACAAACTTGCGTTTTGCCGATTTACATACAAAGACTCATAGTCAGGTAATTAATCATAGTGATGATATGCCCATCCCATGGTGATACTAGCGTTTATCTGTTTTTTATCACGATGTGTAATAATTATAACTGTATTTGGATATCTGCTTCCGCTGATACTACGAGTCTTATCAAAAGATTTTCTATTCTTTATCTTTACGATGTCCCATATATTAGCGGTGAAACTAAAATACAGCATTCTCCTACTACGGTGTCTGAAAACTAGACGTGTTCAAATAAGCTAAAATGTATAATCACCAGTGGTTAGCAGTAATTACATTAAGTATCGCTGTAGCATTATCGAATGGTGATATTAATGTCGAGCGACAAGCAGTAGCTTATCTGTCATCGGGTGATGTGACGGGTGTCGTTCTATTTAGGGAGACCTCTGGTGGTCTTCTCGTGACTGGGTCTGTAACCGGTCTGCCTCCCGGTAACTATGGATTCCACGTCCATGAGCTCGGGGATATGATGCCGTGCGACAGTGCTGGCGCGCACTTCAACCCGCACCGCGCGACGCACGGCGCGCCCGACAGCCAAGTGCGCCACGTTGGGGACCTTGGCAACATGCTGTTCGTCAGCACCAGTACAGGTGCGACCAGCACAGTGAACTTCGTTGACAAGGTGATGACTCTTCGCGGTCGCAACAACATCCTGGGCCGCACCGTAGTCCTGCACGCGCAGCAGGACGACCTCGGCTTGGGGGGCCACGAGTCCTCCCTCACCACCGGCAACGCCGGCGCGCGCGTCTCTTGCGCCGTCATAGGCATACACGCTCCGGTAGAGGCTTGGGATTCCAATTCGTCCGTAATAATTGTGCCTTCAACCCTACTGGTTCTAGTATTTGCGGTGTTACGTTTTTTCAATTAACGATAGATAGCCCGACGGCGAAAGGACGGGAAGTTCTTTCATTCCTTCTGCTAGCAGTCCGTTATGCGGCAAAATTTTCTCTGACATTTCCATCAGCACGGTGACTTTATAATCATAAGAGGATGTTTACAAGATGTCGTAAATATTTTTATTGTTAAATAACAAGAAAGGTTAAACCTTTTTAAAGTGAAATTGTATGTTTATATTGTAGGTATGTGTTCGTTATTTAAGTTCTTGGTTTTCTTCATCTTTATTTGTTATTTATAATGTAATATATCTGTACTTGTAGCACATCTTGGCGTGGTTTTACGAGTAAGTGTGGCACGTATTTGAATTTAATGTAAATAATGAAATAAATCTCGTTTAAGTACAATTATTTGGTGTTATTAAATACATTAGAGCAGTTGCCGGTTGCAGTCAGAAACGGCTCACACAACTAGTACATAAATGCCATGGTGGTGAGTGACCCCAGGCGTTACCAGAATGCTGAAGCACAAAATAAGGTTCGATCCGATCCGAACCCTTCGGAGAATCTAGTAGGGCACGGGGACGCGCACTAGTGCGCGATGCCGTTCCCTCTAGATAACCTCTGAAGGTGATTCGTTTCACACGGCTTGAGGGACCCTTTACGTTCCTCGCCGCCCCCAAAAAAGCCCGGTGAAGCTGAAAATGCCGTAGAGGCAATCAGCAATCTCTCTCAAAAACAAAAAAAAAAACAAAATAAGGGCTGAAGCGATTACTTCACTACGATCCAGTCTCACACAATTTGTATGCGATCGAACCAGCAGCACCTCGTAGTGACAAGTTGGTTTATTGGGTTCATCACTAGCTAGTATATCGCTTCGATGTCATACTGGATACTGGTCATATGTATGTAGATAAATCAAACTCGATCGAAAAATTAAAAACTGGCGAGCATCGAAATCACTCACTCGTACGCGAACGCGCTATCGATGCTGTCAGGAGATCACTTTTGTTTTGCAACCGTTTTTTTATAAGTGTCAATAAGTAATAATACCCTTTTGAAAATAGTCAAGAAGTGGCTCATTTCCGCTAGTATTTTAATTTTATCCGGGTAATCATTGAATTAAAAAATACAAACTTTTTTTTTTATACTTAGCACGGCAAATGACTCCACACCACCTGATGTTAAGTGGAAATGGAGTCCAGACGCGAAGACAACTGGTGCAGCGTGAAAACAACTTTGTTAATAAAATTACTAATTGGTTGGAACAGTCTATATGCCAGTGCAAACAATATCGAAAATTTTACGCTACGCCATTAGCCACTAACTTAAGGGCCCCACACACTAACAGTTCGCCTGCAGTCCTTGATCGAACAAGCAGCCTGCTGTTCATGGCCTCCATTGCCCACACACTAATACGATTATTGTCTGCCGGCAATGGTCAAACACCGGCTTTGAGGCCATACACTAGGAAGTGGTAGTCGTCAGTTTCACACCGCAGCGACGCCGGCAATAGAAAAAATACTTGCGATGTTGAAAAAGGCAGAACTGACGGCGGTCAACTGGCACGTGATAACGGCCGAAAAGCCGCCGGCCGCAAGTGTGTGTTTGATTTGATCTTGAGATCACGGACTTTCCGGCCGATACCGTATTAGCCGTCAGTCCTAAACCTTAAAGGGAACTGTGAGTGTGTGATCTGATGCGACTAACTGACAGGCTGTTATCTGCCAGCGAACTGTTAGTGTGTGGTAACAGTTAAACTTTGTACTGTTTGTTTGTTTGTACTTTGTAGTTAAACTTTGTACTTTGTTCTATGCACAAAGTACAAAGTTTCAGTAATCCTCAGAAATTTTTAACTTATTAGTCAGATGCTTTCTTTAAAAAAATATATTGGTATTTCCTGTTTTTCCTTAAATTACATGTGACATTTTTGTTAAATTATCCATCTGATAAAATATTATCTGTAGGTAGATAACTTTTTACTTATCGTAGGATTGAAAAAAATGCCATAACGTATATTTGTAGATATTGTTGATATAACTACAAGACTGATAAATTTAAAATTACTATTTTACCAAATTAATACAGAATATAATAGTATCCTCGTATACTAACTAGGTAGGTATAGTAGACAGTATTGAGTAGTTATTGGTAAAGTTTAACAAATGTATTTAATGATATCTGTTGTATAAAGTAGGTATGGACTATTATTGTGATAATTAATTTTAATGAACACACTGCTGGGTTCAGTTCTACCCACTTCAACTATAATAGCACATGGGGAGAAATTGTCATAACCTACCACGATGGCGCATTGCGGGATATTTTAACAACTGAAACCAAGCAGGGGCCATAGTTGTTTGGAATAAAGGGTTAGTTTAATTGAAATATCTCAAAATAAGGTACTTAATTATACCAAATCGTTTCGGTATCTCTAAGTTCCTAATCTGATTTATAGTTCAATTTCCAGTTATAGTGGCTGATGTATATATTTTCGTGTACATTGAGTTTTAATCATTTATCATAGAGATTACGAAAGTATAAGATTGTGCGAAATATAGGGGTCCCTAAAAATAAATAGCTTATTTATCTATCCATCACGATACAAATGTAATTGCAAACCATTTATAAAGTGTATCGATAAATGGTCCTTTTCAGTCGATATTGTTATAAAAATAAGCCAACCTAAGAAATAAAAGTGCATATAGATCTAAGCATAGTTAAGAAAGGCATGACTAATAATTATTAGTCCATGATATGGGTTTTCAGTAATTATCCTAGCATAAAGTGTCCGTTTACCATAGTAAAAGGGACAAGAGGCAAAAAAAAATAAAAACAAAACGTCACATGAAATCTATACATATAAAATGCTTTGTACCGAATGACTGACGGATCAACGCACAGCCTAAACCGCTGATCGTAGAGACCAGAAACTTGGAGGGTGTGTTTTTGTATGACGTAGGCATCCGATAAGAAAGGATTTTCCGAAATTCTACCCCTAAGGGGATGAAAAAGGGAGGATAAGTTTGTATGGGACAACGTGATTCCAAGGGATAAAGGTCCAATCTACTTCAAATTTTGCATAACCTTTTTTAACAGAATTGATGAAAGACGTGTTTCGTAATTTATTGAAATTCATCCCCTAACAGGGTTAAAAAGGGGTAAAAACTTATTTTGGCGGTGATTTGCTTCGAAGTTGATATCAATACTCCTTAGTGCTTTTGATTTATAACATAACATTTTATTTTGACACATGTTTGAAAACTGAACCCAATTTTATTCAAAAAAGGTTGAACTCACTTAAAACCAAATACTCTTTAAAATTGTTCGTTTGTCTTGCTAAAACTCGACAATGGCAGGGCCGATTTGGCTAATTGTGATTTTGAAATATTTGTGGAAAGTCAGGGAAGGTTTAAACGGTGAGAAACATAAATAATAAGTAACATAGTAAAAATACTAAAAACGACAATTTAATTTTCCTATAAAAAAGGTTCCACGATTTGTTTGTTTTGAAGTGTTGAAGCAACGCAATCTACATGGAACTAACCTCTTTGTTGTCCAGCCAGTATTTAGGCAGTTCGTGCGCGGGCGGGAACTTGCAGCAGGAGATCTCGAGCGTGATCTCCATGCACCCGTGCCACAGATAGTTGTAATCTTGCATGCCACCTACAATGAAAAAGGCAGTTAGATAAAGATATTAGAAGAAGTTTCTTTGGAATCAAGTACACACACACTGCTGCACTGCACATCAGCCACAAGTTGTCAAATTTCCTCAATAGACTTTTGAACTTTATATCTATGGCATATAAAGAGTACTTATGATGCAGTTACAAGTTGGTGACACAAGTTCGACACTAGGTGTCACTGCTTCGATTCCATACAAATTAATTATAACTTTACTCATTCGAATAGAGCCGTGATCCTAGCGTTAAGAAGCGCCCTCGGGTGTTTCTACTCCCGATTCGATCCGATTCGATCATAAAGTGGAAAAGAGTAATTTGCCGAGCTAAGTATAAAAAAAATAAAATTTCGTTACCAGATGCTTGCGCCCATCCTTCTCTAAAAAATAGTCGTCCTGAATGGGTAATAGGTAAAAAAATGTTTCGACAATACAAACAAAAGCACTTGTCATAAGTTATTTAAATTAAAAAAAATTACTTTGACTTTGAAACAAAGTTGCAAGGTGTGCATACCAGTGAGCGGGTACCAAGCGGCGCCATTAGTGATGCCGTTCTCGAAGCGCGGCGAGTCGGACTTGCAGGAGACGCCGCGCGCCATCTTGGCGTGGTTGCGCGAGTACACCAGAGACAGGTGGCGGAACACGTCATCGTCGGGCGCGATCGACGGCGTGTGCGCGTAGCTTTGGAACACTGCGTTTAGGGGATATGTGGACAAAAATAATAGATAAATACATGCTTTTATTTTGGGACCTAAGCGAATGTGCATGTTTGGTGTATTCTGTACATATGTAGTGGCATTTAGAGGATGATCATCATAATTATCATCATCATCAGCCTTTACTACTCCACTGCTGGACATAGGCCTATCCAACCTCCAAGTGTACGCCACTGAGCACGATCCGCGGCTGGCTATTCCCATCCATTTAGTTACAGGATCGGGCGGGGATTAATACATGCATATTGAAAATTATATAAACAAAACAAAAACATTTTATAAATAGCTTGCCTACTTCTTAACTGATCTTTACTATTTGTAAAAATATTATGATCAGATGTTAATGACGGTAGTTGTTGACATTGAATTGGCGCCTTTAGCTTTCAAAGTAAAAAAGTAAATAGCGTTGAATAATTTCGGCGGGCTGGTTAGAACCACGATAGCTCAATTGGAAGAGCACCTGACCCGGTATGTCAGAAGGATGCAAGTTCAAATCCTGCTTGTGGAAATGTTTTCAACATTTGTGTTTTTGTAACATGCATATTGGCAGTTGGTTCCTAAAAAAAAGTGACGTAAAGCTGTTGGTCCAGGTTGCGTTAGCAGTCGTAAACAACCACCAATCCCCACTGGGCTGGTTAAAGGCCCGATCACACTGTGGTGTTTCCACCCTTAGAAAAGGCTGAATGTTGATGATGTTGGTTATGATGATGAAGTATATATATATACAGGGTGTAATCGATAAGTGTGCACAGGCGATTATTCCGAAACTATGAAACATATCAAAAAACTTAAAACTGATAACGAAAGTACGTTATCTAATGAGTAAAATGGCATCAATAACTTTTTAAAAATCAAACGAGAAGTATCAAAAATTTTGACATTAAACACTCCCATACATATAGTATGAGATTAGTAGAAAGGTTTTAGTTTCCTTGTTTAAAAATAATTTAAAAGGTTAATTTAGCTTTATTAACATAACAAAATAATGTATATCAAAAATAATAATATTATCTTTGAATTGAATATTTATTTCTTTGTATAAAAGCACAAAATTTTGTATTCAAAGCAGATGTTCGAAATGACGTCCTTGTTGTGCGATTCAATGACGAGCTCTATTTACAGTTTCTAAATGAACTTTCCTTTGAGTAATTATTAAATTACTCCGCAAATGTATATGATATGTATATGATAATTCATATCATTTGAATCATAAAATATGGATTAAGGTAAAATGAGTACTAGACCACTTAAAATAAGAAAACTAAAACCTTTCTACTAATCTCATACTAATTGTATGTGAGTGTTTAATGTCAAAATTTTGGATACTTCTCGTTTAATTTTTAAAAAGTTATTGATGCCATTTTACTCATTAGATAACGTACTTTCGTTATCAGTTTTAAGTTTTTTTGATATCTCATAGTTTCGTAATAATCGCCTGTGCACACTTAACGATTACACCCTGTATATATACAATTTATGTAAGAAAAGTTGTAAGTGTCGGTTTGATTACAGAATTCGGAACTGGATTTAACAGATTTAAAAAGTTGGGTGAAAATAAATAATTATTTCACCTGAACACAGTACTGACGATCTGCATATTCCTGGGTAAGCGTGAAATTAAAACAACAATGTTTCAGAAAAATAAGCAATATAAGTAGTTGGTAGCATCAATACGGGTTTGATGCAGGTCGGCGACTGAATTGAGTCTTTAGCAACAATCGAATACAGACTACTTGCTTCCTAGCTGTCATCTTGTAAATTTTTAATGAAAATCTTTGTAATTTTTGACAACCAAAAATGTGTCGAACACTGCGGGCTTAAAGGGGGCTATTACCTATGGGCTATTAACACTACTGTTAATTTTCTTAAGTGGAGGAGCTCGATGGCGCAGTGGATAACGCGCCCGGTCTGCGAGTGCTGAGGTTAAGCAACCTTCGCAAAGGCCGGTCATCGGATGGTTGACCAAAAATGTATCATCTCGAGCTTCTCTGTGTTTCGGAAGGCACGTAAAGCCGTTGGTCCCGACTGCATTAGCAGTCGTTAACAACCACCAATCCGCACTAGGCCCGCGTGGTGGTTTATGGCCCGTTCTTCCTATCCATCCATAGGGAAGGCCCGTGGCCCAAGCAGTGGGGACAAAAAAAATGAGCTGATGATGATGAATTTTCTTAAGACCTACTAGCACTAGGCGTGTTGTCGAATGGGTAGGAGGCGACGAGAGCGCCGCCATGCAGCGAGCCGGACACCACAAACTGGATCTTGCTTATCCACTCCTTCACCGCCTCCGTCTCCGGCTGTGGCTGCTTCGTGTTCGCCTTGAAGTAGTCGGGGAAGTTGCGGTTCAAGTCGTACCGGCGGGCGTTGTGCCTTTAACATTAGATGGAAATGTTATTTTCATTTTTTACTACTTAATACATTTTCGTTTTGGCATGCTAATATCACATGTCTGAGTTTGTAAGGTTTGCCATTGCAACCACTGACACCATTTATGTAATATACAAAATAAAAAACATACTTGTCCAGAGTTGTAAGGCTGTAAGGCTGTAAGTATAATATTAATAAGATAAGAGTTATGGTGGTTGGTGTATTGTTGTGGTATTGTACCGTGATTGTACAGACGCCGGCACATCAACCTATCCAAAACTGACAAATTTCTTCAATACATTTTCAACCATATGTTTAAGTAATAAAGTAAAAAGTTTATTGAGGAAATTTGACCGTTTGTAGTAGTCTGATGTGCAGGCGTGTGTGCCATACACACAAGTCGATTATGGCCACAGAACATTATCTATTCCGTGATTATGGCTTACTTATTGCCTAGGAGAGTAAGTTAAACTAATTTTTTTACACGTACCTAAGTATTACGGGTTACATGTCTCTTTTTTTAGAGTTTGCTGATTGCTTCAAACGACATAGTGATACAATTTGATGTCCGGTAACCGAGATATCGGAACTGTCGGTACATACCGAACAAAACTTACCGAAATCTCATGCAATCAATTTGCATGCAATGCATAATAATGGCATGACGGTTTAGAATCGTGTTTATCACATGAGTTTGGCAACATTGTTTGGAATTTTGTGTAGTATGTGAGTAACCAAATTACTACCATTTTACGCATATTTCGAAGCGTAAAATTGCAGTAAATTGGTTTGGTAATTTTACCTGCCATGTATGGTGTCACATTGTCCCTCTTTCGAGATGGCAAACCCGTCGGGGTTCATGGACGGCATCAAATGGATTCTGGTGTTGTCCAACAGCCACTTGATGTACGGATCTGTGTCATATGATGTCACTAAATGCTGAAATAGACAATCAACCTTGTAATACTCGTATGTTAGCAATTTCAACGGGAATTATAGAACCGAATAGAACCGAACAACGGTTTAAAATTTTTGACTCTATTAAATATGTTATTGCGCTATCGTATTGCTGTTCAGCTAATCCGAACTACTTATTACCTACTACTATTACTTGAACTACTTTATCTATAGTGAGAGGTCATGTAAAGTTTACATGTTCTAAAAATGTAGGTCATTCATTTTTGGTGTAGCACGTACGAGTAACTGCCATAGCCTAGCCATAAATGGTATAGCGTCGGTCGCGACCTAGGGTCCTAGGCCATCACTACTCTAGCCTGCTAACTTTCCAAGGTTGATGTCACAATCACAATAATGGGCAATGTAGTTGTGTGTGTTAATTAGTGAGAACCCAATGTACTTTAGCAAACAGGGCCCTGAGTCTGTTTATTGACCAATATGTCATAGCCCATTTCCAATCCACTCATATTCTATCGCCATTCTATTGAACACTGTGTTAAAGGTAGTCCGCGATATCAATATCTTAACCAATGGAGTGGTAGTAGTGTGGAAATGCAATATTCTTAGAGTAGTTGTCGATGTTGCCACTCAAAATCTACCATTTATATCGTAAATTGTGAACTGTTTTTTTCTGGCTTTTGCCATTACAATCTATGACATAAATATTTTATTTATCTTAAAAAGAATCCACTTTATTAAAATCACATGAAACATTAATAAATTCTTGATTTTTCAAGAACAATACGGTTGCGTGTAGTGTTCGCACACCTTAATTTAATAGAGTAAAGCCGATTGTCTTACGTTACTCGTTACGAAAAATATTTATAAAATACAGCGAAAAAATTAAACGCCCACCCGACCCAGCCAGGAATCGAACCTGGGTCTTCCGCAATCCGGGCGGCTGCACTGACCGCTATGCTACCGGGAAGGCTGACGTAAGCGCTGAAATTGTCACTGCTTTTTAATTTTTTAAGTGCCAATAGCGGCACAGTGCCATCTATCCAACGGTCGTTGCAACCGATATAACTGAAAAATATGTCAAAATATAACCTCTAATCTATGTTGATACAAAATATTTTAAATTAAAATAGCTAAATGCGTTACATTTAAGAGTTTCTTGTGCTGCATTAATAAAGTAGATAGATTTACCATAGATAGTTTTGTTTTACTATACTATAGGGAGAACGGGTTATAAACCACCACGCAGGCCCAGTGCGGATTGGTGGTTGTCAACAACTGCTAATGCAGCCGGGTCCAACGGCTTTACGTGCCTTCTGAAGCACGGAGGGAGGAGCTCGAGATGATACATTTTTTAGTCACTCGTCCGATGACCGGCGTTTGCGGCTTAACCTCAGCACTCGTAGAACCGGGCGCGTTAACCACCGGTCCTCGAACTCATCGAGTTGACAGGTATACCTGTATGAGATGCAGCAGCAGCTCGCGGCCGACCACCTCATTGCCGTGGATGTTGGCCACGTATTTGACGTCCGGCTTGCCGATCATGTGCTCGTATGGGGACGCCGACACCACCATCACCCACAGATCGCGCCCTGTCACCAAACAAAGCTCATTAGAATCAGGTAATAGGTTCCACATCCAAACACACACTTTACTTTAACACACTTTTTAATTAAGTATAATTTATTTTCATTTAATTTCAAAATAGGTTTTTTCAAACTTAAAGAAAAGGCCTTTTTAAAATCTACTTACTTTTATGAAATAACTAGTAGACCGCTCGCGACTTCGTCCGATTCAGTGAACACCCGTTAGTATATCATCGAAATTTTTTTTTGATACAAACATTGTCCTGACAATTACAAACACAACAAAAAGTTAATCAGCTAAATCGGTCGAGCCGTTCTCAAGTGACGCTATGACATACATGTGGCAATTGACTTTTATTAATAAAAATAACGTTTTGATGCCACATAGTCTTTATTTCAACTTATGGTAGTGACGAAAAAGCCAAAGCTCAAATGTATTGCCTATTAGAAACAAGAATAAGATACTTGTCGCTAATTGTCCTATCTTGTCTCGATGTTCCTGTGTTATGAATTTGTATGTGTGATTGTACCAAAAAAAGATTTTCTCTATTTCTATTTCTTCTTAAAAGTTTAACACTTGAATTGGTCCTAAACATAAGAATAAGAATAGGTACGAAACATTTAATGACCTGCACAAAAAACAGATCCGCACTTATTTATAACGGTCAGAAATGTAATTGTTTAGTGTATATGTGCTTTGAATAAAATATTTACGATAGGAACAGAGCATAAGAACTGAAGTTTCGCAGGGTTAGAAACGCGTGCGTGACATCTTTGATGTTGCAAGCGGTCATGGGTTACTTTCCATCAAACGGGCTGTATGCTGCTATTAGGGCCAACCCTACTATATAATATAGTATCCTACTATTTCAGGTGTCTAACTACTATAATTTAAAAAATATATTATAGTAGGCGAAACTCCTATATTTTTACTATAGTTTTCTGTGATAAACACAAAGTGGAAAGATGAGCGCAACAGAGCCAGTATAGGTGCGATAAAAGCAGAGTTAATGGTGTTTTGTAACTTAAAATTAGATTGTAATAAATAATAGTTACGAAGCGTTCCTTATAAATAAAAACCTATTAAATTAGTAGTGCTTAAAGCAGCAAAAAATAAATATTTTATAATATACTATATGTTTTTAATGAATTCCCTATCTACTATATTTTTAAGGGTACTGAATGCAAAATTACTATATTTGGTCTAAAAAAAGTTGGCAACCTTTAAGCTAACATAACCTTTAAGCAGCCATACTTTACCGGTTTTTATTATTAAAAAAACTGTTTTGACCGTATTGTTTTGTATTTTATACCGAGATTACTTTTTCGACCGGAAAGTTCGTAAAAACTCTCTCTGGTGAAATTAACGAGGTTGCAACTTGCAGAGATCTACCACTAGTGCAAACATTCGCTTCCTATCAGTAACTCGGCTTCCATAAAAAATCTTTATCCATGTACATTTATTGCAACTAAAAGCATGACTTTATTCCAGCAAACTCACAGCTCTACGTTATAAAGAGATAGTATTACTTACTTACAGGACATGCTTTGCTGTGAATGTTAATAATGTGATGTCGAAAGAAACACGTTTACTGTGCTAATAACATAGATGCTTAAAGGACATTACGTATCTGGCTGTATTACTATCATATTGCACTTTTAAAGCTTACCTAAACGCAAAAATATAAATATAAGTAGAGTAGGTGTGTGACTGAACTATATATTATTATTTACTATTGAAATAAGATTTTATAAAATAATTACTATGTATGTATATATAAGTTTGTATTTAAAACACCTACATACAAGTATAAAATTACTGATAATAATAATCAAGTTTTAATTTTATGACAATATGGTTTAGTTGCCTACGTTTTATCCTTTTAAACTTTGCCATTACTCTTTTTTGGTCATAATAACGTCAGTTTATCAAAACGGCACATTTAGTAGTGTGTTTTTCCTATTCTCACCACATAAGGCAGGACTATAATAAACATAATACCTTGAACGGATTTCCCGATGGAGTAAAGGGCGGTGAGGGCAGGGTACTTGGCGGAGACCGCCCGCAGGTAGCGCGTGAGCTGGTCGTGGTCGTGATAGCGGAACTCCAGCGCTGCGCTGCCATCCCGCGGCTCTGCCTCGCCGATGTTAGTGGACAGCTCCGCTGGAGAAGATACGTAGTGATTTTTAAACAAGGACCTCGCACGCAGTTCTACTTAGACGCGGCGTGACCACCACTTTCAATGCGTCCAAAGCTTTTTTTTATGATTGAGGTTGAGGATACTCATTGCCGTGTACCATTGTGTCCGGAGACATACGGGGGGTTAGGTTAGCTCAAACTTTCCTGAAAGGACTTGTGGCTTCGGCGGGGGTTTGGGACTATTAGTGGGAAAATCTCCGGGTATTCACCCTGGCAAGTTAAGGTTGAGCAGTGATAAGTTGGTTATGTTGTGCATATTAAACATTCACTCCTTCGATCGTTATTGAAGGTTTTAGGTGCTTGTTCACGTAGGAACGCGTGGGCGCGGTGGCGGGTGCGGGCGCGGTGGCGGGTGCGGGCGCGGTGGCGGGTGCGGGCGCGGTGGCGGGTGCGGGCGCGGTAGACGTTGCGAGCTGTTCACATTAGCCGCCAGGCGTTTGCGCATGTGTGACGTGTTGTCAGAGGTTGAAAAGATGGACGACGATAATTTATTTTTAAACGAAAATTCATACCTAAAGTGGGAGATGCTAAAAATTAGAATTGGTGTGCACGAAATTAATAAGTTCTAGCCTGAACAGCTTTTTTTTTTGAGAGAGATTGCTGATTGCCTCTAAGGCATTTTCAGCTTCACCGGGCTTTTTTTGGGCGGGCGAGGAACGTAAAGGGAACGTAAACGAATCACCTTCAGAGGTTATCTAGAGGGAACGGCATCGCGCACAAGTGCGCGTCCTCGTGCCCTACTAGATTCTCCGAAGGGTTCGGATCGGATCGGGGAGCGGAGCAACCCGAGGGCGCCTCTAAAGGCACGGACCTCGGCTCGGGTTGACCGGGCCGTGGAGGAGGAGAGAAGCGCCCAGGTACATGTCTGTACCTGGTGTAGAGCGAGTGTGAACCGGTTCTTCGTACCCTTGTTCTACGAGTACGGTGTCTTGGGCCTAAACTGGTGTGCATGTTTAGTGTATTTGTAAATGTGTGGTGTCATTTAGAGGATCGGGCGGGGGGGCGTTCGCAACTGTTATGGGATCGTCAGGGTCGTCTAGGACGTGTTTAGGACGCCTAGATATGAACCGTCCTGTTGGTGGAAGGCTTCCAACTAGTTTCCAGCTAGTTGGCGGCCGCCACAACAAGCGGGTTAGGGTGATGGGGGGCGTTATCAAAGTAACGTATGGAAACGTTCTTGATAAAGTCTTTGATAGTGGGAAGATCAAGATCACGGTGGAGATCTACGTTGCGATAGTACCACGGGCAACCCGTGGCACCACACATGAAACGGTTTTGGAGGGTTTATAAGCGATGCAAATAGGAGGGCGCGGTATGCGCGAAAACTACACTAGCGTAAGTCATGACGGGGCGAATGCAAGCTTTGTAAATTGTCGTCTTATGTCTAAGATAAATTTTACTCCGCTTGCCTATAAGGTGGAATAACCGACCTAATATGAACGCGGCCCTGTTACGGACGATTTTAAGATGAGGCGCAAACGTCAATCTTCTATCGAGGGTGACACCGAGATATTTCACCTGCTTTTCCCAAGGGATAGCACGGTCAAATAGACGTATAGGAGCTCGACGATCGTCGTTACCTCGAGAAAAGAACACTGCGGCACTTTTCTCGGGGTTAACTTCGATCCGCCTTTAACTTCGATCCGCCCGTCTGAACAGTACTAAAAACCTCTTCTGTATTGAACGACATGATAAAAACGTGCTATCTTTTCTAGCGACAAGTTCAAACTGGTTGAACTTACCTACCTGACGTCGCGAGTGAATCGCGCGCTCCGCCGCTTGTTCGACGTAAACACACACAAACGTCTCATGCGTTTGATACTGCCGCAAGCGTGCCGCGCGCGCCAGTCGCTAGTTTCCTCGCTATTTAGACCGCACGTGCGTTTCGTACGTGAACACTTGGATATCACGTCATATTATGTTTGATATTTCGTGACCGCGCCCGCCACCGCGCCCGCGAGTCAACTTGAACAAACACTTAGTCTGAACACAAGTTAATTAAATACATTAACAAAATTGTGCTGACAAAATCGTAGCCTTAGCTCACTACCTTCCCAATATGAACTTTCTAGATACTCTGGCTACAGAGTATCACACGCTAGTGTGGTTGCGTGCTGAGTGAGGCAACGGCCACAAAATAACTACTTCTCTACATCTCTCCTGTGATCTCACTGTGAACATGATACTACCATCAACAGTTTTTTCTTCGCTTCAAATTTTATTTCTATCACTTGAGAATTTTATGTAAACAGAAACCCAAAGTACTCTTGAAGGAGGTACTCCCCTAAGAGATAATTCCCATTATCTTCTTTAATAGATAATAAAATAAACCAACAAAATATTGTACTCTACTTACTTGCACTAAAACCGCCATCTGTGTATGATTGTCCAAGAGATGACCCCAGGACATATGATAATACGAGAAATCGCGCGAGGCCCGTTCTTGATGTTGTTGTCATCTGCAAATAATAAAGATGGTGATTCATCCGTGAAAACCCAGAAGGACTTATTGCAATTCTATTTTAATATATATGTTATAATTAATTTTCCTGTGTGCTTGCTTGAAGTGATACGGAAGCAACAACATTCTTCAATGCAAAATATATATTACGCATCATTAATTAATTAATGAAATCTTTAATAGATAATGATATATTAGTTAAATAACATTATATACATTAATATATCTATATAGTAGTATTAGTAGTTTTTGTTGATATTATATAGAGATGCCGCTACCAATCCTCTGATATAAATCCTAATTATTAGAAAATCCAACAGTGTTTTTATTATGTATAAAATATTTTATAATATTATGTTATGAAAAGCCTCTAGCCATAGAACTTTTAAAGGTATGCGTGTAAATCTGATAAGTTTATGTGCAATTATGAGCATTATTGTATATGAGCGTTTATGTGCGTGCGTGAGAACCTTCGAGGTATTTCCTAATAAGTCTTTGTTGACAAAAGATTCCTGTTTAGGTAATACCTACTCTACCTTCTTTGTAGGGGCAGGTTTTCATGCACATGGATAAATCTATGAAAATATAATATTCACGCACATACGAGTACTATACAGGAAAATACACTAAGTACGTTTTGTAATGTAAAAAAATGGTGAAACAATGCCGGTTATACATCTCGATAGTAGTAGTTCACCTAGCTATAATTAAAGGCTGCCATATACCAGATATTTGTACTTTCCCAACAGTTTCATTACGGATGAAGTGCGCTTTCGACTGTATCATATTTTAACATTTGTACTATGGAGAATATGTCAAAACCAGGCCACAACTGAGAAACGATTGTGCGGTCATTATACAATTAGCCCGTAGGATGAAAGCCAAGCGCTTCTTTGTCATAGAATAAATAGATGAATAAAAGAATGCACAGTGCGAAAGTGCCGCTCGCTCGCACTTGCCCCCATGCCCATGCTCGCTCTTGCTGACTGTTTTGCTTTCGTTATTCATATAGGCGTGCGTGCGCGCGGCTTTCTTTCCAAATGGTAAACACCGTGTTTGGGCGGACGGAGGTGGCCGGCAGCGCTCCAGTTGCGCGGACCTGCGCGCGCGCAACCTGTCCCCAAGGTCACTGGGTCAGTGGACCGGCCCACGGTGCATCGCGCCGTGTAATGTGATTAAATCACCTGCTGGTATTTTCGTCGTGTCTTTTATTGCTGACCGTCATGTATACGAGTCCTATAAGGTTTTTATTATTATTATTTTTATCATTATTATCTTTATCCTCTCGTTTCTGAGGTATTACTTTTCATGCGGCTATTTTATGTCACTCAGGCAGTTGAACCAACTGATATTTGCCCATATCCTGCTCAACAAATCTAGTTTTAGTACGATTCTATTTAGAAAGTCTCCACGATTAAAGATATTAATGAAAGTACTTGAGACCTAAGTAAGAAATTATTTAGGTATGTAACACATATCTATTAACCTTATTGCTAACCAAAACTGCTGGGCATTTATCAATTTACAACAAAAAAGAAGGAAATAACTTGTTTGCGTTTAACAAAATTTGGTTTTTCCTCAATAATGTTTTTGTTTTTAGAAGCACTTCTTTACAATGTAATGCAAAGCTTTACATTTATTTACAAAACATAAGAAACGCCAAAAATCTTTCCGAAAATTGTTTTCTATTCATTTTGAAATGAAACAACTTTTACTTTTACGTTTTTGAAAGCTCTTTCTGATTAAAACGGAACGCACCTGATTAAATTTAACTAATTATGAGACGACCAACACTTCAGTCTCCCTGTGACCACGGACCCTGCAAAGGGTTCGAAACGTCAGGATAAACATTAAATAAGTAATGTATAAAATAAACGCGAGTAGATCCGTAAAAGTTGTTTCATTTCAATGTGTAGTGTTCGCGTAAACTTTAGAAAAGAATTCTATTAATTTATTACTCACTTATTCACTTATTGATTCAGTTTATTCTGTGTAACAACTTCTTTTATGAGTACTATTTTATAGATTACTTTTGTTGTATAATTATCAATACCACAGGTATTCCGATCTATTCTCGCCCGATACATCGCCAATCGTTTCAAAAACTTTTATTAACAAACGTTCTAAATACTTTTAATCAGAAATCTAGTCATCGATACTTATATACCTAACCACCAAAATTTCATTCTTTAGTTTTCGAATCCCGGGTTATTTTGTTTTCTTAATTAAATTATATGTAGTTTCCTTACAGATTTTCCAATAAATATAGGAGAAAGTAAATGAAATCCTGATTCTTTTGTTGTAGCAAATATTGATTTTTAACGTGAATAATTTCTTGCATATACGTAGGTTATATACTCGTATGCATATCGCTAGAACAAATAGTTACTTCTCACCACTGAGTGCAAAATATTGTAAAAAAACATTAAGGTGGAGACTGACTTGTAACATTTTGGTGTAATGTATCATTCGATCGATCTTGTTACAATACGGCGACACAGACTGACTTGTAATGTGTGTTTGTAATATATCATTCGACCTCTTGGCTTAAGTGTGCTCCATTTTTAGGGTTCCGTACCTCAAAAGGAAAAAACGGAACCCTTATAGGATCACTTTGCTGTCCGTCTGTCTGTCTGTCTGTCTGTCAACACCCTTTATCTCGGAAACGCGTAAAGGTATCGAGTTGAAATTAAAACCATATACTCAGGTCTGCGGTCCTTTGAAGCTGTGAAAAAATCATACTTCTAAGTTATTGTTATTTGAAAAAGAAGAAAAGAACAAAACTATATTGGATATCCAATTTGTACCAAAAAAAGAAATGAAAATGGTGGTACGAATTTTTAATAAATATTGTAAGAAACTAAGAGTTTACTTGGTCAGTACAGAAATTTTATAAGAATGTCGTCGACAGATTTTGACAGACTCATTAATTTAATTGGGCCATTAGTGGGAAAGCAAGATACATATTTAGGAAAAGCTATATCAGTAACAGAAAGACTAGCTGTTACACTACGTTTATACGCTTCTGGAGATTATTTTACGAGCTTGCAATACCTTTTTAAAATTTCAAGCCTATTGGCTTTATAGACCTGCACTGTCTGACTTGGAATGTAACACTCAAAGTCACTCAAAGTAACTCACTATACCGATAGTAGAGTGGAGCACGCGGTGCTCGCCGCGAATGATAGGTACATTACAAACTAACGTTACAAGTCAGTCTTTGGTTTCTGTTACAAAAACTTGATACAATACACCAAAATGTTACAAATCAGTATCCACCTTAAGAGGTCGAGGATTCGAGACCACCTTAGAGGCAGCCTTTTTTTGAAGAGAGTTTGCTGACGGCATTTTCAGCGTCACCGGACTTTTTTGGCAGCGGCGAGAAACTAAAAGGGTTCAAGCCGTGTGAAACAAAATACTGTCAGAGGATTTCTAAAGGGACTGGCATTCGCATCAGTGCGTGTCCCCGTTCCCTACTATTCTCCGAGGGCTTCGGATCGGATCGGGAAGAAGGGCAGCTAGCGGCTGCCCTTCCCGAGCTGCTCAAGTGTTAATCAATTTTGATATTGTTAAAGCATTGCTATAATACAAAAACAACAATTTTATTTATATAAAACTTTGTGCATGCATGGTAGATTAATATAAGGGCTACGCTGAGCTATCGCATAAAATTTCTGTTCTCTATCTTTCTGGTGCCCTAGCAAAGATGCAAAGTTATTTTTAGGATTTGCTGGTGCATACTTGAAGTCTATAGACTACAGAGCTAGCCTTTCTGAGAGCCACTTAAAAAAGGTAATAGTAACGGATTTTATTAAAATCTATAAATGCCGTCCATCTTTTTTGTAAGCAGCCTGCTGAATGAGAAAAACTAATTTATCACGAAGAATATTTACCTAAAACTAATAAAGGAAACTTCATATTATAGCTATTTATCCATTTATAAACAGAGGCCATGATCTTCAGGTCAACATTTGATTAAATAAATCCATCACACTGTAAGTAAATGGACTTTCCCAGTAAAGTATTTTTAGATCCCAAGGGTCAAAGCTTCAGAACAAAAATGAGGTCAAAGCACTTGTAAAATTGTGTACTGTGTGTATTCCACTAAATACGTTTGTATTCAGTGGATGGAAACCATTAACGAAGGCTGGTACATATAGCTAATTGTTTTCTTAAAAAAGAAGTATACATAGAAAAACCTCAGGTATTATTAATATATGGTAGAACTTTGTATTTTAGATTCCGTTTAACAGTGACATTTCTTTTGAGGTTTTGTTTAAACCGTAATTCTGAACGACATAGCTTCAAAATATAACAAAATATTGAACAAAATAAAACGCGAGCGGTTCTTCGAACCCACATAATATTCTTAACTAGATATTCTGTTGCGGTAATACCAACTCGTTAATAGTGTGAGCGAGGTTAATAATGCGTTGCTTAGTGCTTCTAGTTTTAATTATTATTAAGTAACTTCTATCGGTGAGAACCTATTAGTGGTTTTATGTGTATCACTTGATGACCCTATTTCAATTTTGTAAACCTTGGTTTTCCTAAGATGATAAAATAAAATAAATAAATAACACTTGATATCGTATCGAGGATCACTAATAAAGCGGAACAAAGATCATAGCATGCCAGTGACATACCACGGTGATACGGTGAAAACAAAACCATGAAACCTAATGAAAAAAACACTATTGTTACTAAGGAGAATTAAAAAAAAACCTCCCAAAAAAAATCGTGTTGGCGACGCATAAAAACTTTTTTGATATGTTTCTATTCTTCTGAGGTATTTCCTATATTTCTTTGTTATAGTTTTTCAGCCAGCAAAAAATATTAAGTTGTATATTATATTATTTGTTTTTTTTTGTTGTTTTCCAAACGACTCGATATAAAACATTAGATACCATTTAATGCGGTTTTACGTACACTATGGAAATGTTCTGAAATCTGAAAATCAGTTGAACGAAAGTTTCTGAAACCTTTTTTCATCGTTTCCCTTCCATTTTGAATCATAAATGCATTAATTAAAATTGGCTTATTGGTTTGATTGAAAGAATTAGAGCTTAGAAGTTTGTATCCATCATCATCATCATCATCTCAGTCAAAGACGTACACTACTGGACAAAGGCCTCCCCCAAGGATTTCCACAACGACCGATATTATGCTGCTCGCATCCAGCGGCAAAAATATCCAAATCAAACGTATCCATACCGAAATGTAAAATACTTCTCCTCCTCCAAAATCGACATCCCAATTATTTGCTATTGCTGTATTGAGGAGTGGCATTATTATAAAGCATATGAGTACATAGCAGTTGGAACTCCCATGGACCGATTTCATTGTGTTAGATTGTGACTAGCGACAACTTTCAATTTCTCATCGGGGATTCAGATATTGTGAGGTACCTTTATGTTAGGCTGAAAGTTATTTTATATGTTTATTTAAACATTTTTGCTGCGTGCAGATACTCGTTATGTGTGTAGAAGAATACGGAAGTTAGTTACAGCACGAATACAGGACTAAATAATTGATAACATTAAATACGTTATATTTTGCTTGTTGTGTTATGATGTGATAATGAAAATGGAATACCAATCTACATTGCTATTAAAGATATATATATATATATAGATATAGATATAATACTTTTAAATTTGTTAATGTAATTAATTCGTAATTGGTATACAGTTATATCAATTGTAATTTTAATTTGGCTTTGTTAAAAAGTTTTCAATGTTTTATGGATTTTTGGACTTAAGTTTTTCTTATAATCAAACAAACATTTCTTCCTGTCATTTCTTTCGACTAAATATTTAAAAAAAAATCATAAATCTTAGATGGAAAAATTATATTAATTTCTATCTAGTTTCGACATTTTCTTTTTACATAAAGTCTGTTCGAAAATTTATGAACTGTTCAGAGGGAACTTCTACGGTATACTTTCTTCAGCCTCTGTATAAAATCAATATTGTCATATCTTTGCGGGCGATGAAACTTTTGTGACAATATAAAAAAAAGTCTAGCTACTTTTGTTACCAATGTCTATCGTAAGATGACAGTCTTCATGTCCTCATGTGTAGCTGTAGACTTATCCGCCTCTTAGGATTGGATCAATCTAAGTTGATTCAATATGAGGCTGGTTATGTTGGACACTGTTTGTCAGCATTGATTTAATATACTACTCAAAACAAAATAAGGGCCACGAGGTATTTTTTCATTTTGGTGTAAATTATTAAACATTTACATATTGAAAGTAGTAAAATATTGAGTATACAAACTCTTTGATACCTAAACTTTTTAATATTGTAGTATTCATCTAATGCTGGCAACAATTTTAAATAAAATTTGATTTAAAATTATTTTTGAAAATTTTGATTCCATTTTCTTTGACGTTTTGCTTTCCTTAGCTTCTTGGTTTATTAGAAATTATCAGAGTTCATTGATATCTCGAGTCAGAAACATCTTTTGCAATATGCCACAAGCACGCAGGCGTCATATGGACTCGCTGACAGCAACCAGAGCCGTTACAATGATGGAAGAAGGTCATTCGCAGCGATCTGTGGGTTTGCAATTGGGATTTTCTCGAAGAGCTATTCAAAATCTATGGAATCGTTTCCAAGAGACCGGCAGTGTTAGAAGAAGACCTGGGGGCCTACCGCCTAACTCTATTGATATCGCTCTCGCTATCGCGCTCTATAGTTTATGGCGTAATGTTGCCATTTCGAAAGCTATATAAAAGCAATATCGAAAGCTATAGGCTATAGCTTTCGATATTGCTTTCTTAATGCTTTCATATCGCTTTAGAAATTACAAAATGACGCCATAAACTATAGAGCGCGATAGCGAGAGCGATGTCGATAGAGTTAGGCGGTTGGGGGGCTGGTTCGGGCAGAGTTCGCATTACAACAGCTCAAGAGGATCGTTACATTCGATTAAGTGCGCGCCGAGATCGCACAACGACGGCCCGCAAGCTGCAAAATCGTTTACGGCTCACAACGGGTACTCGTGTCAGTGACCAAACTATTCGTAATCGATTGCATGAAGACCAGCAGGCATCAAGAAGGCGAGTTGTCCGTATTCCATTAACCAGAAATCATCGTGCAAATCGTTTAAGATTTTCCCGTCAACATTTGGACTGGGACATAAACCAATGGGGCATGGTGCTCTTCACAGACGAATGCAAAGTTAAATTTTTTAACGACGATCGGCGTATTAGAGTATGGAGAAGACGCGGCGAGAGATTTTCAGAAGCCTGCATCCATGAAGTCGATCGTTTTGGTGGTCCAAATGTAATGATTTGGGGCGGGATAAGCTTACACGGCAAAACTGAGCTCGCTATTTTAAATGAGGGTACTGTTACTGCTCAGCGGTATATTGAGGAAGTCGTCAGACCACATGTGATCCCATTTGCCCAGCGAGCGGGTCCTGGATTCATCTTGATGCAAGACAATGCTCGTGCACACACGGCTCAAGCGACTCGGTTTGTACTGGAAGCGTCTCAAATTCAAGTCTTGCCGTGGCCGGCGAACAGTCCGGACTTAAATCCAATAGAGCACATGTGGGATCAGTTGAAACGAAGAGTTAGAGACGGTGATCAGGAAATCCACAACCAACAGCAACTCATCAACGCTGTTAAAAGGGCCTGGGAAGAGATTCCAATGGAAAATGTCAGGCATTTGATTGAGAGCATGCACTCCAGGCTTCAGGAGTGCGTAACGAAACGAGGGGGGCATACCCGTTACTAAAAGATAAGCATGGAGTATTTTCTTTTGTTTTCAGTAACTTTACATTGTTTTTATTTTTAACCTTAAATGTGTTTTTTCTTTCAAAAGCAAATAAACTTTTTAATCATTATTATTGGAATAAATTTATTGGTCTACACGGTAAAAACAACATTAGTTTTCGTTATGGAGACAAAAAAATTAATATTGGTTTTATTATTTTCATGGTACAGACAAAATACCTCGTGGCCCTTATTTTGTTTTGAGTAGTATATTAATTTAATTTATATCAAGTTTAACAATTGAATTTAACTAGTCAAGTATAGGTTACGCATCGCTCGCCAATTACATTGTTCAACATCAATATTGTGTAAATCGAAATGTGTGTCAGTGCGCATGTTATGTAAATTTTTGCAATTGTTCAGCAGGCTACTGCTGGATAATTTTGAATCGGATCATGTAGTTAATTACTTACATATATATTCATATAAGGACATATAACTAACATGTTCATGTTTCTTTATTGAAAGCTTACTTTTAGAGATAATTGAGGATTTTTTTTTCTTTCTTTTAGTTGATGACTTCGTACGATTAGCACATTTAGCCAGTGTCGTAGTAATTTTTCTTACAAGTAATACATAAATATACAATATTTCCTTCTAGTATGATGATGATGAATGATAATAGAAATGAGAAGTGAGAAATTATATACCCCCCAACTCCTCGAGTATCAGTAAAGATGTGGGGCTTTACTAATTCCTCGGGCGGACTTCTTGAGAGAATTTGAGAAGTGAAGTTGCACTGTTTGGTTTCATTTGCCAACACTCATGCGCACTTACGAACACTTAACGGTTAATAATTCACCATTATTTCACATTAATATTCGACATAACACAAATTTTTAGAAATTAAAACAAAACTGCAGACATGGCTCTTCGCTTTCCCGCCAAGAAGTCCATTGGGGAAATTTGCTTGATGTCTACTCGATATTTTTTTTAATAGGTACAACTATTTACGTAATAGTTGCCGTTAGCGTTGATATTTTAAGTGACTGAATATGTCTTTATGTAGTTAGCAAGCCTATATTTTTCTATGAAAACCAATGGTTACTGGTAGGAAAAGTAGATTATAATCTATTAAGAGGAGCATGATATACATTTACGTGTTCAAAGAGGCCTCGGTTCTCATGAGAACTGGTGGATTGGCAACGGTTTTAAAGCTTTCCTTCCGCTGTTTGACTTTGGCACATTGACCTTATTAGCCCAGTCCCGCTAAACGGCGACAACTTTCATTTTCAAATGTATTTTGAACCACAAAGTATTTGTCAAAGAAGGTACAGTGTCATGCGAAACCACTAATTGCTTAGTGAGGTACCGCATGTTTTCGACTTCAACGCGCTCAATTTTACTTTTTATTTCTATTTCCCTACAAAATGTTAAATGTGAGATGGCAAGGTCTTTAACATTTTTTATCCCAGTCAATACTGACATGAAGTAGACAATAGACTAAAGTAGCTCTGTATAAATTCTTCGCATTTCTTTCTTCTAGTGATGCTGTTCGTGAAAGTGTGCGATTACACAGTTTTTATACTTTGATACAATTTGACATACCTCTATCCGTTAATGATGCTTGCGCTCATATACCATTTATGTAAATTGTATATAATGTAAATTAGTGACATGAATCACTAAAGTGCTCGTTGCACGGATCATGAATCAACAAACAACGCTGCGTTGCATACTTTTTGCTCCGTGAAAGTTGCTAACGGGTGTGCTTTGAATAATATAAACTGTATTCAGTATTATTAAAATACATTGTGTTTTATGAATTACATTAACTGCTGCTAAAGATCTCATTTTGTATTATTCGTGTCCATTGATATGGGCACAAAAACTTAGATCTATTTTTAGATAAGATATATAAAATACGTAATAAGTTATATTAAAAGTTTAACATATTGAAATTGACTAAATATATAAATTTAGCGAAACTAAAATCTCCGTTAGTTAAGAAAAAATTTACATCTACCGGTGCACATCAAGTTTAAATTGCTAAAGTTAATTTATTTAAACAGCATCGAATCCCATTCACTGGCTTAACTAACTCACCTTGGCTGCAAACAAATCCTTTGCTAGATGAATATGAAACTTTTCGAAATCATTTATGACAACGATTTGATCGCGAATATGCGGGCAGGAGACCGATGCGGACGGCCCTCGCGGTGTGGCTGACTGCAGCCGACTAGCGCCGCTCGCAGCCAGCACGCTGTCATCTGCGTCATACGGCGGCCACACGACCGGAAAGTGCTTTCTCTCACCGTCAGAACCTAACAACTAAACTTAACACCAAACAATAAAACTCATTTTCCCCTAACACTCAACTACACAATAGAAATTCAGAGATTTTCCACCTTATTTTTCTCGACCTTACGATTGGTTTTCCAAAAGTACCGACGCAGGGTCCCTGGCCGTGACGTAGTATTCCCGCCTTCGTCTCATCTGGTCGGGTGCTTTTCCCGCGTATAGAATTTCTTTGTCCACTATCTATCCGATATTTAATATTAACGTATCCATCTAGTGTAAACAGAGAAAACTCGAAGAGAAATTTAACAACTGTAATAACGAAGATAGAACACAGGGCGTTTACCCCAGAACAGAGTTATAATGACACTACTTACTGCCGTTCCGCCATAAAAAAATGTATACAAGCAAAACGGCACTTTCCTTTTAAAGACTTTGTGATTTGATGTCTCCTTCCAAAAAAACCCACTACGCTCAAAGCGTTATTAACAATGGGCTAATATTAACTTGTGGTATTCTTTACATGTCAACCTGTGAGGAATGATGGAAACTAACTTTAAAAACAAACCTAATATACGGCACGTTTTAAAAGAACATGCGGTCCGACCTAGAAATTGAACCCGGGGCCTACGGGCCGAGAGCTTTGCCACTCGGCCACCGACGCGTGAATGAATATAAAACGACAATAGAAATATTATATTTAGAGGACTCAAAACACGATTTCACATAAATGTACCATGCCCCATCATCATCATCAGTCTATACTAGTCCACTGCTGGACATAGGCCTCTTCAAGTGCACGCCACTGACCATGCTGGAGGAATAATATGGAATATAACAATTTACTTAACACTTATACTTATTTATTTATTTTCAGCCTATTGCCGCCCATCGATTAACGTAAGCCTCCAACAATGAACTTCAACCTGGCTGCCTTGTGAGAGCTTTATTTTTTCAATTAAATTGTATGTGAATTCCCCTGTCAATCTGTCAATATGGTGGTGCATCGGTCAGCCACAGTTTGTAAACATCATTTTGACCATTCTTCGGAACCCAGCCCGTTGTACATACGCATGCACATCAATTTATCATTATTATTATATTTATATTATTATTAATTATCAAAAACTGACAAATTTCCTCAATAAATGGTAGTCTGATGTGCAGTCGTGTCTACAAACGAAACACAACACAGAAAACACATGAAAGCGAAATCTTTTTCAGATAAAAAGGTTCAATACCGTTTGTATGCGTCGAATTTTCACATCTCGTCACTAATTTGCGTTAAGAGATCCAAGGTAAAGAGTAAAGCAACGATTTGCCGTGAGACATAGAAGAAAAGAAGAAAGAAAATACATTTATTGGCACACACTAAAATAGAAGATAAAAGCCCTCTTCTTTGTTTAATCAACGTGGACTGAAGTTACACCCAGTTTATAACTGTAATTGTTGTCTCATATTTTTGTAGTTGATATTTTCATTAGTCCGCGTTTACAATTAAAAGGGTTTAGGTTTAGCCTGCCCTTTAGCATAAAATAAGATCATACAAGTTCCCAATGGGTCAGCTGTCGACACTATTAGCCTTTCATAAATATCTCACATCGAAAGGAGTCTTGTCATTACATCCCCGAGGACTTCTCATGTTTAGTTTAGGCATCATTTTTATCTATTTAGAGCTGAAACCTCAAGTGTAATCTTAAATCTATCTCGCACGAAATGAGATATCAATTTTCCTAAATTGGTTAGTACCTAACATAGCTTTTCGAAGAGAAAACTATGTATTATCTACATGCTTTCAGGTGTTAATAAGAAACGAAACAAACAATTTTATGTATTTAAGTAACACACGTATAGATTCTTCTGACAAAAAGGCTGAATTAAACAGCTTTTGTAATCAAGCTCTCTAACTCAATAAACACAATCTGGATCCAATCAACTGCAACTAACTCGTTGGGTTCCATAGCAATTATTAAGAGAAAGCACATAGATGCGACCCCATTGCAAACAACTTCCACTCATACCTGTCGCCTATAAACTATTCTATTTAGGTTAAGCAACCAGATCTAAAAATGTTTAGTATTTCGTTATTTATCATAAATCCATGAGTACCTAATAATGATCTCACAACATGGTGGTATAAAGTGAAATAGATTTTTCAACATACATCACAATTTTGAGTTTTGTCGGATAAATAAAATGTTCGACTAGTCAAACTAGTACAGTATGACTGGCTTTATGCAGGATGAGAGCACCTTAATCCTATGTGGTAAGGATTTATGTTTTTAAAGTTCTTCTCTACACGGCGACGCAGCGAGGCGTCGCGTCGGCTTTTTTAAATTTCACGACGGCTATCGGGTTATTACGTCTTAGTATTAGGTTTCTAAAGGTGAATTCGTTAAAAAAACTAACCAGAGGGTGTAGTGCACAAACATGAAGACTTCACGCTGCTTGCACCACCATCATTGTATACCTATAATTTAAAAAATTAAGTTAGTATAGTATCTGTTGGTAACCGTCATCATCAGCAAATTATATGTCCCCACTTACACGAGCCTTCCCTATGGAAGGCTCGTGTCTCAGCAAACCTAAAAACACGGTACGTTTAAAAAGAACACGCGGTCCAACCTAGAAATTGAACCCGGGGGCTTCGGGCCGAGGGCTTTGTCACTCGGCCATCCGAGGCGTGAATGAATATAAAACAACAATAGAAATATTATATTTAGAGGACTCAAAACACGATTTCTTATAAATGTACCATGCCTATCATCGTCATCATCAGTCTATACTAGTCCACTGTTCACTGTTCACTGTTCACTGTCCACTTTATTTTGAAATGCGGTGCCTTGTCTAACACGCGATCTTTATTTAGCACTGAAACTCAAATACTTGCCCCGTAAAATTAACAGGCGTTAGAATTCCGCTAGCAGCTACCACTCTGCTACAATAAATACATTGAACTTTTTGTGATTCGTATAAAAGTTAATAGAAATTACGTTTTACTTTTACCAATCCAGGCGATAACTCTTCTAGATGAGCTGCGGAAAATCATGGGTATAAGCCGCACTTGAAGAATGACTTTTTTCAAGTGAAACTCTCAATTTCGATATAGGTATAAATTTTTTCAATTTCAAGTTTTTCTAACTTTTAATATAAAATATTTGAAAATACGGTGTTTTAATTTCAACAATCATGGGTATATTTTTTATATAAAGAAACAATAGTCTACTCTTTGTAAATAAAATTTTTAAATTTACGAAAAATATCTATAAAGCCAAGACGAAAAAAATTGTTAAAAATTCGCCCTCGTGAGTTTTCGTGCCGGTAAAACAGACTATATTTCCCATAGAGGCCTAAAGACAATATTCAAGACATTCACAACATATTAATAATATAGTGCATTGTTATTATGTTTTAATGATTGAACTATCCTGAAGATATAATACAGAAATATCAATGAAAACTTTAGTAATTAAGATTACCACATAAATGTAATCATAGTGCACAATCATCGTCTGGTGAAAGTTTTTAAAAATAGATGCTTTTTACGATGCCCTTCTGTGAAATGGCGATTTTTCATCTTGGCTTTTTTGAAAAAGACATCAACGCGTTATTACACCACAGCCTACTTTTAAGGAATATGTTTATTTCTTTCTATAATATGCTAATATCTTTCCACTGCAGCAAGAACCCTACCATTTGTCCGTTTGTCTCTATCTAAATCTGAGTAGTCTATAGGTTTTCAATATTACGTTACGAATTGTAAAATTTTATTGTAAAATTTTATTTGTAAAAAAATTGGGTGGTTTCCTACTTTTAGATCTATGTTGCTATTGTGATGGAAAGTGTCCTGTGACCTTAAGGTAAGGGGAATTTTAAATATTCGTACGCTGTTATTGAAAGAGAGAACAGTAACACCCTTGCATGCTTACTTATTTACTTGCAGGTTGTTCTCAGTACAATTTAAAGATATGCCGCCAATAGCGTTGTGACTCGCGAAAGCCCGAATGATGCATGTTTTTTGATGTGTAACATCTTTCCGCTCGCCTTCTATATATATACAATTTGTGGGAGTGATTTTGTAGAAATGTGACGGAAGTAGGTAATGACAGGGCAAGCGCGCAAGCGCGCGCCATTTTGTAAATTTAAAATCGATATTATGAACGAGACATATTATTATTATCTTAGAATAATGACTAATTAATAATTATTGTTCTGAGATTATTATATGTGATACATTGTGTCATTTGTCAAATGTCTTGTAATGAGTATTTAATGCATTATCTTTATGATTTATAAAAAAACTAGCTGACCGGCGGACTTCGTACCGCTTTGACAGTTTCCATGACAACTTAACGAACAAATCATTCGTCTGCCTACCGGGTCCAATTGTAAATCTAAACCATTCTCGAATTCACTTGAAACATACACAGAAAATTTCATCCAAATCGGTCCAGCCGTTTAAAAGGAGTTCAATAACATACATACGTTCGGAAGATTTATATACATATATAAAGAAGATATACGTAACTGTTAATTGTATCATCTATTTTCTATTGTAATATTGATTTCAACCATTTCCTGTGTAATAGACTTTTAAACTATATTAATAAATATTTACTGAAAATAAGTCTCAATAAAGTGCAGATCATTGATAAAAAATCCAAGTAAGTAATAATGAATAATTATTGAAATAAAATATTTCAGTATATATAGCTTTTTTTAAATTTTGAGGTTAATTTCTTAGACCAGGGTAGATAATTTTGAAACCAAAGAAAATTATAGTAGGATGAAACCCATTGGAAATGGAAGAGAATATAACAAAAATGAAGGCAAAACTACAAGTCTTATGGAAAAAAGTTAAATGGCAAAGTTGTAAATGGTAATAAAAAGATCTACAACTTTTGTATGTATACTTTTTTCTCATAACCTCAAAATGTATGTAAAAATTCAAATAACCAAGTTTTGGTTTTTTATTTTGATCTTTTACAAAAAAATTATTTTCTTACGATTTGGTAATAATTTAACTTTTTATGTCCCAAACACACTGTAATTTTTTTGATATAATTTTTTTTTTTAATCTTATTTAGACTTAATATCAAAAAGCACCCTCATTTTCAAACGAAAATTCTCGCGGCAAAATATCTGCTTTTTTCAAAAAGTCGGTGGGCTTTTTGTTTGTTGAAATCTCTACTTTCTGATGGTGTAAAAAAAATATACATTACTATGGTAAATATTCTCAGAAAATGTAAAGAAACGAAAAAAACTCGAATCCAAAAATTTTTTTTTACCATTATGTTCAATTTTAAGCTATTTATTAAAATTTACACTTAAATTACTCGAAAAACGAATATTCCATTTTACTTTAATAAACAAAAAAAAAATCATAAAACATAAAGATTGTTTAAATATTTATTTATATTTATAATATAAAAATTATAGTGTATTTGGGACATAAAAAGGTAAGTTTTCATCAAATTTCGTGAAGTAAATTTTTTTTGTACAAAATAAAAATAAAAACCTAAAACTTGGTTATTTTAATTTTTCACATACATTTTGAGGTTATGTGAAAAAAGTGTACATACAAAAGTTGTAGATCTTTTTATTACCTACAACTTTGCCATTTAACTTTTGCCATACGACTTGTAGTTTTGCCGGAAATCGAGATAAACCGTTTTTTACCTTTAAACCCTTCCCCCCCTTCCACTTCTCCTCCTCAGATCGCCCGTAAATTAATTTCCCTCTCATTTTTGTTAATTCTCTTCCATTTCCAATGGGTTTCACCTACTATAATTTTGTTTCACTTTTTACCATTTTCAAAGGCTTCCTGGTCTATCTGTCAATGTAAATAAAAAGTTTTCGTATTTTATGATACACATCATATGCGACTACTGTAAGGCTTGCTCGTTGTTTTTTTATTTTATTAACAAAAAAGCAATGCTTTTTTTAGAAAAACTGAGCATGGGGCAGAGACTTCTTTTTCAACATTTTTTTCAGGGGTCAGGCGTTTTTGACTTTTGCAACAATTGAATACAGATCACCTGCTTCCTAGATGTCATCTAGCAAAATTTCAATTAAATTCTATAATAAGTTTTGGCAACAAAAACTGGTGTCGAACACTGTTGCCAGTACGATATTTCATGTTTTATTAAAATACTAGTTGTTGCCCGCGACTTCGTTCGCGAAGACTACAGCATAAAAAAAAAAAACTAAAAAAAAAAAAAGTATCCTATATGCTGGTCTAGGTCATGGTCTGTATATGAGGAAAGTTTCGTTAAAATCCATTCAGTAGTTTTTACGTGAAAGAGTAACAAACATCCATCCATACTTACAAACTCAAAAAATGTGTTTTTTTTACGACCTCACATTAGAAACCTCAAAAATTGTAGCCTATGTGTTATTCTGATGTATAAGCTATATTGTGGTAAAGTTTCATTCAAATCCATTCAGTAGTTTTTACGTGAAAGAGTAACAAACATCCATACATCCATACTTACAAACTTTCGCCTTTATAATAGTAGTAGGATTCTAAATTTATATTCAAAGTCGACAGCGACGCGGAGGAATTTTTTGACGCCATATTTTAGTTTCGTAATAGTTTTAGTTACTTTAGGTTATTATATTATTGTGAATTCTAATATTAAATAAATTTCTTCTTTAAATAGATAATTAATTATTGTATTATGATAAATGTATTTTTTCAAATTGTAATTTGTTCGCAACAAAATTTGCGTAAAATTATTCAAAGTTTTCTTCTTTACAAAGTTACCACCTTACGACCATAAGTTGCGTTTAGATTTCTTTAATAATGAATTTTTTCCCCATTTATACAAATACAAATACAAATAAATTTATTTGATAAATGCTTACTTACAAACTTAAAAATACAGTAGAAAAGTGTTACCCCAATATTCAAGGAAGCTGAGATTTCTATCACCCCACAACTAGGCACTGCCTGACCTGTGGCGGTCAAATATATGTTAAGTTATAAGTTAACCGCAGTGCTCTATCTAGTCCTACTGGAACTGGTAGTTTAATAAATTTAGATTTAAAAAGAAGCTATACTCTTTACGGGTTCTTTACTTGATGTTAAGTGTCAGGGGCGTAGCCGTATCAACCGTATCAATGATACGGACCCCCCGGCCTACAAGGGACCTAAACGTGTGTGAGCAAAAAATCGTAAAATATTATCTACAGTATCACACTTCATTCGGGCCCCTACCTAACAAATTTTGATACAGGGTCCGTCTAAAGCAAGCCACGTCACTGTTGAGTGTGTTTACTCCGTACAATGTTAAATATAGGTAGGTATAGGTACCTAACCTTAAAAATAGAAAAATCAGAAAACATTTCTTTATTAATAATATAATAGTTACCTATCTAGTAGTTTTGTAAATAGGCTGTTTTTTAAATAAGAATAGGGTTAAGTTGTAAAGTAATATTGTCATGATAGTTTCAATGATCAAGGTATTCACCACAGCCACCGCTACATTTGTAATGATTATAATGAAATTAGATATGTAATTCTAGACGAACTCTATACAAGAATGTTAATCGCCCCTTATTTTTGCAAGCGTTGCATTAAGCAAGCAATTGATATAGCCAGCGGCGACCTTGAATCTCAGTGGGGCGCGTGCTACATAAACATCTAGGGCAGAAGAACTCGTCAAGCACAAACATTGTAGGGCGAGAGCGCACGCGCGGTATCGATTGGGCGCGGGCGGGGCTGCGCGCGCATCGACGCCCGTTTGACTCGCGATTTTCCTTCCGCGCAAGAGAGCGGGCGCGGGCGGGCAGGAGGCCGAAGCGGAGGGCGCGGCGCGGGGCGGAGGGCGAGGGCGCGCGCCCGCCCGGCGAACCCTCCATTACGTAACGCAACACGCACAGGACGGCGCACAAACAATGTGATTTTATTTTTCTTCGATTTTTCTACTGTTTTTGATTATACAATGTTTAGGATTAGCATCGTGATATTATTTTAGGTGTCGCGCGACTTTTCATTTGTTTCTCATTTAGATGTGTAGTGTAGAAAGTAAACGTCGACGACTATCTGAAACTGCAGTGATATTTTAGTGCAACGTTTTTTAAGAATTTTCTATCGCCCTTTATTTTGAAATGTCATTGGACGTAGTAATTGGATTTTTAGAAAATTCTGTGTGAAAGTTTTGAAACTTTTCTCAAAACCTCATATTTGCTATAAACTTATCGATCGATCGGTGTTGTAATACCCCAATCTATCCTAGTACTGGGCATCTAAGATGATTTTTATAAAAAGATGAAATTAAAATTAACTATTCAAACATTATTAAAAAACGCAATATGAAAATTTGATAAAAATTTTCGCCTATATTATTTTGATCGAGCTGCAAGATTGCAATCACTGAAAAATGACGATGGGTGAGTTTTTATATTTTTATATACAATACTTAAATACAACTTTTATCTATCACTTACATTATTCATACTTTGTATGAATTTTTACTTAAGGTTGTCTTCAAACACAGTATTAGTTCTAGTAGGTACCTACCTAGTCAGCGTTAACGGTGTATGAGATGAACGATGACGGTTCACCTACTTAACATTTATAATTAAAAAATTTAAATGATTTTCATGTTAAGCTATGTCGGTTCAAGCATTCCTGACCGTTTATCAAATATTTAAAGTGCCGCCCACAGCACCTTGTTACAAAAGAGTACCGCGGCCCGCGTAGGAGTTTATCTCTACGTTCTTAGTAGGTTATTAAAACAAAGAGGCTTCTATATTGTAATGGTGTATGTAACAGCGCGCTTTAGTTGTTGTAAAATAAAATTTTCCTAGTCTTGCCTCTTGATTTTTTTTCGTAGATTATAATAAAAAAATCTCAAAAAACTAAGAAATTGGTAAACAATGAAATTTCTGTATTTCATAATAATGAAAATACTACTTATTTTAAAGGTACCTGCTGCAGTGCACGCAGCCGCGGTGTCCGTTTATTAATCCAAAATCTTGTTAGTGCAATAGAACAAGCAACAAAAAATACGTTCCCCTTTTTTAAGTCTACCAAAAAGTCACATTCAAAAGGATTGACTGTAGGACATGGTTATCTATGGTTACAAACTCGTTTTCACTAAATCCATTCTCGTTTTAGTACCTTGTAGCTCGTACTCTACTTTACGCGTATTATATCTTATCATTTGTAAGACTGTTTTCAACTTACGTAGTTGTTGACCTGTTAAATAATCAGCTACGCTAAATGATGCCATGGCCTTTAAAACATAATGTACTTTGTCCGTTCTCAGATAGACCCACACCTAGCACATAGGTTACGTCACCGGATGAGTCCCGCTGACTCGCAGCATCTCTCAATTGAGCAAGCAAACTGCTATTATGCTCTACTCTCTATTATATTCGTAACAAATGAAAAGAAATGCAATATACATGTGTACGGTCGGCAGACAGCTTTATTTATTTAACCTATTTGTTAACTTGCAGCTTCTGGGCATCTTCTTTTATATAAACGTATAGCTAGAACCTAATTCAAAGTGACCGTCGCACACCAAGTCGACGAGCACGATTATAATCATAGGTCGTCAGTCATTCAGTAGTGTCAGCACTCAGTTTAGTTGTATTGATGTTTTGCATTTAATAGACGATACAACCATGGTAACATAAATTATCGTAGATCCACCTTTACCTGACAGTGGTTGACAGAGGAGCGCGCAGTTGCAACGCGCGCGCGGCCGGAAGAGCGCGTGGTCGCATGCGCACGCGCCGACCCGCCGCCTATCGTGCACCGTCAGTCGCGGCCGACAATCGCGTACCCGACACCCTCATACCAATTAAAAACACAGCAAACCAAATACCGCTGTGGGATTTATCGCGCTACAATAGAGTTTGTTTCCCGCGTTTTTATCGAAAATCGTTACGACACTTTGAAAGTTAAAATCTCTTTGATTACTCAATAGTTATACCGCGTACGCCAGAATGCAGAGATTGAATAGCACTCCCCCTGATCGTCCGAAATCGATAATGGAAAAGAGTGGTGCGTTTACCATTGTGGATGTCAAAATAAGAGATAAGATTGATAATGATAAGAAGAACGTTAATGAGCTGAAAGAAAACTTTGAAGAAAAAACCAAAAACACGATTTCTCCTTTTCTGACTGTCGTAAAAGATCGTAAGTCACTTTTTGAAAAGTTTATGTACTAAACAAACAGCATGAACGAAGCCTAAAATAAACATCATACCTACTTGGTCTGTTGGCCAGCTGCTTCTCCGCTAATTCGACATAACTCCGACAAATTAACTTCAATTAGATCTGTTCCTCTAATGTCGACATAGATGAAAGCAATAAAAAAGTTATTTTAGTCCCCATCCTGATAATTTTATAATGCGACTGCTTCCGCGTAAACATCTGTAGCTATCTCGTGACCCAGTGGGAATTTAAAAAATACATTATTAGGAACCTAGGTAACATGTTAAGTATGTAAGTGTAAGTAGCATAAGTTAAACTAAAAAGCAATCAAGAAATCTCCTTATAAATATTCACCTAATTCCCTTCCACTCCTAAAGAGGTCAGCATTCATAATCAATTTATTGGATAAACTTTCTTTATATTCATATGAAAAAGTGTGCCAGAATTATTGACAGAATCTGACCTTGGCTCTTTATGCAGACGTGCTCTATCTAGCAAATAACGAACCAATATTATTGATCTTCTATAATTAATTATGCAGAATTGCATTTACATAATGTACTTTGAAAAAAATATGCCATGGCTTTTTTTTTTAAAACAATATTGTTCCTTTACACAGTGAAAGACGTAATTTCTAAGCTTAAATAGTGTATTATGTGAATTAATTACTAAATACATATTACGATTGAATTTTTTAACTAACCAATCTTTGTGGTTGCTCATAAACCGTTTAGGTTATACCCGTATGTAATCTTTGGAAAGAAATTTCAAGCTTTCTCGATGAAAGATTTCTACTCACGCACTACGCTTGCATCCAGAAAATCTTAGCCCGATAAACAATAGATATTATTTCTTCAGACAGTCCATAACAACAATGTTGTTTGATTTTTCTGTCGGAACAATGATGCATTATTATACTCGTATACTTATGAGGGTACATACTCGTAGATCTATTGTTTACGCCGTGAGAGGAGTCTAGATCTGCGGGTTTATTAGCGTGTCAGGAATTTTTTGCTCAGCTTCACCGCGCTGTCGGGCTACGTCTAATAGTTACGTACAGTAATTTTCTCAAGTCTTCGCTAATAATGCCTCACTGCTCGGCGAGGGAAATAATTGCATTTCTTTATGTCTACGTATAGCTCGTCGTTCCAATAGAACGACTTCACCAGCGATCCGCAAACAATCAACTATCCGGTCAACAACAAAGGTCCGGTCAAACAAGTATTTGTTTGTATTAATTATGAATCGTCTAATATGTAATTGTGTACATATCGTATGAAGTTTATTGAAAACGTATTTTTTTTTAATCAAAACATAGAGCCAGTTTCGTTTGTTGAATCACTTCTGAAACACTAGAACGAAATTAGCGGACGTGTGCACTTATATATGCGCACGTTTAGGCCAATTCATGAGGGAGTAGTCGATTTGACCAACTAACGTGGTATCAGTGGGAATCGAATCGCTTTCGTGGTCAAGTGGTGGCAATAGGCACGTCCGCCGCTTCCGCTAGGTGGCCCCGATGCGCGTGTCCCTGGGCAGCCGGGAACCTGTCGCGTTCCACGCCGCCGCGCCGCGCCGGCGCGCGCTGCAATGCCCTGCTTCCTCCGGCCAAACGGGCTAAGGCTCCTCGTATAAGAAGTACCACTCTATATACTTGATAGCTTGTCGTTTTTTGTAATACAAAACAAAATTTAAGGTGTCGTTGCACAAACACAACTACGAGTATAAATAAACATTTCTATGAGTTCGGCACGCATGCAATTATTGAAATTGCAAATTTTTTCGTTCGTATTCTCGTAAAGGTTAAACTCAGCTAACGGATACATTTCCGTGCGTAAACTGAATGCATTTTTATTGAAGTAGAACTCTACTCTTATTAAAAGGGAGAATTGATATAAGGTCGAACAATTTCAATTTATTACTGATAAGAATATAAATATTTACAACATTTTAACTACAAGAATTACGAGATTCCATGTTGTAGGTAGTACGTAGCGCCGCTGGCTGTAGTGTAGCGTGGAGAAAACGGTGCAACTTTCGTAAACTAAATAAAATTATCCTTGTGCTTGCTGCTACATAAAGTTGGCGACGGACTTTGTCGATAAATTCTATAAGCTACTACCTTCCCTATAGATGGATAGGGAGAAAGGGCCATAAACCACCACGCGGGCCCAGTGCAGATTGGTGGTTGTTAACGACTGCTAATGCAGCCGGGACCAACGGCTTTACGTGTCTTTCGAAACCATTTAACCATTCGCCCGCGAGTTCCTCAACACTATAACAATAATAATAATGATGATGATTTGTGGACAGAACGCGAACGCGGCGAGCGCGACTACATAGGGTTCGCGACGCTGCCGGAGCAGGTGCACCGCAAGTCGGTGAAGCGGGGCTTCGATTTCACGCTCATGGTGGTGGGCGAGTGCGGCCTGGGCAAGTCTACCCTCATCAACAGCCTGTTCTTGGGTGATCTGTACAAAACTCGGAAAATACTCGATGCACAAGGTAATTTTTTTGGATGATGTTGTGTTTCATTGCTGGCTGAAGCTGCCAGATGATGCCAGATGAAGGACGTCGGGAAGTCTTACCAAGTCACCATCTCATTTTTTTTATAAATAGCTCGGCCAATGACTCCATACCACCTGATGTTAAGTGGAAATGGAGTCCAATTCAAAATTCAAAATTCAAACTTCAAAATAATTTATTCAGTTTAGTTAGTTTTGAACGTCTGTTAATTGTCTAATTTTTCTGATAGCATAAGCAGCAGAACTGAACTGACGCGAAGATAACTGGTGTAGCGCGAAAACAAACGCAGCATCAGTTAACTTCACACTGCCGGCCCACATGGTGCTTCTTCACGCCTCTTTTGAAGGATCCCATATCATAGAAAGGAGGGAAAACGTGTGCTGGTAGACTATTCCATCTTTTGGAGGTGCGACAAAGAAACGAGTCACCAAATTTCTTTGTGCGCGATGGTATATATGAGACAGTGAAGCGGTGACTTTGAAGAGCAGCACGTGTACTCATATGAAGGAAAGGAGAAGGTGGGATGAGGTCAAAGAGCTCTTTAGAGCACTCACCATGGTATAAGCGGTAAAACACGCTGAGTGATGCAACATCTCTACGCAATTGCGGAGATTCGAGAGTATTTGCGACTTCTGCATTGCCGATAACCCGTACAGCGACGCTGCAATCTGTCCAAGGCATCGAGAAGATACTTTGCGGAACCGTCCCAGATGTGCGAGCAATGCTCCACGCAAGACCGTACCTGTGTCTTGTACAAAAGACACAACTGGTCAGGCGTAAAGAATCGCTGCACTCAGTTCAGAATACTTACCGAGTTTTCGTGAGGCTGTTTTAATCACGGCTTCGATGTAGTCACTCTGGTTCAGATCGCAGCGAATCGTCATACCGAGCATGTTGATACTGCTCTGCAGGCTTAGAGATGTACCCTGAAGATATGGAAGGGGAAGGAATGGTGACTTTTTGCCGTGAACACATACCTGTGTTTTCTTGGCATTGAACTCAACCAGATTATTAGAGCCCCAATTAAATATGAGGTCCAATACCTGATTGAGCTTAATGACAAGATTCACTCGATTCACTTCGGTTTCAACCTGCCCCTGCCGCTGATGGGTGACCGTTATATCCCCCATGCACCGTGTTATCATCTGCATAGCAATAAATATTTCCACGTGGAAGCATATCATTGATATGCACCTCCCTCTAGTCTAGACTTATGACGGTTGTTAAACCGGGCCAAAGTTCCGTCCACATGCAGCTCATCTGTCCGGCCTAAGAAATCCTACTTCGGCACAGCAGAATATTAACCCCCTTATTCATAAAAACTATTTAAGCATTATTTAGTTAATCATTGTTTTGTCTCTTTTTCTCAAATTCAAAATGACGTTTGTGTGACGTTGACAAAACAATATTTAACTAAATAATGCTCAAAAAGTTTTTATGAATAAGGGGGTTATTAATTATTGAAATCCTATTTAGACTAAACACAAGCTGCGATTTAAGATTAATTATAATTAAAGAACATTTTAGTAAAACCCTAAACTTGACTTGGTTTTAGTTCGCATACCAAAAAGCAGGCTACATCATAGTATCAAACTTTCAGATAGAATAGAAAAAACGACCTCAATAGAAAAGAAGACAATGGAAATAGAAGAGCGTGGCGTGAAGCTTCGGCTCACGATCGTGGACACACCAGGCTTCGGGGACGCCATCAACTGCGAGGACTCGTGGCGCGTCTGTTCCGCCTACATTGACGAGCAGTTCCGCCAGTACTTCACGGACGAAAGTGGCCTCAACCGCCGCCACATGCAGGACAACAGAGTGCACTGCTGCCTCTATTTTGTCCCCCCATGGGCCCACAGGTATGACATTCTCGACACCGGGCACCAATCAATATCACTCACTATCATCTACGAGCAGTTCCGCCAGTAGTTCACGTATGAAAACGGCTTTAAACGCCGCCACATTTATTTATTTATTTATTTATTTATTTAATCTTTATTGCATTGAGTGCACTGCTGTGCTGACTCTACTTTGTCCCCACATGGTAGATACCTATATCTCTCTCTGCTTCGGGCAACCGACCGTTGAGGACTCATGTGGTCTGTTTGCTCTGCTTTGCTTACATCGACTAGTAGTTCCGCCCGTACTTCTCGGACAAAAGCGGTCACACCCGCAATCACTGTCACATGCAGGGGCGATTTTAGAATCTCACCGGTGATCTGGCAATCAAAATTGACATGAAATACACTATTAAATATCATAGTTTTGGGGGCACCCGCTGTTAACTACAATGACTCATGGCCAGCGGTGCTCTGCTTACATTAACGAGCAGTTTCACCCACAGAACATGGTTTCACCAGTACTTTACGGGAGAAAACGCTCTCAACTGCCGCCACATTTTAAAGGCTGGCAACGCATCTGCGATTCCTCTGGTTTTGCGGGTGTCCATGGGCGGCGGTGATTGCTTTCCATCAGGTGACCAGCCTGCTCGTTTGCCTCCTTCTAATATAAAAAAAAACATGCTCGCTAAAATTCTAATTTGGTGAGGGAGAAAAAACAAAACAACAGCGTTTATTAAATAGCATGCCTTCCTATAATGCTTCCTTATTACTGACAAATATTACTCTTTACCGTCACGTTTCGTAACAAATAACGATGTTCTGCGAATTAGCACATATCCTTTCATCCAAATTAAAATTCTTGTTACTCGCAATTGTTTTGAGTTCGCTTAAACAAAAATTGAGCTGACAATTCAGATAAGTATTGTGTGTAGTCATGCGATGGACTTGAACATAAGCCCAGCCACTTTACCCTTTCATTTGCTCGGTCCATTAAACACTTTCTCTGCCATTTTCACTTCGGAAATGGGTATTTATCTTAATGGTCGTTGGGACGTTCTAAGATTTTTAGAGAAAACATAGCTGAGCTTGAAATAAACATTGAAATGTAACAACTGTTACCGATCTACTCGCGTTTATTTTACACATTACTTTTATTACCTATTAATGTTTTTCCTGACGTTTCCTGACGTATGAAATAAACAGTTTAAACTACATCATCATCATCATCATCATCGTCGTCATCATCATCATCATCATCATCATCATCTATATTATCATCACCATCATCATCATCCTCAGTCCACACTGTACACTGCTGCATAGCCTCTTAAAAAAAATACTCTTTAGCTTTATAATTGCTTTCATTATTTTCTTCAGTTTAATAGAATGTATTATTGTATGTTTTTATCATTGTTACATTGACTTACAAACGTGAACAGTGAGTCTGTGTGTTAGGTCAACGGTCACGGTTGTAAGCTGCAGCCAAATATTGCACAGTATTGAGGAAGCACATGTTTCTTGTGTTGAAATTGTATATGCGACGTGACTTGATAGCGTTAGGAACACATAGTACTACAGGGTGATTTTGTCAACAGTCGACAAAATTTTAGAGGACATTGTAATCCTTATAAATAATGATAAAATACAAGTATATGCCTCAATGGAATAATATTTATAAAAATTATATATCGCAAATATAAACTGCAGCTGGCGTATTAAGCGCGCCGCTGTACCTAACATAGGGTGCATAGAGTACAGTCTGTTACTACCTACAGTAAGCGAGCGCCCTGCCTCGTTCGCGACGCGAGCGCCTGGTGACGATTTTTACGTGTTTTATGAATTGAAATAACAACAACGCTTACATTCCTTGGTAATGAACATTATAGCATTATAGCACAATTTAAAGTTCAATTGACTTACCTACGTGTACTTCAGTAATTGTTCAAAGTGACCACCTTCGCTGATGATCCGCTGAAAACGCCTCTGGGTTTCCCGAAGGCTGTGCGTTTTTGAATATATGATAACCATATCATACAATTCACGGTTTGTGTACACCATGATTACATTAATTGCAATCCTATATCACACAACAGGCACTGATGATAATAATATTTATGTAAACACACACACTTAATTGCACTGATATGGCACGATTAGGTCACGATTTTCTTTACGGGTCACGGTCGATCACGCACATACGTCACTACTGCTAGTCGGAAACTAACTAAGCGGAAAATCGGGAATTGGTAATATTTCGAGCGGGCGCGGGTGTCCTTTGCGGCGCACGGGCACGGCATTTAGCATTTTGTATTGTTTACTTTAAAGTTTATTTTTCATTGTCTTTATTCGTAACGGCCATTTTCGGTGAATCTTAGTGATTTAGGCGGCGCGTTATGTTGTTTACTTTAAAGTTCATTTTTCAATTATATTTTTCAAAGCGGTCTCTTTGAGCGGCTCGGCGGCATGCTTAGTGTAGTGTAGGCTACTAAGCTAGCTAGGTAGGCTGAAGGTAAATAACTACTCTTTTCACAGTGTGTGTTTGTAAACAAAAGTGTTTGTTGAATTTTATTTAATATATTTTAGCTTGTGCTTAACATTTTATTTTATTGGTTTTATATTTTTAATATGATTGTTTATTGATATAGAAAACAAAAAAGGTGAAAAAAAAAATTTTTTTTCGACAGCTCCGTTTTCTTTTTTTCCTTTGCAAAAGTAATGTATGTATATCAGCAATAGAATCTCCCCTAAAAATTTGTCGATTGTTGTCGAAGTCATCCTGTAGAGAAGGTCGTTAGTACAGATAAAGAAACACTGCGTTAAAGTCACGGTGTCAGACAACCTTTTAACTAATCCGAACTCGCATCATGACCTCACGGGTAACATCAGATTTCTTGTTACGAATTTAGTACCTACTGATAGAGGGCTTCAAAATTGTAGCGTGTTGTATAGATATAGGCAAAAGTTTCGATACGAATAAATAGTTATTTGATAAATTTTTGATTCAATAAAAAAATATAGTAGTAGGTGGGGTACTGCTACCACAGAACAGCAGCATTAAATTCTTGACTATTTATGTTGCATAATAATCAACTTGATGCTGGACATTGAACTAAGGCCTTGTTAGCGTTCTTTATATATTATCTATACAGGATGTTTGGTAATATGTATATATTCCCGAAACGTACTCATGTTAACATGTTTATATAATACTATGCCAAAGTCAGAAAATGGAAATTGTAAAAAAAAATGTTCGACTCTCCATACAAAATGACCCATCAGCTGATCGAGTTAGTACAGAAAGTCGTTTTTTTTTACAATTTGTATTTTCTGACGTTGGCATAGTATTTTAAAGACATGTTTACATGAGTACGTTTCGGGAAAATATACATATTACCAAACATCCTGTATATTAATACGTGAACAAAAACTTTGTACCCCTTTTTACGAAAATTGCGCGTACAGAGAAGTATGAAATTTCGCATACTTATAGTTTATATAGAAAACGAGTGTAAAATGCTTTTTTTTTTAATTATGCATATAACATACATTAAATTAATAAACATTCTTTCATATATTTTTCAATAATTTCTAAAATGGAAAAGGAGCGGCCGAAATCTGTCAATGCCAATCCAAACTCACATTCTATCTTTTTTAATTTTTAATTGCTTAGGATATAATCCGTGCAGCTTATATAAAAAATACGGTCGAATTTCGACCACTGGGCGACCACTAGTCATAGTTATTCTGTCTTCTTGTCTTGGTTGTAGGTCTTGGAGTTAACCATACAACACTCTCTACAAATCCATAATATGTTTTGTCAACAGTTTGCGGCAAGTGGACCTCGAGATGATGCGGCGACTGCACCGCAAGGTCAACATCGTGGTGGTGATCGCGAAGGCAGACTCCCTCACCGCCGCCGAGGTCAAGCGGTTGAAGACACGCATCCTAATGGACCTTGAGGAGCACCAGATACAGGTTACTAGCTCACCATCACTAAAATCGACTTGTAAACGTTCCAATGCTGTGCTCAGGTCTACTCATTAACATGGCACATGGGACAATGGGAAGGTCGTAACACAATAAGCTGGCCCAATGCTGATAGGTTTTAAAGATGCTTTAAATATTGCTGGTTATAACACGGGAACATTGTCTTAACGTTCCTTCCGTAGCATTAGCTCGAGATATTTCAATTTGGTTACCCATTCGATTTCATTGCACTGTCATAGGCAATCAGTTACACATTTTGTTTTTCTCTCTTACCTAAAGCTGATAGGAGTGAGGGTGGCTTATAGCTTTTTCCCTTTTGCTGCTTGATACTTAACCGTGCCTTCTAATTATGAGTAAATCTTTTTTATGGTACCTACAGGTGTACCAATTCCCGGAATGCGACAGCGACGAAGACGAAGATTTTAAGCAACAGGACCGTGAGCTGAAGGCGGCCGCACCGTTCGCCGTGGTAGCTGCAGACACCGTGCTCGAGGTCGGCGGCAAGCGAGTGCGCGGTCGCCAGTACCCTTGGGGCATTGTCGACGGTGAGGCAGCAGCTACTTACCACAGACTAGGACTAGCAATTCCAGCAACAGCACCACGAGCTGAAGGTGACATTCCCGTATGCGGTGGTGTAGGTACGCAGACACCGTGCTCGAGGTCGGCGGCAAGTGAGTGCGTGGCCGCCAGTACTCTTGGGGCATCGTCGACAGTGAGGCAGCATCTTCTTACATTAACCACAGATTAGAACTAGCAGTTTCAGTAAAAGGATGGCGAGCGGCAGTTACGCATGCGGTGGTGTACGCAGACACATTACTCGGGGACCAGTACCCTTGGACTGCAGTACCTACCCTTGGGGCATCGTTGCCGGTGAGGCGCCAGCTCCTTAACACAACAGTGTAGATCTAGCAGTACTAGCTTGGGGTTCCATTAGTAGGACCGCGAGCTTAACAACTGGGAACCGACGAACAGAACAGATCAACATAATACGTTGCATTGCGCACCATCTTGTTATTACCAATGTTGATATTCACGATATAACAACGCATTGCTTGTAATTTGTAATGTATACTTTCGGCTGTCTTATACAAAATATTTTATGAAAGTTACTCAATCTTTTGTTAAGGTTCGGCACATAATACTGCGTAAATGCGTATGGTAGATATTATCTACCAGCAACTTTGGATGGCGGTGTGTCTGATCTGCATTTTGCTTTGTCTCTATCCTAGAGCATTATGTCCTGATAGTATTTGCTTCGCCTTGCGAATGACCCCATTATACTTTGAAGTGTACCCTAAGTTTATATTTCCTATCCGGATTATTTCCTATTGGTTATTTAACGGCATGGAGATGGACAATTTCCACGAAGGAACTATGCCTACTACTGTTATATTAATGATAGTAGGTTTTGAAAAAGCAGTATTATTCTAAAATAACGCCTCCGTAGCGGAGTGGCAAAGCGTTTCAGATTTTCCAAAGCATAGCCCGGGTTTGTGATAACTAACCCGCCATAAAAAAGCCATTACCCATCAATTGTAGAGATGACTTGATTTCAATGGTGGCGACCTATGCCCAGTAGAGAGACAGTTATTATAGGCTGTTTACTTTACTTTTACTTTCTTCTAAAATATAATAAACTAAATAAATAAACTTTCCTACACTCACACCAATTATCTAGCCCAAGAGAAGCTTCGTTATGAAGCTCGTTAAATGGTTACTAGACAACGGAAAAACATACTTAAAATACATACTTATTATACATAGAAAACACCCAGACCCGAGACAATAATTTCTAAATTGACCCGACCGGGGATCGAACCCAGGACCTCAGAGATGGCGACACCATGAAAACCTGTGTACAAACCACTCGACCAAGGAGGTCATCAAACTAAACTGTTCTCTTCACCGAACAGTTGAAAATCCGCGGCACTCGGACTTCACGAAGCTGCGCACGATGCTGATCTCGACGCACATGCAGGACCTGAAGGACGTGACGCAGGACGTGCACTACGAGAACTTCCGCGCCCAGTGCATCTCACAGATATCGCAGCACGCCATGAGGGAGAGAGGGTGAGCGTCTTGGTTTTATCACTAAATAAGGAGCCTGTATAAGGTAAGCTTCATACAAACCCGCTCGAGCAACGCACACAGACAACCTTCTACGGTCACGAAATCTTGCAACAGCTGCACTCGAACTGTTCTGAGCGCACCTGTCTCCCTATTTTGGGGTTTTATTGATGTATTGCTGACCCGACAGACGTTGTCCAGTCTAAGTTTTAATAAATATGTGCCGAAACGCCATCAATTAAGAGTACTCCAAAGTGGCGATTCCCATACCAAAATTACCAATTTTACTGTTTTGAGTAACCATCCTTATATTAAAGCGAACAAAACAAAATTATTGAAATCGGTCAAGACGTTTCTAAGTTTTAGCGAGACTAGCGAACAGCAGTTGATTTTTATTTATATAGATAGATAGATAGAAAGATAGATAGTTTAATTCTTGTTAGTTGTGATTCTGGTTAGTGTGTCCGTTCATGCAGTCCGATGGAAAACCGATGGTTGATGGTCCGATGGTTGTGGTGGCGCTCGACTTATTTTAAAATTTGTCTGGTTTTATTTCTTATTTTTAATTGCTAATTTGCTGCACTTAAGCTCTTTTAAATATTTAAAAAATATAGTGAAAAAATTTACTGACCATTATAAAAAATAAAAATAAATAAAATAAAATAAAATATTTTTAATTCAGATTTCCATCCATATATAGTTGTAAGTAACAATGAAAGCTTAAGAACTATGTTAGTACATTGAGGCAATATTTATTTATTTATGCAAGGAAAAACCCACCCTGCCCGTCTGGTCCACCAGACACATCAACGTGTATAAGCAATAATCCGGGCGGCTGCTTTTCCTTCCCAGCATAATGGTCAGTGCAGCCGCCCGGATTGCGGAAGACCCAGGTTCGATTCCGGCTGGGTCGGATAGGCATTTAATTTTCACTATACTTTATAAATATTTCTCTTGTCTTTATCTCATTTAGGTACAGTTAATATATTATGCTGCAATTAGGGACAAATAAATATTTTTTATTATTATTAATACACTTATTAGTATTTACTTTATTAAGTAAACCCTCGAAGGTAACAGTATTATTTTAAAAGAAATCTTTCGTAAAGCTGTGAGATTTTACAAGAACTTCACTGACCTTCTTGGAAAAAATTCACAAAGTAGCCCATTTTTAGGGTTCGGTAGTCAACAAGGAACCCTTATAGTTTCGCCAAATCCGTTTGTCTGTCTGTCTGTCCCCAGTCTAGCTCATAGACTCTTAGTACTAGAAAGCTGTAATTTGGCATGACTATACATATTAATCACGCCGACAAAGTGGTGAAGTAAAATTATGAAAAATATTTTTTAAGGTTACCTCCGCGTGAAATGGGGATGTCATTTTTTTTTCTTGTCTACACCATAGCGTGTCGTTGGATAGCAATTTCAAAAATATTGTGAGTTTGTGAAAACAATTTTTTGATTGAGGCATCCGTTTGTGAACTATTACGCTTTAAAGTGCAAAATTTTGTTTAGTCATGTGTCCCGTACGTGAAAAAATTCACGGTAGTTGTATATATAACTTCGTTAAAAGAAAGACTATCACAGCTAAGTAGGCTTTACAAGTTTACGAGCCGACCAACTAATAAAATGTACTTGGCGCAATACAAATTCCTCATTGGAAACTACTTAAAAACCTTTGTCAGGTGTGTGAAACCGGTAGTATCTACATTAAATAAATGTTCATAAAAGCCCTCTTCTCAGAGTCCGCATTATTGAGATTGGCTACGGAACCCTACACTGCGCGTGGCCCGATACGCACTTGGCCGGTTTTTTCAATTAGGAAACAGTTATTGGCGTGATGTATCAAGATTACCAAACGCATAAATAGGTATTATTAAAATGTTTTTGTTTTGTGTATATAATTTTAACGCAAATTTTGTTGCGAAACAAATTACAAAAACACAAATGTTGAAAAAATTTCCACGAGCAGGATTTGAACCTGCACCCTTCTGACATACCGGGTCAGGTGCTCTTCCGATTGAGCTATCGTGGTTCTAACCAGCTCGCCGAAATTATTCAACATTATTTACTTTTTACTTTGAAAGCCAAAGGCACCACATTTTTTCAACATTTGTGTTTTTGTAAGGTATTATTAAATTAGTTCGTTCGTACATGCATTTTATCGAACATGAAATGCTTTATAATCTACCAATAATTAATGTGTGTATCTGATTTATTTTTATTTTGTTATTCAGGAAATTGAAAAGAGATTCGATGGGCAACAACCATGACGTAGTCATTACGGACACAGATCGCCTGCTGCTACAGAAGGATGAAGAGGTAATACCTACTTAATAAGGAGGATATTGTCTAGCTTAAGAACTATTTTACGTTTCGGTATCCCATACAAACTTCAGCCGTTGTTGGTCCCGTTTGCATTAACAGTCGTTCAAACTGTTTTTCATTTACTTATTATTAACATACAGGATATTGAGGACATTGTGGCATTCTGACATTGCTATAGAACATAACAAATTTTGTAGACTATTATTTCTAGGGACTTGTATCCTTAACAAGAATTTACAGTATATGTACCTGCCCTTACTACGTTACAATCTGCCCTAGAAGATCAAGTTCTATACGTACAATTATTACTGCAAAGCCACAGAGTTCAAATTGAACTTAAAATCAAGCGTGCTCAACGCTTGGCTGTAAGAAATTAATGGTTCTATCTAAGTATTACTAATTGTTCTTTTTCTTATTTCTAGATACGGCGCATGCAGGACATGTTAACTCAAATGCAAGAGAAACTCAAAGCTTCCGACAAGAAACACGACAGTATTATAGATGTATAGAATATAGACTGCATTGTATAGAGTAGCATTACACAAAACACACGTTAGTTGTAATAAGAACAAATATTAAAAACCTCTTTAGAAAAATTTGATGAATTTAGATTTTTGATACTTATGTTATTTGTTATAATAAAAATATTAATAAATAAATGCAACTAGATAATGTTAAAACATCTAGCTCCCATATATTAGGGCACAAATGTGCTGTACATTTTAACGGTATGTAACCTACTTATTAACCATCCGACGAACGATTACATTGTCAAATTATAACTCATATTGCCGCACTTAGAAACGTTAAAAACATTAACGATTTACCTGTCAGCATTTAGGGTTCACCTGATTTATTAATTATAAAAAATTCTCTGAAAAATACTTATTGATCCCGGGTAAATGCATCAAGACAAAAAATATAGGTCGATTAGCGTTGTATCAGTTGAATGTACCAATAAGGGCCCCGATTATTTCTACTTAATTATGTTTAACAATTTAGAGTTCTATTGGAAACAGTTTATATTTATTTAACGCAAAAATCCATTTCATTGAGTTGTCTCGTTGCCCCCCATCTGTAACCAATTCACCCTATTATTAATGTTGATTAACGTATCTGAGTAAGGCAGTTAGACATGTGACAGTCTAACGTAACTTCCGCATTAAAACTGATTATCGTTATACATAGCTACAGTAAGCAATAGGTAACTAAAAATATAAGTAGAAAAACTGAGCACTCGTGAAACACTCAAAGAGATCTTAATGATATATTATTACAGCACATTTGTATTCTGCTTCATTAATAACATATTTTGAGTTGCAAGTGTAACTCCTTAAAAACTTTACTGTACCTACCTTTTTTTTTTTGACCTAAGTCTTATCTCCCTATCTTCTACTACGCGCAGAAGGTAACTTTAGTCTCTAGTAGTTAAAAAAAACATCTAATGAATCTCCAAGAATATAAAAATCTACTCAAATAATTTACACTGATCTCATACGAGTCCACAACAAAGTGCCTACTGCGATGTTTATTTCTCATTTAATCACTTTAACAAAAAACAATAATTTGTATGGATAATATGTATTTAGCAGAGTTTCCTCGTCATACCCTAACTACGTAAATAAAACTCGCACTATGCACCCAGGAGTCCCAAGTTGATCTCTACGTGTAGTACTTAAAGTTAACACTCAAGATATTACATAGATAAACAAAGACAGGCTTTCTGGTGATGTCGGACTCCCAATAAGCTCACAGGAAATAATTGCATGCTTTTCCATTGATCGAGGATTTCATCTTCCATAAATTTCTGGTGTTACCTCGGCTAATCTCTCTACGACCATAGAATGACAGCCGACTCCGCTAAAAACAGCCAAAAGCAAAAACTTCCTCAGAAACCACGCGTACCAGACTGAGAAAATAGCGTAAGTTTGCGTGTTCTTTAAACTTATAATACGGATAAAAAAAATAATTAATAACTAGCTTGGTAAGGCCGACAACGAATAATGAGAAGAAAACCTCAAAACGTTTATAAAGTCGGATTTATCTATATTCTGTACATTTACACAGCGGTTTCGCGTGAACTTTTTAAACTATGTATTTAAATTTTAATACAATCTTATTGCCTACATACATTCTCTATAAAACAATTTAATAGAGGATGGAATTTTCGTCATAGTTGGATTAATCAATTGATATTCTTCCGCTTTTACAATCTTCCTCTTCATTTGTGAAAAGGATTCTTCACAAAGTTATGCTCGCATCGCGTGACCATACATTTTTATTATAGCAAGTTATATGCATTCGATGTTTAATTTTTCTATTTACGCTTGACCGTTATTTTTACTATAATATGTACCTACTCGTATGTCTGGATGTTTAAAGGCCTATTGAACTGATGTAAATATTATTTTATGACAACCTTTGCACAATAAAACCTTAATACTAATTGTGTACCTACCGAAATCAAACCAAAGTCCACTAAAGAAAACCTTTTGTATCGATATTATTGTATTCAGTAAATTGATACTTTATCTACTGAATAGACTTTCATTTTAATATGGTTCCTCTGTAGTTCAGTTAAAGAAAAAACCTATTTTAGCTATTGTATACTTACTTTATCTCATATTATGTAAAATTAGAAATGCAGATAACCTACCAATTTTAAAGTTTAAATAGGTTAAACAAACTTAACGTTTTTTTAATTGGTTCTTTGATGTACAGGTAATTGAAGGCACATTTAAGGGCACATTTAACCAGCTAAGCCCACACTAAAGAGATGCCTATGCCTTCCAGTGCACAGGTCAGGATATAGTATTAGTATACCTATAGTATTTAGATTCAATGAAATTTATTCTCATGAAGACAATTTAGTAACTTTCTTGACTAAAGTCGTCAAAACGTTAGAAAATTTAAAAATAGTTGTTCTGTCAAAAATGCCATTCGATCACGTTAACGATAACGAGAATTTGTATTAAAAAAATGTTAACTCCTCTCGTATGCCGCCAGGAGGCGCTGCTTCAATGCCATACTAATTTTCGTTTTTGTAAACGTAATCGAGTGAATACGAATAGTAAACAAAAATCACACTATTCTTCGATGAATATCGGTATAGTACGTCAAAAACACTGGTACCAACCTGCGACGTTGCCAGTCTGTTTGTCACTGCGGCCGCGCGGAAATGCGGAATGAACATAAACAGGCAACTAACGAGACGAAAGTGCAACGCGTGCAGTTAGCCAATCCAAGCGCCACTCACTTATCTGCTGTTTTACTAATAAATTTTGATACCTGGTCCCGGTATTAGTACTTGTATTATAATATATCTACTATATAATACCGGTATTTTACTACTATACTACTTACCGGTACTCATCGGTTAACCTGTGTTATTATACCGGTATCAAATCGTTACCGGTAATTTATAAAAGTCTAAGTTGAAAATACCGGGTATTCCAAGCCCTGCTTAGAATATAAGGCGAAAAACTTGAAAATACAATATGCTAGAATAATGTAGAACACACTTAATAGAGGCTTTCTCATCAACAACTATATGACAGCAGTTGGCATAGTGTTTAGCGATATATCACAAAACCCATGGTTGCGGGTCTGAATCATGCAAGTAGTACCTACGTGACTGATAAGATGAACATAAAAATTATGTGACATTCGACTTGGCAAATATTTTTTTTTAATATAAAATATAATAATATTATATATATATATATATATATATATATATATATATATATATATATATATATATTTTATTAAGTAGCTAAAGCACTCGTTTTCATGGAAATCAGAAACAACGACGGTACCACAATCACCCAGACCCGACACAATATCGAAAAGTTCGTTTTCGACATTGACCCGACCGGGAATCGAACCGGGACCTCAGAGTTAGTGCCGCCCAAAGTCTACAAAGACTCGGATACGGAGGTCGTCAAATTTAATATTAAAATTAAAGAAGATCTAGCTGTAAAATAAGACAAAATTAAATATTGACTACTACTACTTTAAAATTATTTAGCCTGGTATCTCATATTGTATAATATCATATTAGGTAGCTAACCTGTGGTGATGGTGACAAGTTTGTTGGTAATTAAATAAATATGAAACAGTAACTTTGAAAATACTTTATTTCTGTTTTATTATATTTTAAAGAAAAAAAATTAAAATCGAACACATTTCCATAAAAAAGGTTTATAATGTTTTTACAGTATTCTGCTTTTAGATGTACCTATACAAAAGCCTCAACTATTCAACAAATACTTTACTAGGTAAGAGTTTGCTAATAATACAGAAATAAAGGACTACCGCAACATTAGTAAACCTAATTGCAACTATCTCTTCTGATCACCCAGATCTTCAATACTATCTTCATCAATCTGTAAAACGAGAAGGTGGTTAATGACAACACAGAAGTATGTGAAACAAACAACACAAAAGCTGTATGAATCATGGCATATATCTTTACAACCTTACAAATAAACAAAGAATAAGCTCCAAATAGTTATTCTGCGTTTTGTTCCTGTCATGTAAACGTCATTTCAAATTAGTGTTAAAGAGACAAAACATGGAATAACTATTCGAAGCTTATTGTGTGTTTATTTGTAAGGTGTCCTTATCATATAACTACCTACCTGAAACAATTTGTATCTGTGTCTATGTGAAAATGTAATTTATAGACATATAAAAACATGTATAAAAATAAAAATTTTCACTTTTCATATTATTTTCCTATTATGGTTTAAATTCGATTATTATTGTGTGACTAACACATTATGAAATCAGAAATCATAACATTAAATTCATTCAATTTGATTTTGACAATAATAATAATAATTAGTAATGGATTTGGCATTTTCTCACACACATCACACTTATCTCTTAGGAGCCTGTATTTCAATAACCTATCGATCTCATCTTATTGAGGCCTGCTGAGGTTTCCCTCTCGTAATAGTACCTACTTCGGTCTTCGACCCATCGGGATCTTTTGTGCAAAGAGAATAAAATATTCAATAACCCTTACAAAATTATTAGTTTAATATTTTTCACAACATTAAGACAATTACCTATTTGTCTTATTGTTGTCAATGGACTGTTTATTCTAGTATAGGCTGACTATGTTGATGATCATGATTCTACTGAACTTATGCGATTTGAAACTTCCATTGTAACTTTAAATTATATTATTGGCTTATTATTATTATTATTGGCTTATTTGATTGGAAAATACTGAACTTTGAAGTTACTCTGGAACTTTAAACCAGAATGGGTGAGGAGAGAGTTATTTACTAAAATGTGAATCAACTTTCAGCAATACTACATTATTTTGATTTATATAAGATGTTTCTTTGTTGTTTTTTGACTAAATGAAGTTGATTTTTTGATAATAGATGGTCATCACAGATTATAACTAAAAAACTGGTTAGGAAGCGTGTAGCAAAGGGGGTCCCGAGACAGCCGATTTTTCGATCATGTTTTGAATGGAGCTAGGACTTGTAAAATTTTTCACTTTTTGCTTCCACCTAATGTAGCAAAGGGGGTCCAAGACTGACCAAGACATAGCCGAATTTTCAAAGCCATTTTGTATGGAGCTGGGACTTGTAAAGTTTTTCACTTTTTAATATGAAAAATCTGTTTTTTAATACACGATCTCTAGGTATTTTAGGGAGTGGGGGTGCTAAAAGTCGTTATTTTTGCACGCACCGTTTTGGAGATACGAGCAATTTTTAATCACCAAGGTTAGGTTACGTTAAAACTGTTCTAACTTGTGGTCACTGGACCACAACGCGCGCCGCCCAAGCCGACTGGCCGAGCGAGCGAAGCGAGCGGTGCCGTGGTAGCGGCCGGGGGTTGAATTTAGAAATAAGTCGCCCGAATCTGAGGAAACTGAATGTGTAGGGGGCTCAGGGAAACTCGTCTAAGATCCCCTATAACAATTTCGGCTGCCGGAGCTACGTTTGAATATTTTTAATTAATTTTTAAAATTCGTATGAAATGTACAGTGAATGCGTGAAACAAAACGTATTTTCGATACTTTTTTAGTTTAAGCTATGTTTTTGAAAGTTTTGAAGTATTAAAACGCGTGAAACAAAACTCCAATCCGCCATTTTGAACGTATTTTTGACAGCGTCAAATCAAATTGCGTCATTCCGTTGCTTCAGAGTTTCTTTTTGTTTATTTTCTATGACTTTGATACATTTCTGAGAGCGGAGTATGCGACCGCCATGATATTTACGTGTGTATAGATGAGTCTCATCCATCTCTACCACGTCGTCCCCAACGCCAATCGGCTCTCTGTCATGGGCCTCTGCCACAGAGAGCCGTAAGAAGTGGAATACCTGAATGGCACTTTTTATTGTGACGCCTACATCCAGAGCAGCTGGGCTCACTTTGTCTTTACGAATAAAATGTAAAATACACACAGACAGAGACATGGCTGCGTTCAAAAAAAGTATTTTTGAGCGGCGACAAAACTTTCTAACAATTTTTTCTCCAACATCGTCAACGGAAATCGGATCGGATCGGATCGGAACTTTATAGGATGGTTTCATGTCTTTATTCATACTGCTATTGCGACGCAAAATTCCAATGCGAAAAATTTCGCATCAGCAACAGCTCTAATGGAGTCATTTTCAAACCACAAATGGACAATTTGTATTTCGAATTCAAATTTTCGAATAAATTGTGTATGTATATTGTATTTTTCTACCCATATTGGGTAGGTTCGGGCCTCAAGATATTGGTCTCTTGCCCGGGCTGATCCTTATGGGCACCATCATTCTGACCGGATCTGTCTGGGTGGCACTGCAGGGGTACAGTTATGTTTTTTTACAGGAGCCGAAGCTATGTTGGCCGCCTTTCCTTCCCCCTGCAAAGCCTTCGCCGCTGTCAGCCCCTCGGCTGAGTCGGCGTTGACTTACGGGCTATAGTAGGGCGGACAGCAGAGACAATTGTATTCTTCGAGTCAGTGTCGGCCTTCCTTGGGGGCCAACACAATGTGTAATTTATACACGGGGCTTGTGACAGTGGCTGGGGGTTTACCGCCTGTTGAAATTGGGTAAAAAATATCTAAGCTTTAAGTAACGGAGGCAATACCGAAGAGAGAGCCGCACTAAGTCAGAAGCCACCATGATATAGTCCTGATTGTCATGCAATATTTTGTCCCTAAATTCGCTTGTATCTCGGAAACCAAACACCAAAAATAATGACATTTAGCTCCTCCTTGTAAAACCTAGAAATTGTGTATACAAAAGTTATTCGGCTATGTCCTGGACCCCCTTTGCTACACAAGATGAATTAAACAGTGAAAAATTTTACAAGTCCCAGTTCCATACAAAATGACTGAAAATGTGTAAAATATATAGGAATTTTTTTTAATACTATTTAAAAATTTGTCTCTCTTTCATTACCTCTTTTTTTGTCATTTTGTGACAAAAAAACTGTGTTATTTTTAAGGGCCCCCTTTTCTACATCCAACCAAAAAAAATTTTGTTAATACATAATCTAAAGAAGTACTTTAACTTTGCATAATGCGTCAACTTACCTCTGGCCATTTTTCTGGTATAATATCAAAGAGGTCATCTTTAACATCACCCTGAATGACAATCTCATCATCACCAGTGACTGAGGATCCACAAGCAAACTTTGTTCCAAAAAACTTGGCAGCCACTTTCAAATCAATATCTGAAGAATAAAAAAGAGAAAACATCAGTTGCAACATTGGTATCCAGAATACCTCTGGAGGTTAAAATAAGGTTTTTGACATATGATACTTACTTACTAATTCAATAAATATTGATAAATTTAATTCAGAATGAAGTAATAAAAGTGACTTTCTATTACTAGTAAATAAAACAAAACCATTGTTGTATAAAGATACAATAAATTTGTAACAGCAAATTGATATTTACCAAAAGTACTGAGTCCTGAAACAACAGTAACTGATTTCTTTTTGCCACGGGGTGCACGGGAAACTTGGACTAGCTTAGGTACATCTTCCTTCTTCTTTGATTTCAGCATGCCTTTTCCACCTCGCTTCTGGCGTTTCTTTTCTTCTTCTCCACCAGCATTTTCCTCTTCATCTAAAAATAGAGAAAAGTGTCTAAAGGAGTAACTTATTAACCTATTTCCCTAGTCAGGTTATAAAGAAAAAACGCACCTATTTTTACTTTTTCAAATTCCGTAGGTAAGTTCTTTTCAAGCCACTGTTTACATTTATCGTATTCAGGGTAATACTCGCAGTATTCGATCGGCATCGAGCAATTGCCGCAATACTGTACTTTTATCGGGTAAGTTACACCGTCACGAGGACCCATTGTAAGATCTCTATCAGCCATTTCAAAGCAATTTTTTTTTAATTATTGGAAATAACAACAATATAGTTGCATACTATTGATATATTAAATACAGCTAATAATTATTTGCAATTTTGCAGAATCTAAAACTACTCTGTTAAAATCTACATGACATTTTTTTTTTTCTTTGTTTATTGTTTTACGGCTCCGGATGAAATCCATCAAGCCTATTCATTCGTTCTATCTTCATATTATTATATAATACATACCTATATGTAATATATAAACAATATTGATGATGATGATGAATGATAATAGAATTGGGAAGTGGGAAATGATTATTATTATTTTCTTGTGCAATGGCTTCTGTAGGGTTTTTCCAACACCAATAATTTCGCCAATGGCGAGTGATTAACGAGACACGTTATAATTTGGCGTCTTTCTATGTGTTGTGTTTTGTTTTAGGTGGTGCTAACTCCGTAGATAGATACTCAATTCACAAAGATTTTAAGAAGATATATCTTCTACCGGCCAATATTTGTGAGAAATGATATTACCCCCCAACCCCTCGAGTATCTCGGTAAAAATGTACATGACATTTGATGTCATTTTGATGTTAATAATTTTCGAACAGATATTTCTGAATGCAAATAAATATACCTAATACAGCCTACTAACACTAAGCATTTTTTAATAACCTATCACAAGCGCATATGCGCTCCCCCACCTTTACACCTTTGGCCCTTAGAGCATTAAACGTCGGCCTTACTATCATCCATCACAAAACGGTGAGTGAGATGAAGACCAAGTGCTTGCTTACCCCTATAAGACATAAAAAAATGTTTACATTTATGTTTAACACAAAGTGCTTCTCTGGTTGAAAAGGTTCTGTTTATGCTAACGTTAAATAGATTACCGTGAAAGACATTTTTTAAAACGTTATAAATAATTTAGGTATTTACATTTTTCATAACATTCCATATTTTATTTTCAGATTTTCTATTTTCTATAACTATTTTTGTTACTGAAATCTCAATGAACATCTTTACTAAAACTCAAAAAGTATGGGCGAGGGCGAAGTATTATTATCATCATCATCATCATCGTCGTCGTCTCAGCCGAAAAACGTCCACCGCTAAACAAAGGGCTCCCCTAAGAATTTCCACAACAACTTTTCATCGCATAGCAATTCGCAACCATCGACTTATCGACGACATTGAGTTAAAAGTCCTGCCTTCAATACGTTTTTCACTGCGCGGTCACAACCATCGATCATCATCATTACATCAATATTATTACACTATTTATGATTCATTATCAATTATCAATAATAATTATCATCCATCACTTTTGTTATAGCTGTATAGGCTAGGTCCTTTAGCTTTTTAGATATGAAATGGAAAAAAAATGTCAAATTGATTTCTTTTTTTCTGTTTGTTTTTAATAGAATGCACAGGGGCCTAATTTATTCGGCTATTTTATGATTCATTCTTTTTTTATTGTTGGTGGCGCCCTCAGAACAATAACTAAAGCTATAGAAACCGGACTAAAATAGCAACACAAATACTAATGAACCTAGATGATGTATGTAAATATAGATTGTACCTTTTCTTTCGTAATTTCGAATTCTGTCACAAGAAATTATTACATCATATTTGGGTAATATGGTAACTTCGTACCGTCAAAGTGTCTATGACAACCAAAACAAATCGTAGGTATTTCTATTTATTTATCATTAAGTAATTTTTTTTCACGTAATAAATATAGCCTATTTTACTCAAGGTTAATGTAGCATTCTAATGGTGAAAGAATTTTTAAAATCGGTTCAGTAGTTTTTGAGTTAATTCGTTGCAAACGTACAAAAATACAAAGCATTCCTATAAAGATATAAATAATTGAAAACAACGATATAGTACTTGTTTTGTCACTATATTTATTACAAATACATTTTAAATTGACAATAAATAGACAATAATTGAACCCAAACAATCAATTGCACTATCAAACAGCGAACTCATTGAAAAGAAATTAATTAATCTACTCGTATTTAGTTTTTACATTGAATTTTTGCTTTAATTTAATTAAAGTTAAAAACATAATTAAAGAAGAGGTAGGGCTAGTAGTACCTATGTATACAGAAAAAAGGTTAATCATCATTGAAAAACAATAAGATATAAAATGTTTTTGTTTTGTTTATATAATTTTAACGCAAAAATTTTGTTGCGAAACAAATTACAAAAACACAAATGTTGAAAAAATTGGAAGACCACCTGACCCGGTATGTCAGAAGGGTGCAGGTTCAAATCCTCCTCGTGGAAATTTTTTCAACATTTGTGTTTTTGTAATAAGATATAAATTAAAGCAATTAATCTAACAGAATTTGTTATAAAAAAACATAATTTCGTAAATAATAACAATAATTTCTAAATTAATTGATTTATATAGTCAAGTTCTGAATATTTTCCACTTGTCATGTTAATCCTTGGCACAGGCCATATTTGAAATGTTTTATAGGTTGAAAATATAAATCAAAAACTCTTTTATTTTTCCAATTCATTAATAGGAAAGGCCGCGTCTCAAAAATATCCATCGTCGGTATGATATCCAGAAATAAAATTATTTTCTTATTATAAATAAAAATAATGTGATCACAACACAACTCAAACCCAACAACAACCTACTCTACTGAGATAGCAAGGAACAGGCAATATCATCTAAGCTCATAATTGACCATATTATACAATGTTATACCTGTCTTTCTGTACGACTGTACTGTGTTTCTGTATTGTGTTAAATTTCTAAGAAGTTTCTTAAATCTGCTGATCTGTGCTATATTTTCTTTCACAGAATCTTAATACATATCATAACATTTCATCAGATACATCCGTGATATATAATGTAGGAACCGCATCTTCTCTAAGTTGGTCGCCTCCATTTCGTATTCCCCTTACATTCAAGTGAATCCATAGTAAAATGCTTATATCAAATGTGATTAAGCCATTGTAAAGTCCAATACGATTTACTTACCACTATTATTTTTACACTTCGCCTTTAGCCTTTTTCGATCATGCACTTACTTACATTAGTGCATGGTCTATAAGAAATCTGTAAAATAAAAGTATCGATAGTATAAAAATATGCACATTGTTTACCTACGTCACTATACATGATAAACTTAGCCCGATACAGTTTCTGAATGATTGCTAAATCTGCTATTAAAATTGAATTCACGGCTGGTTTTCGCTACAAAATGGTTCTACCAAATTTAAATTTTTATTTTTATTCGCTAATCAGATCACATTCGACAAATAATAAAGCAAAAACATACCGATTGAAAATCAATACTCCTTCACTATTTTCTTTTCAAGATTAATAGAACGTGTAGCCCCCAACTACAAAATAAATAGTGCCACATACACGTACTACACCACACATGCAACATTTCTAGTAATCCAAACCATTCGTGCAATCTAGATAGAAATACTTATAAAATCTGAAATATTTATGAGATCCTAAGACAATTATTAGTTCAATTAAATTTCTTGTAAAATGGCTCTCACTACGATTTAGCCAGTGTCTAGTTTTAGGGCAACTTATTAGTGTTTTGATTTTGTCCGTAACTTTGCTTAAAACTTCAATAGGCGTTGTGCTTGTACAAGCAAGAAAATGTCAAAACCTGAGACCCAATTTTGAGGATTCAGGCAATAACTGATTGATTCTGTTGATACCTGAAACAATGACAAATAACTAACTAATTAAGCGAGTTAGTGAAGCAGATAAAATTCATAATTTAATATTATTAGACATAATGTACGAACACAAGACATTCACAAAATCAGAACTTATGTACGATAATATGGATTTAAAATTAGTAGGCCGCGGTTTGTACGGAGGAAGGAGGGAGTATAAGGAGGGGTTATTTTTAGGGCAATTAAAAAATACATGTTCTGTCGAACCCTCGTCGAGTTATTGTCCGAAGTTATAGACAGTCGATACTTATAATACGCGAACAAGTCAAAAATATCTAAAACGAACTGTCAGCTTATAAATAAAAAATAAAAATAAATACGAATTTGGCCGGGCAGAGGGCCTCAGAGATCTTATTTTTGAGTAGTCATCTTATGAGTTATGAACAATGACCGATTACATAACAATACAAAAAATAAAAACTAAGTGTCAACCATTTGTCGGACTCCAACCTCCTTTTCTAGCTGTAAGATAGAACGGAACTAAACATAGTTGCACGTTTTTATTTTAACCTTCCTTCTATAGCTTAAGTTATTATTCTGAGGTGGCGTCTCAGTGGTGGCCGCAAGTTTCCCAATACGCCGATAATACACCCACCATTGATCTCAGAGTCTTGTCTCAGTGTGTATTCCCTAAATGCGCAACGCATACATTATTATGATGATATTTTCTACCAACTTGTTTGACATTAACCCAGTTATCGTTTTGAGATTAATCTGAGGATAAACCCATACAAGAATAAGCCCATACACTCCCATGAAGACATTGCACGGACTTGCATTCAATGCATTCCAGAATAAGTTTTTGTTAAATGGCGACATTGTTTTACTTCCACGCCCACGTAAAGTTTAAACTGCGTAGCGTAGGTATAAAAAGCGAATAGTTGAGTAGTAAGTATCCTCAGTGCCGATGCCGTACAGTTTTACACAAATCTGCAGATTCGAGAGAGCATTTACGTATTGATTTATTTATATTCCTGCAAGTAATTAAGAGGCAAATATACAGCGAATGTGTAAGTGCGAGATTCTACATAGCGTGGTATTTTCTACTACTTCTACCATGATATGAGTTTTAACATATGGCAACATCGTCTACTACTCCGCAAAATCAACACAAAATAAAATCACTTTTACACATTTTGCAATCGTTGTGTGTTGTGTTTAGCAAGATAAAACTGTAACAATGTTAAGTTAGTGTTCAAGTGACTATAAAGTAACCCATGGAAACAAGGAAGTGATTAGGAGCTAACTGTGATCAGAATGTAGCGCTTAGTCAAGTTCCCAAATCCATAATCATAAGTTAAAAATATTGATCTTTTGTTGCACTCGGCTGTAAATAAATAGAAACTGTGAAAATGTCTGTGGTTAAAGGAAAACTTGTGAAAATGGAAGTGATCCAAGTTGGTGAATATGAATTCACCAAACAAGATATTATCGGTCACGGAGCCTTTGCAATGGTATACAAAGGAAGGAAGAGAAAGGTATGATCAGCAATTTTCATTGTTCTTCAGAATAATAATAACTAATAAGATTTCTAATATTTTGCAACTCTTTATTTATAAAATAGTTTTGAGTTCTTTCTTCCGCGTTATTGATCTTGTGGCTTTGTGGGTGGCGGTAGTACGTCATAGCGACGACGATTCGGATTTACCTTCTTATAAAATCTTTGGTTTTATTTATTAGTGAAGTTTTTTACATAAATCGGTGTCAACGTAATTAATTTATCTTATTATTATTTTAGAAATCTTTAATTTATGTAAGGTCAATTAAAGTACTAGTAAACTAAACAGCTGACTTTTAAATTATGCTATGTTTATAAATAGAAGCACAACAGTGTGAATAATGCCAAAGGGAAGTTCTTTTATTTCTATCAGTTAAGTAGTATAGGGCTACAAGTTGACTGAATTCCTGCTAAATATCTGTAGCTATAAATCTATACTATTACTATTTGCATGATAAACTTTGAGTTTGATTATTTGAAGTTAGAAGTGGTAGGTATACAGTCTGTTATCAAATATTTGTATGGTAAAAAAAATAAACTCTAAATAAGAAAAGATGTAATCTAGACTAAACATAATAATAATTATGGTTTTGTCACATTTTACATATAAAAGTATAAAGTTATCTTTTAGTAATTGTAATGGTTTGCCATGCAAAAAAAATAGTTTAAGATCTTTATTTCTTTATTTATCATTAAATGCATTGGGAGTAGCAATTAATTGTCATATTATTTATTATGGGACTTAGTTAATTTTCATCATCATCTTAGCTAAAAGTTAATTAATTTAATATGCTAATATTTATTTTTATTATAGCCTATAAGAGGCCTTGTCTTAGCTAAGAACCTTCTACCAAGCTACAAAGTGCACTTTTACTCTCACAAAACTTGAGTCTTACTTCGAATTAATGGATCTTAATCTGTAAAAAATTACTATTTTTGAAAAGGTATGACACTTACAGTCTTCCTGAAAGAGATTGATTATAGTAGATATGAGTCCACCGTTGCACATATTTTTCTGTTTTTGTTTTATTTATTTATACCTATATCAAGTGCAATAAAGTTTTATTTTCAATACAATGGAGGCCATCTCTATTAAATTATATAATAATATTAAAAGATGAATATTTAAAGTTGCACCAACATAGTGTACACCAATACAATTTTAAATAAAATACACACATAGAACAGCACAAATTAAATGCACCTACAAATTTTATAAGTCTAGACAGCAATAAATAAAATAAATGTGAGTAACAGAATAGAACCCAAATTATACAAATATAAAGATAAATAATAACATTTAACCAACTTATGAATGAATTCAAGTTATAATAGAAATAAAAACAAAATCATTATCAGAATTAAAATGAAACCCAATTGAGGATAAAATGTACATTATAGTCCATCGAGTTGGATGTTCATAATTTTTTGGCTAAAAGATCTTATTTTAGGGAGTAATTGTGAGAAGTTTCAAATGTCAGAGATTTGTAGTTTTTTCACGATAAATTATTGAAATTTCACATATTTTCGTATTGCTTTCAGACAGGCAAAGGGTTGAAAGTTCATACAGCCCAATATGTTGTGTTATGTTTTTAAATCACATTTTATACTTTTACTTTACGTTTCTATTAAAACCATTTACATTTCTATTTTAATCAAGTTAACAACCCCCAAGATTATTATAATAATTTTAATTGACTTAATTTTACCACATTGTAAAACATTTTTTTCAAAAATTCACCCTAACGGAACGCAAAGCGCGTTGTCATTAACGCTTTGCGTCTCCGAAGCCCCAGGCCTCTAGTTCTGCTGCATCGCCTGAAGAGTTGAGTGAAGTGCAAGTGTTGGGACTCAAATGAGCCGCTTGTCACAGTCCCGCTTTAAAGAAAACACCACTAGACAGGAATACAGATGTAGGTTAGGTTAGGTTAGAACGTAGAAACAGCTAAAGCGCAGCGAGCAAGCATCGAAATGGTCACTAAAACCTAAATTTCAGAAAACTTGGGGGAAAACTCAGAAAAATTTCAGAAAACCGCTAGATGGGGGGGACTTGACCCCTCCCCTACAAGGAAGGGTGGGAGAGTTGGGCCACCCTTCTAGGGAGCTAGGGAGCTTGGGTGAAAGTCCCTATTATCGGTGGTTGCAAAGTGTTGTAGTTACCTCACTAACCTACTCTCAAAACAAAAAAAAACAAAAAAACGGGGAAGCTCCGAGCTCCCCCCTTCGCAGAGGAATCCCCTCCCCCTCCCCCCACAACCCTTATATCGATGGGCTATAATGACATTTTTACCATCTTATCATCTTATTATAAATCATAGTAAACTCAAATGCAGAGATGTCTAAGCACAAACGAATGTTCTGTCAAGTGTTGATCTAAAATAAGTTTTATAGTATGTACCGTTAACTTCCACTAATTAAGTCAGGATGTTAAAATAGAATCTAGAAACAAGAAAGGTCCTATATTATTAATTTAATTTAATAATTTACTTGCTGTGCCCTTGCAGGGTCATGTTTGTTTCTTTTTTACCTTTTTAACACCTGTAGATGTACAACATGAATTCAATAAAGTACTTTGAACTTTGAACTTTAAGTAAAGATTTTAATGTTTTTGTTTTATTAAAGGTAAGTACATTATTATATTATACTTTTCTAGAACATATAATTATAAATCGCAATATTAAAGCAAGTAGCATTTTTAGGGTCTGCTCAAAAAAGTGTAAATTTATAATAATATTAATTAAATTAAATTTTATAAACCAAAATTTGAGTAGGTAGAAAGAAGGATTACCTAAATTGTACTTCTCATTATTTTTCCCTGGGACAAAATATAAATAGTACTCCTATCTCGGAAAAAGGCAAGATCAAGCAAGCAGCTACATTTAGGATGTTTAAAATAATTAAACTGATAAAGGTTAACTAGGGATTTAAAAAAAATAAAAATAAAATAAATGATAATACTAATAAAAAATGCGATGCCGCATATGCCGAAAGAAAATGCAGGATGCCTACCTAGTCTATCTATCATCCATCATAGTAAGTATCTTACAGAGTTTCAAGAAGGGTTTGAGTACTATTTGTAAAATAGCTAAAAATGGTAGGACAAGCTTTGTGTTATTATAATTGTAAATTCATTTATTTAATTTAGTATCAAGATAAAAAAATTAGGCTAATTCTGTCTTTAAAAAAATGATAACATTTTTTTGTATTAATCTATTAATAGGTAGGTAGGTATACATGATGGATCCTTGATGACAAAGAAATGGGTAGGTGCCTACTTGGTAGACTGAAAACTGTAAGGTTTCACCTATATTGTACACAAATGAGGACATACGTCTATACCCTTTAAACCTACCTACCTACCTATGTCTGCTATCAACATCGCGCATCTTGTCTCGGTAGCGAAATGGACTGTACAACAGTTTTACTAAGCTGTTTTCCGATCAGCTGCTCCCAGTCCGGTTTACGCGTAAGCTGGTTTTTAAGTAGGTTATTTTGTGTCCTTATTAATCACCTGTGTATTTACAAGAGATCATAGAACAGCTGATAACTTCACAATAACCTAATTGAGAAATGAAACTTGTTTTGATACCTATTGATTATGTACCTGTCTCGGTGTGATGTAAAATGTACCTACCTTTAAAATAGGTAGAGGAACCAAACCGATAGGACCTAGGTGTGTTGGTACGAGATGGGATCACGGTATACCGACGTACCGGTAGGTAGGTAGGTTGGTGCTCATCCTCAAGCATCATAAAATATCTAAGAGATAACAAAAGGAATAAGGCGGCACGGCATTATACTATGTAGGTATGACGGCATCATCGGCATCGCTGACGAGTTCATTTTGTTTTGTAGGTTCAATATTTTCAACAACGTAGCCCTTGGTAGGCTATCTTGTTACCTAAATACTGCAAATTAGGTATTTAGGTAATAAAACTCAGGAAACATTTATACTTTTTTTAATTTTTTAATTTTTATGTTAGTAACTGCATATATTATGCACTAGTAGATAATAAGTATTTTAAAAATGAGAACGTCAATGATAATTATGCTAACAAATGACGCTATTTACAAAGCAAACATCACCAAAATTAAGAACTTTGCCAAATCTATTCTTAGTGAAATGTACGTTTTTAAATCACCTTCGCGAGAGAATGTTACCAATTTGTTAGAAGAAAAGTTTTAGAAGTTTAAATAAAGTCGGAAGTGCTTGCTTGTAAAGGTAGGTATTATACATTATGCCAGACAAGCAATTTACTACTGCTCTATAAATTTAAAAAGCAATTTCCAAAACATCCGGAGCACTTAGGGTTCCGTAATAAACAAAGAAGTAACCTTCATAGTTTCTTCATGTCTGAATGTCATACAAGTCATTTAACTCGCAGACTACCTAGGTAGAGGTACCTATCTGTGGTATCACGTCGACATAGGTAGGTAATAGAAGAATACCTACTCGTAATACCTATTTAGGGTATCGCCATAGAAACAGTAAGTGCTTATATATTGTATCGTCATCTTCCAATTAATTAGGTAGGTTAAAGTTTTTTTTTAATTCATACTTACCTAGTAACCATTATGTTTACTTTTTGTGTATAGAATTATAGTACAAAATAAAATCTATCAAATCTCTTAACTTATCGATTAGTGTGTACTTGTACCTACTTAGACTACCTACCAATTATACCTTTCTCATACAATTTTACATACCTACAAGACAAGACAAGAGTCTGTTGTCACTTCCATTTAGAGTTCATGCTTGTGGGAAAAACCTTATTATGTGGTCAAGAGCGAATGACCTCGTCAATAGAGCATGACTATACTAGTTTTTTGGGCTTTATAAATTACCGTTAGTAACTAGGTAGGTACCTACATCAGGAACTGCTAAGTTCTGCAACTCTTTTTAAGATTAAATATTTGCTACTTTGATCTCTACCAAATTTAATTTCAGTTCGGAATAAAGTTCAACCTACTTTAAAACTAATACCTACTCTTATTACGTCTTATTTTGTTAAATAATCGCAGATAGAGAAAGAATTAGGTACCTAGCCTATAAAGTCGTCTACGTTTTGGAATAACGAGATTTTAGACTCCGATCTTTTGAGATAGGTAGGTATGAAAGTTTGGTCCTAACCCTTTTGCAGCTTGGTTAGACGTAATGTGACTAGATAATTAACTAGATAATTACCTATTAATTAATGAAATTTGCTCTGAATAGGTAGGTACCCAGTTTATCGTATTATTTGCTTCACTCAACCTGCTTTATTTTCCGTAGTCAACAAGGAACCCTTATAGTTTCGCCATGTCCGTCTGTCTGTCTGTCCCCAGTCTAGCTCATAGACTCTTAGTACTAGAAAGCTGTAATTTTGTATGGATATACATATTAATCACGCCGACAAAGTGATGAAGTAAAATTTTGAAAAATATTTTTTTTTTAGGTTACAACCCTACATGTGAAGTGGGGATGTAATTTTTTTTCTTGTCTACCCCATAGTGTAGGGTGTCGTTAGATAGCAATTTCAAAAATATTGCGGGTTTGTGAAAACAGTTTTTTGATTGAGGCATCCGTGTGTGAACTATTAAGCTTTAAAGTGCAAAATTTTGTTAGAGTCAAGTGTCCCCCCCGCCCGTGCCAGCCAAATGGTTGTTTTTGGATACGTGAAAAAATTCACGGTAGTTGTATATATGATGTGATGAAGTTAAAAGGAAAACTATCACAGCTAAGTAGGCTTTACAAGTTAACGAGTAACAGTCGACCAACTTATAAAATGTACTTGGCGCAGTACAAATTCCTCATTGGGAACACCTTAAATAACGTTGTTAGGTGTGTGAAACTGGTAGTATCTACATTTAAGTATATGAGCTATCGTTTAATAATTGTTCATAAAAGCCCTCTTCTCAGAGTCCGCATTATTGAGATGGGCTACGGAACCCTACACTGCGCGTGGCCCGATACGCACTTGGCCGGTTTTTAATAAGTTATTTTCTTGATGTTTTATGTTGTAAGTTCTTCCTTTAGGCTGCCTCAGGTGGTAAACGTGCCAGTACATCGAACCCTTTAACCCGGCGAGGATGTGGTACAAAAGAGGTACGTCGAGGAAGAGGAGGGTCAATATGACCCTGTATTTCAATTAGGGTTTTTATATAATAATAACAATATTTTTTTTAAAACATTGTATTAAATATACATAAATAAGATATAGTTCAATCGATTTTGATAAATAAAACACAGATTACGATATAAATTCTAATGTAATATTTATTAAAAAAAAACGTTTTTATAATAATCGTCACTAAAAGAACTCTCCGCTAAACATTAAAAATATCTAACAAAAACAGTTTTTTCTCTTTTTAGTATTTACGAGATTAATCATTAAAAATCACAATAACAGGAATAATTCAATTTTATAAATTATATATCTTCGGTCTTTGTACTGCATTCTTGGCAGTAGGTTACGGTGTGCTCTGGATATAATGTATTTGTAACAAGCTTCACAAATATGATTTGTCTTGCGGTCTTAGGTATAGGGGCACACTTGACATCTTTTTCGCATACCACGTACTACTTTGACACGTCTCCGCTCCGCTCTTGTGCAGGTTCACTATTCAATTCTCTATTTCTTTTATGTAGCTAGTTCGGCAATAGTGGTATTTGTTTTCGAGCGCTCAGATGTTCTTTGATAAGCGCACGACCTAATGATTTTATATGTATAAATGGAACACTTTTGGTTCATTATGTCTAATATTACCCAAAAAACAACAATAATCAATAGAAATAACAGAGTAAACATAGCACAAAAACATTACGTCGCGGATGACGAATTACATATTTACCCTGTGCTATGTTTGTGCACGTTTTTCGCCTTGCGCAGGCGCCGCCGGTTGTCTGGAAAACGGTGTGTGGCCGGTGGGGGGACTATAAATGACAGCTACTGAGATGTTCAAAATCGTACGGCTGCAGGACAAGACACTGCCCACGTTTAAAAATTACCCTTCCTCATCCTCGCTGGGTTAAATTATTTTCCCCTACATATTTTGCCTAATGCTACCCTTCTACTACAGTAGAAAGAAAGTATGCTATAACATAGGACTAAGTGGGTTTTAAAAACGTATTAATCTTTACCTAGGTACCTACATACTAAACGAAATATTAGTAAATTTATTTGATCAAATGACACATTTGCTCAATAGCTTCCACTAATTAAAGTAATTAAGCATTGTTTGCCGTCCACCTAGAACAATGTAGGTATTTGTAACATCAACTTGTTTGTCATTATATCTGACAGACGCGATAGTAGATGTAAACGAGCGATCCTGTTGGTTAAGTATGGTCTGTGGTCATGTCCCGACTACCTGTGTGGGTTGTGTTTCGTATCTTTTTGTTCAGATCCCCACTGGACAATGCTACTTTATACAATAGGACACGCATCGTGCGCCCCAAGGGCACAGCTGGGCACGTGCGGTGCGGGGCGTGCGGATAGGAAAACAAAAATATTCGATTACGTCTTTCCACACTATCATCAAGCCGATGAGATACAAACGCACTTGTGTCAATAATAAAATTATTGGCGATAGCTTGCATTTAGACTATGAACAGTATCAATGTAATGCCAATTATAGTCTGAACTTAATTAAATGTCTAACCCTTTTCTTGGTAGATAATAAATCCGTGTCCTTTTAATCCAACAGTTTCTTGGTCCAGAAATGGTCCCACAAGCACGGAGCTTATGATGAAATCAGGTCAAACTGTAATCTCTACACGAGCATTATGGAATGTCGGCTGGGCTAATGTTAGCATGGCACAGACGCAGAACTTCAAACCCTTATTTATTTATACACGTAAAGTTTGCGCAGATAATTTTCGCGGCCCATAATCTACCTTAACTTAATAGTAGGTACGAAGGCTTGGCTTGGCTTGTTCCTAACTATTTGTTCGAGTTTCAATAAAGCCTAGGGATAATTCCTCATTAAATTAAAAATTAAATTACAGTCTTGGAAGTGGGTGATTGATATAATTCAATTCGCTATAGAAACAGGCAGATGTTTATAATGATGCAGAGACAGACCTTGGTGCACAGTGCACACACTATCCGCCCACCTGCGACGGCCTTATGCAACGCTCACTGCACTCAGCACTCACACGTTATCATTTTACAAAGTAGACTTGTCTTGTAGGTAATTATAAATTATATCTCTTGAAAAGTACCTGTTATGTTTTGTGCAAGCCTTGCGTAATAATAACTGCTACCTTTAAGTCAATCAGCATGCGCTAAGCTGACTCTACTTTAATATAGGTAAATTCCAAACCAGACTACCATTATCTTTCGCTGGAGCGACTTCAGGCGCGTGAAATTTGGTCTTTCTCACAAGTATTCTCGTGACCACGCGAAAAAATTATATTGAAAGGAAAAAAAAATACTCAGGGATAGTGTATATTTCTATTAGTGTTAAAATTTTCAGAATCGGTTCCGTAGTTTCCAGAGATTACCATATACAATATTATTCTATTACCTCTTTTTACGCCCATAGGTACGTGTCTCGATATATTTTTTATAGTTATTTTACCAGTAATAATTATCGTTGAGATAGATTACATAGTTTTATATTGATCACACATCCAATTATTATAACTATTAAACGGTGTCATTGAAATAAACGCTTCTGCGTACATAGACAACAGTACCTACAGATTATTATACAGTGTAGGTTGGAAAATACCATAATGTCCGTTACCAAAGGAAATTACTGACATCACGAGAGGTCACACACACACAATACAACACGATTCTAAATCACATAATATAGACCATTTACCTATTCAACTTGCTTTTCAAACACTAAAACTATAACTACTGTTTATTTCATTTACACACTCATTAAGTTAGTGTACCATTATACTTAATTTGTTAACTAAAATAATTCCCACAGGGTGGGTATTGTTTAAAATGTATAATAATGAAAAAATTGTGAACCAAAATATTTCTTTGTCTGCGGTATGTTTGTCTATGTTACAACATGCATTATATCTGATAGTGTACCTGGTTTAATTGCGTGCATTAAGAATATATTGTGGTCAAATTATTCTTATTTTTTAATTGTCTTTTTAAAATATTGTGCATTAAAATTTACCTACTTCTAAATCAACCTTTCTCTTGTTCTTAGAACCCGTCCCAGTCGGTTGCCGTGAAAGTGGTTACCAAGAAAGGTATCCAGAAAGCGTCAGAGATTCTGGTTAAAGAGATCAAGATTCTGCGGGAGCTCACGGCCCTTCACCACACGAACCTCGTAGCCATGCACGACTGCATGGATAGCCCCGCCTATGTCTACGTCGTCATGGAGGTAAGTCGCTTTGTCAGAGATTTTGATATAATATTAGGAGCCCACGCCCCCTCACCAAAAAGTCTCTAGGACCCTGTACGGCACGGCTGCATAGGAATCTCCACGTATGTCTACAATATCATGGAACCACTTGGTCAAAAATACTAGTGATTAAAGTGAAGATTTTGCGAGAGATCACGGCAATCCGCCACGGAAAGCTGGTGGTCATGCCCGACTGCATGGTGATAAGACGGGCTGTCTGCCTGTGTCAACATCGATATGTACCTACATACTCCAGACACACAATGTGACCTACCGTCACCGTTGAATGTTGACCAAGGGAATCCTCAAGATTTCACACAGCCTACTAAATCTACTCAATTTACGTTTTTTTTATTATTTTGGGTTTAATCTGGTAAAAATAATCGTTCAAAATTTTAACTGACTGTATGCAATAACCAAGGTCACGGTTTAACAAAAATAATCTGCAAATCCTTTATATTTTTCTATGATGCTACAATGTTTTGGAGTTTCGTCATGGTTTTCTATATGTGCCAAAGTGTGGGACGTACTGCACCTCTACTCATGTATTCATCATCAGCTATTTTAGATATCTTTATGTTTATTGTTTATCGAGATTAAGGTCAACCTTCGCTCTGTTTTACGTATAGAAGATTTACCATTCACCAAGCTCCCGAGTGTGAAATGTTTGCCAAACATTGGTCGAGTAGAAATAACTCCCGTAAAAGTACACATCCTCTTCGCTAAATCCCATTTATTTTCGGAAACCAGACGAACGGACGTTTATTTGTTTTATTAACGCCTGTGGAAACTGGAGAGAGGAGACGGAACTGACAGTCTGCGAGTTTTTATTATATTATTTACTAGTTGTCGCCCGCGACTTCGTTCGCGAAGACTACACTATCCTACAGGAACCTGTTACCGGGATAAAAAGTATCCTATGTCCTAGTCCGGGTCATGATCTGTCTGTGCAAAGTTTGCATAAAAATCCGTTCAGCCATTTTCACGTGATGCGCGGTCAAATAAACAGACAAACAGACAAAAAATCTAGAAACTGTTGGAACGTGTTCTGTTATCGATTCTAAGTATCCCCAGCCAACTTTTTTTTTACAAGCTTTTATTTAGTTTCACCTGTCCCGGTGTTTGTCTGTAGTCAAATCTTGCAAGTTAAATTTGATCCACTTCCCAGTTACCGATTGAGCTGAAATTTTGTATGCATGTGTAAATCGGATGACAATGCAAAATTATTATGACATAGAGCTGATCTGATCATGAAACCGGAAGGTGGCCATATGAACTCGGTTGTTATACGACACAACCCCATCGAGTTTGGACTCGTTTGATCCGTCTTGACGAGTACTTTGTTCTTTAACATAGAAAATTTAGCATATTACACCTTCATTATTTTTCTATTGCAAGCACAATGTAACACGCTTTTATTAATAAAAAAAAAGTCTTATTATCAAGTTTAAATTATTTTTAACTTTTTAGTTCTTTTTTTTATTAACAAGTAATAAAAGCTTGTTTTAAAAAAGTTGTTTTTCTAATATCTTCCAGACTTTCAACCCTCTTTAGCTTTATTATAAATGTATAGATAGGGATGTATTAAGGATGTACCTAACCTATATCATTCATATGGGTAGTTTAACTAATTTTACTAACATGAATATACCAATACAATTATGAAAATTTATTAGAAAAATTGAAATAAGCGATATTAGTAATTAGACCTTGTTTCAAATGCTGTTAGCATTCCAATAACATCAATTTGCAATAGTTAGTAATGAATTCAATAAACTTTGCAGACATAATAGTACAAAAACCAATATTATATACCTACCTACTTTTAACGCCTCTTGAAAGAGAGCCTTGTCCCAATTATATAATTAAGCTACTAAATTATCACTATGAATAAAGTTAACAATATTAATGTTATCCTTTATTGTACGTAGGTGCTTAAACCTTCTACTTTAATATTTTACTAAAAACTTACTTAATTATCATCTATATACATATAATGGCTTGTCCTGCCTGACTGACTGATTCATCATCGCCGAGCCGAAACCGCTGGAGCTAATAGATGAAATTTGGATGGTAGGTTAATTAAGTGACGTAACTGGCCACGAAAAAAGAATTTTACGGAAATCATACCCTAAGGAGGTCAAATAGGTGGTGAAAGTTTGTATGAAAGTCCGTTAGTTTTGAAGTAAAATACATGAAAATTGGTATTTGGCTTTTTAAAAAGAAATAAAGAATGACTTGTCTCAGGAATTTTGTTTATTTTCCTAGGAGTAAAAAAAGGGAAGATTATTTTGGGGAAATTGTTATTTAAGTATTATCTATAAAAATTAGTAATTTAAACGATGACGTGTTTTTGCATTTTTCGAAAAATCTCCCCTAAAGGGGTGAAATAAGGGGGGAAAGTTTGTTTGCAAATCTGTCATTCTATAAATTTCGGTTTGGTCTGGTTAGAAATTATGAAGTGTATGATGATCCCTTGAGTAGGGGATGGCAACTTTTACGGAGGTTTCAAAACGGACCAAAATTACTTATACAGAGTGATCTTTCTTACGTTGTTGTGTGTTAGACACTTTTACTAATTCTAGCTTGCATGGTGGGCTTTTTAATGATAAAAATGAAAATCTTAATGTTGAAATGACGTGACATGTTTAGTTGTCTAGCCCTTATTACTTATACATACCCTTATGATATTTACCTTTAATAAGTTTGGCTTTTATTACGAATAAACACAAGTCGTATAGCCCACGTGAGCAAAGCCGCGAACAAAAGCTATGTAGTCATTATATAAAAAAATATAGTTTATGTATCTTTATCAACTGATAGCTAAATCGATCCACATAGACTAATTTATCTTTATGGCATAATAACTACAAACATGTTCTAAATTACTCATCGTCGAATTGAAAAAGCGCAAATGACCCGGAATCATAAATTAACATACAATGTTACCAAACGAGGCATTTGTGTTTCGTTTGCTTGCACGTAGCGGTTACAATACAATTACCAGGAACTTACAAACTATATTATTAGCGAGCATTAGGCCATTAGGTGATGTCCGTAACCCAATGGCCTTGGCCTTAATCCATCCCTGATAACCGGGCGTCGCGACATCGCAATTTACATTTATCGCTGAGCTGACCAGGAACTTGTCCAACCAATATCATATTTTATTAAAAAGGTAGCCTGTAGAAATTACTACTTTATTTTGTTGATGGATTTATTATTACCAAACAGATATTTTTAATTAACAGAATTATATAAAGTATTTATCATGCTTCTAGTCGTCAAGTAAGATAGATAAGTATCGCAGACAGATCTTGGCTCAACCTTGAAATAATACGATATAACCTACACCTTACAAAAAAACTGAAGTATTCGTATTGCTTTTATTACTTACATACAAATCTGTTCTTTTTTTCAAATCATAATCGTGTCTCTTTACAGTTGCTATCCTTTGTATCCTAAACTCTTAAGTGTAGTCTGTGAGTAGAGTGAGTTCTTCTACATGCTCAAAGCGCTCATGAATTTGTAGCAAGGTCATCGTCGAAGATATAAATGATTATGTCGGCAAAACTACTACTTACCCAAGCACGCAGCCGATGCGTGTGCGCCGAGCGAAGCGCGACGGTCGTTGTCTCTGCTTATTGTAGACATTCGGCACAAAATCGTAGAACCGTTTAAAACTTTATTGCGCAGCTAAATGCTGTAATAGGTCAAGGGGACATCAATGAAAAGATTAGTCTGCTTGATAAATTACAGACAATGTATGAATTCTTATCTCGTTGAAGCTAAAGTGGCACAATGCACTAGAAACCCATGTTGACATTAGATCGGGCCAACACCAGCCTATGTTGTCCTGGTAACCTCTCATATCGTTGTTTTGTTATTTATCTTTATTAGTAGTTAATTCATGCGAGATCAATTGAGAACACTCTATATTAATATGCATAATTCTCCATGGAAACGTTAATTGAAGCTTTCCGACATATTTAATGGTCATTTTTCCGTGTACGGCCAACTTCGTCGCCACTATGTCTGTAATGAGCGTGTTGCGTGGCTCGCCGCCCGCCGCGCCGGCCGCCCGCGCCGCCGCGCGCCGCCGCGCGCCGCCGCGCGCCGCCGCGCCCCGCCGCGCCGCCTGCCGAGCGACGGACGGACGTAGGCAGCCCAAACAGCCCAGCAAATATCTTTGCCTCGTGTCGCGGCTTGAACTCCACCATCCGCTATTGATAAATTATATTGCGCAGAAACGACACACGCCACAAAAGAAAGCAGCATGCGCTATATAACCAACATGTGTACGTTTAATTTTATTCTATTGCGCAATTAAGCTTCATAACCAATTCATAACCTATTTACAGCACAAAGCCAAGTCTGCTTTTTGATCTACTTTTAAAATGTTTGGTAGAGATTGTAGGTATCAGGTTTGCTAATTTTTATTACTTATTCTAAGTTTCGATAGTTCGTTGATGTTATTAAAATACCAGTTATGTTAATAACATCTTGGGGCTCCAATAATCTGGTTGAGTTCGATGCCAAAAAAACACAGGTATTAGCGTTCACGGCAAAAAAGTCGCCATTCTCCTTCTCTTCAAGGCACATCACTCGGCCTGCAGAGCAGCATTAACATGCTCGGTATGGAGATTCGCTGCGATCTGAACCAGAGGGACTATATCGGAGCCGTGATAAAAACAGCGTCACGTAAACTCGGTGTCCTGAACAGGGTGCGGCGATTCTTCACGCCGGATCAGTTGTGCCTTTTACAAGACACAGGTGCTATCTTGCGTGGAGTATTGCTCACACCTTTGGGACGGTTCCGCAAAGTACCTTCTCGATGCCTAGGACATATTTGCAGCGGCGCGCTATACGCATTATCGGCAATGCAGAGGTCACTAATGCTCTAGAGCCCTTGCAATTGTGGAGAAATATAGCGTCACCCAGCGTCTTCTACCGCTTATACCACGGCGAGTGCTTTGACCTTATCCCACCTTCTCCCTTCCTCCGTATGGAGTACGCGTGCTGCTCTCCGGAGTCACCCCTGTACTGTCTTGAACATTCCATCGCGCACAAAGAAATTTGGTGACTCGTTTCTTTGTCGCACTTCCTTCTTCTTCTTCTTCACTTCAAGATGGAATTGTCTACCAGCACACGTTTTCCCTCCTTCCTATGACATGGGGTCCTTCAAACGAGGCATGAAGCGGCACCTTGTGGGCCGGCAGGGTGAAGGTGACTGATGCTGCGTTGTTTTCACGCTGCACCAGTTGTCCTTGCGTCTGGACTCCATTTCCACTTAACATCAGGTGGAGTGGAGTAATTTATCAAGCTACGTATAAAAAAAAAATCAACGAACTCCAAACTCCCAATCAACAAAACAGCTTAGTTACTATTTACAATTCTAATCGTTATTCACTCTTTGTAGGTATGTATTATGATATCGTATGAACTGAGACAGTGATTACTCATCTCCTTTATAATGTCCTGAGTAGGTATAAGATTAAAAGAGGTCACAATAATATCCGTCTGCTGTTTGTGAACTCTAAACAAAAAGGTTTTCAAAGAAAAGTTTAAAATAATGTACATAATTAAACTTTCAAGTCTTGTGTTGTCTACATGTATCGTATAGTACAGCAGAGCTGCATAAAACTTCTTAATATAATTAAGGTAATTTAAACAAGTAATCGGCAAGATTACCAAATTACCAGATTACCATTATCTTAATGATAATGTAATTGCAGTTAGAAGAGAGATTGAGCTCACGATCTAAAATGTAAATTAAATTCTGTCCCATGGCAAAAGTTTATAACTGATAACATCGGTTTGCGCATGAGCACAACATGAGCCGTGTCGCGCTGTAGACGGTAACTTTTGTTACCGATAAAACTGCACCGGCAAGTTTACAAACTATCTTGATTGAACACCACGCACGTTACCACTTTGTTCACAAACAAAACTTCTAGACAAGAACAAACGTTTATTATTATTCAGCCATCTCATTTATCCGGGTCTCAAAACTACTTTCACAACTCCTAGCCCACAAGTCATAGCTTAAAACCAAGCTATAATCAGAGTCGATAGAAACTTTTACTTCTCACATTATTTACCCTTATAAAATGATCATATTTCAAGTATGTATTAAACATAGATTATAAAGATAATATGTTATCTAAAAATATATTTCAGTTAGTTTTTTTTTAAATTATTGTTTGTTAGTCATTCGATTCAACATTAAAATAAGCCTTGTCGCTTGTCGGTTAATACCCTTGATTGTTTAGGTTCCCTAAGCACATTTTCGCTAACAAAATGTTTTAATATACAAAAACCTAACCTACACAGTACAGTAACAAGTTGATTAGACAATGACGATGACCTCGGCTCAAATCTTTGCGTACTTATTAAGTGTTATATAATATTATAGTCTTACACATTTTTTTACAATAATGCCCTCGGCGTTGTTTGAAGCCAAGCAAAGTTCATTGGCACGACTTCGTCTTGTCGGCTCTACGAAATGTGGCCAGTCGCCATGGCTGCTGTCGACCATGAATTCACTAACTACGGACAGACCTATTATGTATTAGGTTATAATACTTTTTATACGTACCTACTTCATTATATTTTAGGTATGCAACTACAGCTCGTAGAACTGTAACATCGACCTATAATACATATTTTACCTACTACAGTTATCTGTCCCCTAATGGCATTTAACGGACACATTATCATGAATAGATATTATTTTTATCTGTATCTTAATGTGCCTGTCTGTACTACGTGCGTGGTTCATAATAGTAATGTAGGTATCTGCGTATCGCTCATTTGAATATTATTCATATGAAGCACCAACTCACATAATTTATGCAAGCAACTTATCTCCACTATTCTCCACGTGCGGAATGAAATCATTAAGCTATCTCGTTCACAGTGTAGTGGTCTAAAAAAAACTACGCGGAAGTGTTGGGTACTTATTGCGTCGGTTTTATATTCGTTGTGGACGGTGTGGTGGCAACGTTGTTGCTATGACGTATTAGGAGGTATTTTAGTGGGAAATGAGTAATTTTCGAGAACCTCTCTGGTTGATGAGACATTTGGCAGTGGCTCTTGAATTGTGTTACTATTTACAGAGTTGTTTGAAAAGGTCTTTGTTTGAGTAAACATAATTTAAAAAGAATGTCATTTCTGGCGGCCTGTAAACTATTGTAGGTGTATTTACATTAACGAAGATTATAGGGTCTGGGTATTAAAATAACTAATATCATAGAAACTCATAGAAGGTTTAAAGAGTCCCCATGCCTCATTAACTATTTCATCGTGTTTCTCTAGTTTCTATTCTTCTTATATCTCTTTGTCGTCTAAGACAAACTAGTCATAATGATCTCAAATATTATTTGTCATTGTTAAAATTGATAAATCGTTTCATAATGCTCCCATAACTGTTTCTATCCCAACAATATGTTTTTATAAGGTTTATTTCGAATGCAAATTATGTTACATAAATTATTATCATTATTGTTCGCCCCCCTCACAAAGTCCGTGTACTGTGGTGCAGTTTTAGCGGAATTAATAATACGCATCGCTGCTTGAAATACGTAAGTATTTAATATGAAATAAACTTTAAATTAAATAGTTAAAACTTATGCGAAGATAAGCTGAGAAACTCAATGGCGCAGCGGGGCGTGCCGTTGGGGTCGCTATCTTGAAAGTTAAGCTACTTTAACAATATCAACTTAAGATAATATCTCAAGATACTCCTTTCTTCGGAAAGCGCGCTAAGCTGTTGATCCTTTTTGTTGAAGTAAGATAGCAGCCGTTAAAACCCACCAACCTGTAATGAGCCAGCTAGGGTAATGGCCCGAACTCCCACTGAGCTATTGTTCATATGTGTAGGCCTGATCCCAGCTGTGGAACGTTTATGTGCAATGATGTAGGATACGAGTATACGGTTAAAGTTACTTATATGAACAAAATTAAAATTAAAGGCGTGGCGCGTGTTACTAAATGATGCAAGAGGGCGTTAGTTATTATGGCTCGTCTCACCTCGCGCGCTCCACTCGACGCGCAATTATCAAATGCGCACGTGTACTCGGTCTAAACTCCTATTGTTTGCAAACATTAATTGCAACATAATAATTACGATAAATGCCTATAAATATGGTCTTAATCCTGCATAGGAAGAAGCGAAAATCGTTTCTGGACATTCAAAGTAGGTATGGACAAGTATTGATGCGCGGTTCATTTGGAATCGTCAAATATTTGGAAATCGGATATAACAGTTCTCTATCTTCTCGCATATCATCATATGTCACTCAATGATACTGATAGATACTGATGTTATGATGATTGATCAAAAGGTATTTTTGTAAGCTAGTAAGTCAGGCTGAAAGATCCTACAGAAGAAGCTTTTCTCTACCCTAATAAAACAGCTACCTACGATAAATCAACCGAATGTTGTAGATATTTATATTAGCAACATTGTTAGTGATTCATTTGTGAAATAACTACCGATTTACTTCTTTTTAATGTTTGTGTATGTATTTCTTTTGTAATAAGATTAAGATGATGATGAATGAGTGGACAAACGCATCGTACCTATAGAGATCATAATAATACGGATAGGTCGTGTCGTGATCTAAATTAGTTTTCACTGAAGTAGTTTGTATTCGAAATCTTGCGCGCGTATTATCACTCGTTTGACGTTTGTAATGAAGACAGAAATAGGCTCTATAAATATATTTAATCTTTATTTGCTTTGCCCGAGTGCGAAGGGACAAATCGCTTTTTGCATCAAAACACGTCGTGATCCTTTTAACTTTCAAAGCATTTTTTTAAAGACTTTTTGATTGAGAACTTTTATAATGAGCTACAATATTTTATGTCAAAATGTATTATTAAAAAAAAACGACCAACAACTATAATAATAATTATCAATGGATATAGGTTACGCGTGTGCGTTTATAGACATCTGCGTGACGCATAGATTGTGGTGTAGCGTCAGTCGTAATCATGTGTTTTTATTGTGGTTTCAAAAATTTACGTTAAAGTAAAAAGAAAGGACAGCTGAAATACGTGATCCAAGTTCTCTATTAATTGAGTGACATTGGTTCGGAATACACGAGCACATCGCTGGCTAACCAGTCAGCTTGTGACCTCGTGGGCGCATTAGTATACAATCGCTCTTGGGGCCCTATATCTCGCACGTGCCGACCGCTACGCCACGGTTTATATCGAGCGGGGCTTCCTATAAATTGATATTATGCTATTACTAGTAGTACTATAGCCAAACAAATCTTCCTCTCAACCGTAATCACACAATCCGTGGTTTGATTTGTTGTTTTCTAATTGTTATTGCGTTGCAGAGCTGTAGCTCTACGCATTAATTCCAAATCTTACACTGTTCTATTCAATAGTACAGTTGGAGTTAAAAAAAAGTTGGAACCATGCCTTTCTTAACGTTTCTCGTATAAATAGGTTTTTACTGCTATAATTAAAACATCAGCGTTGTACTACGATAATCGCCGTGACTAGTATAAACAGAAACCTCTCGTGCAACTGATCACAACACAATCAACCATTTTTTATAGTGAACTGCATGTGAATGTGAACATCATTATCATGCAAATATAAAAGTGTACGGTTTCTAGCCGATGCGGTTATAGTATTTTTATGTGATAAGCACGCACAGTAACGTAATTGATGGTTAACGGCAGCCGTTAGAGCGCGTCTCCTCCGTAGCGGTATATACAGCTGCAGTACCGACTGACGCGCGTCGGTGCCGAGGAACCAATGACGGCCCGTTGCAATTACTGAAATATTATGGGTTATTCCATTTTATCTCATTGATTTGCCCCATCAATGGGGTAAAGTAGACTTTTTTCCATTTCTCCCCAAAAATAAATTAAATAAAACACAAACAAATGATTACTGCTGTGATTACAAAATAATTTGTTTGTGTTTTATCCCCCATTCTGATTTCAAGATAATGGGAAGCAGTTAATGGGGAGAAATGGAAAAAAGTCAACTTTACCTCATTGATGGGAAAAATCAATGGGGTAATAATAACATTGTGTTCGAGTACACGGAATGCTGAAAATATTACTGAACATTTTACTAACAAAAAGGCATCGTGATACTTTAATAACTTTCTAATAACCAAATTAGAGTGTCTATTTGTGTAACCTAATTATTGTGTCACTCTACATTATCTATACATATAAAATGCTTTGTCCTGAATGACTGACGGATCAACGCACAGCCTAAACCGCTGATCGTAGAGGCCTGAAGGGAGGACTTGGAGGGTGTGTTCTTTGTATGACGTAGGCATCCTATAAGAAAGGATGTTCCGAAATTCTATCCCTAGGGGGGTAAAAAAGGGGAGCAAAGTTTGTATGGGACAACGTGATTACTTGGTCCAATCTACTTCAAATTTTGCATAACCCTTTTTAACAGAATTAATGGAAGACGTGTTTAGTATTTTTTGAAATTCATCCCCTAACGGGGTTAAACTGGGTAGAAAGTTATTTTGGCGGTGATTTGCTTCGAAGTTGACGTCAATACTCTTTAGTGCTTTTGATTTAAATTACATTTTATTTTGTCACATGTTTGAAAACTCAATCCGATTTTATTCAAAAAAGGTTGAACTCACCTAAAAACGCAAATACTCTTTAAAATTGGAATGTCTCGAAAGTCACCGTACTATACTCATTTGTAGGGTTATGCACTTTTAGCTCAGGGCCTCATAGGGACGTAGAGTTTGAAATTTGAATGGTAAGGATAGAATTTAGGAAAATCCTTTAATAGATCTATACTATACTTGCAATTTTTCTGACAAATTTTGGGATAAATATTCATTTTATGGCTCACTGACACAAATTCTACGATTTTTGAAATTTTTGCCTGTCTGTCTGTCTAGTCTGTCTGTATGTCCACTTTTAATTAACTCAAGAACAGCTTGACCGATCTTGATGAAAATTTGTATGTAGTAAGAACACGTGATTGTGCTAATGATAGGCTATAAAAAAAAGGAAAATTTTTTCACAAGTTTAAGCGGGCGGGTGACGGCTCTTGATGAAAATTTGTATGTAGTAAGAACATGAGATTGTGCAAATGATAGGCTATATACAAGCTATATATGATGTTAGAAAACCTAATAATTATTTTGATTAGCATTAATTGTTCTATTATATTAGTAGATAGATAAAACTCTTTATTGCACACACATACAGAAAAGTAAAAACAAACAACGAAATTTTTATATCGGGGTGGGCAAAGGCGGTCTTGTCGCATAAAGCGAGTATTGTATAATGTACAAATACTCTAGTTAAGACGACATAGGCAAGCGATTTTTAATATTGCTGTTTAGTTAAAAACGTTGTGTTGTTACAACTTCTAGAATGAGTTTTAGGAAAGGAGTTTGGCAGCTTCGCTAGCGACAGTCTGTTATACTTCGCAATGTAGGTACATAATGACTAGTATAGCCGCAGTCACCAGTCTAGACTAATCGGCGTGTGTGATTGCGTCAGGCCAGTTTCTCCGGGCGCTTCCCATCGCCGCACCGTAGCCGATAGCGCTTTGCCGCGAGCTGGAAAGTGAGGTGGCGGAAAAGGCAGCTTTCTATCCGTCACTGAATAATTTTCAAATTATATGCGTAGTGAGCGAAGCGATCGTTACTGTCATTTTACAAATAGCTTCGTTGCGGTTTTTTTCTTTTAAAACTTATGTTACTTTTTGTCTAGTGTTCTATTGTGATGAATACAATTTCCTCTGGTTTTCATTGCAACCATTAAAGGAGATAAAAAATATGGTTTGAAGTTTGATATATCAAATAGCAGTCGTATTCTTTCCTCAGAATATTGTGAGTTAAAAATAAAGGGAATTAATTAAAAACATATAGTATATTAAAAATATTTATTTTATTTCTTGAATGAATATTTAAGAAATAAAATATGATAAATATATAAGCTATGATAATAAGGGCGTGTTCCATTTTAGATAATAGAGACTGATTTTATTCGCCTACTATAGTATATTTTTAAAATAATAGTAGTTAGACACCTAAAATAGTAGGATACTATATTATATAGTAGTGTTGGCAACCCTAGTTACAAAGTTAAAGTTACACTGTGAGTTTGTCTAAAGGAAATATCTAACATCGTAATTGTTTCCAATATTTTATTGTTTCTACATTTAACAACTCTGAGATCACTGCTTGCGTGGGGAGCCAGCAACACAGCGACAAGTAGAAATAATTAAATCCTTTGTAAATATGTTGTCTGTCTTCACAATGAACACAACTAACCCCGATGTCGTTTTCCTATAAACATAAACATAAGGCAAACTTGCTGGTATGCGGCTCGTTACGGTAAGTGTGTAGCATTTGCTTTGTTCTCTACCATGAAAGGGCAAGATTAATGTAAAGCGTCTCTCACTATTCTAAACATAATGCAATTAAGTCAATCGTAGGTAGGTATAGACACGTCTACTGCTAATTGATTTCGTAAACAAGCATTTTAGGTAACGCTAACGGTAAGGGTTAGTGGCGTTTCCACTCGTTCCCGTCTTCACCCGAATCGTTTTTGCCAGTAGGCACAGTCAGGTACAAAAATAATAAACCATTTATTGATTAATCATTTTTTATTTGGAAAGAAAAACTCTTACATTATTAAAATCACAACATCTATAAAAAGTAAATCACAGTACTTATCTATTTATTTAAATAATCTCAGGTAAGTTCACTGTACTTTATTCAAAAAACGGGTGGAATCTGGAACATAAATAATCGTCATTTTTAATGATAATTTTTCGGGTGGAGACGGGAACGAGCGGAAACGCCACTAATACAAATATAATCAAATAATAACTCGATAGGGTATGTGTCACATTGTCTTAATGTCAATAAAATATATATCATACTGCCTGTAAACGATAAAGGATCAGTAACCGATGTCTTTGTAATAAACATTTTACACGTTAGAGTGGTGTTGTTGCACTGCGTATGAAATGAATATTGATGGGAAATATTATTATTGGGGTTGCAGGAACATTTAAACTAAAATGTTCTTCAAGGTATACAGGGTTTAACATTTAGATCGGTCAGTGTGGGAAAGTCTGTAACTATAAGACATACTTACAAAGATCTGTTGTCAAGAACCATGTCATCGATTTTAGTAACAAGAAAAACTGCATTTATACATTTAAAAAAAACTCGTACTCAGGGAATCGAACCCGGACGTTTTGAAAAATAAAACTAACACTATTTCTATTTAGATATCAATTGTGTAGTTCTTAAGCAGCAAATGTTACTATGAAACATGATGTCTAAATTTAATAAAATTAAATGCATTAATAAATAAATAAAATGCATTGTTTTCATATTCTTTCAAACATGGAAATACAGAAAAAAAATGGAAATCATTTCGAACACCTCCTAAAATAAATGAACTAGTAACTAGTGCATGCAGTAGTGAATAAAAGTTGAAGATTGTGACGATAATACTGACTACGGCCCGGTGCAACTCGCCCGTAATGTCAGTCGTTTTTGAAAGTTAATGATTTGTCCACTAACTAGAAAAATAAAGGATTTTTATACACACAACCAAAATTAAATGCCAGCTTATAAAAGTACATTGAGTTTGTTAAAGTATTAGAGCCCAACCAGTTTGTAATTCAACCTACCAAGTCGTTGACTTTTACTCATAAGTTTACCGACCACATAGGTATATATGTACGAGCACATCGGATAAAATATATCTAATGTTAGTAGGACATCTTATCTATGCTCGTTGCTGGCGCATTGTAGGAGTGGTGAGCAAACTTAACTCAGTTTCAAGATTCTATGATAATACTGTATACTTATATACCATAGGTAGGTACGGGATTGCCTGATAAAATACTTGATACTTGGGTAACTTAAAACAGCAGATTTATGGTTAGCGTTTGTAACAAACTTCCCTCGCAGGCCAGCCATTAATCAACAAATAGCTTTCAAGTTTCGCCATAAGCATGCAATCGAAAGGCCAGGAGCTACAATGAATCTAAAGGTGAAAGGTTATCAGGTCAAATGAACTTAATTCATGTTGAAATGGAACCTAAACCACAGATTAAAGTAGTAAACTTTAAATTGTCAATACATTTTGTTTTAATGTGGAAATTGGGTGAAGGTTCTGAGGTGGGCTGTTGTATAGAGTGTTATTCGCGCTATTAGCAGATTAAATTCAAAAAGGTTATTTATTAAGTATTTAAAGGAACACTTTTAAGAAGCCAAAGACCTCGTAAAGAGGGTCATTGCATTGCCAGAACAGTAAATTAAAGTTAAATGTGAAACGGGGTCGCTGCACTTGAGTCATATCTCACGTGTCGTTGATCAAAAGGCGAACAAGTAGGTACAAACAAACGCACATATGTATAATCTACGTAGCAAATGCGTATTGTGCTACGAGTACTTATACATAATTTTCATCAGTATGTGCAACGTCGCACGCAGAAATACGGATCCTGTAACAATGGCCTAACATGATAATTATAATTTAATTTTCTATTTACTGGGTTTCTATTGCGGTGGCAGTAGGTACTATGCATGAGGCGTTCCTTACCAGAGGTGGTGGACCTATGGTAAGGAACGCCTCATGCATAGTATTATATATTATTATATATTGGTGGTGACCAGTCATATAATTTTAATCTAGTTGAGTTCCCATTTGTTATGGATTATGATAATCGTAATCGAGTCCTAGTTTCAGCGTTTGGTGTTGTTTTACACATTTAATTAACTTAAAGACACCATAAGGTCCTTTTTATGTAAAATAGAACGTATCCGACTAAATAGTGTGATGATAAATTACAAAAACACAAATGTTGAAAAAAAATCCACGAGCAGGATTTGAACCTGCACCTTTCTGACATACCGGGTCAGGTGCTCTTCCAATTGAGCTATCGTGGTTCTAACCAGCCCGCCGAAATTATTCAACACTATTTACTTTTATTACTTTGAAAGCCAAAGGCACCAATTCAATGTCAACAACTACCGTCATTAACATCTGATCATAATATTTTTACAAATACTAAAGATCAGTTAAGAAGTAGGCAAGCTATTTATAAAATGTTTTTGTTTTGTTTATATAATTTTAACGCAAATTTTGTTGCGAAAGAAATTACAAAAACACAACTGTTAAAAAAAAAACCACGGGCAAAATACAGTGAAAGGAATTAAACGCCCACCCGACCCAGCCAGGAACTGTATTTTATAAAATTTTATAAATATTTAATTTAGCTTCAGTGCAGCAATTAGCACTTGATAATAAAAAGTAAAATTTAAATTGTTAGATGACCAACTTCGCCATGTGTATCTTGCAAATGGTAGAAATTGGCAGGCTAACATTAAACGTATACCTAATTAGCACTATTAGATCTTTGGAAGAAGTGTTTACAACGTTTTTTTATGGTATATGGTAAAATGCATAGCGGTTAGATGACGTAGGACCCGCGATGGTTTTCCTCGTGGCATCTAACGGCACACGGCTTGGCCGGTATTGTATCGGCCGTGCACAGGCTTGCTCAGCCGCGCCGCACATCCGCCTGCATTGCGTCTTGCCGTGACCTGTGCCTGTGACCTGCTTGCTCTCTATACACACTACAATAGATTTAGCTGTCACATCAACTTTCACATCCACTGCGACTATTGTTATCGCTAATCGCTGTTACAATAGCAAACATTGTTGTTGCACATTTTTGCGAAATATATTTGTTATTGGATGAAAGTTGGTTTACCTCACGCTGATTGTTGTAATCTCTATTATCAAACTTTACGTACGTGATAGAAGTCACAAAACAACTAAACAAAAACACATACATCGTCATCGTAATGTCCGCATATATTATTATTATGTATAATATTATTTATTTATGCCTAGATTTGCTTACACAACACAGGCAATCTTGCTACGAGTATATAGAATGAAAGTAGGCATTACACATAGCTATTAAGCTACACATTTCCACAATCCATTTTAATCTTCTATCTTTGTTTATGTAAATATGTATATTTGAAGACTTATCATTCCTTTTATTCGTTCCTTTTCGATTTTAAGAACATATTATTTATTTATATTTTAGGAAAATCTTTAATTCAAAGTTATTTATATACTTACTACAATTTTGCTACTCTTTTTTCATTCATAACTTAATAACCGCGATCATAAATATTAGAATTTTAATATTTACAAGTAGTACTTAATAGAAAAAAAACATTATTTAATACATGTACTTACTTTTATCTTATTTTATTAAGCCAGCATTTTCAAATTTGCTTAATTTTTAAATTAATTGAGTTAGCTTTCATCCTACGAGAAATTCGGTGGGTTACAAATAGGAATATTATTTCCTCCTTTATCTAAGATTTGCTCTATCTTTAGACCAAATTTCCCAAACCAAGCTCGCATTGTCCCCATACACAAATCAGGTGATGCATCCGTAGTTTTAAATTACAGACCAATTTCAAAACTGCCAGTGTTCGAAAAAGTGCTTGAGTCGCTGTTCTGTCTTAGACACTATAAGATCAATGATGCATATTAGGGACAAGTATCTGCAGACCTACAAAAGTGATAGGACTGAGTCACATAAAGCTCGTTAACGAGAAATGAAAAGTATTGTTGTTGAGCAAGAGAAGAGATGTTACTTCAACAGGCACATTAATTCCAACATTAAAAACTCCAAAATACTTTGGCAAAACTTGAAAGATACTGTGTTGTCTAATGAGAAGTCATCTAAACTTCCTCCTAGCTTCGACAACTCCGATATCATAAATGCCCACTTTCTCAACGCACCCGGACATAACTGTTTTTGGTTACGTATTTAAATGTCTAAAATTAATAAAACCTAAGGTTAAAACACCTCCGTTCAAAATACCTAAAATCAAAATACCTAATGTTTTAAAATATCTAAGCAAGTAACACCTACATAAGAAATACCTAAGTTCAAAATACATATTGGACTAAATATCTAATGTTTAAAATGTCTATAGCTATAACACCAAAGTTTGATTCACACACATTTTAAATACCAAATGGTTAGAACAACTAATAATCAAAATCCATAAAGTTCATAATCCATAATCGTCCAAATACATAAACTTAAATGGCATAAGTTTACAATGTATAAGTTCAAAATGTATACAACCAGTAAATATAATAATCAGAACAAATAATAATATAAATCAATAAAATGATTGAGGATACTAGCTGCCCTACTCCTGTAGGTCACGTGATAGGTTAGAAATTTAAGACAATTGCGAAGCGCAGCGTAGCGATTGTCTTGAATTTCGAGGCTTTTTTTTTTATTAGCAAAAATTACAACAGAAAGCAAAAATTACCAAAAAGAAACTCTTTCTTCTTCACTTCGCGATTGTCTTAAATTTCTAACCTATCACGTGACCTACAGGAGTACGGCAGCTAGTATTGCTAGAAATTGATAGGTAAAATAAGGGTACGTATCATAATGTATAAGTTTGCCTTATTTAAGACACTTATTTCTTTTATTTTTAAATAGCAACAAATATGTCGCACACTTATTGTATGTATTATTGATAAAAAAATTAAAATAAGTAATAATTACGGAGTGAAACAACCATTAGGTATTTTAAACGGAGGAGTTTTAACGTTATGTTTTTTAATTTTAGACATTTAAATACGTACCCCTGTGTTTTGATATCTCAACTTACATATTTTGAGTATCATAGACTTGGCACATCTACGTTTACTTTAAAGCCTGTCAGTGAGGACATGTTACTGAAGATCATCAAAAGCCTCAAATCTAACGCTAAGGGCTGCGACGGTGTATCGCTGGATATACTATTATTGACATTTTTAGCACCCTATATGCCATCACAGTTATGATTAATAGGTCAATAACAGAGAGCTCATTCCCTATCACCTGGAAGACTGCTGTCGTCAAGCCCTTGCCTAAGGTCAACCCACCGTCACATCTCCAAGATCTCCATTTCATAAGCATTCTGCCATGTTTGTCTAAGGTACTGGAACGGGTGGTCTGTACCAACTTACTCAGTATCTTGAAGAAAATGACATTTTACATTGCTTTCAATCGGGCTTTCGCAAGAGTCATAGTACTGCATCTGCTCTAGCTGATGTAGTTGATATTCTCTCAGCTCAGGATCAGGCTGACGTCAGTAGCCTCGTGCTCCTTGACTTCTCGCGCGCTTTCGAAACCTTAAATACAACATTATTGTCTAAGCTTTCCTATTATGGAGCAGACACAGCTACAGTGAAATGGTTCGAAAGTTATCTGGATGTTGACCCATATATCCACTAATTTGACATACTGTAGACGTTGGTCGTGTTATTTGGTCACCCGTATACGATGTTCACATTAAACGATTGGAGAGTGTGCAGAAAAAATTTCTTTGGCATCTTTCCTTCCGAACGCATTTTGCTAAAGCTCTTGCAACTTATGAGGGTCACACTAAACACAAAATTGAAAGCCTCAAAAACAGAAGACTACTTCTTAATGTCATGTGTCAGTTGATGAGTGGTTGAGCCTTGATTGCCCCGATCTCTGTGAAAAAATTAAATTTAATACACCCAAAAAACTACCTCGTATTACTAGATTTAACATTTTTGTGCCTAAGTCAGTGAAGAGCAATCTAGGTTACCATTCTACATTAAATAGGATCCAAAGACAATATTATAACAGCATGTCTCGGCCAAATAATTTGGAAGTATTAGATATTTTTCATGACAGTGACCGCAAGTTAAAACAAATTATTAAAAATAGTTACGTAAGCCCCCTTTAAACTTTAAATCATATTTAAAAAAAAAGACAAAGTGTTGAAAAAATCCACGAGCGGGATTTGAACCCGCACCCCATGACATTCAATATTTTGTCTTTTTCTTTTTTAAATTGTAATTTGTTCGCAACAATATTTGCGTAAAATTATATGTAAATAATAATTTAAATCACATTTTAGGTATTAAATTAAATTATTGTGATTTAATTTAAGTTGGGTAAAATTTGTTAGTTTAGTTCAATTAATAACTGTTAGTCCACATCGCATGCCGTGGCTGTTTATAATTAAAAACAGTAGATTAAGTTTGACATTTACCCTATACCGTTTGTTTGGTGGTACATGTTTTTGTTGAGTGCCCAATAAATAAATAAATAAATAAATAAATAAATAAATAAATAAATAAATAAATAAATAAATAAATAAATAAAACCTTTAAGACGTCGTCGTAGCGGCGAGCGAGATTGATAAAACATTCATAGTTCCTCATTTGTATTACTCATTTGAAAGATTAGTATTGTGTTTAGTGGTACTGAACTATATCAATCAAACTGGCGTTGACAGAAGTAGGGCAGAAAGATAACGAAAATTTACATAAATAAAGCCCGATTTTTCAATCCTCAGTTAAGTTTTATCCAACGAATAATATTGTCATTTTGACATATTTTCTAAGGAGAATCTATCATTATGTCAAAATTATTCAATGAATAAATTGTACGATTTGACGATTGAAAAATCAGCTCTAAAACGGCTTTCTTCCTATACCAGCTGTATATAAACTTGTTTTATAAATCCAATATCAATGACATTTAGCTAGAATTTGATATGGTAACTTAAAGGACATTTATTTTGAGCTCACGCAAGAGGGAGCTATCGACGTTCCTAAGAAAGCTGCTTTATTAGTCTCACTTACCAACTTAACCAAAGTAATACCTAATAGTTGTTACGCTGAAACTCTGGCTAGTCCTACTTAATAACATAATTTGATACTAAGCCAAGCCTACAATAAAAAGGTCTCTAATACACGAAGACTTTTTATCGGTGATCAGGACCTACTGGTTCCGACTAAGTAAATGATAGCTATTGCAATAATAATAAAACTATATAACTTCGTGTATATTGGGTTTAGATTATTGAGGCCCAGATTGATCATGAAGCTTAGTAGAATAGAAATTATAGACATTATAATTATATGCTTAATTACTTTGTTAATTATTTTAACTACCATCACACATGATAAACTAAATAAAACTATAGTTCTTTGGCATTAAACCTAAAGATAAAATTAAATGTTTGTATAATTGTTTATTTAAGTCCAGTTTAAACAGTAAGCTTCTCTATACATACAAAAATATAGTTATGTTACATAAATCGCTGTTTATTGTTGACACACTTATATTGAAATCATTGTAAATTAATAAAAAAATAAACAAAGTCGCCATTGTCGTATTAACTAATTGTGACAACGATACTGATAAAACAATATTCACAAACACATTGAATAATTTAGATTTTTTGGAAATATAAACTAAATAAATAAGTGCTTATCTATTGTAAATATAAAACTACACATTGAAGTTATTATAGCGATCAATCTATTTACAGGTTAAGTAACATACACTTGCTGATATGTGCAAGCTATCGCTGCTGGTACAACAGATTAGTAAGCTTAATATGTACGGTTGTTATACCGCGATCATAGAGTTAAATATAGATTATATCCTTGTTATTCCAAAACGTAGAATAAAGTGCAAACTAATGTATTGCCTTTATTCAGTTTCAAAAAAGCTTAACCTAAATTATCGTTTTGGAATAAGAATATAATATATGCACAAGTGTCTAGCTGTTTGCGCTTCAGCTACTGCAAGTAATTTATTCTTTAAATTTCCAAAAATCTCCTCCACTTTTCAAACTAACATTTTCAGTATTTAGATTTTTTATTATTATTTTGTTTTTTGTTAATATTTTTGTTTCATTTATTGTTCTAACTTAAGTAATTTTCACGACATGGCTCGTTAAAAATGTGTACAACCTACTATAAACAAAATTTCGTGTCAAAAGTCAGATCGAAATCACTCACAAATCATTTCACAAAACACAAACGTTCACAAAACATTAACAGCACTCATTCTACCAACTTTAAACAGGTGACTTATCTTGAAGCGGTACTTCTTCTGGTGTTGTACCGTTTGCAGTACCTCCGACGTGCTCATTGGGTGTTCTGCTATTTGGATTAGATACGAATCGTTTCTTAATCGAAGTCCAATTCTTTTTTATTGTTATTGCAGCCACTACGACTACCATACCAGCGACTACTAATCCAATAATACTTTTATCTACGCCACCAGTTTTAGTATCAGTTGTTGTTGCACCTACTTTTACTGAAGCCTCGGTTGTACTTGAGACATCCTGAGAGTTGTCAATCAGAGAGTTAAGAGGTGATACGTCACTGGCTTGCTTATTAACGGCCGACCTGAATGAAAACACACTGGTTGGTGTAACTCCATCAGGAATATTTGGCACGTCAGCCTTTATTGTAGTGACTGAAGAAATCTCTTGTTCATCATTATTTTGATCTTCATGAGGCTTATTGTTAAAAATATCACCGTCATCGTCCTCATCTAAAGGTGGTGGAATCATTCCAGGAATTACTGGTATATCGGCAGCGTCGCCAGGTTCATCTTGGCAATTGTAGGATTCAGTTTCGCAGGATCCAGTACATACCTTTACTAAGCTTTTTGTCAAAACATCACATAAATTTTGTTTTAATTCTGGGTTGGCAGAAGGCAGTGTAATTGTTTGAAGTGACTCGAATTTGGAGAATTCCTCAGCAGTCAAATCCTGAAAAAGATGTAAAAAAAGAGAGGGTTTTACATAGTAATTGAAACTTTAATACAATTTGTCTTGATAGCTTATGTAATTTATTAAAATAAATTAATTTATTATATATACTTTAGTGATTTACCGTTCTCATGTCGTTGCCTCCTAAATCAAGCTCTTCTAATTTTGTTAATCCAAAACTGTTCTTCAGATCACTAGGAAATTCCAGTAGCCGATTATTTCCAAGTTTTAAAGTGACCAATTCAGGAAGCTCGCTGACTGACTAAAACATAAATAAAGTAATATTAATAGCATTAGGTTATCTATTTATCTATATTATCTATTACTAGTAATTTTTTTTTTTGTTATCTGTTTTAAATTTTTTATATAGATTGGTCATCGAGCTCTTTGATTCGAGGAGCTCGATGGCGCAGTGGTTAACGCGCCCGGTCTGCGAGTGCCGAGATTAAACAACTTTCGCAAAGGCTGGTCATCGGATGGGTGACCAAAAATTTATCATCTAGCTAGAGCTCCTCCGTGTTTCGGAAGTCACGTAAAGCCGTTGGTCCCGGCTGCATTAGCAGTCGCATTAGCTAAAACCCAACCGCGTGATGGTTTACGGCCCGTTCTCCCTATCCTTCCATAGCCATGGCTCGTGTCCCAGCAGTGGGGACATAAAAATTTGCTGATGATGATGATGATGATGATTTAGATTCATCTTATAAAGTTCAAATTGCTTTTGTGTCACTGAATTTTATCTTAAATTGTATTGCTAACTTACACCAGAGGCTAAATTCATAATAGAGTTGTCATTAGCATTTAAAACTTTTAGGTTTTTCAACGTCGATATGTGTTTGGGTATTTCAGTTATTTGGTTTTTCTGAATGTTTAGTACAGTCGCATTCTCATTCAACGGTGACGGGAATTCTGTTAGGTCATATCCAGAACAATCTATTACAAAATCATTTGTATTTCCTTCTATCCGACAAACACAAGGCTTTGGGCAAACATCTTCATCTTCTGAAGGCGTAGCCCCAATGTCTTCAGATAATATTCTGGATTCAATGTTTTCTATTGGTGGAGCTTGAGTTATTTCAGCAGTATTATCGATTGGTTCTTCGATTATTCCTTCGCCGCTACCTTCTATGGCATCAGAATGATTATCAGGTGGAAACTGATTGTCATTTTCAACTGGAATTTGTAACTCATCCTCATTTTGCGCCACTGCAGTCTGCGCCCTGAAAATCGATTTCAAACAATCAAAACACGTGACTTAATTGGACTTGTTTGGTTTATCATGAAGACTTGACGTAAATTTGTTACTTATAAGTAAAAGATAACAGCGATAACAAACTACACAAGGGCGTAACGTAACTGGGACAGAGTAGCATTACAGTAATAATATTTCATAGAACTTTTGCTGTAAGATTTTTGTATGAACGCCTATATATTTAAATGATAATGATTCCACTGTTGCCATCTTTGTATACATTGAGGCACAATGCCAGACCTAAAACGTAAATAAGGTTTAACTAGTGATGAATTCACATGAGGTATGTTTAGTTATCTACTAACCTGCAAAGCGGTCTGTCAAAATTTTAAAGCATAATGGTTTGAAACGACACTTGCGACATTTGTGTTTAACACACATAAAATGAAATGGTACTACAAGAAAATATTTTACTCCTGTTGACATTAGTATGGACATATTTAAAATAGGGTACTTTGAATACTTACGCAATAACAGCCAGCAACAATAGGCAGAAGTGTTTCGGCGTCATGGTCACTCACAGATGCAGACACTATTGCGAGACGTGCCAACTGATCACAGGAGCTGTTACCTGTCGTGGCACAAGTACCAACGGTGCGCGGTGCTCATAACTCACTGACACATAACTATTATCACTCAATGATAAGATAGCGAGCAGCATGGCCCAGCTTATCGCGAATCAAGTCTGATAACAACTCTGCATAAACATGAAACTAATATTCGGCATAATATTTTCAATATCACCTGAAATATGGGTGCGCCTAGTGCGAGGTGTTAAACATCACGTTAAATATTTAAAAATAATTGTTAAATAGATGTTACGTGAGGCTCCAAGCGTTTGTTTCCCATTATTTGAGCTAGACACCAATTCTAAAAGACGTAAACCGTCTTATGTTAATCACACTGCAACTATTCAAGACACTGGCGTTTACTGTCTAGGCCGTTGGCTATCTAACGATGATAGTGTTGCTAGTACAACATTTTTTCAGATAGCTATAAAATAAACATTAAAATATTATTACACTACCGAACTAAATTAGAGACATAATCTCGTATCACAAAATTATTACATTTGTAAGAATTGAATACGTATATAACACAAGTTCTTTATCTAACTTTATTGACGTTTGTTTTTACAAAATACGTATCTTTACCTACACGACGTTGCTTGAGACTATCTAATCAAGATACTGACCGATTACAGCCTGCTCTATATTGTATCTAAGCATACGTACCTATTTGTCGGCAAATCTTTGTATCTTTTTTATCTTTTTGTCATGTTAACTCGTAATATTCTGTAAATTATGGACTATTTTATGCAGTGGCCGTACACGAATGTTATTCGAGAAACCTTGCATTGATCTCATTCACACGTCTGTTGTCTATTTCTGTAACGACTATTTCTGTGCAATATTTAACTGAACAGTGACGAAACAAAGTCTGCTTAACACTGACCGTTTGTTGTTTGCAGTATTGCAATGGCGGCGACCTGGCGGACTACCTGCAGGCGAACAGGCTGCTCAGCGAGGGTACCATCAGACTGTTCCTGAAGCAGCTGGCGGAGGCCATGCGCGCCATACACGCCAAAGGCATCGTGCACCGGGACCTTAAGCCACAGAATATCCTGCTCACTCACAACGTCGCTCCGCCTCGCACGCCACACCCCTCCGAAATGACACTCAAAATTGGTGAGATTATCTTTAATTTTTACTTTTTATTTTCAAGTGCTAATTGCTGCACTGAAGCTAAATTAAATATTTATAAAATTTATAAAATACAGTGAAAAAATTATACGCCCACCCGACCCAGCCAGGAATCGAACCTGGGTCTTCCGCAATCCGGGCGGCTGCACTGATCGCTATGCTACCGGGAAGGCTGTCACTGCTTTTTAATTTTTTGAGAGAGTGTTTTATAAATTTTATAAATATTATCTTTAATACTGATGCAGGACGAATGTAGGTCAAGGGCTCGATCAAACTTGACAGTGTTTACCTACATAATATGTCATAATTTAAAAAATTGCATCTGGTAGAGTAATAGGTATATCAATCAGGTAATTACTAATTATAGAGAAAATCTAAAATTTTCTTTGTAAACATTTGTTTCGGTGTTATCTACAAAAAATATAGTTATGTTGTACTTATATAAATAACGTCATTGAGTTTTCTACATAAAAAGAACAATAATCTTTTTCAATCGAACGATGAGTAATGTGATACTATCAAATCAGTGATGTTTACTACAATGTAAACTGTTGTTATACTTATCATAAAAAATGTGTAATACAAAGCTGTACCAAATTTCTTAGTAAATTTGTTATAAAATCCAGGCGACATTACTATACAGATTGATTTTTCTATCACCGTCCAAACCTTCCTGTATATACACACATCACCCCACGTGATAAACTTTTTGCCTAACATCTGTTTTACTAGGCAAAAAAATACAATTGCTCCCAGTTAAGAAACAACTATTACGAAATGTGAGGTTTCTTATCTTGCTTTCATTCCGAGAGCTACCGAGAGAACCCGATAGAAAAATGTATAATGGACATTTTAAATTGCTGATAAGTAAAAAGAAACAATGAACAATTTATTTAGGAGTCATGTATCAAGTATTTCTACTTGAATTCTCTTAAATAAAACCAATCCAACAAAGAATGAATTAGAACAGTTCCGTAATTAAATTTGAATCCTGAAATCGTAGTAGTTGCGTAGCTATTTCACTTTATGTGGTTAATTATGGATATGGCATAATTGATGTGTTTCTTTCCGTGCAGCTGACTTCGGGTTTGCAAGGTTCCTCGAAGAAGGAAACATGGCCGTCACTCTCTGCGGCTCGCCCATGTACATGGTAATCATATTTGATTATGTTTTAGTAAGTTGTGGTAAATTAGCAGTCGTTATGGAAACCACCAAACCGCATTAGGCTGTTAATGATGTGATGAATGTATTTTTTATTTGGTTTTTGGGTAACAAGCATGTAGAGTTGTAGCACCTTTACTTGACGGGTTGGGGTGATTTTTTAATAAAAACTAATGAATGCCGTCAATGGCTCTTGTCGATATTTTAAATAGGGGCCTGCGTGCGATATAGCTTTCCACTACATGCATGAAATTATTTATTATAAAATGATTTTCCCTTTTACAGGCACCTGAAGTGATAATGTCATTAAAATACGACGCTAAGGCAGACTTGTGGAGCTTAGGCACAATTGTGTATCAGTGCTTGACTGGTAAAGCTCCATTCCAAGCCACCACGCCTCACGAACTCAAGGCGTTCTATGAAAACAGTGTAGATCTCCAACCTAAGTGAGTAATAAAAACTTGATTTCAATATTAAATAACAGAAATAGCTATTAAAAATCATGAGTTACATATTTTCTGAAAGGGTATAATAAAAAGTGAGATTTTAGTAGCAATTGAGTTTTTACTAGCACTTTTTGCGATCAAGTTATTTATATTATTTACCTCAAGGCCCCGCAAAATCACAAATTGATATCACCAATCCAAATATTATGTTTTTTATTAAACTATTCTAGGCTTTATTGATTTGCTTCAACAATATATAAAAATAAAACATCCTTACTTCAAGTAATATATACATGAATGCTCACTTCACGACGCATATCTGGATTAGACATACCATAACAAGGAATTCCAGTTAGGGACTGAGTTTTGGGGTTATCAAAAACTACTTATGTTACCAATTATATAATTTCCTAGCTTATTTTGTCAGAATAACTATATAAGTGTTCATATTCCAGAATGCCGTCTGGTACTAGTCCGGAGCTTTGCAACCTGCTGATCGGTCTGCTGCGACGGAACCCGCGCGAGCGCATGCCCTTCGAGACCTTCTTCAACCACCCCTTCCTGCAACGGCCCCGCTACACATCCAGTGAGTATATACTCACTGTGTCTTATCGCGCAGAAACACAAACGTATCTGTGTCGGTCAATACACTAAACATTGTTTATTTACCCAGTTATCTTTGCTTTATGTAGGTAATGTTTATATTGTCATGCATCCAATCTTATGAATATATAAATCATTTATTTTAATTACTTTCTATTTTAGCTATGTTGACATAAACATACAAAACACAATACATCAACCAGAGTGTGAAATCTTGGTGCTGCTCTTACTGGGTGACTAACCGTTTTGGGGTCAACCCCTCTCCATTGTTTAGATTTCGAAACTATGTAAATACTAAAAGTGGAATTTATATTCGATATCGTCCCATTACAATTAAAATATACATATACAAATTTATGCATAGCACTTCGTAGCTGTTTTCGCTGACCTCAAAACTATAATGAATTGTTTGTTAAACATTGATAAGGTCAGATGCTAATAATTATTTAAAGACAGTATTATAGAAAAATAAATTCTCACTCGGTTCCATCTAGGCCCGCCGACGATGCGTAATAAATGTCACACTTTACATCATCGCTTATTTATTATGTGATTAAACTAAATTACCTTGTTAAACTGTTGTTAGTTGTAGACGATAATTATAGTAGTTACGGTAATCAATAACTTTATAAATTTGAGTGAAATAGTCGTGAGAAGTAGCTAGAAAGAGCAGGGCGCGCGGCTTACTGACGCCTAGATGTTGTCTAATGCGTGGGCTCGTTCAACGCATTTCACATTTCCAGCTAGATTTCGAGACTACATTCATGTTATGTCGTAGCAAGAAAACCCAACTGTCAAGTAAACCTGCTTAGTATCCTTAACTCGTAATTTCGTACCGACTTTATTCAAATGTATGCATCATTGCATAGTAATATTTATCTTTATTTCAATTTACCTTAATGTCGAGAATGTCAGAGCACTAGCTAGTTCGTTCTTTTGTTTTTGACCAATAATATACTGAAGTCTTGAAATATTGTCCAGGTTTGGATTCGGATCTGCCCGATATATTGGAGAGTGATGTCGAAGGGCGAGCCGATAATGACTGTTTCCTAGAAGAGTCGTGGCAGAGCCAGGGTACTTATATCATCAATTTCTAAGCCAGACAAGTATACTCGGTTTGTGCATGGGATGTTAATTTTGATTTGCTTTACGATACAGGAGTACTTTATTTCACTGGATCGTCACCAAGTTGTTTACTCCATACTGATTTAGCTGGAACGGCATGGCTTTAAATGTAAAAAAAACGCCTTGTGAATAAATTAAAGTTTGAAGATGATGCTAATGTGACAATGTACAGCCTTGTTTTTAAAACAATTATTAAGTCAATCAGCAAAAACCAAGGTTTTATTATTAAAGACCCTGCCCTGATTCAATTAATTTACGGCTAGAATCACTCGTTACGAAGACGTGACAAAGCGATTTCTAGTTTTCGTGTGACCAATAGGGCCAGTACTACTCAAAAATAATATACGTTAATGCTGATTGCGAGCATATGAGCTATCACTAATCGTTTGATTGATGTTGATTTTTCTTTGAGTAACAATATTTTTTGTTGTTTTAATGAGGCATGTATTTTTGCTGACACTTTGAATAATATTTTTATTTATTTATTCATCAATCATTTATCATTACTGGTTTTCTTTTTTCTATTACACATTTCGATAGTGCGGCTAAAATACATATCGTAACAAATATTAAACAAACCAATCCTTAAGAATTTGCTCGAAGTACAACAGAATATATCTCACACTCTAGGTTAAGTAAGGTTGAGATTTTGTTTCACTTTAAATTTGCACTTATTCTGCTCTTGTCTATTAACTTCGTCATAAGTAATTAGTATGTGCGTCATGAAATAACAACAAAGGATATAGCCGCGCCCTGAACTCATAAAATTCATAGAGAACTCATAAAATTATATTCAATCATTAACTGGTTAGATCATCACCACAGTTTAAGGTATGTAAGTGTAACTTTTGCCTGTAATGAACTAACGAATCGCAGAGCTAGTTATCCGCCAGGGCAAACCTTTAGGATGATGTTGATTTTAGGGTATTTTTACTTTGATATGATCCATGCTCGACTCTCAGTCACATTGTATTTTATTGTCACCAAAAGGAACGTTACCACTAATATCACTATTAGGTTTCTTATTAATCATGACATACGTTATTCGAATAAAATTGTTGTGCAACTTGCAATGTTTGCAATGTTATCGCATGTCGAAACACAAAATAATCTCTATCTGAAGTGTAAAAAGGTACATATTTTCAACGTTGTATTGTATTATTTTTTATTCAAATAAGCATACAATCATACACAGTAATAAAAGTAAACGGACCTAATAGTCTTAATAATAAGTTTTAAAACCGAGTTTCCTTAATGAAACATAACACCTATCCAAAATAACAAACATAAAATAAAGAATACACCTTCTGCTACCTGTGTTTTGAGTGTGCCAACCCTTCTCATGCGACCACGCCAGTTAGCGCCACTCATACTATTTTTCGCAAAAAGACTCCTCGACGATTCCTTGTTGTCCGTCAGAAATATATCACTCAGAATTAGAGGCAGACTTTACGTCCATCGTGTGCGTAATTGTAATCTTTTTTGACTTACACCTATAATCTATTAATACTTCTAATCTAATCTATTTTGTCGAACTTAAAAAGTACGCCAAGGAATTCCCCTTGTCTGCGCAGGCCTTTGGTTTGATTTGAATTGAATGTTTATTAATACTTGAAGAAAAACTTTGTACCCCTTATTAAGTACATTGCGCGCACGGATGAGTGAGAGATGGCATAGATAAACTTCAGATTTATTTACTGCAACAAATGCTAAGTGGCGTCCCTATAAGATACAATTTTCGTTTTTTTTCTACATAACATACATACGTACACAGACGCCGACACACCAACCTATCCAAAACTGTCAAACTTCAATAAATTTCAACCATATGTCATAACCATATATTCAACATAAAGTTCAAAGTCTACTTTCTATTTTTATTTATTTATTTTTTTTTTTTTATAAGTAATAACCATAATTATTTATTTAGTACTTTTTCAAGAACAAAAATTTAAATTGTTACATTAAAATATACGAAATCATTAAACCAATAAAATCAGAAACTAAAACTATTACGAAACTAAATAATGGCGTCAAAAAATTCCTCCGCGTCGCTGTCGACTGGTAATGTACCCAAGAGACTGGCGGCATTGCCACGTTGTATGGCAATGCTTAGCCTCTGGCCAAGGTAAAAGCCAGCCCTTGGGTCATGGGTAGTGTCAACCAGCCGTTTGGAGATTTAGATTTTTTTTATTTATTTATCTTTTTTCTTTTTTTTCTTTTTTGTGTTTTTTTTACATGTTGTGATTTGTAATTTATTTGTGATGGAAAGTGTCCTTTTATGATAGGGCATTTTCCAATATTTTTGATGCTGTAAGGGAGAAAAGAGCTGGACACTTGCTGAGTTACTTGCCGGTTCTTCTCAGTACAAGATCTCCCGCCCAGAGTAGACTTACGAACCGATGGCATAATGACGTTAATAAGAGCTATTTGTATTCTAAACTGAATAAATGATTTTGAATTTTGAATTTTATTGAGGAAACTTGACAGTTTGTGATAATCTGATGTGCAGGCGTGTGTACCTAACTGTAGAACACAGTTAGGTACACGCAAATATATTTTCATTTTTAACATAATATGTATTACATTGTATATTTTGTGTTTACGGTCGACCACTAGTACTAATGTAGCGTCTCGTATCGTAGCCGGTGCGGGCAATGCCGGCGCCGCGGCGGGCCCGATGGCGCGCGTGGGCAGCGCCGCCCGCGTGTCCGCGCCCGCGCCGCCACCCGCGGCCGCGCCCCAGCCCTCGCAACCCGCCGCCGCCGCTAAGAAACCAAACCCCACTTCTTCTGGTAAGTCATACAAAATCGTCTTCTTCACGAGATAATTACTCTGCAAATATCTTTGACACTCCATTGAAGCTGAGCGGAATAGAGCTGTCTGAAAATCAATAACGTTTCCTTTCTCCCCTACTCTATCTATATCTGCGAGGGGGTCCTGGTGACTTCTAATTGCAGATTTCTTATGTAACTACTTTAGGCACCAGTCTCTCACAAATGAAAGGATACTGTGTATCTTAATAGTATCTTTTAAGCCTTTTGTAAATGCTTATTGTGAAGGAAAAATAAACATTTTAATTATTACTATTTATTGGAGCGGAGAATAATAATAATATTATAAAGAGGAAACCTTTATATCTTTGTTTGTATGTATGTATGTATGTTTGCAACGAATAAACTCAAAAACTTCTAGACCGATTTAAAAAAATATTTCTCCATTAACGCTGAGTAACATAGGCTATATTTTAAAAAAAATGTCCACCCTTGCGAAGCAGGGACGGGCCGCAAGTATGAAATAAATCAGCTGCTGTCGTAGGCCTTTTAATGTAGAGAGAGTAGCCCAGATGTTACTAGTGTTTGTTAGGAATAATGCGGAGTGTTGGATATTGAAAAATAGACTAGCGTGCTGTCTATTGCTAGAGCCCACTGGATCTTGAAAATACTTATTCGCTAATCTAAGCTACGTTACCTAGCTATGGACCCGATTGTGATGTACGGAGTGGATACGATCCGATCGCCTACCGACGATAATTAAAAGGAATACTGATGGTGTATGGATTTTACTCGGAAAACAAATATTTTCATAAAAAACCATTTTAATCAAAGCTAATGTAAAGACGAAAGCCAATAACAATGCATAATTAAGTAAAATGTGATAACCCTTCTACTTACCCCAGCGAAGCTAGAGCGCTCTATCAACTTAATGGCTGCTATAACTCATTGTCGGGACCGCCGTTATGTGTTAACGCTCTCATTACCTATACTTATTGGGGTCCGTAAAGCAGTTAATTTGCACTAACAAATAATAATTGTTTTAAAATTAAAATAAAATGAAAAGACGCCGCACATCAACCAATCCAAAACTGTCAAATTTCTTTAATAAATGTTCAACCATAATATGTCAAATATATAAATTTCAAAGTCGGTAAAAAATATTTGGATTCATAAAAGGTGAATCCGACCGCAGATTAATATTGTGATTCATAAAAATGAATCATTAATGATTTGCGCAATTATTTTATAAAAGCCACGTCACGTATCACGTGTTTAAGCAGGGGAAGTTCTTAAATGACACATAGCTAACATAGAGGGCGAATTTAGTTTCATATACCGTTGATTACCCTATTTATTTATTTATTTATTTATTTGGTTAACTTTATTTACATAATATAAAGAATGCGATATTAAACATGATAGGTACTGATGGCTCTGCAGCATATCTGCACCAGAAAAGTATCGTCAATTCAAATGCAGCTAATACTCGTATATATATAGACAATTCATAAGCGGCATGTAATTCTAGCGTAACATGTGACAGCTTGAAGCTAAACACAATATGAAGACAAAGTTAATGCGTCGGGATCGAGTTGAATGCGAAAATTCTTAGTTCAATCCCTATTACTCCGTTAGACTACTGGCATGGCTTATACTAGCACAAGCTATAGTTTTCCGGATAGGAGTAATAATTTAAAATATAATAAAAAACTTGTCTTTATGGTACTTACCAATTGTAGTGATAGCATGATTTCAATGATTTCAGTGGGACGGTCTTATAAGAATAAGAATAAGAAACATTTATTGACCTGCACAAAAACGAAAACAAACAGATGAGAAACAATAAAAAATAAAAATAATGCTATTTACTTTTACTTACTTTACTTATGGTGACACACTTTTGCCTGTGACCCTTCATGCGTGTAACTTTACCTCATAACACTGTGGCATGGTCCTCCCACAGCCGAGTCGTCAGGCACGACCTGGGCAGACGAGGACGGCTTCGTGCTGGTGGAGGCGGAGGGCGGGTCGGGCTCCTGCTCCGCGTCGTCGGGCTCCGAAGCGGCGCCGCGCCCGCGCTCGCTGCCGCTGCAGCAGCAGCCGCCGCCCGCCAACCCGCCGCCTGCAGACCCCATGCAGTTCAGGGTCAGTGGCAATCACAATGTGAAACTAAAATATATATTTTTTATTATATTTTATGGGTATGCACAGTGCCTTGATCTCACCTGATATTAAGTGATGATAAGGCCAATGATGGAAGCGCACTTCACCCGGGATCCTCAACTAGTGAGGCACTGGCTCCCAGCTGCCGGAACACAACAATGCTACAAACATTGATGTTATGGCGACATATTTAGATAAGAAGGTGCCTACCACCAACCAAACCGAGTACACAAATGTACCCCCCGCTGGGAATCGAACCCGGGACCTCTGGGTATAAACCGGTGGTAACATCACCACTATATAGTTATATGGGGGGCGATTTTGTGACCGGTGACTGTTTTATTTATTTATTACTATTTACAACGGTTTACACCAATTACAGTGAATTACTACGAATAATATTATAACTAATTCTCGCGCTATGATATCAATTACAATTAAGTAATTTTTGACACAAAGTTTTCGAACGGTACCTATGTGTCTTTAATAATGTTGTAAATTGTAAATAATGCAAGAATACTATATTTCATGTATCACTGTGTGCAGTGTATCAGCTTATAATAGTACCTTATAATGTCACCTCCGTCAGTTTAAATTTTAATCGCGCAGTCTTTAAGATATTAAAATTATATATGAATCGGTTTATTAAAAATGATCACTTTCCATCAGATAAACCGCCTTCTCGTTTGCTTCCTTTTTTTTTTAAAAAAAAAGATGCTTTTTATTATGCCAATATATTTGTTTTTAAAATCTCACGTTTTTTTTATTTGAATCGTCTTCCACAATGTGTTCACTTGTCAGTTGCATAAGGATACTTGCGTGCTTCAACAGAACAAACATGTTGTTGTGGCTCGTCGCAATGTTGTCTCATTGTTTACATTTTGAAACTGAGAATGTCATTTGTTTATTTGATGATCGAAGACAATAACATTTTGTCTCCCAAAGATCTGCGTGTGTCGACCATTGTAACATCATTCGCGATATCGACTGTACTAGTCGTGTGTGCGTTGTGATTGTGTAGTTTTTTCTTACATATTTAGGGCCTTACAAATTAATAAAGAATAGGGTCCGAATAGTTATTCCGTGTTTTGTCTCCTTTACTCTAATTTGAAATGACGTTAACATGATAGGAACAAAACACGGAATAACTATTCGGACTTTATTCTTTGTTTATTTGTAAGGGGGTTAAAGTTTAATGCCATGCTACTAGTTCTTTAATACTACGTGTTAATAATAATATTGTTTAGCACTAAGCACTCATACGCCGATAACATCGAATAACTCTAATAAAATTTCACAAAAATAAATACTTAAATTAAATTACAACTAGCGCGTCGCTACTCTCATGTCTGCTAATTCAATAACATGTCATCAGTGTTTCGGTAGCCTGATTTTTTCATTAGGACTACAAGACAATTTTCAAAATTAGGCCACCGACACCTAATTGTGGACGCTTATACAATTACAATGAGACTGAAAACCAAAGCGAAATTAAACGCTGTACCAGTAAAAGGGCCTCGTGTATTGACGCTACTGCGCGTTGCAGAACACCGTGGAGATGGCGTCCAACAACAACGTGCCGCGCTCGCAGCCCATCGACGTGCGCCGCGCCGGCAGCCGCACCAGCAACATCGGCTCCCTGTCGCCGCCCACGGTGAGCTCACACCAGCAGCTCTCGTAACCCAGTCAGGGGTTTTGAAAGAGTCTGCTTTGTGTTTAAAGAATATTTTATCATCAGCTCATTTTTATGTCCCCACTGCTAGGGCACGAGCCTTCCCTATGGATGGATAGGGAGAAGGGGCCATAAACCACCAAGCCGGCCCAGTGCGGATTGGTGGTTGTTAACGACTGCTAATGCAGCCGAGCCGGGACCAACGGCTTTACGTGCCTTCCGAAGCACGAAGGAGCTCGAGATGATAAACTTTTGGTCACCCGTCCGATGACCGCCTCGCCTTTGCGAAAGTTGCTTAACCTCAGCACTCGCAGACCGAGCGCATTAACCACTGCGCCATCGAGCTCCTCGAAGAATATTTATTTCTTATTAAAAACTATACTAATGACATAATATACTTATATAACTATTTAAACTATCATGGTCACTTGCAATAGAGTAATTATTAACGGGATTCTTACCATAATATACTTACATAAGAAATTAATAAATAATTAATTGAATGTGGGTGAGTACTAACTGTCCAGTAGTTAGCAGATGTATTGGTATAGGAAATCGGCTTTCCAAACCCGCTACACTCTGAACAATCTCTTTCTAAAAAGCTAACACAGGCAAACTATTTTTGGAAAGATATTTTATTGGCATTTATTAACGCGGTGTATTTACACTCATTTCATAGACACCCGAGAGTTGGTCAATTAACATTTTTATTGTAAGAAAATCTATAAAAATTCTAACTATATAAAATAAATATTTTCCCGGCAGTGGGACACAATGAAGACTAAATATTTATAAAATTTATAAAATACAGTGAAAAAATTTAAAATAAATAAAGGCTACTCAAATTATTGATGGGTAATGGCTTAATCATCACGCTTGCCAAATGCGGTTTGGTGATCACAAACACAGCTATGCATCGCAAAATCCGAAACACACTGCCCGACCTGGGACATGTTTGACCCCCTTTTCGCGCCACCTTTTGACCTATTCCTTACAAAGGCGTCCAGCTAAGCCTCTTAATCAAACCATGGTCATAATCCCGTTAATAATTGTTACTCTTCATGTTAGTGACTCCGATTGTATTAGTGACATGTGTTTTATAAATAGAAAAAAAACAAAGGTAGTGTCCATATTGTAACTTCTCGAAGTGCGCGTTGAATGTTAAAGCATATCGCCGATTCACAGTAACTTATTTAATAGTCCAATATGTCCACTTTAGTAAACAAACAGTCATATAAGTGTATGACATTTTATTGTATTATATAAAGTGACGCCAAGTGTGTCAATGACGAACAAGTGCAGATAAATAATATCTAGTTGATAGCTGTCACTAGAACTCGATTACTAACTAAAGCTCGACGCATACGAGCACTGGCCACTGGCCAGCGGCGGTGTATTGTAAGCTGAGGTTTTTCCGGTTTACATACATTTTGTATGGAATCGCCTCGCGCTGTCAACGTTTAATCGGGTTCCAGAGTAAACTTATGGCTGTCCGTCACTATGCCTCATCCAGTTAGTCACAAACAGTGCAAAATCTCTTTTTGGCAAGAAAAAAAATATATATTATCCTTATTTAATATTAGGTTTAGTTGGTTGCTTATTAGAGGAAAATCTTAACAGATGTCTTAGTTTTTATTAGACGCATAATATTATAATAACAAGTTACGTTTATTATATTAAATAGTAATAAACAAATGTAACTGCTAAATATAAAACCGTGTCTATCGCGGATGATGTGCGGCGAGCTTTACACGTGTTGCAGTCATGCGTACAGATTGAATGATGTAATTCCTACTTTCGTAGAACTCGTTTGGTTTACAGTAAAATAATACTGCTAACACCTAGACACAATATTCAATGCATATCCTGTTGTTACAAATACAATAGCCTCATGCGCGCGACTTTGTCTGCGTAAAGCCGACGATTTAGAGGCGATTCGGCTTTTTAGCAGTACATAATACAACGTGTTACAGAAATGTGTGGTAAAAATGAAAATATCCAAAGTGTATCCAATCTAGATCTTGTATGCAGATCTGAGAGATGAGAGATTGTTTACTATGGCATAGCATTTTTTTTGCGAGATCGCTGATTGCCTCAGACGGCATTTTCAGCTTCACCGGTTGTTTTGGGGGCGGCGAGAAACTTAAAGGGTTCAAGCCGTGTGAAACGAATCCCCTTTGGAGGTTTTCTAGAGGGAACGGCATAACGCACTAGTGCGTGTCCCCGTGCCCTACTAGATTCTGCGAAGGGTTCAGATCGGAACGGGGTTCGGATCGGATCGGATGGCATAACAAAGGTACTCATACCGACGCGGATGAAGTCGCAGGTGAAGTGCTAGTAACTAATTAGCCAATGTGGGCAGGTGCCGTTCACGATGGGGACGCCCCGGCTGTCGCGGCGCCGCAGCAGCAACTCGGGCAGCTCGCCGCCGCCCTCGCTGTGGCAGGTGTCGCCCACCAACGCCAGCCCGCTGCGCAGATCCGGTCAGTACTCATGCGACACAGTTTGTTAAATTTTTACTAGAAACTTTATTGGCCTTTGTGTTCTGTAAATTTGTGTTATTATATGTACAGACGCCTGCACATCAACCTATCCAAAACTGTCAAATTTCTTCAATACATTTTCAATCTTACATTGAAGGCATAAAGTTCAAAGTCTATTGAAGAAATTTGATAGTTTTGGATAGGTTGATGTGCAGGCGTGTGTGCTGTATGTTTCTCACAATGCAAAATAAAATAAAATACACAATATGAAAACACAGCATACATACTTAGTGCTCAAAATAAGTGTGTAATAACATTACTTACTACTATTACACACTAATTATAAATCTAAAGAAAAAAATACTTTTTACGAAGTAAAATCAGTTTTAAAGTATATCCCTGGTGTTAAGATGACGCCATCCAGCACCTTCCAGCACTTTCATAATTCAGTTTTATATATTTTAAATAACATTTTCATCAATTACTACTACTACTTACTAGGTATTACTCGATGTTTGCTCAAGCATGTTGTTTTCACGAACAGAAGATCGAGGCTCCAGTCTAGTTTTATAAGGTTGTTTAATTTTATAAGGTTTAATCGTATATAGGGAGTCACTTTGTTTACAAATAAACCAACGAGTATGTATTCGACGGCAGGTTCATCGCCTCCCGTGTCGCTGACGCTGAAGGCGTCCGGCGAGGGCGGCGGCGGCTCGCCCAAGCGCGGCGTGGCGCTGCCCGACACGCTGCTGCGCGGGCTCAAGCTGCACCAGCCCGACCCGCCGCTCTACATACCCAACCTGCAGGAGGAGACCATCCTCGCGGTCAGTGCGCACCGCCCTCACTACACACACCGTTCTTTTTTAACCGTCTTAGGCCCGCAGGTGGGTTGGTCAGACCATGAAACTGAACAACTCCTCTCAACTCTCAACAAAGCGTCTATTGACCAAGCATGGTTTGTATGCGAAAGTTAAAAAAAAAACTGAACAACTTTCCCCTAAGAAACATGTTTCTTATGGGAAAGTTTCGTGGTCTGATCAACCCACCTGCGGGTATCTAAGACGGTTAAAAAAACACTGTGTATACTATAGAAAAGTGTAGTTGCAATAATGTGCTTTTTATTTTATAAGTCAACACTAGTCAAAAAGTTGAACATGGTGACTATACGTGAAAACGTTTACTGTGTTTCATAAGTTCATTGATCATAATTTATAAAAAAACGAAAAAAATTAAATCTGAATATAATTTCCGGCATTTTTCTAAATTTTTAATTAAATATTATAGTTTTTACTTTTTATTTTTAAGTGCTAATTGCTGCACTGAAACTGAATTAAATATTTATAAAATACAGTGGAAAAAAAATTAATGCCTACCCGACCCAGCCAGGAATCGAACCTAGGTCTTCCGCAAGACCCAGGTTCAAAAAAAAAGCAGTGGAAGAATTCAGTGCTTACGTCAGCCTTCCCGGTAAAATTTACTATAGAGTCGTGTTATCAAATTTGTGGTATTTCATCTGTAAAGATGAATCTGCATAGCCATCCGTTGCAATAACCGTTGGATAGACGGCACTCTGCCGCTAAAAAAAAGTACTCAAAAATTAAAAAGCAGTGGAAGAATTCAGTGCAGCCGCCCGGATTGCGGAAGACCCAGGTTCAAATCCTGGCTGGGTCGGGTAGGCATTTAATTTTTTTTTTTTCACTATTTTATAAATATATAATATTGCTGACCCGGCGGACTTCGTACCACTTTGACAGTTTCTATGACAACAAAACAAACAAATCGTAGAACATTTTGTATTGGACAATTAAACAAAAAATTAGGGTGTTATCACTTAGGGGTATGAAAAATAGATTATGACCTACCGAATATACATATAAAATTTCATAAAAACGATCGAGCCGTTTCGGAGGAGTATGGAAACTCACATGTGACACGAGAATTTAATGGTCATTAACATTAGAGTAGTTATTACCACTGTGTTGCAACAAAATCCATAGCGGGATATATAGTAGACAAAACTTTTCTACCTTTTTTAATTTAGCCCCCCTCCCCTCCACGTAATATTGTTTTCAGTGTTCCACACGCTCAAACCTGACGACAGTCGGTGTACCGCGTAGTTGTAACGTGTCGCATGTTACCGCTCGAACCTGATGTCACGTTTGAAACCGGTCGGTGTACCACGTTGTAACGTTTCTCATGTTATTACAGGAGGAGCACAGCAAAGTGTTCTCGCAGCTGAACTTCGTACTGATGCTGGCGGAACTGCTCTCCGAGCTGGCAGTGTCCTGTGGAGCGCCCATTGCCGCGCTCATGGACGCTTCCGACGGTGAGCGAATACGCATACTATGATTGCTATTTCAATACTAGTTACAAAAATTACCAGAACAAAAATTGCCCTCTTGGTGTCCTACAAAAACATTATGCACCTTACAAATAAACAAAGAATAAGGTCCGATTAGTTATTCCGTGTTTTGTTCCCGTCATGTAAACGTCATTTCAAATTAGAGTAAAAGAGACAAAACACGGAATAACTAGTCGGACCTTATTCTTTGTTTATTTGTAAGGTGCATAATGTTTTTGTAGGACACCAAGAGGGCAATTTTTGTACTGGTGGCGGTGACTTATTGCTCTTTTTTTCGTCACTGGTAAATTTTAAACAGATTTGTTTATATATCATTGTGTATTTTTTCTAGTAGAATAGAAATATTTTTATTTCATTTTTAATTTTAGAGATTTTTCGAGATTACCGGTGGAATTAAAAAATCGCCCCTCAGACTAACGGGGGAATTTGGGGGGTCTGCTTTGTTATTTCGACACTTTAAAAAACCGCCCATAAATTACTATCTATTTAGCTACTTCATTTCACATTTCGAACTTCAAACCAGCCCCCCGACCGCCTAACCGATTGCTTTGGCTACGTGTATAGTTTATGAAGTCATCTTGCCATTTCGTACCGCCTATGAAAGCAATATCGAAAGGTATAGGCTATAGCTTTCGATATATGCCTATACCTATTAGCTAGATGACAAGATGACGTCATAAACTATACACGCAGCCAAGGCAATCGGTTAGACGGTTGGGCCCCAGGGTTTTGAATATAACGGTAAAAATTAGGTAACGATACTTCTGTCAAACGATTATACCGTAAAAGCAAAGATAACGTTATGCTTGGTATCGATACCTGGGTGGCATTTTTACTCGAAAATTAAATAACCGCTCTAGGCGGATTGGCTAAAACGCATCAGGTAACAAGGAAAAAAGTAACAATACTTTACTAGATAATGAATGTTACCTGCATTATCGCTACCATTAACCTTGTAGAAATAACGATGCTTAACGATACTTAGTGTGAAAATTTTCAAAGTAACCTTATTTCTTTACGTAACGGTTTTAAATCCTGCTTTAAACCAACGTATAAGCCGTTAAAATTGAAACTAACAGTGTGTTGTTTGGTCGTAGAGCGAGGCAGCGACAGCGTGCGTTTAGGGCTGCTGGTGCAAGCGATGCAGGCGCTGGCGGCGGGACTGCGCCTCGCCGCCGCGCACTACCGCGCGCGCACGCTGCAGCCCACGCCGCAGGTGCGGAGCGGTACGTACACGAACAATATGTTTTTCCTTAGTTAAAGCGCTGAACACTTGCTTCTTTATGTATGTTTTCTATAAAAAGTATACAACATACAACGTTAAGAAAAATATGTTATTTTGTAATATGACTATATTTGCAACAATGTTCATTATCAGCGTTGCAAAAATTTCAAAGTCACGTCTAAACAGTATATATTTACATGATTATGTATCTTTTTTATTTTTTATTAATGTACGTCGATAAAATTAAGTTTACTATTTTATTTGTAATACAAGGTGGCCCATAAGTCCTTTGAAATTTAAATTTCGAATAAAATTCAAACGGTGCGCAAGAATGGCGCGCGGGGTACGGGGGAAGCACCAACGGTCTTTCGGAATTCAGTCGCCATGGAGCGTTTCACTGGTGCGGACCGTGCTTTTTGTGTGCGCGAGTTTTATCGCAACAATAATTCTGCTACCGTTGCGCGGCGTAAATTTCGAGAACATCACAATTTACGCAACTTTAACGACACTCCAAGTATTCAAACGATTAAGAACTGGGTTACTAAGTTCGAGGAGAGTGGTTCTACGTTGGATAAAAAACGGTCAGGTCGACCAAGGACATCACGCACGGAAGAAAACATCGACGTAGTGAAACAGTCAATTCGTGAAAATCCTACCCAGTCTACTCGTAAGCGTTCCAGTGCATTGAACTTATCCAGAACTTCATTACAGCGGATTTTAAAGAAAGATTTACTTCTTCACCCTTGCAAGATTCAATTAGTACAGGAATTAAAAGATACTGACCCTATGCACAGACTAAATTTTGCAAATGAAATGTTCGACCGCTTTACATCGTTTAATAACGTGTTATTCTCTGATGAGGCTCACTTCCACATCAACGGCCATGTCAACAAGCAGAATTGTCGCTACTGGAGTTGCGAAAATCCAAATCGCAAACATGAAAGGCCCTTACATAGCCCTACCTAAAGTGACAGTTTGGGCGGCTATGTCAGCGCATGGCATCATAGGCCCTTACTTTTTTGAGGACAGCAGAGGTCGCGCGGTTACTGTTAATTCGCAGCGCTATGTGGCAATGATCGAGAACTTTTTTGCACCAGAGTTGCAGAATTTTCCAGGCTTCAATACGCGGACCTGGTTTCAACAGGATGGAGCAGCTGCCCATACCTCTAACACCGCTATGCCCGTCGTTCGTCAACTTTTCCCTAGTAAAGTTATCTCTCGAAGAGGAGATATTGCCTGGCCACCACGAAGTCCGGATCTGACCCCAATGGACTTTTTCTTATGGGGTTATCTTAAGAGTAAAGTGTATGAAACCAACCCGCGGTCAATCGATGTCTTGAAAGAAAATATTCGACGAGAAATGGCAAGCATTACAGAAGTTACTTGCCGCGCAGTGATGGACAATTTTAGACGTCGCTTACAGGAGTGTCGCGATCGTAACGGATTAAATTTAGACGATGTAATTTTCAAAAAATAATTCCCATTTTATTAAGATTACTTCAAAATAAAAACCTTTTTCATATTGTAATTAGTTTTTTTTAATGATTTTTTTTACATTTCAAGGGACTTATGGGCCACCCTGTACTTATAAGAAAAACTCTATTGTTTTATTTCTTAATAAAACATCTATATTTTTCATTTTGTCGTTTTCCTAATTTTACCGACTTGAATGCAGTGGATCACGCTGTTTCATAGTTGTCAGCGCCTTTATGGCTTTGTTTGGTTAGCAATTTTAGCCAGTGTCAAAGTATTTTATCTTGCAAGCTATATTAATAAACAATATATACTTTACCAATAGATGATAATTAATGATAATTGATATTCTTCCCGACCCCTTGGTTATTTATAAAGATGGTGCTTTTGTTTCATTTGCCAACACTCATGCAGATTATATAAAAAAAGTGTTTTTTTTTATAAAATAAATGTATCATTTTGTTACTTTTTCTGCAGTGGTATCCTTGATGAACGGCAAATATAAATGTATCGTCAACGAATCGAGAAGACTACACGAAGCGGGCGTGACGCCCGCAGTCTGCGACAAAATCCTCTACGAACACGCCATTGAGCTGGTAAGTCTATTATAAACAACTTTTGAAGCAGGTACATGTTCACAATATGGTGGTGTCAATGATTTATTTTTAAATTGAATTGCTTGTTTATTTATTTATAAAGGTACACCAAAAATACTCTTATAGTTCCTTTTACAATTACTTACATTTTTACAGAGTTAGCTTTTTGGTGAAATTTATGTTGGGTATACACAGCATTCTCAAAAAGTCGCAAAAAAAAATGGAATAACATTTGTGTATCCTTGTTTGTATTTGCTTTTGTACAATAAATGTTTCTTTTTCCTTTTTCTTATGAATCAATAATTATTATAGCCTCGTTAAAATTTACAAAATTTAAAAAATGATAATGATCGCCTTAATCGCCTCTGCGCTCTATTGGTTAAGACCACCGGTTTTGACCCAGAGGTCCCGGGTTCGATTTCCAGCGGGGGTTACATGTTTGTGTACTCGGTTTGGTTGGTAGTTTTCCCGACTGGCTAGCTACCACCATCTTTCTAAATATGTCGCCATAACATCAATGTTTACAGCATTGTTATGTTCCGGCAGCTAGAGATAAGATAGCCAGTGCCTCACTAGTTGAGGATTCCGGGTGAAGTGCGCTACCTTCGTTCGGCCTTATCATCACTTTCCATCAGTTGAGATGAAGGCCACTGCTTACCCGTAAGATGTTATTATTATTCTTAACGCCTCGGTGGCCGCGCGCAAAGCGCTGGGCCCGATGCCCAAAGGTCCCCTGGTTCAATTTCCAGGACGGGCAATGTGTTTTTCTGATTTTACGATCGCCCGGGTTTGTGATCACCATTTGGAAAGCGTGGTGATTAAGCCATTACCCATCAATAGTAGCGAAGACTTGATTTCAATGATGGAGGCCTTTGCCAGCAGTGGGACAGTATATAGGCTATTTACTACTATTTGCTCTTAGTTATTATTATTAATGAATGATATGGTAAGCGGACATTATAAATGTAAATTATGTGATCGCAGTGCCAGATGGCAGCTATCGAGGAGTTGTTCGGCGACGTGAAGGAGTGCGAGCGCCGCTACATGTCCGCGCAGGTTTTGCTGCACTCGCTCGTGCAGAGGCACCCGCTGCACCCGGCGCACCGCACCACGCTCTCCAAGTGTGAGTACTACAGGCTAACCAAAGCCAAGTAGCAGGGATTGATACCGTTACCGAACTCCCACTAAAAGCACAGAATAAGAAAGCACATACAGTATTCTATCTTCCTGCAAGACCGCCGAAACGACACGCGACAGTCGCGAGTGCGCCGATCCGAACCCCTCGGAGAATCTAGTAGGGCGCGGGGACACGCATTTGTGCGGGATGCCGTTCCCTTTAGACAACCTCTGACGCTGCTTCGTTTCTCACGGCTTGAGGAACCCTTGCAAGTTTCTCGCCGCCGCTAATAAAGCCCGGTGAAGCTGAAAATGCCGTCTGAGCAATCAGCAAATTCGAAAAAAAAACTGTCTTCTACGTAAGCGTGATTACAGCGAGCGGCGCACTCGCGACCGTTGCTAACCGGTGCCAACAGACATTTCAAAGCGCGTCGTTTCGGAAGTTATGTAGGAGAGTTCTGTTTGTACTTCCGTATTCTGTGCTATAAATATTGGTTAGGAACGTTATTTCCATAAAGGTAAATTGGTGGCGGTAATGCAGCTTAAGTTATCTAGAAAATTATCGTTACCCAGTGCGTTTTAGCCAATCCGCGTAGAGCTGTCAGTTACCAAGCACGTAACATTGTTTTTACCGGTATATTCGTTTGACAGAAGTATAGTTACCAATTTTTTAACGGTATTCAATAACCTGCCAAATAGTTCGCGTAAACCCATAGCACACCAGAGTTCACTGTGCTAAAGCATTTTTATTAGCAACAAATCTTAAGAGTTGATTCCTGAGTTTTGTTATGAAGAACCTATGATAAGCCCTTGGTAATCCTAATGAGTTTGGTCATGATAAACCGATAGCAGGTTTGATGAGTAGTGTGATGGTAAATCCATTAACTTTTGATTGAACTTACAGATCGGGATGCAGTACAAAGACGGCTCAACTGCCTAAAAGGGCCGCGTAAAATAATGGAAGTGAAGCTGGAGGCCGGGATCTCATAATGCAATAAGCAAGTAACACATAGGCGTAAGCACACTCGACGCAATTTAAAAAGTGATTTTATTTTGTTCTCCAAAACTGACTCAGTGAGGAACAATATAATATAAAAAAAAATGTAAAAAAGAATAAGTGAATTATATCAATTAATAAATCATTGTATACAAAATGTTTAGAAATGAATGAAGATTACCCGAGATTGCAATAGTGAATTATATTTTTTTATGTGCAGGAACAGTGCAAAGTAAAGGTCATGCAAGTTGTAGTACATTAGTCACCTAGAAAACATTTCAACGCTTGAAATATGAAACAGTAATTGCTTCGAAATTAATAGAAATAAATGTGTGTTTGCATCCTTTTTGAAATAAATGGTTGTATGTAATCATAAGGTGTGTAATTGTAGTACAAGTTTCATCTTGGGGAGCCTGAACAACAAAGTCTCAGTAACTTGTAAAATATTTTTTCAGTCATCATGTTATAGAATTAACTTACCAACACAACATAAAAAATGTAAAAAAAAATGTGTAGAAAACGTAGTATTGTTTCCAAATAAGTCTCATAGGTAAATTAACATTTTATTATTACCAACTGTAGTGTACTATGTGAAATGAAATTATAAAGTTATATCTCAATATAGACATAATGCTATAGAGATCTCATTATCGACCAATAACAATAATTATGGCATTTTTAGGTTAAGCTACAAATTATGAGTATTTCCTTAAAAATTACTGAATGTTTTTATTTTTGTGTCCTCAAGTCATTATTACTTTCTTACTTTGACAAATTGTGATCATAATTATGTATTTCCACCTCATAGTGTCCAATGCTTTACTGAAATAAGAATAAAGACTGTTGTATTATAAATTTTTTGTTTTGTTTTAATAAATACTTATTTTTAACATCTTAAGCATGGTCATATTATTTCAAAGTTTTTTGACAATTTACTATACTATACTAGGTATACGAAAGAAGAAAATGTGCAGGCGAAATTTCACACCAATTCAATTCTACAGCTTCATGGTCAGGATTCGTAGAACATGAACATGACTCAACGCAACTAATGCTATTTACTTAAAAGGAACTCATAAGGTCCCATTTCATAACATTATTTGATAGAGTCAATAGCCAGTACCTATCTAAACTCAAGAGTTTATGTATAGGTACCTACTGGCAAGGTTGCACAAATTGAAGATTTCCTGTGGAAGATCTACTTAAACAACCGAAAACTAAAAACAAACTAACTAGGTCATACATTTCATGTATATAAGTGTCATTCAAGACGGGTCTGATTGTTTAGCAAGCAGCAATATCAATGTAAGTATATATTTAGAAAGTTAATAAAAATCGGTATAGTAAAAAAGGTAGACAACATGTTTGACCATCAATACTTATGAAGACTATGTATTAATCAAATTTAATTCTAGTGCATAAGCACTCAATTTTAAAAAAAGGTACCTTGAAAGTAAAAGACAATATACATGCAGGAATGTTTTATTATTTACTTCTTACTCAAAATTGTACATAGATTCCTGTGCCTTGTTTCAAAAACTTATATGGTTTTATTCTGTTGCGACCTCGTACTGGGCTGAAAATTACCTTATCTGGAGGAAATTCTGAAGAACCTGAAGTTTCTAATAGTATATCCAAATAAGTCAACAGTTTTGTCATTTGTGTAGAAAGTGTGGGTTGTTTGCTATCTTCAAAACACCAATCTGTGTTAATAATTCTCTCAATGTCTCTTATATCATCATTTATTCCAGAATGGTGTGTTCCATTCCAATGCAAAGTTAATGAGAATATTGGAGCTTTCTTGGGATAGTCGTTTCGCAAAGCAACAAGTGCTACTAATTTAGCGGATTGTCGAGTTATTATTGCTCTGTAAAGCATGTCATTCTGAGTAACCACTCCCTCGGTTATCAAAAATGCAGTTGAAGGGGAATGACTATACTCTGGCCAGCCAACAGATTGCCACTGGGTCAATGAGCCAGACAGTCTTATAGGCCAGGAGGTTCTCTTTGGAGGCAGTATTTTCCCAGACTCCAAATCTTGTAATTCCTTCATCAGTTCTACTCTCGATTTCAGTCTCTTTCGGAGAGCAAAAATAAAATTCTCCACAGTAGTCACACTCAATGATGGGCAGGGCTGCAATATATTGTTGCTTTTCTGATCATCCCTAACAGTTACCATGAAATCTAAGCCACACATTCTTTGAGCCCATATATATGGCCTGCCCACTTCAGAAATAAAATGTTGAAAGTCTTCAGATATTCCTGCTGCTTTGAGCAAATAAGCTGTAGCTGGATGTGGTGAGTCATTACCAGTATCAGCTAGGTAAAGCTCATTTAATATGCAATTACCATTTAAGACATCAGCAGCTGACACACCAGTGATGGGCTTTGGTAAAGATACAGTGAATTTCACAGCAATTATTTTCAGATGCAAGAGATATGAAAAGATCAAATTTAAAGCCGTACCATCTGAAACTTTAACAGACACTTGTACATTTAGAGGATGCTTTCTGAACACTTCCTTCTTCTTAGCCTCTGCTTTTTCTTCTTTAGAGAGTTTAGATGTTCTATGATGACGTTTCTTCTTCTCTCTTTGTTCTTCATCATTATTATCTTGGTCTGAATCTGAATCATTAGATACAACTAGTTCACTGTCTACACTGCATTGCTGTTCCAATCTACGAGCTTCATCTTCATCCCCTGATATTGCTGTAAATAATGAGTTTAAAACATGTATTAAAGTCTCCAACCATAACAATTGAATTTAGAACAAAATAATCAAGAAACCTATTATTACAATTTAAAACTTACCAACTGTAACAGTTTTTTCACCAAGAGCATCAGAATATGCACTAGAGTTGGCAAACAGAAGAAAAAGTGGTGGGGGTAACAGTGATGCAGCTTTTGCTTCATCACGTTTCTCATCCAATCTCATAGTTAAGCATTCTTGCAATGGTTTGGTTGCTTTGAGGACATCTCGAAGATGTGGTGAAAGAGCATCAAGCCTTGATCGTGCTGCAGCAATAGCAGCTGCTACTCTTTCCTTGGAGGCAACTAGCTCATTACAGGCACCAGATAGTTCACGACGTTGACGAAGCTCCCATTCTAGCCTGGCCAGTTGTAGCTGATGTTCATCATTCTTTGTAACTTCCTGTAATAATTTAAATATATTAATTACAAATACAGTAAGAGACTGAGGGGTAAGAGATTGTTATAGTTCATGACTAAGGTATCTATAGTGATCTCATTAATAATAGGACTTACAGGACGAGCTATTTCTGCAGGAGCATTTTTATAGAAATCATCTAAAGGCACGAGTTCAATCTCTTCATCCTTTGACTTAAATTGAAGACATTTAGTAACTTCTTTATTAAGATGGTCGGCTTCATAAAGTAAATTCTGCAGGAGAAGATGTGTGGAGTCAACTTGTTGCTTTTCTTTGTGTAAGGCATCGCGGCCACTTCTAGTCCGCACTTTTTCCAGGCGATTCAGTTTCTTCAAAGCAACTAGGTGTAGAGATGCTTCCACTCTTTTTGCATTTATCTTTTCTTTAGCCTAAAAGTGAGTTACATTAAAAATTGCTTTAAATGGAATAGTTATATATGGATAAAGAACAGAGAGAATAGTACAAACTATTTCTGTTGGATTTCCCATGCTGCTGGGGCGAGGCAACCATTAGTGCAAAAACTTAAGTATTAGAATCATATTATAATATCAATGTTACGAAAGTAAAATATAAATCACCTCATCGGAATCCTTTAATTTTAATCCTGCGATATCGGCGAAAATTTGGCGAACGTCTTGACAAATCTTCCTAAATAAAGCAGCATCTTTTTCAGCAGGTCGTAACTGAGCTTCAGTTTCTTCAAATTCAACCACACGCTGCAATAAAACATTATTCAAACATTACTACAGTACTTTTGAGTTAAAATTCAATTTGTAACAAAAAAGCACGAGTTCTAAGACCTAACCTTGTATAAATCTACCGGTCCATGTTTACTAGCTTCAGTAGTCGATGAGCTGGAATTTATTTTGCGTCGCTTTTTCGTCGATACATCTTCCTTACCCATTATACTGATGTGTGAATGCTACCTACCCAAAATACAAATCGCAAATAAAAACCAAATTAATATTTTGGTTGAAGCAGAAAAGAGAATTCAATTAATAAAATAAAGTATGTATATTTTTTTGTTAATCCATTAGAAATGGTAATAGAATCTAGCCCATACTGCCAGATCATCAGTAAAATTATTTCTTACTAATTAAAATCGAAGTAAACAAGCAATAGCTTGTAGATTTAACGTCTATTGAAAAATATATGATATGTGTTTTTACTAGGTTTCCTATTTAATTCCGAAAGCCGTTTTACCGATTAGCATTTCAATGAAAACTATTAACCGATCACTCAATTGGACGGTGCCTTATTTGTACGAAGCTTTAATTTACCGATGTAACGATTCACCGAAAAACCAATTACCAAGGTTCATTTCAACGACTATACATATAACCGACACATTATTTAACCGATGTAACAAACATTTCACCGATTTTCAAGAGTATGTAGATCAACGCCTCGGTGCCCGAGTGGTCAAGTGCTTGGCTTGATATCCGGGGGTCCCGGTTTCAATTCCCATATCGGACAAAGTGCATTTCGATTTTGTCGATTCATAGCCCGGGTTTGTGATCACTAACCCGCATTTAGCAAGGGTGGTGATTTTAAGCCAATACCCATCAACTGTAGCGAAGACTTGATTTCAAAGTTGGAGGCTTTTACCCTGCAGTAGCCTGTATACTGGCCAGTATCAGGCGGTACTTTCCTTTTTTTATGTCAAAAGCTCGGCTACTGAAACATTTTATCACTCATAATTATAGTAAATTAATAAAAGTGGGATAAATCAAATGTCTTTTAAATTCAATGTTACTATTTATTTTTATAAGAAAGATTTTAAGCAAATTATTACAATTTAATAAAAAATACATTTCGTTTATATTTCATACATAAGGTTGTAGACTCCTTCATACCGTCCCAGTTAAAAAATCACTCTGTATAACAGAACTATAGGTACACTTTGTAGTAGCCGTCTAGTTTATCTACGGGCTAAACATTTATAGCTCTAGATATTGAAATTGTCTCTACTAACTCGCCTTTAAATTTTCCTTGGTATCAATATAAATCATAAACCATTGATTTCTTTTACATGAATTTATTCAGCTGAATTGGCTGAAGTCATTATATCAAAACATCAATAAAATGTAATACAAATCTCCAAACTTAATAAAAGATTCTCATTACAAGTTACTTTGTAAAAACGATACAACAACAAATAAGATACTAGTTCATTTTTCTCTTTTGACACTATTAAGAAAACAATTTATACATTCATAGCTTTACTTTTAATTATTTAAACTCGATTAACAGCCAGCGTCAAACCATAGATAAAATTCTGTACTATAACATCCCCTCTGAATTTTCTCTTTATTACAATTTAATACAACTCTCCTAAAATTCTCTAAATAACACTAGACACAGACAAAAGAACAGTGGGTAACAAACACTACAGTATAACAGCACAAAACAATAATAATTATGTTAACAAAACAAAAACATTTTAAAAATAGCTTGCCTACTTCTTAACTGGTCTTTAGTATTTGTAAAAATATTATGATCAGATGTTAATGACGGTAGTTGTTGACATTGAATTGGCGCCTTTGGCTTTAAGTAAATAGTGTTGAATAATTTCGGCGGGCTGGTTAGAACCACGATAGCTCAATTGGAAGAGCACCTGACCCAGTATGTCAGAAGGGTACAGTTTCAAATCCTGCTCGTGGAAATTTTTTCAACATTGTGTTTTTGTAATTTGTATCGCAACAAAATTTGCGTTAAAATTATATAAACAAAACAAAAACATTTTAATTATGTTGTCGATATATTTTGTTATTGGCCCTGCTGTTGTTGCTGGGTCAATACCAAGTGGATTTATGTACATATGTGAGCTAAGGCTACAATTTTAATACACAGTTTTGTTTCGTATTATACTCGCTCAGCATTGAAGGCTGAACCAAAAAAGTGTTGCATCAAACATGGACAATTTATTTGTAAATGGGAGTTACCTACCTATATGCGCTTTATAGCTAACTAGTTGTCGCCCGCGACTTCGTTCGCAAAGACTACACTATCCCACAGGAACCTGTTACCGGGATAAAAACTATATATATATATCCTACGTGTTAATCCAGGTTATGAACTATCTGTATGCCGAATTTCATCCAAATCCATCCACCCGTTGCAGCGTGAAGAAGCAACAAATATACACACATACACACAAATGCAAAAAAAAGTCAATAAGCTAGTAATTCTTGTTTCGCAAAACAAATTTATTTATCGGTAATATCGATTATTGGTTAGTGATCTGGCAGGAACAAGGGGGCCCCATCGATTGCGGGGCCCTGGGCACTTGCCCAGAGTGCCCAATGGTAAAGAGGGGCCTGCCTGCATGATAGCTATATCATCCAGGAAAATTTAAATGAAATTCAATTTTTTTGGCAACGAAATCTCGTGTCCATCATACCGCTACATGCTAGGAAAATTCCATATTTCTAGATAAGTGATAAGATTCGATGTAAAGTACCTACTCCCTAGGTACTTGCTAGGGAGTCAAGACCAAGACATCATCAAGTCATCAACATATTACCATCCTACTTTCTGGGTTTGCGTTTTCAAACCAAGTAATTTATACAAATTATACTAAAAAAAGCTTCCATACAAGCAATTAAATATGCACCTTAGAACCCTAAACTAAGACAACTATCTAGATACCTACAACCTTAGTGCTAGTCGTTGTAAGCTTTATCCAGCAAACAGCGAAGAACGCGCGAATAGACGAACTGAAAATTGTACAAGCACGGCACAGACAGACATACACGACGTAGACTCGTGCGTGTGACGTCACTGTGGTGGGATTAATAAACCGGCTAGTTCGTGACCGCGGCATGCAGTGTTAACTGAACAGATAATACTCGAGTTTGTTTATATAAACACAATACACATTTCTCTGCTTCTTACACTTAGATGCACCGTACTAAGCAGTTCACCACATTACGATTCTAATTATTGTAAAGTGTAAAATGTCGGAAACTAAAGAACTTCGCGTCATTACCTATATGTGCCCTACGCATCCGGTAGAACTGTACGAGTTGATGATGGAGTTGCTCGAGGAATCACTGGACTGCTACACGAGCTTGCAGTATGAGAGCCGAACGCCGGGGCCGTTTAATGACCGCCCGGATCCATTCGCTGCGGATAAAGTGGATTTAGGTGGGTACATGTTTTATTATATTTCTCTACAAAAATTTTTTCTTAATTAGGTACCTACTTTTAAATTATATTATAGGGTGCTAATAGGGTAATTAAATGCCATTCGCCGATCTACTAGATAGTAACATAATGAAAATTAACACTAGGTAGGTAGATACGAAAACTGTTAATGGCCAGACAGTACAGTGGACCGCACATCAAATCTAACAGTAGCATTGTGAACACTGCCTCTTTAATTAATTATCTTAATAATGGCTTCGCGTTTAGCATTTAGCCAATTTCAAGTATTTGTTATTATTAGTAGTAAGGGTACAATTTGTACGGTAGATATAGGTAAATTAAAATGGACACTCTCTCACAATACGTGTTATTACGGGAAGAACTCGGTTGAAATTCCTGCCTCTTTTATGTCCGGCATTAAGGCCTCCTAGAGGGCATCTTATATTATGGTAGATATTTTTGACCTTTTATATTTAAGTTCGCGAACTTTAGAATCTACTTTCGCTCTACCCAAAGTTAATAACAAACATACTTTTAAGTTATAAAATCGGTAAGTTATCTCAGACTACATTATAGGCTTTGGTTCTGTCTTTGATATTTTTTTGCTAACTGTACCTATGTAGGCTTGTTTACTGTGGCAAGTTCTATTAGAATTTACCTTGTGTACCTAATACCTATACCTGATTATGTGTAAAATCCACAAAAATTTGCTAAGCCGCTGCAGACAGACATTTGCGGGTTCATGTAACGCTGGCACTTTGCATCTCCAAGACCTCCAATGTTATTTCTCACAAAAATGCTGTTGTTCTTAAGGTTTCATGACAGCGGCTGCGTACATGCGGCTCCGTAAGGCGGCCAACATGTCCGTCGAGCTGCTGCCAGTCACGCCTGTCTTCGCTCACCAGATGAACGTGGAAAACAAACCAGGATACTTTTCCGACGTTATCATCCATAGCGACAAAATGTAAGTAAAGAGGCGACGTTAGAGTTGTTGTTCGTCGTCTGTCCACCTCAGTAACTATAACAAAGCCAATTACTGAAAATAATGATAACAAATACTGTAACTAAAGCATTGACTTTTCTACCCAAATAAATAGATAAAAATGTTATCCACCATGTGTCATTGGCTTCTGATAAGAATGCTTCTATTATTCCACATTTGCTTTATGATAACGTATATTGTTTTATCGGGTTCTATTAGATTGATATTTACACATAATAATTGTTTAAGTTAATACCGCTTCTTCTTCAGAGCGCACAACGTGAATACACTGCTAGATCTCCGCGGCTGTACGTTCGCTTACAGCGACGAGGAATCTCTCAGCGGAAGTAAAATAGTTTTAAAAACACTAAAAGAAAAAGGTGAAAACGCTTCCTTCTTTGGGTCCAAACTGAGTAAGTATATCATTTAAGCCGTGCTGCTTATATGTAGATTTGTAGATACAATATACATAGATCGAATAACAATTCGTAACATAAGCAAAAAAATTCAGCATAATAGTTCTTCCATCTTTAATCACCTACCAAACTTTTACATAGGTATGTACAAAAATATAAATGCCAGCTTATAATTTACGAACAGATAGATCGTTCATAGTGAGAATAAGTACTTATTTTGGTTTCAGGATCTGGTTCACATTTAGCGTCGGCTCACATGGTACTATCAAAACAAGCGGACTGGGCTGCAGTAGATTCCACAACTTTATTATATTCCAAAAAATTTATGCAGGATGGTGGAAAAGAGATAATGACATTAGAAACATTAGGTCGACTACTGCCTTACCCAATTGTGGTTAATGCCAATCTTGACGGTAAATATATTATGTTCAATTGTTTTAATTCCTTTACGATATAACTAATAACGGTGCAGTAGAGTCATGTTTCTATCATTCTCGGAGAAAAGATAAGACTATTGTTATCGAATCACTATCTTAAAATTATGCCCTTACCTGCGACAGGTGTAGGAACTGAGAGATGCACGCGCAATTTATCACAAACACATACATAGTTCTTACTATGTATGCTCTTGCACGAAGTTAGTTCAGACTTTTCTGCTATCAAAGCTTGCATGTATCCATTCCCGACTGTTTAGGTACAACCCTGCTATACGCGACTTTAAAGTTTATACTGACACCCCCCACCAACCGTCAGGTCATAAAGTAGGTGCCCGAGAACCTTGCGCAAGCAAACTAACTCGCACAAGGGACCATCTGCGTCAGGTCATAACGCCAGATCAGGGACGAGCCGAAGCGTACCTATTCTTCATCCGGAACTCTTTCTCTACTCTTTGTTTCATTCTACTATTTAGGTACATCCCCGCTACACACGACTTTAAAGTTTATACTGACACCCCTTACCAACCTAACGGTTACTGTTTAGGTACAAATAACATCCATCACCATCACCAGCTCACATACGTCCTCACTGCTTCTCACACTCACTGGGCACGGAGCCTTCCCTATGGATGGAAAGGGTGGACGGGCCATAACCACCACGCGGGCCCAGTGCGGACTATCGGTTGTTAACGACTGCTAATGCAGCCGGGACCAACGGCTTTCCGAAGCACGGAGGAGTTCGAAATTATTAATCTTTGGTCACCCATCCAATGACGGGCCTTTGCAAAAATTGCTTAACTTTAGAAATCGCAGACCCACAGTCTGCGATTCGATCGAGCTCCTCAACAACATAAATACAATACAAAATACAAAGAAATTGACCTTAAATTTCAGCCGAGGTAAAAAATGCAATAACTGAAGCCTTGTTGACACTGCCGCTAACACAGCAGTGGAAGAAAAGGTTTGCCAAATTCGGGGTTATAAAATTTGATAGCAACAGCGATGGCGCTTACGACGGGCCGACTGCACAGGTGTGGGCCATCCAGGGCGCAAAACTCAACGTTCGCTATTATTAGATTGCTCCTTTTGGTCTCTCTTATTTATGTTGTGTACATACTATACATCGATTATATGCCCAAATAAATTATGAAAAATAAGCAATGAAAATAATAATTTATAACGAGTTTTATATTTTTATAATAAATAAAATATTTGTAACAATGCAACATTTTTTTGTAACTTTAGACATTTGAATTTATGTTACTTTTCTTTTTCTGCTCTTTGTAACACAATATTCAAAGACATAACTTGTTTCTGCTTCTTGCCAGTCTCTACAAGGACACCACGTGGTACTTTGATAACTGCCAAAGCTCTTGGAGGTTTGGGTTCAGGTTTAATTGGGGAATTTTTCTGCAATTGTTATAAAATACTTTGTTTTAGGAATCATCAAACTACCACAAAACAGTTTTAGCATGACAATGTTGTTTGTACAACTGAAGAAAACAGTTTAAAAAGTTTAGTCAAAAGTTTACTATTTTTTCCCTAAAATTTTTGACTCACATAAGATATAATTTATATCTTCTTATCTTTTATCTAAATTTATATCTTATTAAGTGCATTGGGTTAAGTGCACCTTTGCTTGAAATATTTCTGTCTTCTAATATTGTTTCAATATCTTATTGCCATGCAAATAACATTAAAGGTAAAATACTTCATGGACTCTAAAACTAAAAAATATCTGCTGGATGACATTAAAGATCTACATTTTCAATGTTTTTCTACAATATTGTTAAATTGAAGGCACTACACTATTCCCCCTCCGTTGATATGGTCAATTTCTTCCTCTGATAGTGGTTGTCTTTGATAGCGGGCTGGGAGTTCAAAGTCAGGAATTGCACCTGTACTCATTGCTGCAGCTGGCTGGCTTTGCTGTTGCTGTGGAATTATACGGAATATAGCATTAAACATTTTTAGGCCAGTAAGGATTTATGCAAAAGCGAAGGCTTTCAATAACTTGAAATATTTTTGTGTTAAGAAGTTGACCACCAAGAATATGGCTTATGATTTAAAAACAATATTTATAATACAAGTACAAATAGATAAAATAAATATCTCTAAATAAACTTTGTCCTGCTATTCAGTAGCTACAATATAAATAAACCATTGAGTTATTCTTAAATTTGTCACCTACTTGGAGTTTTCATATCCCGTGATTCCGGGTTCGATTCTGATTTCGGTTGGTGGTAGAATTCATTCTAAGTGCTCCTGGCTAACTACTATCAGTTTACCTAAATCTCACCATATAACCGATATATTAATAGTACCTAGTAATGTAGTGTTCCAATTTTGGAAGACTCTAATATTATGTAAAGAACATGGGGACCTACTTTAGGACCCCCAGAAGCAGGGCAGGAAGCGCCCGCCGACGGGGCTGACGACGACGGTTTCCCAGCACCACCTTTACGAAACTTTATCATAGGAACACGAGCAAGCACTGCTGTAACACGGACCATTTTGATTTTGGGACGGGAACAGGGTTTTTTTACAATTATTAGTCTGTCAAAATTTTTGCCGAAAGTTGATTAATTTGTTTTTAATATTATTTTCTTAACTGAAATATATGACAAAGGGTCTTAGACCATACATCCTAATATATAAAAATCTTTTTGTTTTATTGTATTTTGTCAAAAATCATGCAAACTTAATTTACGAAGGAATAGGAAATATTACGATAGTTAGTAGTAGGAAATATTATGTAAGTTTAACAAAAAATGATTTCTCTCTAACATAATTAACATCGGTGTCCGAGTGACAAAGCGCTTGGCCCGGTATCCGCTGGTCCTGTGTTCAATTCCCAAGATCTTCGGATTTTTCAATGCATAGTCCAAGTTTGTTATCACAACTCGCTTACGACAAACATGGTGATTAGACCATGATGCCACCACCCAGTCCCTCAGAACAATACAAAGAGGAAAATAATTATACCAATGGAAACATTATCTAAATTATTGTTTTGAGCCCAGTCCCATCAATTTTTTTTTCAATGGCTCTTCGTGTGGTTTGCGCCAGCGGTCAGTGCAGCCGCCCGGATTGCGGAAGACCCAAGTTCGATTCCTGGCTGGGTCGGGTGGGCGTTTAATTTTTTCACAGTATTTTATAAATATTTAATTAAGCTTCAGTGCAGCAATTAGCACTTGAAAATAAAAATAAAATTTATAAAGCAATAAGTTAAAAGTAGAAAAGCCTTAGCGGATTTTCATAAAAAATCAACAAAAACGTTACATTCGACGACATGACAGATATGTTTTTTTTATACGGTGTTTGCACTGATGTCCTCATGATATCCTCTGAGTACTTCAGTACTCAGAGATGATATCACACAAACTACTAACCAGTATTGTCAATAAATAAATTGTATATAATTTAAAAAAAAATCTTACTTAGTTGACCACCAGCATTTCTTATTATTTGCATAATTAGCTCCCAAGTGCCAATCACTGTACGGGGGCCAACAATAGTACTCGCTCCCCTATGATTGTAGCGATGACTTGATTTTAAAAGGAGGCCTTCCTTTGTCCAACCGTGGGACTAATCTTTATAAATCATAGAGCTGAAAATTGCTATAACTAAAAGCAGCTAGAGGTTTTTCCAATAGAATATCATTGTCCACTAAATCGAAATGCTTTACGGAAATCGAGATAGGCAGCATCCATTTCATTGTGAATATAGTCCACCAAAGTTACCAAGTTTGTAGTAGTAGAACGAGCATAGCGAAAACCATGCTGGATATTATGTAATAAATCTCTGATCTGGTTCATAATGTAACGGTTAGGAATACTCTCAAAAATTTTCCCAAAGACCGAGAGCACAGCTATGGAACGATAGTGTGCGATAGTGTGTTACGTTAGTTCCAGACTCACCTTTAGGCACTGGAGCTACCTTCGAAAGTTTCCAATATTGGGGAAATTTGGATTTCCGTAAAAAAAGATTATATAAGTAGAGAAGAGGAATTAGCGGAACAGAAATGCAGTCTTTGGCCAGAAACACGGGGACTCCATCAGGGCCATCCGAAGATCTAAGATGTCAGATATGTATATGATATGTATCAGAGTGTAGTCTTAGTTCTAAATTAAAGGCTCCAGTGTTATAAATATTGGAAAAAGAGGCGTAGCCTTGGCTAATAGACTTGGGTGTGGACCTAAGAGGTAAACATTCTGCATTTTGAATAACAATTTATTATTTATTGTTTAAGGATACATAGGATCTAAGTAATGTTGATTGTATTTTTCATTAGTTTACGACAATGATTTACTAAACAAGATCTAAAAGTTAAAATTAAATAATACAATCATCTTTTCAATATATTTTTTTCTACAGACTTTATTATTCTTATAAATAGACTTACTTTAAATATGTTGTGCTTAAACACTAAATAAATAAACACTTTTTAGTGAAACTATCCAATTTCATATTGTAAAATGCGATAGTTTAAATGTTACACACAACTAACATTGACCAATTAAAATCAAATACAATACATACAGACATGTCATTCATAAATTATATTAGCAAATGCTCTGTATGGGTGCGGGTTTAGACGGGGTTGCGGAAGCTCTTGCCGGCGTATTTGGCGGCAGCGCCTAACTCCTCCTCGATACGCAGGATCTGGTTGTACTTGGCGAGGCGCTCGGAGCGGCACGGCGCGCCAGTCTTGATCTGGCCCGTGGACAGACCCACTACCAAGTCGGCGATGAATGTATCTTCCGTCTCACCAGATCTGTTTTATTGGAATAGAATAATATTAATTTTTATTATTTTGAATTTTGCATTCTTCAGACTATATGTAGTTAATATTTTTCTAGTAAAATTTTATGTTGTAACATATTATTAAAACTGAAATAGTATGGGCCGACTAAATAAAACTAGATGGTGCTACTGGATCTTAGGTACATGCAGTCTTTTCATCTATGAGCTGCCATAGCTTTCGCAAACTCTCTTGTAGTTAAAAACGATACAATACGTTTTTGCCTGTACAATAGACTTTTACACAATATAATAAGTATTGTTATTACTAATTTCACTATCATATGCCTTGTCAACTACCATTTTTACTAAAATATCCTGTAGAATCAGAATTAGGTATTATCTAGTCGTCATCATCATCATCATCATCATCGGCCTATCTTAGTCCACTACTGGACATAGGCCTCCCCTAATGAGCGCCATATAGTTGAAACGTATATATATACGCCATATAGTAGAAACCTGTTTCTAAACTAAGTTTTTTAAGGTTAAGTTTTGAAACTAAGTTTCCTCTGCAGCTAATTGAACGCTGCGCTAGCGCGGCGCATGCGCCGCGTTACTGTGGTGTCATGTACAATCCTGTTCGCACGCGTTGATTCGTTAATTCGTAGACAAGCGCCCGAAGTAATAAGACTTGCTAATTCTTATAGCTATCTAGTGCATGACAATAATTACCTGTGGGAGACCATAGTGCCCCAGCCATTCTTCTTGGCCAACAAATGTGCATCAATGGATTCAGTTACACTTCCGATCTGATTGACCTTCAGCAAAAGACAGTTGCATGCCTTCTTCTCCACAGCAGTGGTGATACGCTTAGGGTTTGTTACCTGAAAAAAACTTAGTGGTTATATTATAGCTACATAGTTCCTTACTTCTACTTTTCTTTATTATTTAAGATGTGCCACAGTAATCTGTGAAAATATTATGAATGCTTACTGTGAGGTCATCCCCTACAATCTGGATAGGGGTGCGGGAAGTGAGGCTGGCCCACGCTGCCCAATCGTCTTGGTCGAAGGGGTCTTCAATGGAAACCATGGGGAAGTCCTTAATAAAGTCCAGGTACAATTCAGCGAGCTTGTCCGATGACAAGAAGTCAGCCGGGTTTGACTTTGGGTTCTTGAAGTCCAAATCATAATTTCCATTCTTGAAGAACTCGGATGCAGCAACATCCATACCAATTTCAATCTGTGAAAGGGCAATGAAAAATTTATAACAATATTATGTGGGTAATACTATATTTTAAAAAACCTATTAGGAATCGTAAACTATTTATTATTTATGAAAATAAGTTTGAGTTTGATACATCAGTTCTATTATTATACTATCTGCACTCCAGTCCCCTCTTTAAAAGAAATGTGGGTATTTTATCTGCTTTTTGATTATAAAATACAGGCCACAATCACATCAAAAATAATTATAAAATATAAGTACTATTTGACAGGTAGTATAGTATTGGTTTCTTACAAAAAATAATTCTCTATCCAACAACTTACTCTCTATATAAGTAGAATGTGAAATGTTGTATGTTAGTAAAAAAGTTCATGGCACAAACAGTGTTGTTAAGTTGTTGTGAGAGCTACATACCTTGCCAGTGTAACCAGCCTGTTGGATGGCATCCTGAATAAGGTAGAGAGCATCCTTGTTGTTTTGAATGTTGGGGGCAAAGCCGCCCTCATCACCCACAGCTGTCGAGTCCAGCCCAAACTTCTCCTTGATGATCTTTTTCAGGTGATGATATACCTCAGACCCCATACGCATGGCTTCACTAAATGTGACAGCACCTGAAAAATAACAAATAAGATATTAGTAGATTAACAGCTAAGTTATAAGACCTTACTAAATGGTCTGTGTTCTGTATTTAGTCTTTATTTTAAATGTAAATGTGTGGAAAAACATTAGTAATTAGTACATGGCCCTTTCTAATAAAAAAATGAAATTGTGTGTAAAAAATATAATTACCAGTAGGTAAAATCATAAACTCTTGCATGGCTAGTTTGTTGCCGGCATGAGAGCCTCCGTTAATGACATTAAAGGCAGGGACAGGAAGAACAATATCCTTGTTGCCGGCCAAATCGGCTAAGTGCTTGTAAAGGGGCACTCCCTTCTTGGCGGCACCTGCCTTGGCTACTGCCAAAGATACACCAAGGATAGCATTAGCACCAAACTTAGACTTGTTTTCAGTGCCATCAAGTTTGATCATGAGCTGGTCAATCTGAAAAGTAAACAAGTATTAATATAGGCATGAATACAATTTAATATGAACTTTATAAAAAAAGTCAGAAATAATAGTTCTGTTTCTCTTTATACCTCTCTTTGTTCTGTCACTTCAATGTTAGCTTTAAGCAGCTCAGGAGCAATGGTATCATTGATATTTTTGATTGCAATGAGAACGCCTTTGCCATGGTATTCACCCTTTACATTGTCTCTAAGCTCCAAAGCTTCATGGACTCCAGTTGAGGCTCCAGACGGCACAGCCGCGCGGAAAAGACCGAGTTCAGTGACCTAAAATAAAAATAAATAATTAAGGCCAAAGCAATTTTTTGTTTCACATTTTCAGTGCAATGTGAATACAAACTTACAAGGTCAACCTCCACAGTGGGGTTACCACGGGAGTCGAAGATCTGGCGAGCCTTGATCGACTTGATCGGCATTTTGGAAAAAGATGAGAGAAGACTGCAAAAGAATAAAATATTAATTGTAATAACGTAAATGTAATGGTAAGTATCTACCTAGACAGCTAAATAATTATTTTGTTTTGTATATAGGAGAACAATACGGAAACAAATAAGGATGTCGGCGATGCCAGCAAGGTCAACTAAGGTTGCAATCATCCTGCGCCGGTCTAATAACGCTTTGATTGATAAAGATAGTACAAAATATTTACCTACATGATAATTCTATGCATAAATTTACATAAATTTAAAGACAACGAATTATAATCTATATTGTTTACCATAAAGAAGGTTATAATTAAAATTGAAGTAGGCACTGTTACATAAATCCAATTGGAAGTATTCAGATTACTTTAGTTTAGTACTAATAGTTTTTAAAAGACAGCGTTCCTAACTATTTACTTACCGGAAAGTCTTGATTTTTAGAAGAAAATGTTAATTAGCTTGGTGACTGCACCCACTTATTGCTAATTTTGCAGTGTAGCAGTAACAAATTTATTGGCAGAACAGAAGTGCAGACAGGTCAGTAGCTTTGACCTTCTCAAGGAGACAATAGAGTTACGAATCGGTAATAACCGCAAAATGATACCAAAAGATTGTGTGAGTTGTTGATTTAAAAAAGGTTTTAAAACAAATTTATTATTTAAACGTTATTTAATAAGCATAAGAATATCAAAAATAATTTCTTTAAGTGCTTTTAAATTAACAAAAAGATTTTTTTCAAAGTGTAATGTTCTCATTTTGATAAAAGATTTGTGTCCGTTAAGCTGGCGTACACATGGTCTAATTCACGTTTGTTGTTATGCATAAGAGGGCCTTTTAGTGCGTAATTACTGCAAACATAAAATAAATAATAAATAGTGCCTCCTTCGTTTAAGAAATAAAGACCTTTTTTAGTGTGTACGCTGTTGGCATCACGATCAAGCCATGTTCAATATCTCCGTTCCTTTACGAGAAATCCTTATGAAATTTTGCATAGTAGGGGCACTAATAAGGCATTAAATGTGTGTGAAAATTTCGTTACTATAATATAAGTAGTTTTTGAGAACTATCACGTGTACGCCAGCTTGATCATGATGCCAGCGTACACACTAAAAAGGTCTTTATTTCTTATACTATAGTCCATTTCAACTAGGATGATCCCGGTGACAGTTCGATTTCGACAATTGTAGAGATGTCCTACAATGAAATAATTTCGATTGTTTCTGGTAATCGATAATACTATATATGGAAATGAAATCGATTTTACTATACTAACAATAATTTAAATATGATGTGTTTATGTATTATATTGTTTAAGTGTAATATTTGTGTAATATTTGTTTAAGTTTATTGTTCATAAATGCATTAAATGTATGTTTTACACAGTGTTATTCGGTAAAATGAAACAGAATTTGAAAAGAGTAAATTTTTAATTCAGTAAGTATCTGAAAAATCACTGTCAGAATCGCTTGAAGAGTCGCTATCGCCGACATTTATTATAAGTTGATCTTTCCACCGATCTATTCTGACGTACCTCTCCCAGTCCTCTAATATAGTATTTTTTGTCTTTTCGACTACTTTCGCACAATTTTCACCAAACACGTGTTGGCTGTATATACACTCGGCGTCAAAAAAATCGCACCTTTTAAAAATCATCTTTAAAAATTCTTAAACCTTATGTAGAGGATAGTGTTGGGTATCATTAGAAAGGTAACAAAAAGGAGTATCAAAAAACAATTAAATTTAACTTTCTGTTTAATTATAATTATACAAACAACATTAAAATTAATAAAATAATAAAAATCCTTAATTAAGTCCTAATTAACAACAGATAATTTACAAAGAAAAATGTACAAAAAGTGTCTTAAAATTAACTTAAAATCTAGTGTTACCCCCCCTTGCCCTGATCACGGCTTCCATACGGTCCCTCATGGACCTCACCAACTTCAGGAGCTCTTCTTGAGGGATAAGCCCCCATTCTTCAATCACCGCGTCTTGGAGCTCCTGTAGAGTCGAAGGAGCTGGATCCCGAGATCGAACCTTACGTTTAAGATGGTCCCAGAGGTGCTCTATAGGATTCAGATCCGGACTTCGCGCTGGCCACTGCATCACAGAGATTTGGGACCTCTGCAAGAAGTCGCTCACGATGCCTGCAGTGTGAGCGCGAGCGTTGTCGTGCATTAATGTGAACCCCTCGCCAAAAGATTCGGCAAAGGGGACCACATGCACTTCCAGGACCTCAGTGACATAGCGGCGAGCAGTCAGCGACCCTTGTCCGCGAGCACCTCCAGTCCGGGAGACGCAGACAAGGTCGGTTTTGCCGGCAGCAGACATACCGCCCCAGAACATGCAGGATCCGCCACCATATTCCACCGTCTCCTGGATGCAGGCTTGGGCGAAACGTTCACCCTGCCTCCGGTATACTCTTCTCCGTCGGTCGTTGCAGAAAAGACACACTCGCGTCTCGTCTGAGAAGAGAACAGCTCTCCACTGCTCAAGGGTCCAATCGACGTGGTCACGAGCAAACTGCAAGCGGGCTCGCCGATGCGCTGCAGTCAATTTTGGACCCGTAGCAGCTCTGTGGGCCGCTATCTTCTTCTCCTTCAATCTTCTTCTAACCGTAGATACGCTTACGGTGCGTCTGCGAACTGCCTGGAGCTGCTGTTGCAACTCAACAGCGTTGGAGAAACGATTTCTCAAAGAGTTCGACACAACGAACCGGTCGTCTCTTTCCGAAGTGCAGCGACGTCTACCCGAACCGTGTCTGCGGATATAGCCACCGGTCTCTATGAAGCGCTGGTACACTCTTCGAACGGAATAACTGTTGAAGCAAGAGGTTTTTTATTAAGATGTAAAAGAACTTTTTGCACAATTTTGACTTTTATATTTGAATTTTGTAATATTTGACAGTCTTGTATTTCTTGTTATATTGCTTACTTCAAACTTGATTGTCTAGAATAAAATACGTGTTTTTGCACAAATTTTATTTATTATTGTCCTATCATTAGGAAAATCTATCATTGGTTAGCCTAAAGTCTGGGTCAACCAATAGGTTATGGGCCATTCCAAGATTTGATGCCGAACATAGGAAACGGAGACAACATTGAAGGAAGATCAGTCGAGATGGCAAGTAATAGTGGTATAAACATGCCACCAATGGCGAGGCTAGAGGGTAGCTCCAATTATGCTACGTGGAAAGTCCAGATGGAGATGGCACTTGTCTACGAAGATCTTTGGGAATTTACTAGTACAGAGCCAGATGCGACTGATGTAGCTGCCAAGAAAAGAGACCAGAAAGCAAAAGCCAAGATAGGTATGATGGTTCAACCTGAATGTCTTGTGCACATACGGTCTGCGAAGACAGCAAAGGAAGCTTGGTTAAAGCTGAGTAAGACGTTTGAGGATAAAGGTGTGAACAATCGTTGTCGCCTGTTATCAAAATTAGTCAGTTTAAAATTAGAAGCATTTTCAACGGTACGAGCTTATGTTACTGCTGTGTTAACTATAGCCGAGGAACTGAGAGACATTGGAAAGGAAGTTGATGACGAACTATTGGCTGCCCTTCTCCTACAAGGTCTAACACCAGAGTTTCAACCTTTGAAAATCACGATTGAGAATAGTCAAACTGCACTTACGTCGGATTACGTGAAAAACAAACTGTATCAAATGGAAGATACATACGCTGCTTCAGGTAGTGGAAACCAGACGTCAACGTCAGCACTACTGACAAAGAATAAAGGAAACAGAAATAGCAAGGGCAATACTAAGAAATCTACAAAGAAAGTATTGAAGTGCTACATCTGTGATGGCCCTCATAAGTGTTTCCAATGTCCAAACAAGGAAAACTCCAAGAAGGAAGCTCATCAAGCATTCGCCTTCGGAACTGCGTCTGATACTGCAACTAGAGAAGATTGGGTGATCGACTCTGGTGCTTCTTCACACATGACGAAGACGAAAGCCTGGCTGAAAGATATAAAGAACAATTCTAGACCTTTGAGAGTTACGTGTGCGGATGGAAACGTGGTGCTGGGCGAAAGTGTCGGTATGGTTGTGTCTGACAAAATGACGATAAGTGATGTAACTTATGTACCAAATTTAGCATCTAATTTACTGAGTGTGAATGCTATAGCTAAGAAAGGTCATGTATTAGTGTTTACAGAGGACAGGTGTGACATCTTTAAGAGTAACGGATGCGAGGTGTATGGCGAATATGTTGGATCAGGTGTAGAAGATAGAGGTATTTACAAAATCAAAGATTGTGCATACGGTTCTGCACTTGCAACAGCAGAAGGTGAGCCAAACGACCTGGTTTTATGGCACAGACGAATGGGTCATCTGGGCTTGAGAAATCTGAAGTTACTGAGAGACAAGATGGCAACTGGGGTGAGTTTTCAAAATTGTTCATGTAAATTAGAATGCATTTCTTGCATTATGGGAAAACAAACTAGGCAACCTTTTACGAAAAATGGTTCGAGGGCTACTGAGGTACTAGGCTTGGTGCACTCTGATGTGTGCGGACCTATGCGTATTCCCCTCAATTGGTAGAAATCTTTATTTTGTTACGTTTATTGACGATTTATCGCGTAAGACTTTTGTATACTTTTTAAAACAAAAGAATGAAGTTTTTGAAAAGTTTAAGGAGTTTAAAACTTATGCTGAAAATCAAACGGGCAAGAAGATAAAGATTTTGCGATCGGATAATGGCACCGAGTATGTCAACAAACAGATGGATGATTTCCTTGTGGCTAACGGGATTCATCATCAATTGACGGTTGACTACACGCCAGAACAGAATGGAGTTGCAGAAAGGGCAAACCGCACTATCTGTGAAAAAGCGAGGAGTATGCTACAAGATTCTGGACTACCTCAACGGTTCTGGGCTGAGGCTGTTCATCATGCAGTATACCTCAAAAATAGATCACCAACCATTGCGGTGAGAAACATGACACCAGAGGAGAAATGGTCTGGAAAGAAAATTGATCTGAGCATGGTGAGGACTTTTGGGTGCAAAGCTTTTATGCACGTTCCAAAACAGAAGCGAACTAAATGGGATGCGAAGAGTATAGAGTTGGTTCACACCGGTTTTTGTGACAATGCAAAGGCTTACCGTCTTATCGATCCTAAAACAGGGAGACAGTACAAAGCCAGAAATGTTGTATTCCTGGAAAACAGCAAATACACAGACACAGAGAATTCAGAGGAGAACCTAGTGGAGTTCATTATATTCTCTGAACCTGAAAGTGATCAAACCCGAGACACTGAAGAGTCTGTACACAGGTCTTCCGAGAGAGTTCTTGGCAATGGAGATCCGCATGTAGAAGTGAGACAGTTTGGATCTGTGAGTTCGAGATCTGAAAAGGAGGATTGTGAACTGCAAGCTGAAATTCATGAGCCAGAGGCTGGAAAACTGGAACCAGAAGCTGAAATTCAGGAGTCAGAGGCACAATTTCAGGAACCAAAGGCTGAAGTTCCAGAATCAGAAACTGAAGATATATTTGAAGATTGTGAGTTGGACGATGTTTCTGAAAATAAAGAAGATAGTGAAAGGAGGTACCCAATCAGGGATAGAAAGAAGAAAGAATTTCCTGACTACATCCTTTATCACGCTAAGGCGGAACAAGATCCAGTGACAGTGCGTGAGGCACTATCAAGATCGGACAGCGAAGACTGGAAACAAGCAATTCAGGAGGAGCTTGATGCGCTGAAGAAAAATAAAACATGGATTCTTGTGAAACCGCAAAAGAGGTGTAACATCGTTGACTCGAAGTGGCTCTTCAAAGTCAAAGAAGAGGCGGGGAATAGAAGACGGTATAAAGCACGTCTCGTTGCGAGAGGATTCCGTCAAAGGCACGGAATTGACTATGAAGAAACTTTTGCGCCAGTAGTAAGACATAGTTCTTTACGAGCCCTTATTGCTCAAGCTGTGAAACAAGGACTAAAAATAGATCAGATGGACGTCAAGACAGCATTTCTTAATGGAGAATTACATGAAACTGTCTACATGAAACAACCAGAAGGCTTCGAAGAGAAAGGGAAAGAAGACCATGTTTGTTTATTGAAACGTTCACTGTATGGGTTGAAGCAAGCCCCAAGGGAATGGAACACAAAGCTCAACAAGGAGTTACTACAACTAGGATTCAAGAGATCAAAGAATGAACCCTGCGTGTACACAAGGTCTAAAGGCAACAATGTGATCATACTAGCAGTGTATGTTGACGACATGTTGATTTTTTGGAATGATGCCGCTGAACTACTGAAGGTCAAGCAGGAACTCATGGCCAAGTTTGAAATGAAGGACTTAGGCAAAGCTGAACTCATCCTAGGAATGCACATAACTCAAAGCGAGTTATGGATCAAAGTGGATCAATCAAAGTACGTGAACAAGGTTTTAAAGATTTTTGGAATGGAGAACTGCAAGCCAGCAGCTACGCCTGCAGTTACGGGTATAAATCTTGATAAACCTGGACCGGAGAATGTACCTGATCCTGACACACCATATCAAAGTTTGATTGGTTCTTTGATGTATCTATCTGTATGCACTAGACCAGATATAGCATATGCGGTTAACTATCTAAGTCAGTTTAACAGCAGCTATAGTGACGAGCATTGGATTGCTGCGAAACGGGTATTAAGGTACCTCAAAGGAACTAAAGACTTTGGATTGATGTTTAAGAGAGGAACATCAGATGAAGTTTATTGCTATGCAGATGCAAGTCATGCCTCCTGTTATGATAAGAGGTCGTATTCAGGAGCAGTATTCTTGCATATGGGAGCTGCTGTCAGCTGGGAAAGCAAAAAGCAGAAGACCATTGCATTATCTACAGCTGAAGCTGAATATGTTGCAATGTCAGAAGCTGCAAGAGAGGCAATATTTCTAAAAAGATTTGTGGCTGATATAACTGGTCAAGCCGAATTGCCGATAAAGATCTACAGTGACAGCCAATCTGCTATTGCAATTGCACATAACCCTGTGCATCATCAGCGTACAAAACATATTGCTGTACGCCATCATTTTGTGAGAGAGGCAGTTGAACATGGGCACATTGAGTTAGAGTATGTTCAGACAGAACGTATGGTTGCTGACTCATTGACCAAATCTTTGCTGAAAGGAAAGTTTGCGTGGTGTACATTATGTATGGGAGTTGTATAGGTAGTTATTTTGTATGAAGTCGAAATTGAGGAGGAGTGTTGAAGCAAGAGGTTTTTTATTAAGATGTAAAAGAACTTTTTGCACAATTTTGACTTTTATATTTGAATTTTGTAATATTTGACAGTCTTGTATTTCTTGTTATATTGCTTACTTCAAACTTGATTGTCTAGAATAAAATACGTGTTTTTGCACAAATTTTATTTATTATTGTCCTATCATTAGGAAAATCTATCATTGGTTAGCCTAAAGTCTGGGTCAACCAATAATAACGGCTCAGGTTCAGTTGCCGGGCGACATCACACTGCCGCACCCCTGATTGCAGTAGTGCAACCACTTGAGCGGCTTTATCAGCTGTGGTATCCATCAAAATCTGTGCGTGTGTCCTCTTCAACGGTTGAATAGCGAATGACCCACATTGAACCCGTGTTGACCGTTTTATACCCACAAAGGAAGCGCAACTAGCAACTCTCACGGGTAGCAAAATTTGCATCGAATTTTTGTGTTATTTGTTGCATTAGGTTTTATTTGATAATGAAAAGTAATGTTTTTTATTAAGTTAATTAAGTAACCTTGTAAATAAAATCATAATTAATGCGACTGCATGTGCATATCAAGAGTAAATGACATTTGAAAGTGATTTTCTAAGAGGTGCGATTTTTTTGACGCCGAGTGTATATATACTGTTTCGATTTTTTTGACGCCGAGTGTATATATACTGTTTTTGTTTTATAAGTTTAAGATGTTTCATTTTAATATTTTTCGTAATGACGCCGCAATAAAATGAAAAAATGTAGACTAATCTACATGTTCACATAAAAAAAGACTAACAAATTAATTAATACAGCTAGAATGAAAAATATAAAGTTAAATGTTAGTTAATAATTGATTAGTTATTGAATGTCAATTGAACTTCACTTGGTTTACTATCCCAACACTAGTATTTCTTTGTAATGAAATGACCTTGTGAAGGGGTACGTTTTTTTATTATATTGTTTTAAAGTTTTGATAAATGTGTGTTATGCGAGAGTTTATTGAGACAATCCTAATCTAAAGTAAAAAATAGAATTATAAAAAGTAATTTTAGTATATTTAGTGATGGATTATATAAAAATATGTTATTTTGATGTAGTCAAATAAGTTCATACGCTTTTACAAAGTCACGTCTTCGTTATTGATGACATCTGTCACCGGGATCATCCCAGTTGAAATGGACTATAAGGAGGCACTAATTATTTTAACTAATTAGGCACTAAAAGAGGACCTAACAACAAACGTGAATTAGACCATGTGTACGCTAGCTCAACGGACACAAAGATTTGTATGTTTGATTTTGAGCAGCCGTTAATTCACATCTCTAGTCAATCAATGAATTAAATTGGAAAAGCGAAAAATACTATTAGCGTTTATATGCATCTTTAAATGTAGTTATAATTTTATTTTAACTCTTATCAATATGTATTTATATTAAAACAGGGAACCTAACTATTGAACGTTGATACAATTACTTGTTTTATATGAAACAAAACATAACTAACTACATTAAAGAAAAAAAAATTAAGATAACTTAAGACAAAATAAAACCTATAAATAAAAAATGTCTATTAAATGTATATTATATACGATTGGGCTAGCTTAAGTTATTGTTCTGACTTTATATAAACTTTTTTAATACATTTTTATTTATATTCGAACGTATGTTAAATTTATCTCAAGATATGGCTGCATGGTCTAAGTCCCTTTGCATTCATTAAATAAAAAAACTCATATAACAAAACGTCTGTGATATGTCATTGTCATTGTCAGTCAATAATCGCAAAATCGCAATTGTATGGTGTTTTTGCAAAGAACACACAATGTTATATTATATTTATTAAATATTCCTGGCACTTAAATCAATATGAGCGATAAAGAAACAAAAGCTGAAGAAAAAAAACCAATAGTTATAAAAAATGCTACGGACTTACAAAGGCTAAAGCTTGAAAAACTAATGAAAAATCCAGTATGTAATCTGTATTAACCCTGTATAAACTTATACTTTTTGCCGTATCAAATATATACTAAACTTAATTTTTATTTAGGACAAACCAGTTATTTTACCAGAGCCGCCGAGACAAAAGTCACTTGCGCCACCTCCAGATTTTGTGCGAAATGTTATGGGCTCCAGTGCTGGTGCAGGGTCTGGAGAGTTTCACGTGTACCGCCATCTAAGAAGAAAAGAATATGCACGCCAAAAATTCATACAGGAGAAGAGTGAAAAGGTGCAAAGTTTTGTATACCCCATTACATTTATAATCGCCTTACAAATAAAAAAATAAATTTATACTTAATACCAACGCATATGTGGCCGAGTGACAAAGCGCAGACTTTTCGAAGCATAGCCCGGGTTTGAACCATTAATAGTAGTAATGACTTGATTTTAATTATGGAGGCCTTTACCCAGCATTGGGACAGTATATGGGCTTATTTTCTTTGTTATTGTAAATTTTTGCAATTTTCTAAACACAAAATATTGATGTTACAGGAAAAGCTAGATGATGAATATCATGATAAAATAGAAAAAAACAGAAAACTAGCTGAAGAAAGGACAGCCAAGAAAAGAGCAAAAAGATTAAAGAAAAAGAAGAATGCAAAATTGAAAAAGAAAGATTTAGAAACTGATAAAGAGAAACAAGCAATATCTTCACAGTCTGATGACAGTAGCTCTGAAGATGATGAAGATGAAAAGAAAAGTGAAAATAGTTGTGAGGAAGCTGATAATAAAACAACTATTTGAAAAATATTAATTATTGTAATTTATGTTAACAAATGAGAATAAAATGTTTAATTCTGAACTTTTCTGTTCTTTATTAAAAACCTTGACAATATTTTGAATTGCATTCTTATTAATTCAATTCAATACATATCTATCACATATCTTGGTTCTTTTTAGTATCCATTCTGCCAGTGTGTTAGCTTCATTATAAAAAAGGAGAGTAGCTGTCATATTTAAGTTCATTATCAAAATAAAATGCAGGAGTTGAAGCTGATGCTATGTTTGTACACTCATCATGCAGTTCATCTTGGACGACTTTATTTCTAGCTTCTTTATTGTAGCAACACATCAGAAATGGTGATGTTAGAGCAAACCTGGCAACAAGTGTTCTTTTATAATAAAAATATCCATAAATATATTTTAAAATTCACTTCCACACTGGGCTTAGCTTTCATTTTACGTTATTATGATAGATAAGTAGGATTATCTATCATAAGAATAGATGAACTGGTTATTTAAATTGTCAAAACTCAACACTAACATTTTTGTGGCGACTGACTTAACTACGATGATGGTGGTAGTTGGCCATGCCAACCAAACTTAGTTTAAGCTCTACCACCGTCCTATCACTAACCTAACCTTACTTAATTTAATAAGTACTCCCCTCTAAGAATCGAATACGAAACCTAGGTCTGTTACTAAGAGTAAGTGATCTAACCACTCTTCCCTAGAATATGGCTATTTCTATCTATCCTGTTCAGGTTCTTTATTGCTGATCAATGGTCTCTTTCAGTTAAATTTTAATAGATACTTAAACTAGTTAAGAGATGGGGCAATATTCATATAGACATTACTTAGTCTAGTCAATGTAAAAGGCAAATTTCTCAAATCTTTTTGCTATTAAATAGTTACAGACTTAATATAGTGATTTTAAAGTTACGATTTTTCTATTGTAATGCACAGCAAAGGAATCAAGGCTTTTCATAACTATATTTAGTTAACCGAAATAAGGCAGATTATACATACCCCGTAATTAATAATGTGATAAATGCGAACGTGATTAATACCCACTGCCACAGTTCAAACATCTTTACAGCAGTCTATATTCAACTTTCTTGAAAATATATTTTAGATTATTATTATACTAAGATGTTTAAATATTAAAAATATTTAGCAGTATCGTAGCAGTATGTACTGTTAGTAAAAATATTCTTATATCTATACCTACCCACAATTTTATCAATCCTTGTTTGAATGATGTAATACTAAGAGCGTTAAACCACTAAGATGTAAAATCGTCTTTATAAATACCCTCTTTTATTTCGGAGTAGTAAGCGACGCTTTAAATTCATTGTAAAAATAATTTAAGTATCATAAAGGCTTAGTAGTAGACCAAATACTCGCGTACCGTATATGTGAGAAAGGGAAAAGTGTCCACTTAACTATCTTCGTTTTCCCGGAACCCAGGGCTAGGTAGGTAGGTGGTAATGAGTTTCTCGATGTTAAAAAAAGACAGCGTTGGCTATGGATTTTCAGCACAAGTTTGCACAGAGAACAATAAATCTTCACGGTACACGCAGCACGGCCAGGAATACAGGGTATAGTGGTAATAAAATCTACTGTATTTTGTTTGTTGAGTAACTCGGAAACATTTGAATGCTTACAAAATTAAATATTACTAATTTCAATTAGTACCCGGAACCCGGGAACCCGGTGTATCGTAAGACTGTATTCCCTAGCCTAAGAAAAGGACTACAATAAGACAAAAAGGTAAAGTATTATTATTTATTAAAAATCGAGGATAATACAGTTACATGTTAATAAAAGTGCTAGGTAAGTGCTCACTGCACCGAGGCCATGACGCTGTCTTCGTTCTTCTTGAGTATAACGAAGCCCTCCATGACGGGTGAGAGCGGGAGGAACTCGTCGGTGGCGAGCTCCGCGCGTTCGCCGAACGACAGAAGTACGGGCGTGGTGTGCGTGTGCGAACCGGCGATGGTCTTGGGGGTGCCAGCCTTGCCAATCACATCAACCGCCTGGAATGGTCATTATTATTCATTGATGTTCATAAAGTTAAACAATACTTTTGTGTAAATGTACAAACAAAATATTTTATATGCATTTACGCTATAAGTTTGCACAGCCTATTCGGATTTGGCAAAAACTCAAACCATGGAAACAATCTTTCTCATGGTCATTGAAACAATGCTGGAGTAATTGTGATTATCGCTATGTTTTTTTATATTGACCATTCATAAATCAGAGCAATGCTAATCTTCTCTGTATTAATCCAATTTAAGTATATGTATTCTGTACTACTACTCGTATTATGTAAAGCGCTCCATATTTCTAAACACTCAAACACATCAAAACACCAGGTAACAATCCCTTTAAAATAATGAACCTAATATTGTTTAACATAAAGGTGCTCCCTCCCCGAGACATTCACGAGTAACGTAACGTTCTGCTGATTTGAGCATTACATCAGTGAGGGAGGAAAACCGCGCACCTTGTAATGATACAAAACGAATGCTCGTCGGTCAGGGAGGTAGTATTGTAATGTAATGCTCAAACTAGAATTTTTAATGTTACATTACAGGCGAATGCTCGTCAGTCAGGGAGGTAGTATTGTAATGTAATGCTCAAAGTAGAATCTATAATGTTACATTACAGGCGAATGCTCGTCAGTCAGGGAGGTAGTATTGTAATGTAATGCTCAAAGTCGAATCTAAATGTTACATTACACGTGAATGCTCCCGGTGAGGGAGCAGCTTAAGGTGCAATGTTTATGTACCTGGCCGACGCGCACACTGACGTTGAGAGGCTGCAGGTTCTCGTCCAACGTGACGAGCCAGCGCGGCTGCATCGCGGTCGCTAGCACGTACAGCAAGTAGTGGGACTTGCCCAGGATTACTGCGGATGGAAATTACATTTTATAATCTTTTATTAGTCTATTAAAAAAATGTCGCCGGCTGACACGACCACATACACACATGTTGAACTATCGATTTATAATTAAAGTTTCCGTTAATTCCAGTTATAAAACTTTCGGTTTAATTGGAACGCGAAAGTTTAAAAGTTTATAACGATTTTAGGTCCAAAGTAAACTTTCAAGGTTCGGTACTATCGACACTATTACAAGCCCACAATAACATTATCTCATTTTGAGCCACCAATCGATAGTATAGTACAATTTTAATAGTATCGAAAGTATTATCGATATTCTTAATATTGTCGGGCTATCAATAGACTATCCATAGTAGCCTATCGAGCAGCATACTGACTAAGGGCCAATTTTTCAATAGACGGATAAAACTTATTCGTTTTGATTTTTATTTTAAAAAAGTATTGTCATACCATGACTTTTCTTTTTAAACAGGTGACATTTTAGCTTGATTGCGTAATACTTATCAGAAGGATAAGTTTTATCCGATGATTGAAAAAATCAGCCCTAACTGTGTTATATAGTGGAAACACACCACAACACACCCTAAGACAGAGGTAACAGCATTTTGTATTTTTATATTTGTACGGCAAGGAGTATTGTACGAGGAGGTGTGCACTGACTGTTCTTGCAGTCGAGGAAGGCGGTGAGCACGACGAGCAGCCCGGCGAGCGCGGGCTGGTTGATGAGGCGGCGGTCGGCGTGCGCGGGGCACAGCGTGACGGTGCCCTTGCCGGCGTGGCAGAGGCCCTGCGCCAGTCGCACCATGAACAGGTGCACTGGCGACTTGCCGTGGTACAGCGCGAGGGCGCGCAGCATCGTCGCTAACCTGTGAGTGTTTTAAAGTAACCGTTCTGATGACCCGATATAGAGTTCAGTAAGGATTGTTTTTCTATTGTGTCTAGATTTCGTTGGACCACCGGGGTTAAGAGTAACGCTACTTAAACCTGCTACCATTAGAAAAAATGCGTGTAATGTGTTAAATAAAAAAATAAAGTTTCTTTTTTAACTATCTCTTAGCTATCTTTATGTTGACATTTTGAACTCTTTCCTGCGTTCGTAATTGCATGTAGCCTGTATCATAAGTTGTATAATTTTGCCGGACACTTTCAACATTTTCGTAGTCTTCGCGTAACTTTAAAAATCTGCGCACTAGTATTTTTTTACTGTATTTGCACTTATACATACCTCTTTCTTTTAATTTTATATGTATTGACAATATCTGAGATAAATGTTTTTTGAATTGAATTGAAATGAATTTATATAAAAATAACTGGAAATATGAAATTTAGAGATTCTTAACCACAGTGTAATACAAACCGAAACAGTATTACTAACCTGGCGTTGTTGGTGCCAGCTCCAACCAGTCCCATGGCGAAGATGGCGTTGTAAGCGACGTCGTTGTCCGAGTCGTGCGAGTACTTGTTGAGAACGTCGATCACCGCCAGTTGCGGGTTGGAGATGGAGCATAGCGCGATTGCGAGCGGTACAGCGCGACGTACCGCCGGCTCGCCGTAACGACCCTATGATGATAGTAGATTAGTTTTTAAAGTCAATAATGAAGCGATATGAATATTATGTAGAACACACAATTTAAACGCCTCAAAACTGTTACGTGGACCGATAACAAATTAGCTCACTTTCTATTTTACATGATAATCAAAAAAAAAAAATGTATATAAATCTTCTGTGCGTGTAATATGTCAATGAACTCCTTCTAAACGGCTGGACCGATTTGGATGACATTTTTTGTGTGTGTTCAAGTGGATTCGAGAATGGTTTAGATTTACATTTGGACCCGGTAGGTGGCGCTGCTATAGGGGTCCATCATGGGATACGGGTGTTCTTAAGCGGACGAATGTCGAAATTTGTTTGTTTTGTTGTCATGGAAACTGTTAAAGCGGTACGAAGTCCACTGGTCAGCTAGTATTTATATAAAAATAAAACGCGATAAACTACGTATATAAAGTTAACTTTAGAAAACAATAAGTAAGTAACCCAACAAAAACTTATGCATTTTCTCTCACACGTGACCCCAGAGTGATACGAAGCGCCATACGCAAACACATAAAGATCACCATCGTCACCAGATCATTTCTGTCTCCACTGCTGGGGATGGAAACAGGCAGAACGGATCATAAACCACCACGCGGGCTTAGTGCGGATGGGTGGACGTAAACGACTGCTAATGCAGCCGGGACTGACGGCTTTACGGGCCTGCCGAAGCAAGGAGATAATCCCGTTCCTCAAAATGCCACTAACATATACATAATACGCTTATGAATATAATCATGCACACTCGCTTAGGCCCAAGCAAAAAGTCTAGGGAAAAGCAGTTTGAGGCCATCAGCTATCTCCCTCTAAAAATAAATAGAGTATAAATAGAGTATAAGTAGAGACCACTATGCAATCAAAATGGATGAAAAACATCTGAAATTATATATTTTTTTAATAGTTAGCACGGCAAATTACTCCATTCCACCTGATGTTAAGTAGAAGTGGAGTCCAGACGCGAAGACAACTGGTGCTGCGTGGAAACAACACAGCATCAGTCACCCTCACCCTGCCGGCCCACAAAATTACGCTCTCACGTCACATCTTCACGCCTCGTTTGATCCTTCAAAGATAAGGGGATAAGATACGGGGTCCTCCCCATATCAAACGAAGGAGGGAAAACGTGTGCTGATAGACTATTCCATCTTTTAGAGCTGCGACAAAGAAACGAGTCACCAAATTTCTTTACTTTATACCATCTGCAGTCGCTTTATTTTGTGACGGAACACAGCAATGCAAAACAATGGCGCTCGCACTCACCAGCTGTCCGAAGATGCGCGTGCACATCTCGGCGCCGGTCTCCTCGGCGAGCGCGATCACCGCCACGCCGAGCGTCGCCACCGCCTGCACGGACGACAGCTCCTTGTTCGCCTCCTTCTCCTTGTCCTTCTCCTTGCTCTTGCCGTCCTTTGATGATTTGCCTGTGTGGAATATGACGGTTCGAGATAACGGGCGGGGATTGAAAAGGGGAGAAAGAGAGTATTTCATTTATTTTCGATTTAATTGTAAGTGCATAGGGCTCAATTTTGTAATAGAAAGAGGACAGAGGTAAAGAAAGTGTTACATAGACTAAAGGTGGCCGGACTGTGGGACGCATCTAAACCTCTGATTAAACACACAAAATGGGAACCAAATGACATTCCTGACAGGATCATGGAAATGGGGTGTCTAATTTAGTATATCGACGGATCAAAAATGAAGTCGGGCAAAGGGGCAGGCGTCTATAATAACGACTTCAAGCATAGTCGAAGCATGGGAAAATTTGCCACCGTTTACCAAGCAGAAACTTTCGCAATTCTCCTATGCGCAAAGCAGAATATAGAAATAGCCATGAAAAAGCGTAATATATTAATTCTGAGTTTCTGAGTGACAGCCAAGCTGCGCTCAAGTCACTCATATCGTCCGGATCGAATCTAGCCTTATTCTAGAAACCACCAAAGCTCTAAACAAGCTAGGTAGACATAACAAGGTGAGATTGATATGAGTCCCGGGCCATATGGGAATCCATGGCAACGAGATGGCGGATGCACTTGCCAGAGAGGGCTCGGAGACCCAGCTCATTGGCTCTGAGCTGTTCGTGGTACTTGGACCAAGTACTATTAACAAGGCCTTTAAAGAATACATCGTAAATAGACACGACATCGAATGGAAAAGCAGCCGGGCATGAAACACTCCAAATCCTTCCTTGGCGAAAACGCCTTAGGACGGAGTAAGTTCATATGCGGAGGCAGTAGAAGGCAGGCCCGATTAACCATCGGTGACTTGACAGGGCACTATGCCACAAAACAAATGCTTCACAGAATGCATCTATCAACAAATAGCTTGTGTAGGGAGCAAACGGAGTCAATGCAGCACCTACTGTGTGACTGCGACTCTCTGGCCAGGAAAAGAATGGGACTCCTGGGGTCGGCCTATCCGAAACCGGAGGGAGGGCTTCAGGCTCTTCGCTCTTAAAGACGTTGCCAAACTTATGGCATCTATCTTTACAGAGGAAGAGTGAAAGGATGGGGTTGCACAAAAGATCCCGATGGGTCGAAGTGTTACTGCGAGAGGGAAACCTCAGCAGGCCCCACTAAAATAAGTTAAGGTAGTTAGGATGTATAATTTATAGACATGCATCAAAAGCAATTAAAATCAGTCAATTTAATCAGTTAAAAAATAGTACCCATTTGAACTTCTTAATAATTAAAAGTAAGTAAATATAATATAATAATAATAATATAAAAATCAAATCCTACCTTGTATTCAGAGTACCGTCCCATTTCCATACTACCTTTCCTGTCTAAAGTCATTGAAAAGCTTATCCATCGTCAACTCACTTCTTTCCTGAGCAAAAATAGTCTCCTTAACCCATTTCAATCCGGATTCCGTATGGGTCATAGTGCGACTTCAGCATTAGTTAAAATAACCGACGATATTCATCGTGGTATGGAGAAGCGCCAGCTTACTATATTGACATTATTAGATTTTAGTAATGCCTTTAACTCAGTAGATTTTGATATTCTCCTCGGTGTTTTACGTTCTCTTGGCATATCTCCTGCCGTGGTTGATTGGTTTCAAAGTTACCTGCTAGGGCGCCGGCAGCGCATACGTATTGAGGAATCTTTCTCGTCGTGGTGCAATATTAATGCTGGTGTCCCTCAGGGTGGCGTATTATCTCCTCTTCTTTTTTCAATCTTTATAAACTCTATTACACAACAGCTTTCGTGTTCCTATCACTTGTATGCGGATGATCTCCAAATTTACACACAAGCACCGTTATTAGACCTTTCTCGTGCTGTTGAGGTTACTAACAGGGATCTCGAGGTTATCTTGGACTGGAGCAAATCGTTTGGTCTCGATGTCAATCCAAGTAAGACCCAGACAATCATCATCGGTAGCTCCTATTTTGTTTCGAGGATCGATTTTGGACTTCTTCCTTCTGTTAACTTCGCCGGCACTAATATACCATACTCAAAGACAGTGAGAAACTTGGGTGTTGTTTTTGACCAGTGTCTCACTTGGCATTCGCAAGTTGATGCTGTTCGGAGAAGAGTCTTTGCTGCGTACAGTTCAATCAATCGTCTTCGTAACTTCTTACCGATTGGCACAAAGATCACTCTGGCGCAGACTCTTCTGCTATCCATCATTGACTATGCTGATGTTTGCTACGCTGATCTTTCGGAGGAACTTCTTAATAAACTGGAGCGTTTGCAGAATCTCTGTATTCGGTTTATTTATAACTTGAGAAAGTATGACCATGTCTCGGTTTTTCGAGCTCGGCTTAAATGGCTGCCAATTCGCCGGCGTAGAGACTTACACGTCCTTTCCTTTCTGTATACTGTCCTCTTTCTACCCACTTCACCTTCATATCTTCAAAATTGCTTCTCCTTCCGTTCGACTTCCTCAAGCCATACCTTGCGGTCTGCGTTTAATCTAGCTCTTGTGACTCCCCTTCATTCCACTAATTTCGTTTCCTACTCGTTTTCTGTGCATGCTGTCCGGTTATGGAATGCTTTGCCTGAGCGCATCAGAAGTGCTCGCACGTTGGAGTCGTTTAAGGGTCAGGTTCGGAGTCATTTTTTAAATTTACCTTAGCTATGTTTATTTATTTATTATTATTATATATTTTTTTTTTTTTTTAAATTTATATTGCATAAACTCTGTTTTATATATTTATTTCCTTTTTATCTGTAATTACTTTATTTGATATTATTATTATTATTATTATTATTATTATTATTATTATTATTTAGTTTATTTTTACTTGCACCCATTTTTATTTTGTTTATTTTATTATTTTTCGCCCAAGGTTGCCTGGAAGAGATTGCTTGTTAGCAATAAGGCCGCCTATTTTGTACTCTTTATTTATTTTTATTTTTTAAATTGACTGTATTGTTTTTCTTTTGTGTGCAATAAAGTTTATTATTATTATTATTATTATAATATAATAATATTAAGTGTGTATATAGTTTTAAGTTCTCAATTTAAGTGAAGTCATTTTGTATGTTCGTATGAGAAATAGAATTCTTTAAACCCAAATAGCCTATAACTGTCCCACTGCAGGGCTAAGGCCTCCATCCTTGAAATCAAGTCATCACTACAATTAATGGGTAATGGCTCAATCACCACGCCTGCCAAATGCGGGTTGGTGATCACTCGCTGTGTATCGAAAAATCCGAAAGACACTTTGCCCGACCTGGGAATAGAACCCAGGACCTTCAGCGCTTTGCCACTCGGCCACCGTTTATTTAAGAACAAAACATGATTACTTTTATTCTTGTCGTCCTTGCTGCTGGTGCTCGTGGTGGCGCCTGAGCTGCTTGCTCCCTCTTTAGCCTCTTTCTTGTCTGTCTTCTTGAACGCCGTATCTTCGGTTGATGACTGTTCATTCTGAAATAAAAAAAGAACTGTAATTGCGAGCACACAAATCTTAAGTGCAGCTGTAGTTTTTTTTTCTCAACAAATTGTGCTTTTTGTCGAATATTAATGTGAAATAATACAGACACAAAATAGTGCAACGTCACGTCACTTTTTAAATTGTTTCAAGAAGTCCGTGTGCATTCTTAAAGTTACTTATGTTTACCGAAATTCCTTAAGCGAATTCCTCAAGAATGGAAAGGAATATTATGGAAAGCACTTTATTATTGAAAAAATCCCGCGATTCCGGGGTCAACAAATTTTAGTGTAGGTATATTCGTGAGATGTAAAATACCAGACTTGACACAAATGAAAGTTGCCTTGTAACAATGTTATATGGTTGCTTTTTCCTACATTCATTGCCAGTGGTTTTTGACGAAGCAAAAATAACCTTACTAAGGTTGATTACATTGGTAAGAGGTTGTGTGCACGTCCGCAAAGGTTGGTTTCGCGTTGATATACCCTTCATCCCACCATCACCATCGGACGGGCCGCTAGCAATAATATAAGGACCAAAAACTCACATCAGTCTCGTAATGCTTAGAGCATATATGCAGCATCTGTTGTACAACGAGAACGTCGCCGGTGCCTGCGTACGCGCACATCGACAGCGTGGTCTGGCACAGCGACTGCTGCGGCTCGGGTAATACCTCCAACGCCGCCATTGTGGCTTCGGTGCGCTCCTTGCAACCTATGCACAAACAAAATCATATTATTATAAATATTATAATATTATAAATGCAAAATTTAAACGCTATCTTAATATTAATATTAGCAATTATACCTAATACCCCTTTAACTCCCGGATTTCTATCTTTTTTTGGAATTTCCAGTTTACGTGCAGGTTATGAAATACGCTATACGCATTATGATATTCGCCATTTTTTTGTCATAATATTTCGTAGAGAAATGAGCGTACACGATTCAGCCGGAATGGGCTCCTTAGTATTTGTTGAATAAATCCGACTCCTGGCTGTTTGTAAAAGGGGTTGAGAACAAGCTTGAATACAAAAAATTGTTTTTTTACGTGCTGTTTTCAACCAGCTTCTAACAATCCGGACTAGTTGCCCTACCATTAAGCTATTTTTGTTGTTTGAATATCGCCGTTGTTTTGACTGTGTGTCCGCAGTTTCTGTATTAGCTATAAAACTTTTTGTACTTTACCTAAGAAACACAATCCCAGGCCCAAATGCAAGAATCGTGCATAAGTTGACGAGTGGAGATCTTTGTTGTCGTCGATGAGGCGTTGGATGATGGCGCAGGTTACCTGGCAAAACACAAATACTGACGTAATAAAGTGGTTGTCGGTTAGTTCTACAAGGAGAACCCGATGCTCCAAGATTACTGTCGAACTTAAGTAAAATTTAAACACTGAAAAAAGACGACAACCTCAGGCGGGAATCGAACCACGCACCTTCCGCATTCCGGGCGGCTGCCTTAACCACTTGGCTACCGAGGTCTGGCTTTCACCCGTCGAAATTTTTCAGTGCTTGATGCTTATGTTTTTTAGTCAACATTGCTTCATCAATCTTAGAAGTTTTCACCTCTGAGATCCGAAAGAAATATTTTTACAAATATTTGAACATTCGGTTAAGATGAAGCTGCGTTATAGATAAGTGTTTTTTTATATATTTTAGCGTTTTATTAACGCTTAAATATACTTAAGTAAAATTTAAACACTGAAAAAAGACGACAACCTCAGGCGGGAATCGAACCACGCACCTTCCGCATTCCGGGCGGCTGCCTTAACCACTTGGCTACCGAGGTCTGGCTTTCACCCGTCGAAATTTTTCAGTGCTTGATGCTTATGTTTTTTAGTCAACATTGCTTCATCAATCTTAGAAGTTTTCACCTCTGAGATCCGAAAGAAATATTTTTACAAATATTTGAACATTCGGTTAAGATGAAGCTGCGTTATAGATAAGTGTTTTTTTATATATTTTAGCGTTTTATTAACGCTTAAATATACTTAAGTAAAATTTAAACACTGAAAAAAGACGACAACCTCAGGCGGGAATCGAACCACGCACCTTCCGCATTCCGGGCGGCTGCCTTAACCACTTGGCTACCGAGGTCTGGCTTTCACCCGTCGAAATTTTTCAGTGCTTGATGCTTATGTTTTTTAGTCAACATTGCTTCATCAATCTTAGAAGTTAAAAAACAAATGCGGAAGGTGCGTGGTTCGATTCCCGCCTGAGGTTGTCGTCTTTTTTCAGTGTTTAAATTTTACTTAAGTATATTTAAGCGTTAATAAAACGCTAAAATATATAAAAAAACACTTATCTATAACGCAGCTTCATCTTAACCGAATGTTCAAATATTTGTAAAAATATTTCTTTCGGATCTCAGAGGTGAAAACTTCTAAGATTGATGAAGCAATGTTGACTAAAAAACATAAGCATCAAGCACTGAAAAATTTCGACGGGTGAAAGCCAGACCTCGGTAGCCAAGTGGTTAAGGCAGCCGCCCGGAATGCGGAAGGTGCGTGGTTCGATTCCCGCCTGAGGTTGTCGTCTTTTTTCAGTGTTTAAATTTTACTTAAGTATATTTAAGCGTTAATAAAACGCTAAAATATATAAAAAAACACTTATCTATAACGCAGCTTCATCTTAACCGAATGTTCAAATATTTGTAAAAATATTTCTTTCGGATCTCAGAGGTGAAAACTTCTAAGATTGATGAAGCAATGTTGACTAAAAAACATAAGCATCAAGCACTGAAAAATTTCGACGGGTGAAAGCCAGACCTCGGTAGCCAAGTGGTTAAGGCAGCCGCCCGGAATGCGGAAGGTGCGTGGTTCGATTCCCGCCTGAGGTTGTCGTCTTTTTTCAGTGTTTAAATTTTACTTAAGTATATTTAAGCGTTAATAAAACGCTAAAATATATAAAAAAACACTTATCTATAACGCAGCTTCATCTTAACCGAATGTTCAAATATTTGTAAAAATATTTCTTTCGGATCTCAGAGGTGAAAACTTCTAAGATTGATGAAGCAATGTTGACTAAAAAACATAAGCATCAAGCACTGAAAAATTTCGACGGGTGAAAGCCAGACCTCGGTAGCCAAGTGGTTAAGGCAGCCGCCCGGAATGCGGAAGGTGCGTGGTTCGATTCCCGCCTGAGGTTGTCGTCTTTTTTTCAGTGTTTAAATTTTACTTAAGTATATTTAAGCGTTAATAAAACGCTAAAATATATAAAAAAAACACTTACTGTCGAACTCCTTAGAAATATCATCTTGTTTTTTCTGAATTAGACAGTGACGTTATTTGTATGGATAATACATAATAGTATATTGTAAATAAGCGTTCCCACCTTAAATTTCTTCAAAAACTGAATAGAAAACAATTGAATTTAGGTCTCAAATGGGGCTTTTCAAATAATTTTGTAGGTTTGTCAATGCAACTAACTACGAGTTATCGAGTTATCTTACGAGATAAGAGTTATCGTGGCAAATGTAAAATAGAAGACGCTGTTCCAACTGTTTAGTATTGTTTGATGAACAAATTATTTTATAGAAAGTATGTCGTTGTTACAATTTCACGCATTTTTAGATACACATTTCAATTGCGATTACTAGAGTAAAATACGGCAAACATCACTCACATCTCCGTTGCAGGAGCCGACGGCGATGAGTCCGCACGAGATGGCGGCGAGCGCGCAGATCTCGGCGGGCGCGGCCGTGTCGCTGAGCACCGGCAGCAGGTGCGAGAGCACGTCCTCGCGCTGCGTGCCCGCGTACGCGATGCCGAGACCTAATTAAACATACATTTTTATTAATGAACAAAGATCGAAATAATCAAGATAATAACACAACTTGATAATTATCAACAGTAATTAATCGCATCCGGCGTTACTTTGCGGAAATCGAATGCGGATGCAGTACGCATGTACCGCCCTCTCCCCCGCAAAACAATGCACATGCATGCAACTCTTGACTAGTCGAGAGTTGCGCACCAACTGAACTCTCGACCAGTCAACAGCTCCTGAGGATGCCCTGTGAAGGGGCGAAACACGTGTCGGATATCGGTTTTGATGTGCATGTTCGCTCGCATCCATTGATTCTTCTGCATGTGCACATTTTTGCGGGCGGAAGGGCGGTGCATGCGTACTGCACCCAAGCTTGATAAACGAGTGACTTAGCGGAATTAATACTACATATATTTTTTCAATTGCATTTTTTAATTATCAACAGTGTTCGTTATATTATTGGTTGTTATTTTTTCATAATAATTTATGAAACGAATTGTAGAAAACTATTTCAGTATTTTGTGTTTTAAAAGTATTTTATTACTTTGATATACAAAACAATATACAATCTGACACATGACCAGCTGGGCTGGGCTGCACTAACCCAAAACGCTGCCGATCCTGAGATTAGAACTAGAGTGCAGCACGTAGTCGAAGAGCAGTTCAAACGCGGGGCGCACAATATTACACTGGAGTTTTGATGCGTACAAGACTGCTGCCGTTACCTTTTTTTATACTAGGGTAAACTCGTTACCAGAGTACCACTGCATCTGTGGAGACGCGAATGTTTACGTAGGGCTCTCTTCCTCCCTCCCTTCTCCTCACCCTTGTGGCCCACTAGACCCTAGCACCCTTCACATGCGGCTTCTCAATCCGAAACCAGCTGTGGTTACCTAGCATGGAGCCGCTCCTGCGATTAGCACTAGAATGCAGCACGTAGTCGGAGAGCAGCGCGAGTGCGGTGTCGCACTTGTTATTACGGTTGAGTATTGATGACAAGACTGCCGCCTTATACCCTTTATTATATTATATGTATACCTTAAAGTAAACTCCTTACCAAGTACCACCGCGTCCGGGGAGACACAAATGGTTATGTGGGGGTTATTACCCAGCTTCAGCCTCCCTGTCCTTATGGCGTCGACGGGGAATAAGGAGAAAAGAGACACCCACTAAAATCTGTAGCACACCCTCTCTTGCGGCCTGGGTGATCTGGGACTAGCTGAGCTAGGCTGCACTTACCTAAAACGCTGCCAATCCTGAGATTAGAACTAGAATGCAGCACGTAGTCGGAGAGCAGAGCGAGTGCGGGGTCGCACTCGTTGCGCACGCCGCAGTTGACGAGCCCGAGCGCCAGCAGCGCGCCCGCCTTGATATGCTCGTCGGCGGTGTACAGGTACTTGTCGATGGGCGTCAACCCGCCGTCCACATCCCACAAGTGGATCATGCCCAGAGATGCGGCAGCGGACAACATGCCTATTGTAACAACAGACTAGTTAGAAGAGAACAGTTTTGAACAGAATTGTATTGAATTGAAATAGTACTTAGTAGTGCCGTTAAGTCCAGACTATATTATATATTTATATTTGTACAATTTTGTCTAAATCAGGTACCAATAACAAAATCAGCCTTACCGCAAAACTATGTCTGAAGTTAGACAAAGTGTAAAGTAGATGCTTGCATGTTTGTGCCAACAGCTCTAGAAAGACTCAATATTTTAATTGCTGTGATTTTTAACTTTAATCACCATTACATGGTAAAGCGCAATGATTTCAAGATCTAACAACCTACTTTGCTAGGGAAATATAACACAAATGTTGAGATCCACAATAACAATTAGCATCTCACCATGATCTTTGTTCTTGTACATCCATTTGTTGCCATCATCGGTAGTGACAAGTTTGTCGCGTCCAAATCCAGCGTTCACGAAAGCGTTGACGAAAGTTGCTGACAGATTTTGCCTAGCCGAGTCAACGGGGTGTTCAGCTAAGAGCGACGGCCGAAGAGCTGAACCAGCAGACTCCAACCAGGTTTTGTAGACTTCTTCTGGTGTTTTTGGCTCCATTATATCGAGCTATGAAGACAAATTATTGACTTTATTTCATTGCATAACGCTATTTGTTGTTATTTGGTGTGTAGGGCGATGTTACTCAAACAGTAAGTCGCGATCATGCTCATCTTGTTTATTATTTCAAACTGGATAGGTAAATAATTAGGTAAGCTAATAAGATTATGCTAAATACCAGCCTAATGTAAAGAGAATGTAATTATAAGTTAGATAGTTACAAAACAAATGTAACTGGTATTTTATGTATTTTTTTTTGCGTGGTTTGAATTATGTGCATAGAATTATACTAACCTCTCTAGCTAGACTTAAGAAATGGTCATTGATATGTGCATTCAGTAGGATGGTGCGCAAATCTTCATCTTCCAATTCCAATGGGATGTATTGACGTGCAAGCATATAGCACAACTGCTTCTTGATAAGACTGTAAAAAAATATATATATAAATCATGTTTATAACATCATGTGGTGACATACAAATATTACAAAAACACAAATGTTGAAAAAATTTTCACGAGCAGGATTTGAACCTGCACCCTTTTGACATACCGGATCAGGAGCTCTTCCAATTGAGCTATAGTGGTGCTAACCAGCCCGCCGAAATTATTCAACACTATTTACTTTTTTACTTTGAAAGCCAAAGCACCAATTCAATGTCAACAAGTACCGTCATTTGTTTCGCAACATTTTATACAAATATTATGTTTAATTTCATATGTGTTCAATTATATTTTTGTATAGATATAGGTATTTATAAAAAAATATATATAATCCACATGGAACAATTATTTTATGTGTTATTTAAGTACTGAATTCCAGATTAATACCAATAATACAATGACTTATTCTATACAAGTTATTTTGTTATTATTGTGTTAACATAAAATACAAATTTTATACAAGACTTAAATTACAAGTTATCCTTTAATAATATGGTAATAAAATCTTTGGGATGACAATCAATTTTATGTTTACTTACGGGTCAGTACAGGAGTTGAACACCTCCTCACACTTTGCTTTGTCATGAAGCTGCATGGCTACCAGTAAAGCTCGAGGATACTCTCCAAAACGTTGGTAAGTGTCCAACACACCCTGAAGAATCTGTGTAGACTCTGGTTCCACAACATAGCTGGCACAACTACAATTTCACAAATATGTTAACAAAATTATTGACAAATGTATTATTGAAAGATAATGAGCTGTTTATTGGGATTATAGCAGCAGTTATGGAAATATTATTGTTACATCAGACTATATTTTGATATTCATAATCAAAGACACATTTTCTTAAAAAAATATTTTTTTATCTAAAAATTTAATGTTTAATCAGATGATACATATTAAAAAAGTTTTTTTTTGTTATAAAGTTATAAGACAAAACACAAAACTCACCTTATAAGATATAGACAAACACGTGGGTAGTTACTCTGATCCATGTGCTGTGTAAGGAGGTCCAGTTTGTCTATCTCCATGAGCAGATCACAAGCCTGGATTTCAGCAGAATGTTGCATATCAAAGGCAACTACATCTTGAACTAGTGTCAACAGTGTCTCCATGTTCTCAACATTCCACTCTTCGGCTATTTCACCTTCTAATTGTCTAAACAATGAAACATATTGAATATTTTAAATAATTTATCAACATTTTTTTCACTTATCTTTACTTTTGTGAGCAATAGCAGTTAAATGTTTGACTAATATATTTATCACAATAATATTTAAAAAAAATAAAAAATATAAAGATATATTCTAAACAACTAAACTAACCTGACATATTCATGTCCCCAGTCACCAACATTGGACATGGTGCCTAGTAAACAATACTTTAAGCATTCTCTCTTTTCAGCCGCCTCCTGCAAAATAAGAATAAGTCACAGATAACATGTCAATATGACTTGCATTTTCAGTAAAAATATTACAATGTTTATGTTTCATATTTCAATCCATATGTAATGTGTTTATCTAAATACATATAATGACTTAAATTTTACTTTTTATTTTCAAGTGCTGCACTGAAGCTAAATTAAATATTTATAAAATTTATAAGATACAGTGAAAAAAAAATTGGGGAGGCGTTTAATTTTTTCACTGTATTTTATAAATTTTATAAATATATAATGACTTGTCCTGACTTACTGACTCATCATCGCCTAAACCGCTGAAGCTAATTAGATAAAATTTTGACTGTAGGTTAATTGAGTGACGTAACCAGCCACTAAGAAAGGATTTTACGGAAATCACACCCTAAGGGGGTGAAATAGGGGCATACAAATGAATATAAGTTCATACAAATGAAAATCTGTCAGTTTTAAAGTAAAATACATGAAAATTGGTATTTGGGTTCTTGAAAAGAATTAAAGAATGACTTGTCTCGGGAATTTTGTTTATATTTCTTTAAATGAGTAAAAAAGGGAATAATGTTTTTTGGGAAAATCATTATTTTTATAGTAATAACTATCAACATGAATATTTTAATCAATCTTTAGATTTTTCAATAAAAATAAAGAATGACATGCTTTAGCGTTTTTCCCCCTAGAGGTGAAATAGGGGTTGAAAGTTTGTATGGAAATCTGTCTTTCCTTAAACTTTGGTATTTGGTCTGGTTAGAAATCATGAAGTGTTTTAGGATTTTTGGAAAATGATTCCTTAAGTTAGGGATGATAATTTGTACAGGAGGTTTCAAAACGGACCAAAATTATTTAGACACTTTTACTAATTCTAGCTTGCATGGATGTGCTTTTTAATGATAAAAATGAAAATCTTAATGTTGAAATGATGTGACATGTTTAGTTGTCTAACCCTTATTACTTATACATACCCTTATGACATTTACCTTTAATAAGTTTGGCTTTTATTACAAATAAACACAAGTTGTGTAGCCCACGTGAGCAAAGCCGCTAACAAAAAATAGTACTTAATAGTCTATTATGTATTAGATTTGCTTTAAAGTATAGCATACCATAAATTGCTATCAAAATAATTACATCTTTTTTTATCATGACATCAAATATGGGAATTAATACCTGTGTTCCGCTAACTCCCATAGCAAGGACAGACACAACATCTGCACAGAATTTTTTTGTCTTCTTGTCCTTAATCTTTTCGTAGACCTCTTTTAGAGCAGGGTAGTGCTCTCTTAGAAATTTTAATGGCTTAGGAACAGACGTCATGGAGGTAGTCGACGTTCTTATGAGGTTACTTAGCATTTGTAAAGCTGGAAAGTAAAGATCAACATCCTTTCCCTGGAAAATTGCAATAGGTTAGAATGTATTATTGTTGCAATCGTAACAGAAATAAGGAAGAATCGTAATTACCAGAAGTTTTTCAACCAGCATATTGAGCTCCTCTTGAAGGCGCTTATCTTCTTCAGACTGAAAGATTAATTCATTACACTAGCAGTTCCACACAAACAAAAAGAGATGTTTCAAGATTAAAATTTACCAGATCATCGGTGGTTGGCGCTACTACAGGCTCAGTTTTCTCTTTTTTAGGTTCTTCGGGTTTATTTTTCACAGTCATTATGAATTATTTGTATTTACTGATAATAATAAATATATATATTTATTCAACTTGATGAAACACAGTTTTCATGAGCTTTTCAATTTTTTGACAAGTCACGACGAACGGCATTTGTGTTGTAATGTAATGAAAAATAAAAACTACCACACGATAATCCTACAATTCCTACACTACAATCCTAAACTATAGTAGAAAATTATTTTTTTGGGAAGTTATCTTTACTTTTTGCTATTTCTAAAGGTCAACTTGTGTATTAATATAAATTATCAATTACCTCAACAAGAAATAAAAAATAAGACATGTTGTTTCATTTTTCTAAGTAACCTAAATAAAAAAAAGCAGTATCAAGCAAAACGAGAAAAGAAACAAAGAAACCAACCTACCTACCTAGTAGTAGTCCTACCTTCTAGCCCAAATTAAGGCTCACACTGGTTCACACACGCACAGTCCATCGTTTGATTTTTTTGTTACCATGATTCCGTACATACAACGGGTTTGCAATGAAAATATTGAGTGTTGAAAACAGTAATTTGTTGGACTTAGTACCTACTTAATTACTATTAAATGGATTTTCTCTTGCTTTTCTACTAATCCCGAAGTAGGTACCATCCGTAATATATAATCTTCTTAGTTAGGTAGTACTTTCTGGCCTAGCTACTCTAACTAGATGGAGTTTGTAAAGAACTACAAGACAGTAAAACATTATTAAAAACTATAGCGTACCTACTACGTACTCTCATCATCACCCCTCAATAATAGATAGGTCGTTCTTCTAAGTTAATTATAAACAATAGTTTTTAATTGCATGTTTCAATTTAAATGAAACCAATAAATACTAACATTGCCAGGTAGGAAAGACGTTAACATTTATTTATATCATATCTACCTGAATTTGGGTAACAAAATATTAAAGAAAAACAAAAGAAATATCCCGTGAAATTACCATATTATTCTACAGGCGGTCAGAGCCATGCATAATGCACATATGTAACGCGACCGCTCTCAGGCCACGGGCAAAAAGTTATCTCTACACAGTTTATTGTAATGTTTAATCGTGAGACAGTAGATGGGGTTCGTGTTACTAAGTTCTATCACGCATAGTTGAAATTGTTTTGTGTAAAATTTCAACTGATTTATTAAAATATTTCCATTGGGATCTTTTTTCAACGATAAAGGTATGTAAACAATAGTTATTTATAATAAAAATTTAATTAAAATAATGTCCTTAGCCATAAAAGTCAACATTTGGATGGTTCTTGTGATAAGGACAAAGGTTTTATGCACTAAAATCCATTTCAGAAAGGATGCATCGTCTTAGTAAAATGTTGTTAAGTGCAGTTCAGTTTTGTTTTAAAAGACGTGCAACACATTCCAGTTCTATATTAACTATTGAAGACATGCCTCACCCCAAGGAATTGCCCTTATTCGGAACCAAACTTTCGTTGTTAGCTGCAGGGAGTGGATCTAAGTAAGCTGTTTTTTATGAATAAGTTGAATATATGTATGTACACAGCCGATATAACACGAACATTATCGACGCGCTATAATTTGTTTCATGTCGATGCTGTTGGTGGGTTCATCTATGTATATAATATTTTCATACATACATACATGAACCTACTCTAAAAGCGATCTCTTCCAGTCAACCCTGCATTGCGAATAAATAATAATAAACATGTTATCCATATAACGGTGAAATCAAAAGAATATTGGAATAGTTATTTGAATGAGCTCATGGAATTCACAGGTTACATGAATATGTCGACAACAGACATAAACATCTAGGTCCGATTTTCTATGAACGATTGGGAGGGAACACCAAACTGGTCTTTATAAGTGACCCTAATCTAATGAAGACATTATTCTTGAGTTTAGAAGGAAAATATCCGGCGCATATATTGCCAGAGCCTTGGGTGTTATATGAAAAGTTGTATGGAGCTAAGAGAGGACTATTTTTCATGGATAATGAAGAGTGGTTTATCAATCGCCGAGTTATGAACCGGCACGTGTTGAGAGAAGATTCTGAAAAATGGTTACTTCATCCCATTAAAACAACGATCCAAAACTTTGTAGACAACTGGAGAAGAAAAGCAGTTAATGGTACTTTCGTACCTGATTTAGAATCAGACTTATACAAGCTTTCAACGGATGGTAAGTTTAGCTTACTTATTTAAAGTAAAATGTATTGCCCTGAGTAAGGTTAACAATTTATTATGTATTATGTTTCAGTAATAATAAATATCTTACTGGGTGAAAAGTGTATGACGGCAAGTGATTCTTACGGAGAGCTGCTGGACATTTTTTCGGACTCTGTAAAAAAAATATTTGAAACTACAACTCAACTGTACGGTTTGCCCGTAGCCTGGTATCAACGGTTCAACTTGAAACCGTGGCAGAATTTTAAAGAATGTGTAGACAATTCAATTTTTTTATGTAAGTATATTAATGCTATAAGTTACATACATATAAGTTACATAAATGTTATACGGAAACGAAACGCTAAATGAAGTATACTGCCGTGCCTTGCCTTTTAGTGTTTCGGAAAACATGTTAGGCTGTTAGTTAGTTAGTGTTTTCTTCAGATAGGTAGCAGTCGTTTAAACCCTCATTGAGCCAGCCAAAGACAAACGGTGTTAAATTATGTGCTGATCACTATCTCGTAATGAATTTACGATTTTTACTTTATCTAAACATTCACTAAATTGATTTCATATGACAGCACAAAAAATTGTTCGGGAAATGTTGACCAGAAAAGAATCAAACAAAGGACTTATACAGAAACTCTGCCAAGAGAACACGAGCGAGGATACTATCATTAGAATAGTAGCAGACTTTGTGATAGCAGCAGGAGATACGGTAAACCTAAGTTATCACTTAGTTATAAAATATATTATTGTGTTTTTATTATTAGTATACGCCGCTAAACGCGTCTCGCATTCACAACTGCAACGATACTGCAGCTCATAGTAAGACCCCAGGGTTGCGCTTGGCCTCCATGTTGCTTGTTGGAAAGCGACGATAAGGGCCCAAAAAAGCGCACTGCACCCGCAATCCTTCACAAATTGCCTATTTAAACAAAGGTTCTAACATTATTACTATAGCGACAAGTTGTAACAATGTCTAGCCAGCCAGACTTAGCAAAAGGCCCTAACGCTTAACAAACTGAGCTTATTATGTACCACTGCTGGAAATCGTTCCCGTGACCTTTGGGCTTGAGGATTTTAACCACTAGACCATAAAGGTGGTTGTCGTTTGGCTGTGCAATATAGATTTACTAATATTAATATTAATAATATTATTATTGGCAATAATAATACGAATTTTCATGGACTAATGTATGTTTAAATACATGCATCGGTTTTAAGTTATTAAAGTCAACCTAGAAGACGTTATTTTGAAATGGTTTTACGTTGGTGTTTGCGTCGCATTAATATTATTATAAATAACACGCTTTATCGTTTACAGACAGCTTATACAACATTATGGACGTTACTGCTACTTTCAAATAATGATTTAGAACAAAAGGAGATCCTTGAAAAGGGCCAAGCCTATGTTAAATTTGTCGTTAAAGAGTCGATGCGTCTTTATCCTGTCGCTCCATTCTTAACAAGAATATTACCGAAAAAAAGCATGTTGGGACGATACAAACTAAAGGATGGAGTAAGTATTAACATATTAATATTAGGGTTTAAGTATTAACATATTGTTGAATGGGATAACAATGCGAAACAAAACAGAATTATCAATATACCAACCTATAAAGAAAAAATTTCCAAAATCTTCAACACAACACCATTAGACCTTTGCAACTCGGGCACCGAGAACATCTCGAAATCATGGAAATATAGAAATAGTAAATAAGCAGGTTATCACTAAAGCTTTTTTTAAACTATAATGTAATCGAAGATTTGGTTATTTAAAGTAGATTCCTTTGTCTTATTTGAACATGAAAAGAAACAGAATTTGACTTGATGTTTTTTATGGCTTTGCACAAGCATTTAGCCATTGAAAAAGTAATTTTTCTTTCAAGTAAAATAAATAAACAATATTTATACTACACCTGCTTGGAAAGTACCTTGATACTTTATCAAATTTACGGTAGAAAGTACGTCATTGCATATCGAACAAATATGCGGGGAGAAAACGCATCTGAGCGGGAGAGAAAAGTGTATGAAAATCCATTTCTTACGTGGTTTTTCTTTTTTAATTTTGGGTAAGACTATGCGCCGGTAACCTAAATATCAAAAGCCAAAAAGTTTTTACAGTGAGTTTTTATCTCCAAGTTCGCAAAATGACACTGGCCACTAGCTGTGTGTTGGATGGTGTCGGGCTGGCAGTGCGACCCTGCGACGGCAGGATAAACAATTTGAAAAAAGAACATGTGAAAATTGCAGACGCCATTGGCGCCATTTCCAATTTGTGTGTTGTTTGAGGATTCAGTTTTCGTAGAAAGTAAAATAAAACTATCAAAATGATAAGTAGTGATAGTGATGATGAAGATTTTTTAACTCCGCCGCAGTTGAAGGAAACAGCAAAAATAACATTAATGGAAAAAGTGTTACATTAAGCTTCACTAACTGCAACAATTTCAATATAAATTTCAATTAGTAAAGATTTCGTTTTTTATTTTCCTTGTAGGTGTAGTATAAAGCACTATGTATCACTCGAGAGAAACTGCGATTCCCGATCTCAGGTGTTTTAAAGCCCTCGCCTACGGCTCGGGCTTCTAACGACACCCTCGACGGTAATCGGTCACTTTCTCCTCTCGGTGAACAATGTACTATTCCTTCCTTGATGATGATGAATGATAATAGAAATGGGAAGTGAGAAATGATATACCCCTCACTGATTTTATTTCATTTGCCAACACTCATGCACACTCACGAACACTTAACGGTTAATAATCCACCATTATTTCACAATAATATTCGACATAACACCAAATCCGCAGACATGAGTCTTCACTTTCCCGCCAAGAAGTCGACTTGACAATTCGACATTGACAAATGACAAGACGGTCAAATAACAGCAAAAAATAATATTATAGGTTATTTTTGTACAATTTAATGTATTTCTTAAGTATTTACTATGTTTTCCATAAGAGTGAGCAAGTTGATCAATAAAACTTTTTCAAAATATAAGTTTCGATCATATAGCAGCTTGTGTTGCAATATAGAAATAAGAAAATATGAAGAAAAACCGTTTCAAAGTAAATTTTTGCGGACCGCTGCATTCTTACCTAATTATGGTCAACACCAACGATTGTCCACTGAGGCGTTGGTTAAATGGCAGCAAGAAGTATACAGCAGTATATCAAATAGCCATTTAGTTCACTATATGCAAGATGGTTTGCTATATTTTCATGAAATTACTGGTTTATCTTGGTGGGCTACCATAGTCACATCGACGGTCCTCATTCGTTGTATTATGACATTACCTCTCACGGTTTACCAAAACTATATACTGGCAAAAGTGGAAAACATAAGTATGGAATTGAAAGAAATGGTTGATGAATTAAAAAGAGAAACAGCAATTGCAAGAAAGACTTTCAACTTAACTGATAAACAATCAATGGTCTTATACAAAAGATCAATCAGAAAGCAATGGCACAATCTAACAGTTAGAGATAATTGTCATCCATTCAAAGCCAGTTTAGTTATTTGGTTTCAAATTCCAGTGTGGGTGTGTATGTCATTTGCACTAAGAAATTTAGTGTACATGCAAGCAGGTGATCCTGCAGCTTTAGTCACATTTATGGAGTTATCAGCAGGTGGAATAGGTTGGATACCCAACTTGACAGAGCCAGATAATTCTTGGATTTTACCAATTGCATTTGGATTGACAAATTTGACTATAATAGAAGTACAAAGAATGTCTAAACTAAGACAGCCATCAAAGATGTATAATATCTTTACTAATGTCTTTAGAGGATTTTCAATTGTAATGATACCTGTAGCAGCAAGTGTTCCTTCATGTATGTGCTTGTATTGGTTAACATCAAGTGCTGTGGGTCTCATCCAAAATTTGATTCTTGTTTCACCAACAATTAGAAGAAAGTTAAGAATACCAGAAGCTCCGTCTGAACTTGAAGATCCCTACAATCACATAAAGGAAGAAATAAAACAAACTTTCAGTAAAGTTTTGCCTAAGAAACTTCAATAAATACATGTTTACATAACACTTGCATTTTCTGTTCCTTTCTATGTAGTTGTGTTATTTTCAGACCCCAATAATCGCATCGATATATACATCAGGACATGATGAAAATAACTTTAGTCAGGCTCATAAATTTGCGCCATACAGATGGGATAGAAATGACCCAAAGAAAATCAATTTGTTGAACCATGTACCTTCAGCTTCACTACCTTTTGCAATGGGGGCCCGGTCTTGTATAGGAAAAAAGATTGCTATGTTACAGCTATGTGAAGTTATAAATCAGGTAAGTTTTCGTTATCTTTTTGGTTGGTTTTATAGTTATAAATTATGATAGCTTTAAGCACTCCTTGGCATTGTAAAGCAGCTTTATATAATAAAAAAAAATTAAACTAATTTCATTGTTAAAATTTAACCTTGTTTCAGATTGTACACAACTTTGAAGTTACTTGTGAGAATGCTAATGAAGTGAAAGCAATAACATCTCAAGTTCTAGTTCCAAATCAAGATATTAAATTGAGATTGACTTTAAGGGAAAGCTTGCAAAAGAAAAACCAAATTGACCAAGAATGACAATTCATGTGTTTTCAATAATTTTTATTTTTAAGATTTATACAATTACTTATACAAAAACATGATACAGAATACATTTTCACAACTGCCATGACTGTTCTGAATAACAAAATAGAAATAATTTTGTATTTTTAAGCCAAACATACAAAGGCATTATATGAAAACAATTTATTTTTATAATAAAAGGAATGTTTTAAATAAGTATATTATTTAATTTTGTATTCGAATTATTAAAATCCATTATTAGTAGCCTTAATAAAAAAATGTGATTGTGAATAAAAATTTGAAAACAATAATTTGATAATTTATTCTTTTCTTAATTTATTATTATTTGTTTTAAAATAATGCATGTTGGTTTTCTATACTAATATTATAAAGAGGAAACCTTTGTATTTTTGTATGTATATATGCATGTTTGTAACGAATAAACTCAAAAACTACTGGCCCGATTTAAAAAATTCTTTCACCATTACAATGCTACATTAGCGCTGAGTAACATAGGCCATAAAAAAATACACCTGTAGTGGCCGCTAGTAATATATATATTCCCTCTTTGTAAGTGGGAACTTACAAAGTAAACGCATTATACATTTTAATATATATTTACATTTCATCCAAAAATAATGTACAATATAACACTGACACACTTGAATAGGTTATAAGTATAAGTTCATTTGATTAATTGCCGTCTTATCATGGACTTTATGTCATCTATCCACTGATCCTTGTATTCAAGACTTAAAATGGACTTGAAAGATTGTGCGCGAGCTGTTTCGCACATACTTCCAGTCAATATGTATGCTACTGATTCAACACATAAAAATCCCATACCTTTACTCAGTGACCAAACGTAAATTTTATCAGCCGTTTCTGGAGTCATTTGGAATTGTAGAATTGCACTGCTCAACAATTCTTTCAGTTTTTCAAAGAGGTATCTGTCGGCCAATAGAAGAACTTCCAAATTGGTCTCCAACTTGTCGGCCATAGGAAAAACTTGCACTTCATTCTTTGAATTGTTCAATCCACAATGCAATAAAGTAAGAAGGTACTCAAGAGCGGGTTTGGTCACGTCTGTCAGCCGCACACATTTTTCTATAGATTCCTTGAATTGTCCCATCAACATAGCGCTGAAGTACTCAGAATTTTGACAAATGAATATTTTATTTGCTTGCACAGTCGAAGAGTCGTCTAACTGAAATGTTACTATATCATCAGCACAAAGGTCGTCTAATATAGGATCGTAAGAGACGCAAACTTGCTCTTTAAATCTGTTTTCTAGTGTCTTTGGATTCTTGATATGAACATTTGTGGCAAGTTTTACTAGAGCAGTAACACAGTCATCTATATCCTCTTTTGCTTCAGTAATTATTGCAAAAAGAAAATTAAGGGCACTGCAGTCTATAAAATATTTCTTCAGAGGTTTCTCAGTCCTGTAAAGAGAAAAAACTTAACATGTAATAAAGCATTCGACAGGCGTTTTATTATAAACAAGGGATTCACTGAATAAGGACTTACTTTACTATGAATGGTAGTGTCAGCGATAAAGTTTGTTTCATTGCAGAATTTCCTTTTAACAGCTGATAACTTATTTCACCTATACCATAACTTGATTCAGCCAATATTGTTAACTGATTTAATAGTTTAGTACTTAACTTAATGATCTGAAAGAAAAAGAAAATTTTTTAGTGTCCATATCAACGTCAAAGTCAAAGTCAAATCATTTACTCAACACAAGCTTAACAGGCACTTATTGACGTCATAACAAATCAAAAAACTTGAAAAATTTGTTTAGACTAAACTTCTGGATCTACCACCAGTTCGGATTTTGGAAGAGTCTTTTATCTCTATGTCAATAACTTTTTCTTCTTCATCAAATGTTTGCTCACCTGTTTACACTGTATACATTTAGAGGGTGGATGTTTGGAAGTAACCGACATATTGTGCAGTCGCAACGTCAGCCTATGGCGTAGTATATTCATCAAACACAGGGCATTGCTGGAACAAAAAGGAACATATATATAAATTATGTCAACCAAATACGTACCTAGGCCGTATACATTGACGGCTGCTGCAAATGAGTTTTTATGCTCTTTTCAGCGTTTCTGAAAGCTGTTATTTTAAACTTTTTAGTTATCTTTTTTTGTAAATGTTGCTGGCATTTCATGCTCATCTGATCACTCTCTTCGGGGATTCCTCAGGGTTTTGTTACACAGCGTATATATTATTCAATGAGAATAGCGAACCGTTAAAATCAACCCACCCTGTTTGAACTATAACATTATCTCTGCCACCTTACCTTAAAACTCTCGTCAAGATACGCGCGGCCCTCCCCAAGGGTCGTTTACACTTCTCCACGTAGTCTAGCAGGCCGTTGAGGCAGTCGCCACCCGCGAGCATCTCCAGCGTCTGCGTAGACACTGGCTCCTCACGCACCGCGCCCGTAGTACAAGCACCATGCGACACGCGGAACAGTAGGACCAGAACGCACGCCACACGGGACGTCTTTATGCTGGCGTCCAGCTTGCAGCCGTCTGGACAAAACGGAAATGAACATGAGATATCTTCATGTTGGTTAAGTATAGAGAAGTCCTGCCTGACTGACTGACGACTGATGAAAAGTCATCATTGCACAGCCTAAATCTATACATGTAGTTTTCTTTCATGATGGCTAATTACAAGATTTTCTAAAATTAACGGGAACACGTGACACAGGTGATAACGCGGACGAAGTCGGATGCGGTTAGTAAGTTGTAAGCTCAAGCCTCAGGCGATTCGCTATAAAAAGTGTTTGATGTTATTGCTAATATCATTTTGATGTAAGTAGGTAAATTTTGTGTATACCTACCTAACTACACTACTACTACTACGCTACGGTCTTAAATTGTTATTCATAGATAGGTATTAAAATAAGATAATATATGAGACAACATCACATACATTGTTCTGATCCCAAGGTAAGTAGCTAAAGCACTTGTTTCATGGAAATCAGAAACAACGACGGTACCCACAACCACCCAGACCCGACACAATATCGAAAAGTTCGTTTTCGACATAGTATAGTATGATGGAGATTCTCCTAAAATCCCTCTATCCCCGCTAATATTATAAACAGGAAAGCTTTTAAGTTAGTTTGTTCTTACTTTTTTACTTCTTGGTAAAGGGCAATCTTACCTGGTGGTGGGTGGCGATAAGGCCGAAGGTGGAAGCGCACTTCACCCGAAATCCTCAACTACTGAGGATTTCTTAACTGTCGGAATACAACAATGCTTTGAACATTGATGTTATGGCGGCAGTATTAGATAAGATGGTGGTAGCTAGCCAGGCGGACTTAACAAGCCCAACCACCAAACAAATCAAGAACGCGCCGCTGGGAATCGAACTCGGGACATTGGGTCTCCGGAGGCTTAGCTACTAAACCACAGAGGCGGTTAAACGTTAATTATTTGTTTGTTACTCAATCACGCGGAACCGGCTGAACAGATTTAGATGAAATTTTGCACATAGATAGACCCGGATAGGACTATTTATTTTATTTACTTACAAAATATTCAGCTAACACGCTTATATGATAAATCAATAAATAAAAAAAAACGTTTAAAACAAAAACAAAACATGAAACATATCAAAATATAAAACAAAAAAAACAATTTTTTTTTTTACTTCAGGTAAGTAAGTAAGTACTTATTAATATGTCTGCGAAAAAATACAGCATCTTAGAACTTATTTAAAAAACTAAAGGCCAGGAGGACTTAACAAGCCCTACCATCAACCAAACCGAGTAGGTACACCATTGTGTACCTACTCGATTCCCAGCGGAAGGTACATCATTATGTTTTTTTTTTTTTTTTTTTTTTGGAGAGAGTTTGCTGATTGCCGCTGCGGCATTTTCAGCTTCACCGGGTTTTTTGGGGGCGGCGAGGAACGTAAAGGGTCCCTCAAGCCGTGTGAAACGAATCACCTTCAGAGGTTATCTAGAGGGAACGGCATCGCGCACAAGTGCGCGTCCCCGTGCCCTACTAGATTCTCCGAAGGGTTCGGATCGGATCGGGGAGCGGAGCAACCCGAGGGCGCCTCTAAAGGCACGGACCTCGGCTCGGGTTGACCGGGCCGTGGAGGAGGAGAGAACCGACCAGGTACATGTCTGTACCTGGTGTAGAGCGTGTGTGAACCGGTTCTTCGTACCCTTGTTCTACGAGTACGGTGTCTTGGGCCTAAACTGGTGTGCATGTTTAGTGTATTCTGTAAATGTGTGCTGTCATTTAGAGGATCGGGCGGGGGGGCGTTCGCAACCGTTATGGGATCGTCGGGGTCATCTAGGACGTGCTTAGGACGCCTAGACATGAACCGTTTTGTTGGTGGAAGGCTTCCAACATTATAGTTGGCGGCCGCCACAACAAGCGGGTTAGGGTGGTGGGGGGCGTTATCAAAGTAACGTATGGAAACGTCCTTGATAAAGTCTTTGATAGTGGGAAGATCAAGATCGCGGTGGAGATCTACGTTGCGATAGTACCACGGGCAACCCGTGGCACCACGCATGAATCGGTTTTGTAGCGTTTGTAAACGATACAAATAGGAGGGCGCGCAGTGCGCGAAAACTACGCTAGCGTAAGTCATGACGGGGCGGATGCAAGCTTTGTAAATTGTCGTCTTATGTCTAAGAGACATTTTACTCCGCCTGCCTATAAGGTGGAATAATCGACCTAATATGAACGCGGCCCTGTTACGGACGATTTTAAGGTGAGGCGCAAACGTCATCCTTCTATCGAGGGTGACACCGAGATATTTCACCTGCTTTACCCAAGGGATAGCACGGTCAAATAAACGTATAGGAGGGCGACGATCGTCGTTACCTCGAGAAAAGAACACTGCGGCAATTTTCTCGGGGTTAACTTCAATCCGCCATTTGCGAAACCAAACGCCGAGGTTGTTGGCGGCCGTTTGGAGTCGGTTGGAAACCGCGACTTTATCTCTACCAGTGGAATATAGCGCGGTGTCATCCGCGAATAGAGCTAGCTCTACGCGTGGAGTCTTCGGAATATCGTTTGCGTAAAGCGCAAACAGGATTGGGGAGAGCACGGATCCCTGTGGAACACCGGCTCGAATGGGACGAGGGGCGGAGAGCGTTCCCTCGACGCGGAAGCGAAAGGAGCGATCCGACAAGTAGTCTCGTAAGATGTGCACGAGTCTGTCTGGCACGCCAAATTGGTAAAGCTTATAAATTAAGCCGTTGTGCCAAACTTTGTCGAACGCTTTCGCAACGTCGAAGAAAAGAGCTCCGGTGCCCTTGGGACGGGCCCTTTTATTGAGGCCGGATAGAATATGCTCCGTGAGGCGGTGCAATTGATGGGTGCACGAGTGTTTGGGGCGAAACCCAAACTGCTCGTCTATGAGGATATTGTTAGAGGACACAAAGTCCTTTAAGCGGGATACTAGAACGCGTTCGTACAGTTTTCCCAGCGATTTGAGAAGACTGATGGGGCGATAACTAGAAGGGGCGTTACGCGGTTTACCGGGTTTATGGATACCTATGACAACCGCATCTTTCCACGCAGCGGGAAAGATTGCGTTTGACATGGCGCTATTGAAGATAGCTACTATTAAAAGGATAAGCTGAGCGGGTAAGATCTTAAGGATCTTATTTGAGATGCCGTCTGCCCCGGGGGCACTACGGGGTTTGAGTCGTCTAATGAGCGTTTGCACCTCATCCTCCGTAACAGGCGGGAGGGTTGCGGTTGGGGGGAGGGACGAGAGTCTGTCTACTTCCCTATCGACCATGTCAACATGGTCCTGAGGGACTGGGAGAGTGCTAGGCGAGCATTGAGACTCGAGACTGTCGGCGAGGCATTCGGCTTTCTCGTCGTCGTCAAAGGCGATCGAGTTGTCGGGTTTGTTAAGCGGGGGCATAGAAGTGACTGTATCCGACTTAAAGGCTCTCGCCAACTTCCAATAAGCTTGGTGAGAGGGCGAGATCTCTTTAAGTAGGCCATCCCAATTCGTACCGCGGAGCTCTTGAATGCGCTCCTTAGCAGCGCGCTGCAAGGAGCGCATACGAACTCGGTTGTCCGAAGTGGGATAGGAGTCGTAAGCGCGCGTGGCGGCGTTCTTAGCCCTCAACAGTTGCCTCACATCGTCTGGCAGTTTGAAGCGATGGTCACCCGTCGCAACAACCCGCCGGGACGATTCGCTTATAGCGTTAGTGAGATGACTACTGAGGGCGTCGACCGCGGCCACTGTCTCGTGAGGCGAGACAATGCTATCGGGGATTTGGTTTAGTGACTCACTGGCGGTAGGCTCGAGTAATTTCTCAAGCTTATCCCAGTCAGTCACCACCTTAATAACGGGGGTGGGGTCGGTGGGGGGGCCTAACTGTAAAACCACCGGCCTATGGTCGGAGGAGAGCGCGTGGATCGTTTCTATGGAACGCAACCGTAAGGTTACGTTCCTTAGCAACGCCATATCTAACGGGTTAGGGGAGTAGTTGTCCACTAACGGATAGTGAGTGGCCTCCATTGGCACTACGATATCGAAGAGCATCGACTCAGCGAGGTGGCTCATCACCCGACCGTTACGGTTGGTTGAGTTGCAACTCCACTGAGCGTGTTTGCTATTGAAATCGCCGGCAATAATGACGGCGTTATCCATAGCAAACAGCGCCTCGAGATCGGGTTGCGTGAGAAGCTTATTAGGGGACAGATACGCGGACGCGATAGTGATAGACGGGTGGCCCGTCATGCCTAGCCGACAGACCGATACCTCCATATCGGATAGCTGCGGGGGATCGAGCGGGACACAATGAAGCGACCGCTTGTAATAGATAAGAGTGCCGCCACCGCGGCCGACTCTATCATTACGGACAAGGTTGTAGTTAGCCATGCGAGGGTCTCGGATGGATGGTTTTAGGAACGTTTCCTGTACTAGAAAAACGTCGACGGCGTGTTCGGTTAGAAAATCGGACACCTCGTCGCGTTGACTACTGAGACCGTTCGCGTTGAAAAACGCAACCGTTAGAGAGCGGGGCTTAATTCTTTGAGGGGGCGTATTATCCATTTATGATTCTTTAAGAGAGTCAAGAAGGGACGTGATCTTGTCCAACAGGGGACCGTGATCGTTAAAGATTGTCGCTATGATCATAGCGGGACAAGCGTCGGGGGAAGAGGCGGCTTCGCGCAACTTTCTTTCCACCTCTGCGATCTCGTCCTTGTAACGATAAATCTTTACAAGTTCGACAACCGTAGACATGGAAGAGAAGGTTACCGGAAGGGAACCTACAGTCGCGGCAAACGAATGTTGCGCGCGAGCTTTGGGTGACATGACTGCCTTAGGGGCGGGGGTTTGCCGTTTAGGCTTGGTGGGCTGGGCCTTAGGGGCCTTGGTTTTAGTGGCCTTGGCCTTAGGGGCCTTGGCCTTAGGGGCCTTGGCCTTAGGGGCCTTGGCCTTTGGGGCTACGGCCTGAGGGGCCTCGGGAAGGCTTAGCTCCATTGGAGTTTCGGCCGGAGGTGGCGGTGGGACACGAGCCGGGCCAGTCGCGGGAAAGTCGACTAGCGAGTCTGACGCGGGGGCTACCGCCGCGGGCTGGGAAGCCCGCGGAGTGGCCCACGGATTGCGGGGCGGTGGTAAGGGGGCCGCGGGGCGGAGCGAGACTTTCGCGATCTGTGAAGGCGGCGGAGCTCGAGTCGCGGGGTTACGGCGCGGTCCCGACCCGCGGGTTGCGTTACTACGCGGAGCTCTGGGGCAGCCGCGATAATTCGCGGTGTGTCCCAAAGCGCTGCAGTTCACGCAACCGGGCGGGTCGACGGAGACCGGCGCCGGCGCTTTAGGCCTAGAGCACGCTTCCGTGGCGTGGTCGCCCAAGCACTTAACGCACCGGGGGCGGGCAAAGCAGTTACGGGCGGCATGCCCGTAACGTTGACATTTGTGGCATTGACCAACAATGCCACGCTTGTGGGGGGTCTCAATCGAAAGGCGATCGAAGCCTACGATCGTCTTGACGTTGAAAATGGATTTACCCTCGGGGGTATTATCTAAATTTGCCTTTAGGAGGCTCAACGGAGATTTGTCCTTGCCGAGCATACGGGTCACGTCAAGGACGGGGTAGCCTTGCGACTTAAGGTCGTCAAGGACTATTTTTGGGTCCCAATCCGTGGGAAGGCCGCGGATTACAACTGATAGTACTCGCTCCTCGGGGAGCGAGTACGTGTGGAACGGCACGTTATTAGCGCGTAAAAACGCCGTGCATGAGCGGAAGTCGGCCACGGTAGCGAGCTCCACCTTGACCATCTCTGGGTCACCTTTAGCGCCTTTAATAAGGCGATTCCTTAATGGGATGACATTGTGTCGGGCCTTCAGAGATCGCATAATCTCGTTAAAATTTTTTGTCTCTTGGACAAAAATCGGAGGGATACATCATTATGTACCTTCCGCTGGGAATCGAACCCGGGACCTCTGGGTGTAAGACCGGTGATTTAGCGACTAGACCACAGAAGCGGTTTTAATTATAATCTTGTTTTAGAAACATTTTCACTTTTAACTTTTTAACATGTAAGTATCTACAGTCTAGGAGTTCCTTTGACCTCCTTTCAGTTTCATCATCAGATCTTGGGCACCACATAAGGTTAGTTTTGATCACGACAAATAAAATAAGCACAAGAACAAGACGAAATGTTAATTTCTTATGAGTTAAATAAAATTTATTAACCTCAGTTCCTATGACCATGATGCCATATTATTGAACTGCTGTCGAAGTTACGTAGATATACCAAGTTTCATCTCGATTGGTCCTCGGGAAGTGATAAAAATCTTCCTTGCAAGATTTGACTCGTACATACTGTCGCACGACTTGTGTACTGTGACGTCATCGTGAGTAGGCAAACAGGCGCGCGCGTTTTAAATAGCCGTTCAGAAAAACATTAATAACTTCATAATTTCTTAACGGATTTTAATAATTTAAAGAATAAAATGCTTAGTAGTTGATTGCGCATACGATGTATATAGTAAAAATCAGATTTGCCATTATGTGATTGATGCTCTCCCTGTCATCTTACGGGTAACCTAACAATATATTCCAAAAATGGAAATGTACTTCACCTAAAATTTTCAACACATTAGATACCCAACCCTATCCGATCCGACACCCTAAGAGAATCTAGTAGGGAACGGGGACACGCAATAGTGCTTGATGCCATTCCCTACAGTAAACTAATGCCGATCACACGGCTTGAGGAACCTTTTTTCTCGCTGCCTCCAAAAAAAGTCTGGTGACACTGAAAATGCTGACTGAAGCAATCGGCAAACTCTATAAATGAATAAGTGAAAAAAGACTTACATCCTCAACGACAGGCTCCACCTACTTCTCGACGGTGTTCAGCGGCGGCAATGGCTTAAGTGCATTTGTCTATCTCTTCGAATTTAGGCGCTTTTCTGTATTCCATTTGCACGTTTGTTGGCTTCTTTATTAGTAATTTGTTTGAAAAGACACTCACCCTCTAACGGGGCTCCCTCGTCCATGCTCTCCTCATCCTCCATGATCAGGTCATCAAAGTCGTGCGCCACCTGCGCCGCATCGAGCTCGACCGCGGGGTTGCTCACCGCGACCACTTCGCCGCAGTCTCCCTCGGTTTCGCTGCACACGGGCGAATAGCGGCCCGATATCTCAGAGTCTGAACTATCTGTAAGTGGTGTCATAAAACTAAATAGGTAGTTCTGAAAATTCTAAATGAATTGAATAAGGAGCTCGATGGTACAGTGGTAAACACGTTTGGTCTGCGATTGCTGTTGTTGACAAGAACCAATCTGCACTGAGCCCGCTTAATGGTTAAAGGGCCGTACTCCATGACTGAAAGTTTAGTAAATAGCCTATAACTGTCCCACTGATGGGCATAGGCATCCATCATTGAAATAACTCATCCCTACACTTGATGGGTAATGGCTTAATCATTAACGCTTGCCCAATGCTGGTTGGTGATCACCCGGGCTATGCATCGAAAAATCGAAAACACACTGCCCGACCTGGGCATTGAAACCGCGGCCTTCGGGTATCAGGCCGAGCGCTTTGCCACTCGGCCGACGAGACGTTACAGTTCTAAAAATATTTTTTTTAGATAATTCTAAATTAACTGAATACAGGAGCTTGATGGCACAGTGGTAAACTCACTCGGTCTGCGATTGCTGTCGTTAGCAACCACCAATCAGCACTGCATGATGGTTTATGGCCCATTCTCCATGAAGTGTTTTACTGCTGTAAGTTTTAACCTTTTGACCGCCAAAGTCGGCTATAATTTACAAGCTATAGCGTGCCCTGTACGCCAACGACGGCAACGATCGACAATACGTATAGTTAACAAAACCACAAAATAAAGATATTTGGAAATTTTGGAATCCCTATTTCAGTTGCAAGTTTTCACTCCAAATTGAGTGCACGTACAGGACACGGTGACGGATTTATGCTATGGCGTTCATAATGTAGATACTTTTAAGATTTACATATTTCATCGCCCATGGTCCTTCGAGCCGGATACTTAAGAAACCGTATCTGTTATATTAGCATACGTTTATCCCTTACCATCATTAGTGCTAAAAGGTGATGTTGGACCAGAGCTGCCTGGGCTCCATCTGCAATTATTCCAGGCTGGACTACCGCTACCGCTGCTAACTCCCGACTCGGGACTCCATTCCCATCTAGCTCTTTTGCTCGCGCTTCCAGAAACACTTCCATATTCAGGGCTGAAGCCAGATTGGTAACCATCCGAGAACGCTGATAAAGACACTTGGTCAGATCGTTCTGGACTTAATGCGCCGCGTGAGGAATTTGAAGGTAGATTTCCGGAGGGCCATTCAGGGCTTTTAGGTTCCCAATAGACACCGGCCGACCAGTCTTTACTAACCATTTTAATAAGTTGCGATTTCTACAAAAAAAATAAAAGATTTTATTAATGTAGTCTTCGAAAAAAAATAAGTAAAGAATTATAATGTTACTTACCTTTTTCGAAACTTTTGGGCTCCTGGACCTATTTCTTTTAAGGCCCTTACGTCTTGTTTGAGAGTTCTCATCCTCGCTTTGACTATCTTCAGTAGCATCACTTTCAATGGCATCAATGAAGCCAACGATCATATTGTCTCTCTCTATAACGACTTTGAGTTCATCCTCGTTTTGTGCTAGTTGATTTTTACGCCGCATAAATAGGTTCCCTTTAGATTCCATATTGCCAATACTGATTTTTGGCTTATCTCTTACTTTAACATTGGGTAGAGAGCTACAACTGGGTAAATCATTCGGAACGTCTAAGTAAACATTCTCATATGTCATATCATTGTCTTCTTCACCGCTATGTTCAAAGTCCATAGTTTTTACGTATTTTGTAAGTTCGGCAGTCAATATACTTACAAGACCCTCATTAACTAATATTTGGAAAGCTGGAAAAAGGTAATAAGTTTAAAATATATATTCAGGAGCTCATTGACGCAGCGAATAGCGCGTTTGGATTGTAAGTTTGCAATTTAATCAACTTTCGCAATGCCGGGTTGTAGAATGCGTGACAAATAGCTCGAGCATCGGAAAGCTAGTTAAGCTGTTTGGTTCTGGTTGTAGCTGTAAAGGGCCTTCCATAAAACCTCCCAAGCCAGCCAGCATGGTGGGTTATGTTTACGGTTATAGGATGATTAGATATTTATTTATCACCATAAACTAGAATAGTGTAAAATAACAATACAGCAGTGTTTCGTTTTGAAATTATTGCTACATAGTCAAATAACTAAAAGTTTTGTTACAAATATTAACCATTTATGAACCTTACCTGAATCATCAAATACATACTGCAGCAGCGCATGCAACGCATATGCATTGACGCGGGCTGCGGCTACCAACAATGGCAGCCCGCCGCAATGTCTAAGGCGGGACCTGTTCACAGATTCCCCACTCAGTTGAGCTAAGGTTCGCGCGCCGCCTTCTGGCCACCATGGTAGACCTGCTAAAGTAATGAATGATTATTATTAAGGAATTAGAAAAAGCTGATAATCAAATGAAATAAATATTGGACTGAATGAATATCAAGCTTGAATGTTGTTGCTTGAAAGTTGTTTGTGTACACTGTATATTGCCTTGCAAGTTTACTTTAATTCTTTAACAGTTGGGTGGTTCATTGGTTTTTTACTTTCTGCTCGAAGAATAAAGTTGAAATTATGATGGTTTGTGGTGGGGTTTAAGATTTATACACACAAATTTTTGTAAGCCAACTTAAAATTATCATAAGTATATATTTTTTTAAACCAATAAGCATATTATTTAATAAAACTTTCAATGTTTAAGGAAAATACAGATATCTTTTAAGTTAAACTAAATTTATACTATTCGAAATATTCCATATTGAAACTTTAAACAACCTTACTTCCCAGACATAACATAAAAATAAAATCAAACGACTTGGGAAATTTAAATCACCTTATTTCCCTGACATAAGGTAAAAATCCAGTTGTTAAAGGATTAAAGTCTTGGCAATGAACCACAAACTCATAAATATACTCAATAAACAAAAAAAATCCAAACTACAATTAAAAAATTCAGTACCTTTACACTTTTGCAGTATACCCACTACACACTCAACTACTCCTGCTATGCCCAACAAGGGGCGGCAGGTAGACAGATAGCAAAGGTTCATCAGGCATTTCAATGCCATTGACTCGTATGTCTTTGTTAAAGCTATCAAACATTGATACCCTCTGCCATCACCTTGGATCTGCAAACATCAATGAAGCAACCCATAAATAAAAATTCTTTCTTATCAATACTTACTATCAGCTAAAACTGTATGGTATACTATATAGTTTGTGATATTAATAGTAATAAACTATGTCTATTACCAGCAGTGGATGTGTATAGGCTGATGATGGTGATGATGACGATGATGATGTCTATTTCAATACTTTACTTTTCCTATGTGATGCATAAAAAATATATATTCAAATTGTTTACAATATTTGTGAGTTTTACAAACAAAAGCTCTTTACGGATCAGAAGCTTCACATTACATACCTACTTTATAAAGAATGCAAAATAACATACCTGTTCAGAACATAGAACGTTTGTATATGTAGTAAAATATCCTAGGCACTTCAGGATTCCTGTTATCAGTTCCTCCTGACTTTTTCTAAGACCATCACCCTCCTTTCCTGTTGGGTTCGATGAAGATTTTATAATTCCAGCTGCCTCACATTCTGTTGTCAGTAATATAGCGACTACTCTCACACAGTTTTGCGCAAGCATCTCATCTCTCTTATCATTAACCATCCATAGTTGCCTGTAACATAAAGTCATTTTAAGTTTGGTTAACCACTAATGGTTTTTAAATTGTTGTAAATTCAATATAAATTAAATTAGTAAAATAAATAATGCATATTTTGATGACAAATTAAATTTTACAAGATAAAATTTTCAAGAAGCTCGAGAGGGAATTGAACTCACAACCTGGATATGAAAACAATGCATTTTATTCATTTTAGACATCATGTTTCATAGTAATATTTGCTGTTTAAGAACTACACAATCTATATCTAAATAGAAATAGTGCTAGTTTTATTTTTCAAAACGTCTGGGTTCGATTCCAGTGCTGTGCGTTACCGTCCGTAAATGAGTACAAGTTTTTTTAAAATGTATGAATGCAGTTTTTCTTGTTACTAAAATTGATGACATGGTTCCTAAGAACAGATCTTAATATGTCTTATAGTTTCAGACTTTTCCATACTGACCGATCTAAACGTTACACCCTGTATGGCATTGTGAATACAAAATCACAAACTACTAGAAAAATTCAATGAGTCTTCTGGAGCCTCGGTAGCTCAGCGGTCAGAGCATTGGACCGGTTTTCCAAAGGTTGTGAGTTCAATTCCCACTCGAGCTTCCTGAGGCTAGTTGATTTTTTTCTAGTAAAATTTTATCTTCTTACTATATATAGCATTGTAAATGCAAAATTCTAATCAAATATTATAAATAAATTAGATTTTCTTAAAATAAAATTGTTATTTAATAAAAATTATTTTAAACTTAATTAATTATCTTAATTAATGGCTTCACGTTTAGCATTTAGCCAGTTTCGAATATTTTTATTATTATTAGTAGTAAGAGTATGGTAAATAGAAATTAAAATGGAGTCTCACAACACGTGTTATTACGGCAAGAACTCGGGTGAAACTCCTATTTTAAACTTTCTATGCATTACAAATTTGATTACCTTATAGCTCTGACAGCCATTGTCAGTGTAGGGTAAGAAGTATTTTTATCTCTGTTCTCGATAAGAGCAATGAGTGCAGCAAGTGCTCCATGGTTATGCAGACCCTCAGCATTACAGATCCTTTGAGCTAAGTTTCCTATCACACGGCAAGCTCTACCCACTATGCTATCACGGCTAACAGTTTTCAAAATAGACACAAGAGAGCCAAAACTATTTAGTTTTCCAACCTGAAACAGTGTGAAATAAAATGTAAACAAAGTATACCCGATGTCAACAGTCCGACAGTTCAAAAATAATACTAATGATAAATATTTATACCAAATATTTAATAAAAGGCACATAAACTTACAGTTAAACTGCTTTCTTCTTCGAGGCAACAATTTCCGAGTATACTGAGAGTTACGTCTAGAATTCTTTCATTTGGTTTGCGCAAATGTGGCAGTAAATATTCTAATCCACCACATTCTCGAAATAGCTTTATTCCGTCATCACTAGTAGTTACCTTACTTCGTATTCTAAGCAAAGTTTCTAGCACACGGGAGGATGATGAGGATTTAAGTCCATCTAAAGTTGATTTGACGAAATTTTTATCCATTTTAATTCAATAATTAAGTCTTTCATTCACAAACAAAAAAGGACAGAACACTTAAAAAAAATTTCGACATTGTTCTGCAGCTGTCAGCTGTCACACAAATTGACGATTTAATTTTTTAATTTTTTTTTTTTACTTTTTATTTTCAAGTGCTAATTGCTGCATTGCACTGAAGCTAAATTAAATATTTATAAAATTTTATAAAATACAGTGAAAAAATTAAACGCCCACCCGACCCAGCCAGGAATCTAACCTGGGTCTTCCGCAATCCGGGCGGCTGCACTGACCGCTATGCTACCGGGAAGGCTGACGTAATCGCTGAATTTTGTCACTGCTATTTTAATGTTTTTTTTTAGTGCTTTTTAGCGGCACGAGCGCCATCTATCCAACAGTCGTTGCAACCGATGGGCATGCAGATTCACCTTTGCAGATGAAATACCACTGATAACACAACGCTATAGTAAATTTTACTTTTTATTTTCAAGTGCTAATTGCTGCACTGAAGCTAAATTAAATATTTATAAAATACAGGGAAAAAAATTAAACGCCCACCCGACCCAGCCAGGAATCGAACCTGGGTCTTCCGCAATCCGGGCGGCTGCACTGACCGCTATGCTACCGGGAAGGCTGACGTAAGCGCTGAATTTTGTCACAGCTATTTTAATGTTTTTTTTTGTGTGCTTTTTAGCGGCACGAGCGCCATCTATCCAACGGTCGTTGCAACCAATGGCCATGCAGATTCACCTTTGCAGATGAAATACCACTCAATACCGCTTAAATTTATAAATATTTTTAATTTTTATTGCAAAGAAAGAAGAGAATATGTTGTTGAACCAAAAAGTAGTTTTTTTGTTGACCCAAGGGAAAAATCTGCTTACAGACAGATTCAACCTTTCGGTAAACTAGGGCTGGCCTTGTCCTTTTTTAAAAAGGACGAAGACCGACCCAGTAAACGACTCTTGGGGTAAAAGGGCTGTAAAGACTATCGGAACGCACGCCTCTTGGATGGCTGCGAGGCGCGATTGTCCAAAAAAGTAGTACAAACCCAGTATTATATAGTAGTCTTTGGTAAAAACAAGCGAAAACGCGTTCCAGTAGTAATTTAAGTAATCTTAAGGAATCTTTGGCTCTTGGCTAAATACACGAAGCGTAGATTCTAAACTGTGGAATGGACTTCTTGGCGGAAAAGTGAAGAGTCATGTCTGCGGTTTTGTTTTAATTACTAAAATTTGTGTTATGTCTGTTGTTATGAATTATTAACCGTTAAGTGTTCGTGAGTGCGCATGTGTGTTGGCAAATGAAACACAACACAACTTCAGTATTCAAATTCTCTCAAAAAGTCCGCCCGAGGAATTAGTAAAGCCCCTCATCTTTACTGACATACTCGAGGGGTTGGGGGGTATATCATTTCTCACTTCTCATTTCTATTATCATTCATCATTATCATACTGGAAGGAAATATCGTATATTTATGTATTAATATTTATGTGTAAATGTGCTAACCGCACAAAGCCATCAACTAAAAAAAAAAAGTGGAATGGAAAATGTAGTTTTCTTAGTAAACTGTGGTTGGCAGATTAAGTAAAAAAAAAATTAGAAGTTGCGATGACAGGATTTGTTATACGTTTTTTACAGTGAAAATATATTTTATTTCATAGTTGTAGGAACTAATATCTAACATAAATTTGTCATGAAATCGTTTTGTGAGAGATGAGTGTCTTTGGAGATTTTCAGCGTGTGTGGGTGCAACGTTTTCCAGAGAGTGCTTTACCAGCCGCTTGGGAAGAAGATGTCAGGGCCAATTTGGCTAAACACAAACAGAAAGTGGCTATACTTAGAGAAGAACTGGAGAAGGAAGAGTTCTATGTTGAATATTTAGAGACATTATTGTCAGATGTTGAGAAACATAAGTCTGCAGCGCAGGGACCCAGAGGGGCGCCGCCCTCAGAGGCTGACGTGATTGAACCTGATGATAAGACTTCAGATAGCAAACAGGTAAGAAAAAATAAAAGTAATACTATGGAATGTAGCATGAGATACGAATGCAGATGTTATTTTAACCAAATAATTGTTAGTAACTGGTCAGGTTTGCAATAACTCAACCTAAGCTTATCATTAAAATAATCGTGCCTTATCAGTAATATTATCAATTGTCATGATATATTCAAGCAGGCACATGAATTAGTTGTGTATTGATTATTTTACCATCACAATATGTAACAATTTATTTACTTTTGCTAAATCTAATCACTTTGATTTGCTTAATATGGTTTTAAAATGATAATGTAGTCCTCTATATTGTAGATAATCTTAAAATGTATGGTGTTTTAACTATATTAGATGTTTTAATTTGATGCTTTCTACTTTGAATTTCCTAATATACCCAGTGATTCTTAATTAATTGGTTATTTTTCTAATAAATGATTAAAGATTATGTATTAAGTGTAATTACATTACATCAAACATAGTTTATTTAATGTAAAGAAAAGATTAAAGATTCACTTCAATTGTCATGTGCAGTTATGAAATTTGCATCACAGTTGTTAATACTAGCTAGAAGAAGTGCTTTTTTGCTTTGTGCAGATTGCTTACAATGTCTATTTAATGTGATGCCAAGAAATTACATATTTATCGGCAACTGTGTCTGTTGGTCTGTGAAGCATAAGAAAGTAACAGTTTTAGTAATTTGTAATTATGATGTTTGAAGTAACTTCAAGCTCTATGTTCTGCACGGATGGAGGCTGAATAATTTTATAAGCTTTATATACTTTTTATTCATTATTTACTTAATATTTAAATGCAATATGTACAGTAATGGTAATAGTTAAGATAGAGTTTAAGGATTTAGACAAAGTAGTTGTAATGATTGAAGTTTATGGTGATTTGGGTATTACCCTACCTATTTATATTTATGTTGTGACTTTCCTAAGTTTAGTGTTATTTAACAATGTTAAGAAAAAGTGGTTATAATGTCAGCTCTTTATTATATAGGTACTATCTGAAACTTTAGGCAGCTAAGCCTACTTATCTCCATTACTGATAATTTTTACTGTGAAAACACTATGGATATGGATTGTGTTTAAATTGGCTATATTTTTTGTTTATTTGTTTAGTAGAAGGTTTTATTTAGTTACCATAAAGCTTAATGCTCTCTATCTACTAGTTGTTTAACATACTTAACATAATAATTATTATTGTGAATATAATGTAAATGACCATAAAATATTATTTTGCATTTATAAAGCTATTCTATACTATATGGAATGGTAAAGCTTTATTCCCACTTGAAGCAATTTAATCTTTTTCTTGTGCATATGATTTTATGTACATACTAAACTACATAATATTCATGTTATTTTTAATGGTCCAGTTATTGTTTCAATCATGTAGGTACTGTTGTACAAAACCAAATCCATTTCTTTCTATAGAATTATTTGGCACAGCTTTTAACAGCTTATTATTTTAATGTTTTTTTAACCACAGGTAATAAAATACAGTAGCAGCATATTACAATAGTTGAGTGTGGTATCCACATTGCATCATTTGTTTAATTATATGTATGTGTGGTGTGTCATTGCCATTCTAATTAACAAATATCCTGGTAATTGGACACGGAAAATTTTACTTGCAATAGTTAAAAACGAAACCATTTAGCTGAAGGCCAGCCAGTGATAAAATTCATTTCAATGAAATTAATATTTTTTGAATTTTATCAACCTATTAGCTATCCTTAAGGTTACTTGTAGAGTTGCCATTTAAAATTGAGTCCGAATGTTGTACTGCCATATTAAATAAAATTATTAAATCATATTTCTTTAAAAAAAATATCAGAATTATTCTTTATTAATTTAAAAATAGTCTTATAATAACTTTAGGCTTAAGGCCATATATCCATAATAGTTCTACAAATATTATTGAAAATATTTCTGTTTGGTTCAAATAAAATTTGGTTATAAACAAATACAACAAGACTTATTTGTTGAAAATATGTAACACATTTTAACTGATAACTTGTTTTTCCTTTTAATTACAGGGTTCCAACACTAACTCATTATCAAAGAAGAGTGAAGCTAGTATTGATATTGATAGCAGTAATAAAAGTGATGAATCTACAGCAGACACAGCCGAGTGTGACGATGTACAGTTTAGAAATAAGCCTGTGCATCTTGGAGAGAGGAGCTCTGTCAATCAGTGCATCAATGAACTCTCCAACCTTGCCGCAGAAGCAGCGCGCAGAAGATGCAATAGTGAAGTTGTTCAGAGGAGTGAAAGCAATCGAGAATGTAATGGTAAACATATTTTTACACTGTACATATGGCTGCCACAAGCTTAAAATTTCCTGTCTGTGTTGTATGTTTGAAAATTGATTGAAGAAATTTGTCAGTTTTTTGATATTGTGAGTTGATGTACAGCACACAAATATGATTTTATAAAATAACGTATGTTATAGTATTTGTTTCAAGTTCAGCTGACTTGCATCTATTAAATTATTACTTACAGTAGAAAAAAGAAGTCCAACCCGAGCCAAAAACCGTCCAGCGTCACAAGCGGGTGATTTTGTAACAGTCATCGAAGTTAATGGTTTAAAATTGGCTGAGAATGCAGCTAAGAAAGCAGAGGAGTCATCACAGTCTTCCGAAAGCAGTCCAGTTGACCCAGCTGCTGTAGCCAAGAAAAAAGTTCCACCAAAGTTAGTAAAGGCTACACAAAGACGTTATTGTTGACCACAAAACTGTTGTAATTGCAGTATTTATAGAAATTTATTATTCGGCATAAGAGGCATAAATTTCCTCGAAAGGAGCAAAGGAAGAAGTTTTCTTATAAATTCACATCATAATATCTTTAATTTCATAAAACTTTTTTTGAGTCGTAGACATTTTAAATAAGAATTTATTTAGATACAGATTAATATTAATGTTTTATCAGCACATAATGTCATCCTTTTCATCAAGCAAATAGTTCGCATTTATAGGGTAGGGATTGACAAGTTTTTCACTCTATCATTACACTTTCGACTATCAAGACACCTTAACTTATATAAACCAACAACGTTACCTTAACGTTAGAAAATAATTCTATAATAACATAAACAATTCTTATGTGTTATTATGAATGATTGTTCCAGACCACTTTTATGTAGACTCATGCGTATCAGAACTATGCATCAGTGCTAAAGATAACAACCACTATATACCTAATTTGCAATTATGATTCACTTGATGTGGCGAATGATTCAAGTGATGAATGAACTAACGTTTTACTATTAGACATGATAATTTCAATGCAAAATTCAATGTACATTAATGGTTTACCTCCTTTGAGGTTTTAACAATTAATTTCGTAAGGTTTAGAATGTAGTACTAAAACATAAACAGATTATTCAATAAAAAATAATTGGACTGTTATTACTATTCTTTCTTTTTGACGGCTTTGTGGCTGCACTAGTAGCCGTCCTGTGTTTAATATCCAGGACAGGCAAAGTGTGTTTTGAATTTTTCGATGCATATTCTGGGTTTGTGATGGACAACCCGCATTTAACAAACATGGTGATTAAGTCAAACCTCATCAATTGTAGCGATGAGTTAATTTTAATGAAGGAGGCCTTTACCTTTGCCTTGCAGTGGGGCGGTGTAAATGTAATTTTACTTTTAAATTAAAATACTCAAGATTGTTGTTTTGTTTATGATTCAGACCACCACCTAAAGTGTTCAGTAAACGAGGTGCTTCCCTGCCGGAGTCGGGCCTCGTAGATGATAGTCCACCGTCCTCGCTGAGTAGAAGGATCCGGAATGCGGAATCTCGAGAATCAATCGCCAGCCGGGCTTCCACGCCCTCCATCAGTGAAAGAGTAAGGGGATACATAAATATTTATCCTATTAATAACTTCTGTGCCTTTTATTACACACCAAGGTCTACTCTTTAGTTGCAATGTACAGTCACGAGCATTAACATGCATATAGTTTTGACTCTTATTCCATTGACTGTACATAGGGAGTATGAGTAACTTGGATGTAGTCGCATGGCGACGACTAACACTCGCTAAGCTAAGTCAACATTGAGCTTCCTAGTTTTTTAATGGAATGTATTTTTTTTTTTAAAGTCAAATTATCCCTTCCTATGCTCAAATTCCCGACCGCCACCGCCATTTGTACCCCTTCTTGTATTATCCCCTGTATGTCTTTTTGTATGGTGTAAAGTATATTTTCAATTCATTTCGAACTCCCCTCGTGAAGTGATCACAGAACATACAAATTGTTGGTGCATTCTTTTAGAAAAAAAAAACAATTAAAACAGGCAAGATCTTGTCATGACACTAAAAACAGAAATACCGTATATATCTTAAAGCGCTACTTCACTTGTCAACTTTTAAATTTTGTAGGTTAAGAGTTACGAATCGATCAACTCCCTATCCTCGGAGCGAAAGCGTTCAGGGGGCGCCGCTACCCCCCGCTCGATTGACGAGGAAGTGACGTCGACCACTCCCGATCCGGAAGTGGACATCGACAAGTCTGCGCCGGTGTCGTTGGAGAGTATCCCCGCTGCAGAGTCTACGAAGGACGAGCCTTACTACGACCAAGTGCCCGTTGATATCAATGATGGAGAATATGTCTATATACAAGCAGGTTAGTGTGCATGTAGACTTACAAATACAGTAAAAATATAATCCGAATCCCTCTTAACCATTTTACTTAAAACTATAAATTTTTAGATTTAAATCTTGTAAAAAATAAATATGTTTCAGTAAGTTGTGGTTTCTATACCGCTCTTGCTTGATGAAGAAATACAATAAAATTTACTAATTTTGCCGAGATGCGCCAATAACTTCGCTTAAAATGATAATGTATCTTTAAGTTCGTTACTAAGTCAAATTGCGAAGTGACAACCCTAGGGTTGTCACTCAAGTAAAATGTATCAGCTGGATCTAGATCCAGCTGCTACATTTATCTTGGTTGTCAACCTCATGGTCCAAATAACAACAGAAGTCAAAACATGTAGGGTTGAACACAAATAACTTCCGATCCGATCCGAACCCTTCGGAGAATCTAGTAGGGCACGGGGACGCGCACTTGTGCCTCCCTCTAGATAACCTCTGAAGGTGATTCGTTTCACACGGCTTGAGGGACCCTTTACGTTCCTCGCCGCCCCCAAAAAGCCCGGTGAAGCTGAAAATGCCGCAGCGGCAACCAGCAATCTCTCTCAAATAAAAAAAAAAAAAACAAATAACTTAATAAAATAAATTTGAGTGTTTGTATGATGATACATTTTTGGTCACTCATCCGATGTCCGGCCTTTGCGAAAGTTGCCTAACCTTAGCAATCGCCGACCAGGCGCGTTAACCACTGCGCTATCGAGCTCTAACTCCGAGATATATTTACCTGCTTTATATATAATAACTGATGCAACCCACAGGCGGTACCGCGTCTAGTACAGACGAAGGTTCTAGCTCAGGCACGCTGCCGCTAGTCCCGTCCGCGCCCCGAGCGCCAGACTCACCCCCTTGCGCCGTCGCCCCAAACTATGTCAACATACATTACTTCATACAGTAAGTAACATACCTTTGCTATTGCATTTGTAAGTGCTATAATAAATAAATAAATAAACCTTAACATGAAAATGATAAAATTTCTCTTATTTTCCTGCTAATGAACATAAGACGTACAGATAGATCTCCTTCATAATTATACATTTATCATGTGTATTACTTTAAATGATGTACGAGCCCATATACTTATCAAAATATGATATATTTTAATTACAATAGTTTTACAAATCTATGTTCAGTACTAAATGTGTTTGCACAATGATTTATAGAAATAAATTAACGTTTAGCGTCATTCTTATGGGTCGTTTTTATTAAGCAGTTAAATCCTTAGATTAACCTTAATCTTAGAAAGCATCCAAGAGTTGTATTTAAATCCTACAAATGAAATAACCAAAATACGAATATAAATGTAAAACCATGCATTTTTCTTACTTCAACCGACTTGTTTATTGTTTTGTTTGAAAATGAAAATCCACGCTGCAATTTCTGTATTCTGAACTCGAAATGATTCTGAAATTATTAGAATCTAAGTCACTTCTTAACGAACCAGGCAAGCAGTCGAAGGCACGGAGCCCAGCGAGGCTGGATCCGAACTGGCGGACTCCTCGGACACGCCGCTTCTGCTCAGGGCCATATCTTCTGACACTGAAGCCAGCGCTACTCCACCCGCCTTAAGGAAACTTCAGCACCAGGTAAACTCTTGCGTGAATAAATCGGTAGTGAATGTTTCTTATAGTGTTTTATTATGTAAATATAAAATTTTGTAGTACTAACATATATAAAAAGAGAGCGTAGGGTTGTGGTACCAGTGCTCGACAGGAACCAGCCCTTTAATCATTAAAAATAAGGGTCAGCAACTGATTTTTACTTAGACAACATCACATACATTGTTCTGATCCCAAGGTAAGTAGCCAAAGCACTCGTTTCATGGAAATACACAATATCGAAAAGTTCGTTTTCGTCATTGACCCGACCGGGACTTGGAATTAGCGCCGCCTAAAGTTCGGCGTGCAAGCCACTCGGCTACGGAGGTCGTCAAAATATCGTTTATATTTAGTTACAATTGAATGACGAACTTCTGCTTCCTTGCTGTCATCCCGTAGTATCTATCTATATATTAATACGTGAAGCAAAAACTTTATACTTTACCCCTTTTTCCGAAAATTGCCCTTACAAATAAACAGATAATAAGGTCCGAATAGTTATTCCGTGTTTTGTTCCTGTCGTGTAAACGTCATTTCAAATTAGAGTAAAAGAGGCAAAACACGGAATAACTAATCGGACCTTATTCTTTGTTTATTTGTAAGGCCCTTATAGTTTATATAGAGAAGGAGTGCAGAATGGTAATATTTTTTAAAATTATGCATAAAAAATATGTACATTAAATTAAATAAACATTCATACATTTTTCAAAAATTTCAAAAATGGAAGAGGAGCGGCCAAAATCTGTCAATGCCAATCCAAACTCACATTCTATCTTTTTTAATTTTTCATTGTTTAGGATACAATCCGTGCAACCTTAATAATATTACCGTCGAATTTCGACCTCTGGGCGGCCACTAGTTTCAATAAATATCTATGTTATTTTGTGGTGACGAAAACTCTGTCTATCACTAGTCTTAAAGTGTCGATCAGTGGTGCCATTACCCTACCTTAACCTTACCTTACCTTTAAGATGCCTTCCATTTTGTGGCTAGGAATGCTGGTAAACTTATGTTGCTATTAATGTTGAACGCATCTGCTTGGAAAGATACCAAAATAGTCCCAGTATTTAAAATGGTGATACAAAATATTTACAACGTCTTTGAATCTCTCATGGTGGACACCATACCTATCTATATAATGGCATGTGAAACAGCTATTAACAGATAAACAACGCTGATTCATAAGAGGAAGATCGATAATATTCTATGATAGCAACTAATTGAGGCAAATTATGTTAGCCTGCTCGATGTCGACAATCCTTGTGTGCTAGTAGATACGGTCTACCGTCTTCAGCAAAGACGATACAGTAACAATAACTGTATTTAAAAGAAAAGAAAAGCATATTTTTTATGGAGTTTCAGAGCCTTTGTTGTATTGGTTTGCACCATATCTTGCGTACAGAACGTATTTAAAACTAGTTATGAATACATATAGTTTCAGTACCGATACGGCAGCATTTGCTATTCCACAGCGTTTACATTTAGGTCTTGGGGCTATATCTATTTACTTTATTTATGAATGACTTAGATCAGTGTTTCCATAATACAAAATGTGTATATTGGCTAATGACCTAAAAACTATAAAATTGATAAGACTCATGTTATTTCAGGGTGTTTGACTAGTCACGAAATCTCAGGTACTTAAAGCTTTAAAACTTGTTTAATTATCTACAGGTTAGAAGTTAGAGTTAGATTAGAAAATTTCTAGGTTTATAGCGCGGGCGTTCACTAGTCGCCATAAACATAATATGATTTCAATTTAATTTTACAATAAAGGAAAAAAAACACTCATAAAATAAATTCTAATTATTTATTTAAAACTCTATTTATAATATTGATTTCATTGTCTTCGTTATTATCACTACTGTCACTAGCATCGTGCTTCACAACATATATTTTATTTCGATTGGTCTTAATTTTCAAGGTTCCAGAAGACTTTTCAAACGTGCACTCTTCCGCACCACTCAATAAATTATACTTGCAATATTTTATTTTACAATTGCTGTGTTCACACAGAGTATAGTAACAAATTCCGTCGACACATACGGAGTCGATATTGAGTTTACTGATCAAGTTGTTGGTAAGCGTGGTCGTGAATTGTTCCAACAATGTCGCGATGTAGTTCGACATGCTATTATTGATTTCTTCTAGAAAAGAGGGCTTTGTTGTTACTTCTGTTGTCGTGCTTACATCTGAAAAAATTAAACGTGATTGAAATAATATATTAAGCTGCCTTATACAATTTGAACGTAAAGAATCAAAAACTAAAAGATTGATTATGAATTATAAGGCAAATATCTTGAAGTCACGAGAAATGTTTGTTTACTGTAAGATAACGACGACGCCACACGAGATTCTTATCGCTCTATCTTGGGCGAGCTTTTGCTCCAAAAGCGTGCAGTGTTCCTCTTTTTAAAATAATGCATATTTTAGCTTTTAGTGTGTAAGAAGTAACTGTAAAGTCAAGTATTCAAACCGCTTATTAGCAGTATTGAAATGAATGAACGGTATGAAATGAAATTGGTAGTAGTATTTGTTGCCTTATTTGAATTAGTTGTGAGTTAAGCCCGCAATTATGTGAGATAAGTTAGCCACAATGTTAATTTTTGTTGTTAGTGCGAATATATAACACGTATTCAAATATTACTAATATTTAGGTTTGATTTTCTTTAATATTAATATATATTTGAACAGCATTGTTTCTTCGAATAATCGTTGGCTGACTATATACTAACCTTGTTATGACGACTCATAAGCTTTTCAGCGTTATTGTCTAGCGCGCTGGTTTCTTTCTCGGTAACGGTTGATGATAACACAGCTTCAAGCTCTAAGGGTTTCTCTACAACATCTTGATCTTTGTTGGGTTCACTCACGACTGCCGGAGTAGAAATCATCTCAGGAGCTTTTGTTGATGGTTCATTTTCTTTGGTCGAGCTTTCAATTAAGTGATTTTCTTCTATTGGTTTAAAGAAAGACTCTGCGGGTGTCGGTGAAGCTGGTTGTTCCGGTTCTACGTCTGTGTGATATTCTCGACATTCTCCAGTTAAATCTGTGTCGTAAATATTACACGTATTGTTTCTACAACCGCCCTTGTCACATTTCATTGTCGTACAAGTTTGATCGTTACACCACACGGTCACGTTGTGCTTTCCGACTTCAATATTATCATATGGTCCGTAAGTAGTGGATCCGATTAGGTGGTCATTTACTGGAAGCTGATCATCCTGTTTGGAACTCCACCAAGAGAAAGGATACGTGATCCATTCCCAGATTGTAGACCCAATACCACGACCTTCAGTCAAGCTATCTGCAAGCGGTGACACTTGTTAGTATACATACATATTTAGATAAACACAATGTTATGAATGATGGTTACCATTGTACCCAAAACACAGATTTTACTTACTTTCAGTTGGCTTGCTTAACGTGCCTTGCAAGAAACACAATATCAGGAAAGATAATACATACTTCGAAATTAACATGGTTATGGCGAGGCTCTTCGGCAAGAACAAATGTTTAAGTTGTTCCCACTTCCCTTTATATACCTACCTCTGCTTGGCATGCTCCTATCTATGTCGAGATAAGACAGTCGGGAATGTTTACTTAATGAGCAACAAACGACCATTTAAAAAACCTTTTAATTTTTCTCGGTATCTCCTATCTTGAAGTTAAACACGATAAATATGTTTAGCTTTCTAAATACTTGTACAGAGGAAAATAAAAAAGTTGGTTCGTCTATAAAGTTTTTTAATCTTATTTTATTTAGCTATTATAGTATTTGTATTGTAGTACCTATTAGGTTACATTAATTCATCATTAGGAATGGTTGTAGGTACATCGGTTGTATATGTTTTTGGTGGCTTTGATGGCTTAGAATATCAGCTACCACCTGCATTAGTCATTAAGAATTTTGTAGAAATATTCTCACAAGTTGTAGAACTTGAGTCATTAACACCTGTTTTTACCTCACAAAGAATACAGTTTTCTTTAATATTTGGACATGTCAAAAATCTACACCATTGTTTCCGTTTCTTGCAGTTGGTTAAGATCTTCAATTTTTTTACTGGTTTCAAAGTCTCATAAATATTCTTAATTATGTTTCCTAAATCAGTTATAGTTTTGTTCCAAGTCCAGTGTGCTGGTTCCTCATTTATTAATTTCGTTATCCCCTTGTCTTTTGCAATTGACAATATCTTTTTCAAACTGATTAAGTTGCGTCTAGGAACTATTACTTGTACAACGTCTCCGTTAGAACTAAATTTAACAATTTTCGGGAAATATTTGTTTATCTTATTCCACGGATTCAAATATTTTTCATTAGTGTTCTAAAATCCCAATAGCAGAAATTATTTTTTTATATGAGTTTTCAAATTTAAATGTTATGTTATTATTATTATTATTAATAATAATAATAATAATAATAATAATAATAATAATAATATTAATAAGAGTATTTGCACAGACACAACCACGTAGCCAGAATAATTCACCAGCAACTTGTTCTTGGATATGGCCTTGTTGAATCGGAGGTGCCGTACTATAAGTACGCATCTGCGCCAGTACTCCAAAATGGTCATGCAAAGCTGTATTTGGATCGCTCTATCATTACGGACAGGACTATTGTCGCCAATAAGCCTGATATCGTGATGGTCGACCGATCCCAGCGCTGGGCAATACTGGTTGATATCACCATACCTTATGATGAGAACCTCGAGAAAGTCGAGAAGGACAAGCTCAGTTAGTACCTTGACTTGGCTCATGAGGTTACCGCCATGTGGGATGTTGATTCAACCATTATTGTACCGATAGTCGTTTCGGCAAACGGCCTTTTAGCCAAGAGTCTCGATCAACACCTAGAGTGGCTCTCGCTGAAAGGTTGGGTCAAGGGTCAGATGCAAAAGGCAGTAGTACTGCTTGACACGGCACTTATTATCAGGAGGTTCCTCACTCTGCAGCCCTAAACAACGATAGCTTGGGTCTATCTCCGCTGCCGGTGGCAACCTATTGTAAATATGTTTAATATAAAATATTGTAAAAAAAAATTCTTAACAAATATATTTAATAAAGTGAATAATAATAATAAGCCTGATATTGTGGTGGTAGACCGGTCTCAACGTCGCTCGGGCGGTGCTCGTTGACATCACCATCCCGCATGACGAGAACCTTGTGAAAGCTGGAAGGACAAACTCAGCAAGTACCTAGACTTAGCTCACGAGGTGACCGCCATGTGGAATGTTGATTCAACGATCATTGTCCCAATAGTCGTTTCAGCGAACGGTCTGATAGCGAAGAGCCTCGACCAACATCTTAAGAGGCTCTCGCTTGATGGTTGGATCAAGGGTCAGATTCAGAAAGCAGTACTCCTTGACACGGCACGTATTGTCAGGAGGTTCCTCACTCTGTAGCCCTGACTACCGGTAGCTTGGGCCCTGCCCCGCTGCTGGCGGTACTCTAGAATTAGGTTTATATAATGTTTTTATGTTTTGTATGTGCGTTTGTATTTTACTTTTATATTAATATTATAACAAACCTAGGCTAAGAAATAAAAATAATAATAATATTATTAATATAATATTTTTTTTATTAAATCGCAAAAACACAGTACAGGAAAAATGTGTAATATTAGAAGTTGTAGAACTAATTATATAATTTTTCGACGACGTCTTTGATTGTTAACTGAAGAAGTTTCATGATGTCAAAAGTGCTGTATTTAACTCAACAGAATTAAGATGTAGATTAAAACTAACATTATCAGGGAAGAAATTTTTGAAATCTGTCAATAATAAGCTGAGAAATAAATTATTTAATCGAATCGCGCCTCAGATCACGGGTGAAGTAACACTGACCGAAGATCGCCGCGCCAATCGTTCCTAAGGCGAGGTCGGCTTAATTTAATGAAAAGCTCAAATAACTTTACTTAAAATAAAAGTAATTATTATTACACCATAACGGAAAAAGGGTTTGGAAAAAGTAAAAGTGATCATTTGTCAAAAATTTATATTTAAGTACATATAATAATCACGAAGGCGGGTGTCAACTCTATTATGGCTACGCAATAAAGTTAAAATTGAATTGAATCGTGTTGAATTCACCCGCTGTCGTGAGATAAAAGAACTTTTGCTAGAGTTGGTAAGGGTTACCTATTGAGACGCATAACGTTTTTAGGCATAAACTGAAATTGCATAATGTTCATGGCTATAATCGTCTTTATAGCATAACTTCATAACGCATATCATCATATGGCCGAAATCTGTAAGGCATAATCATGAATAGGCATAATTGCAATAATCATAATTAACAAAAGGCATAATTTAAATTTGCCATAACATTTGACTACGTGGAGTCGGATTTGCAGCGATTCGTTTCTGTCACTGACTTAGCACAAAATTACTAAAAACACAACGTATTAACTTTTTAAGACTATATTTTTAATCAAATTAAGGTTAAAATGCTATTTATATAAAAAAATACATAATTTAACTAAGTAAAATTATAGCAAGTGAATAATATACGTAATTTAACTAAGTAAAATTATAGCAAGTGAATAATATACGTAATGTTGTTATAAGAAGTGTATTTAGACCAAGTAAAAATTATATCCAATGAACGTTACATCCTTTGAAATTAGTTCATTTGTAATTGTATGAAATGAAATACACCCTTAAAACAACTTAAGATTATGTCAAAACAAAATTATGAATGTTAAAAGTTATGCATGGTAAAATTATGCGTTTTAAAGTATGCTTAATAAAATTATGTCAAACAAAAATATAGATTTTAACGATTATGATTTTTTACATTATGCCTTTCAACAATTCTGCGTTATTATGTTTATGCATAATAAAATATTATACCAAAAAATATTATGCTTTTTGATTTTTATATGATGTATGGCAATCGAAATTATGACAATAAACAGTATGCGTTTTAAAGTGTCACCGTTGGTAAGTCATACATAACCGATTCTGTGGTCTAAGTGTCGGGGTCGATTCCCAGCGGAGGGTACATGTTTGTTTGGTTTGTGGCTTGACTTGTTTTAAGTCCGCCTTGCTAGCTACCACCATCTTATCTAAGTACAGTGCATCTATTTTCTTAATGTCTTTCGGCAAACTTCGTGTTTCGGCTGTCGTCGGATTTCTATCAGTTATAGAGTAGAGCTTTGTATAGTGCACACGAAATTAAAAAACAAAACAACAATAAAGTGCGGTGTACATACTGAATTCAAATTATTATTATCGTACATGATAAATCAAGTAATTAATGGACATGGAAATTAATATTCGGATGTATTCAGAAATGTGGTGATTACCGAGAAACATTAAGAAAATAGAAGCACTGTAATATGTCGCCATAACAACAATGTCAGCTAGTAGCATTTTGTGTTGGGAGTAGGATGTAAGAAAACTAGTTCCACAGTAGTTGAGGATTTCGGATGAAGAGCGCTTCCTATCGATCCTATCATCACTTTACATCAGGTGAGATTAATTCCAAGTACTTTCTGGTAAGGAATAGAAAAAACAGAATACAATCACGTACTCTGGATCTGAAACAGGGTGGTCTTTACCACTACACCACAAAGGCTATTTGTTGATTGATGCATTCTGTGAAGCATTTGTTTTGTGGCATAGTGCCCTGTCAAGGCACCGATGGTTAATCGGGCCTGCCTTCTGCTGCCTCCGCATATGATACGCAAATAGCTACTAACTAACATTGTTGCTATGGCGACATATTACTTAGATAAGATGGTGATAGCTAGACAGGCGGACTTAACAAGCCAACCAAGCCACCAACCAAATAAATTACAAACAGGTACCCTCCACTGGAAATCGAATCCGGGAACACAGTGTCGCAGACCGTTGGTCTTAACTACAAGACCACAGATATTCACGAAAGCAGGTCAATTCATCGAGTTTCAACTTTGTTGCGTAGCCATAAGAGCGTTGACCGCTGACACCCGCTTTTGTGAGATAAAACAGCTGTAGGAAAAGTTTTATTCAAAACCAGTTTATTTAAGTCTGAATATATTTAATAATTATGTATGTGTAAACAACTTACTTGCATTGTTGTATTTTGTACGAATGCCAAATAAAGGACAAGCACTGTTATATTTATTATGTATGCTGTGTTACTTAGCTCCATCTTATGACTACGTAGCTGTGTTTCCTAATTACCCAAGTTAAACTCACTTACTGTGTGGCACAGCGTTGCTTATCAGTGTATCAAATTTGTAAAATTACGGCACGTAATCCATTTACATGATTTATTTTGTAAACAACCCTGATTACGCAGCTGTGTTTATGGCTTTTTTATATTAGGGCAATGTCCTCCTTCATTAAGGCTTTTCATTGAACATTTAGATTTTATAAACGTCTTCTTTGATGTGACGAAAGTGATGCACTTGGAACTTATGCAGAGAGTAACTTTACCATACAACTTTCCTAGCATTCTGTCTTGCAATATGTCTACAATTTCAAAAGCGACATTTGAAGGAAGGTCCATAATAGATTCCATTGAAGCTAAGCTATCTGAAAGACCAAGGACATGGACATTAGATTTTGTATTACGAAACTGACTTACTTATTACATTTTTATTGTGATTTACCTGTTTTATGACATCCGTTACAGTGACCGACGTGGTTATATCTCTGTTCAGGAGTGCAAGTTCTATGAACACATGTTTTGTTGCCACATTTCATTGAATGACATGTTTTCTCAGAACAAAATGTTAAAATGCCATTTGTATATTTACCGACGAATGAAATAAATGTTGGTGCTACAGTATCGACGTCGTTCCAATCAACATTTCCAAATACCGCTTTCTCTAATGCCACTGTACGATTATTACGTATTGCATCTTTAGTCATATTTAGTTTGGCTTTTTTGTTTTCTTGCTCTAGGATTATATCAGTTAAATTTTTTACTCGAAAAATTGATTGATTATGCATATTACTGGGCCAATACAATAACTCCATGTCTGGTAAAAGGGTTTTGTTAGATTTCTTTGTTACAAGTAGCTTTTTACTCTTCATGCTAACTTTACTTTGCTGTTTTAATCCAATGACGCTTAAAGAAATACTTTCATTCTTCAAAATAACAGATTTGTTTTGAACAGAAACATCACGTTTTTCTCTAAGGTTCATTGGTGTTTCAGTAGTCACATTTAAAGCTTGTCTAAATTCAAGTTCAATACTGTTTCCAGTTTTTTGTCCATCATCGGTTTCGTTTTCGCTATTGTTAGATATATTAACCATGAAATATATACTTTCCTCGATTTGAGTGGTATTTAAGAGCACGGGAGACTCTGTACTTGTGCTAGTAAAATTTGATGAGACAACTTTAATTGTCGTTGTACTGATAATTTCGTTAACTTGAAGCGTTTTATTTGTGTTTTCTTTATTAACAGTTATGTTACTAGTATTGTAATTTTCAATAACCATAGGTTTACGCGAAGGTGATAACTTAATGTTATGAAACGTTATAAGCTTCTTACGATGTTTTTTGTTGCTATTACTGCCTGACCTTGATTTTTTCTTTTTATGTATGGTAATCTTGTGCATTGGAGTAGAATCATGTTCATTTATTTTGGAAATCTTTTTGTACCCGAATAAATCCATTGGGATCGGAAAATTAAAGTAACTAGAGGGTAATCGAATGTTTGATCCAAACTCTTTCGACACATCATCGAATTCGGCACCAATGTTATGATTGTAATTTCTACCATATTTATTTGCTACATCTTGCATTTTTGGTAACTGGACGTCTACTTTGATTCTTACGTTCAAAGTATTTGCTTTATTCATCATATCATCCATGATGTGCTCCGAAAACTTGGGCTCAAACACTAAAGGATTTTCGGGTATAATATTATTATAACTATTATAATTTGACGGTTTAAATCTATTATCAGTTGGTGTATTAAAGGGTATCAAGCACTGCTTACAATTACATTTACATGGTAGTTCGTTAGATTTGCAATAACACGCCGAATTGAATGGGCCATTAGTGGGTTTCTGAAGTAAATATGGTAAATTAATTGGTTTGCTTTCTACACGCCTGAGTTTTTCTAGTGCAAGCAGTGATTCATCTTTTAAATCTTTTCTTTGTGGTATATTCGCTCGATCTGGCTTATTGAAGATTCGTAATGCTGGATTCAAGGGTATAAATAAATCTAGCGGACCATTCATTGATGTTGGAGGAAATTTGATTATGTTAGGATTATAATAATTATGAGCATAATAATTGCTGTACTTATCGTCACTTGGTAGGTTTGTTTTGACAAAGTTCTCGCGACGTAACAGCGGCACTTTGTTTTTAGTTTTGTTAGACTTTTCTAGGTATGTTCTTCTTTGGTCATGTGCCTTATCTAAGTAATGTTGGTATTCATATAATAGATCTTCTATATTCTCATCGCTCTCACTATCGCTACTTCCAAATGCATTAAAAGGTGAATTCTAAAATAAATTTATGTAAATTAAGTTAGTTTTTTTTATTATTACTTCACAACAAGTTTTCTGGTATTAATAATTTTAAAACACTTACCAGATTTTTATTCAGTTCATTTATTATATCAATAACGTCGCTGAATATGATAGTATCATAAAATGGTGAAATTTCTATTCGATTTACCTCGGCACCTAAATAAAAATTTCAAGTTTAACAAAATGCATATACATAACGAAAGTTCATAATTAAAATAGAATAAAGCAAAACTTACTGTCAGATTCATGGCTGTAGGAGAATTTTATTAGAGAAATAACGACTAAATATAGCACGGCTTGCATGGCTGCAACCAGAAACTGAAGTTGATTGTAAGTATGAAGCTTGGTTCCAAACATTCAAGTTATGTAGCGTTTGTTTCAAAAACAAAAGTTCTAGCGCTATTGTGTACTGTTTCAAAGTCGATTAGAAATACAAACTTTATTGATTACGTTACATTCGATTGTTTTCTTATTTTAGATTAACATGATTCCTTATTTATGTTTATATAATTATATTTATGTGTATATTATTTGTTCCAGGAGTCTAATAATAGCAACAATGCAGAGGCCGAGCGCCTCACGATGCACAGATGTATCGTAACAAGTATTATTGAAAGCGAAACAGTATACGTAGAATGCCTATATGTTATGGAAAAGGTATTATGTACACATTTTATTAAAAAATAACAATGTCATTATTACGTTTTGTTACAATTTTTCACTTTTGTGTTATTTTCAGTACATGAACGCAATAAAAGCTACCCTGTCAACATCTCAACCAGTTATAACGGAAGAGGAGTTCAATACAATCTTTTATAAAATATCAGAATTACATGAACTGCACAAAAACTTCTTGGAAGGACTTAAATCTGCTGTTGCCAGTTGGGAGGAGCCTCTGTCTGTTGGCAGTCATTTCAAGAAAATGGTACGATAAATATTAATACTTATATTCATAAAATTCATCAATATAGCTTAAAAAATAGCTTATAGTTATTCAACACTATTTACTTTTTACTTTGAAAGCCAAAGGCACCCATTCAATGTCAACAACTACCGTCATTAACATCCGATCATATAATTTCGGCGGGCTGGTTAGAACCACGATAGCTCAATTGGAAGAGCACCTGACCCGGTATGTCAGAAGGGTGCAGGTTCAAATCCTGCTCGTGGAAATTTTTTCAACATTTGTGTTTTTGTAATTGGTTTCGCAACAAAATTTGCGTTAAAATTATATAAACAAAACAAAAACATTTTATAAATAGCTTGCCTACTTAACTGATCTTTAGTATTTGTAAAAATATTATGATCGGGTGTTAATGACGGTAGTTGTTGACATTGAATGGGTGCCTTTGGCTTTCAAAGTAAAAAGTAAATAGTGTTGAATAATTTCGGCGGGCTGGTTAGAACCACGATAGCTCAATTGGAAGAGCACCTGACCCGGTATGTCAGATGGGTGCAGGTTCAAATACTGCTTGTGGAAATTTTTTCAACATTGTGTTTTTGTAATTTGTTTCGCAACAAAATTTGCGTTAAAATGATATAAACAAAACAAAAACATTTTAATATAGCTTAACCTTGAAGATAGTGCGCCTTTTTAAACATAGTAAACGTCGCACCAGAATCAACCGGCGGGGATCCAACTCCGCGGAATATGTGGGGTTAGCCTTGTTTTATGTTACATACCTACTAAAAACCTAGGACACCCGTCTACCGCTTGAGCTCCTGCCCATGCCTCCCAAGAACTTTTGAGGAGTCGTTCACGACCCGCGAATCGGTAGTGCGCCACACCCAGAATGGCAGACCGTGAGAATTCAAGTCCCGCTCGCACACTTTTTCCGAAATAAAATAATCATGGCGTAGATGGTAAAGGGTACCATACTAAAATTGATTGATATACTTTTTAATTAATTAAAATATTTCAAAATGAAAATATCAGTTTTCGTTTTCGATCAAACATAGTCTGACGCATATTTTATTCCAAAGGTATTCTTTAGGCACCCAAGATCAATTGCAAGGCAATTGCAACTTCTCTATTTTTATATTTTTCTTGCGTACAAATCACGCCATGATCCTTTATTCGCAACCTAATTTGAGGAAAAATGTGTAGGTAATTATTTTTCTATAAAAGTTTCAATACCTAATTAATACACAAATGACAGGCCGAAAACATAAACGTGTACGGCGCGTTCCTGCATAACTACGGGCGCGCGACTGACGCGGTGCGCCGCCGCTGCTCGACGTCGCAGCGGTTCGCCGACCTGACGCGCCAGATCGCGTGTCGCGGCCAACCGATGTCGCTCGACGACCTGTTGCACAAACCTGTCGCCAGGGTCCAGAAGAACGCATTAGTGTTACACGTAAGTTGACCGATCCGATCCGAACCCCTCGGAGAATCTAGTAGGGCACGGGGTCACGCACTAATGCGTGATGAGGTTCCCTCTAGAAAACTACTGACGATGCTTCGTTTCAAACGACTTGAGGAAACCTTTAAGTTTCTCGCCGCCCCCATAAAAGCCCGGTGAAGTCGAAAACGCCGTCTGAGGCAATCAACAAACTCTAAAAAAGACGTAAGTTGACTTGGGATCCAATTTGGGACAGGGTGCCTAGTGCGAGTTTTTTTTTCATAGTTTATTAATTCCTTATCCGGCAAGCCTTCTTACACCTGATGTTTAATGATGATAAGGTCGATAGTAGAACCATTGAATTAAGTTAAAGAAGACTAGATACCACACAAATGTATGGTGTCAAAGCAGATACAAGATGGTTATACCAGTTCGTTACTAGATGGAGCGGCTTCTTGACTTAACTCGTTCGAAAAGTTTAGAAAGTTTTGCTTACAGTCACAAATTAGTATTTACTTAGTTAGGAATGCATACAAACCTTTTTGCAGGATCTCATTAAATATACGCCGGCAAGTCACCCAGATCATGCAATGTTGACTGACGCACTGAACATGACGCAGCATTTCCTCGACGAGTTTAACATAATACAAACCAAATCGATGTTTCCTGTAAGTTTATTTTGCTATTTCTTTAATCATATATCTGTAAGGGGGCGTCCATAAATTACGTGAGATGTTTATGGGGAGGGAGGGGGTCGAGTCAAATCTCATCTAATCTTACGTTGGAGAGATCGTAAATATCACGCAATTTTTTTTCTTATTGAAACAAAAAAAAAATCATACTATTTTGGTCCATTTAATCCAGATTGTACATGCTTAAGATTTAATCTTAAGCGTAATCGTAATACGATTAAGATCATTCACTAATTCGTTCGAAAGAAAATAATTTCATTCATACTTCAAATTTGTTTTTTCTTTTTACAATCACAATCCAACGCGTTTAACGTAAGAAACCCATATTTTGAAAAATCTCACGTGAGATTGGTGGATGGGGGAGGGGGTTGAATAAAATCTCACGACATCTCACCAGGGGGGGAGGGAGGGACAGAAAAATCAAAAAAACACCTCACGTAATTTATGGACGCCCCCTAATGTATAAGTATGCATGCAGTATGTAATGTCTTTACACCTTTTATATTTACCTTTCATAGAATGCTGACCGCGCACAAAGAAGACTGGTCAAGAATTCCTTTATTGTAGAACTGTCAGACGGCCACAGAAAACTCAGGCATCTATTTTTATTCAACGACGTTATAGCATGTGCCAAATATAAGGTAAGTTAATTGTTCAAGCAATATTTTAATTTTTCAAATTTTATAAGAAATCTTTGTACTTACCGTCGTCGTGATGAAATAAATTGATGCGAAAAGTCATTGCAAAACGCATTCTAAACAACTTATTATTAGGTATATTGTTAACGTCTTACCAATCTCCGATATTCCAACAAAATCTTTCAACATCTAAATAGGGAAATTGACAACAACAACATATAATTCCAAAACATAAAGTACAAATAACATCATATAACAGTTCTTAAAAAAAGAAAAAAGTTGACATATACACTAATTTCTATAAAAAGTAGTAAACAAGCACTCCGAGGGAACATTGAATCCGAGGGGATTGGTAATGATGATGATGGAACATAATAGTGACGTCATAATTCGCCGACAATTTCTGTCAAAGAAAATCGATTTAACACGTGTTAATCATTATTTTTATTATTTTGAGCTTCCTGAGACTGATTAATTTTTTCTAGTAAAATTTTATCTTTTAACTCATTATTTGAACAGGCTTCGGGCCGCGACAAGTTCACCTTCGAACTCAAGTGGTTCATTGCCCTGCCGGACATTGTGGTCGTGGAGGAGGAAGCGGCGGTGGTGAACACCAATGACTTGCGCGAGACCTCGCCCGCCAACATAGTCGCGCTCAAGTCGCAGGCCTCGACAGTACGGGACCAGATACTGGCGGAAGAGCGCGCTGCGCACGATGATAAGGTAGCTGTCCAAAGAGTTTTGTTATGTTTTTAAGAAATCATTCTTCTTCATTTTTCTTCATATGCCATCTCCTATCGGAGGTCGGCTATCATGCACTTGGACCCGTGATGTTGCGGTTCGGAAAAGTTTTGAAGTACTCAGATTGTACCACTTACACATTTAGAACATTCTATATATACTTCAAATTTACCTAGGCCCTCTTATTTACAATAAGCTCGACAAAAACCTTAACATATACTCTTTTAATAAATACAGATGTAAAGAGAAAGTAGCAAAATGGCTTAATTCACTTAGTTAAGATGAAAACAAAAAAAAATTAACTACATTCAAATAAATTTTAAAAAATACGTTTATTTTACGAAAAGATAATTTTCAAAAGTCTTATATCTGTATATTCTATATTTATGTATATATGTATGTATATTTATATATCTTTTTATTTTATTCCTTTTTTTATTTTTAAATTTTTACCATTCTAATAATTTATTTATTTATTTAAATAGGACAACCAACGAGACATACATTAAAACAAGAAAGAAGCTATAATTATTATCTTAAAACTAAATACTGTCTTAATTACAGGTCGCCACGACATACAATGGTGGGACGTATTAGAAAAAAAAACAAATAATATCAAATATCTATAGACTTAAAACTTAATAAACTTATATTGAATTTTAATATATATAAAACTTAATATAAACTCAACTCAAACAATAATAATAATAATCTGTGATCAGTCCGATGTTTGCAACCGCTTAATGACCGATGCGTATGATTTGTATAGTGCACAAATTGTAATGCAAAATATAAAGCCTGTATTTTATTTGTTAATCGATTTTATGTTGTAAGTAATGTATTAATGTTTTTCCCTTAGTGTTGACGTGACTTCTTGTAATTATTTAATAATATAATGCGTGTGTTAGCATCTATGACACAGGCTCGGCCTAGTTTTGATGCTAGTGGTCTTGTATTTAGTCTTATAAAAATTGTTATCATTGTTTTGAATCTTATATGTATTCTCTTGGTCAATAAAGTATTATTGTTATTACGTAACAAACACAATATTCCTATACAAAAACAGAAGTACCTACTCCTAGTATTTAGATTTTTACTGTTTCTTGAAAGAAAAATAGTGAATAATTAGTTTTCGTACAAAAGGCAAATGGTATGGAGAATCTGTCGGAAATTTTGCCTAAGAAATTACTTGCATTTTTTTGTCATTAAAGCACAGATGTAATAGTGTCTACGTAACAGATAAAATACTCCTATACAAAAACAGAAATACCTACTCCTAGTATCAGTTAGATTTTTACTGTTTCTTGACAGAAAAATAGTGAATAATTTGTTTACAAACATTCTACATCAAATATAGCCTGAGTAGTTTTGCAAAGAAGTTAAAGTATGGAGTATGTGTCGGTGTGTATTTCTATAAAATCTGAATGAATCAGCACTGCCCCTGAGACGTTCGAAGCATGTTCGCAACCTATAAATGCATTCATATATGTATTTTTTTTACTAAGAACAAAATCAATGTACAATCGTCGCTTCCAGAAAATCCGTATCGGCAGTCGTGGCCCCGCCGAAAAGCAGCGCAAGAAGCTGGCTGAGCTCGAAGGGCAGTTGGTGCTCGCTTCACCCAACCTCGTATTCAGGGTTGGGGCCCGCGCGCCCGGTGGATCCACAGCACTGCAGCGGCAGCACTTGTTCTTCCTCAGCTCTGAGTACGAGCGTACGCAGTGGATCGACTCTATACATGCGCTGCAGGTATGTTAAGTGGGCCAGGTGGTTCTGGCATCGTTCAAGTGTCAGGGTAGAAAGCTAAAGTGAGCTTCCCGTTTTCAGTAAAATACGAAAAAAAATATTTTGCCTTTTTTGCAATTAAGAAATTACTTGGAAATCAGTAGGACTAGTTTTTTTTAAACTTCCTGGTTTAGAATAACTTTTTAGGAAGCATATTCCAGTTATCGATCAAGCCTTTTTATCCGACTGCGTCAGAAGGAGAGTTTTTCTTTTCGTTATTTTTTTTGTTAGTCCGGTTTTTACGAGTATATAATTGTTTTTTATATAGTTGCTTTAGCAGTCGGGTTTTGGTTTTATATTTTGGTCATTTATAGCTGCAATCCACATACATGACGACGCTCTCAAAAAAAAAACGCGTTCGGCAACGTACAACGATAACAAACATCGATGATGCAATGTTCAAGTTATGGAGAATTCCGTCAGAATACTGATCATCCATGAAATAAGATAAAAAATAATAATATTGCTACAAAATTACAATATTAGTTAGTCTCTTATAAATATAGGAGAATAGATGGATACTTTTGAGGTTTTTTAATTGTAAATGTTTTAAATGAAGGAATCTTTGATTTGGTATCAACATACTTTTTTTTACAAATGTCGTTACTTCTATTAAAGCTGTGGAGTATCTTGCGCCCTTTCTTCTCCACAACTAAAAATGGACGTCATGAATGGGTAGTAGGTAAAAAAATGTTTGGACGATTCAAAAGCGCTTTTATTAAGATATTTGAATAAAAAAATTGATTTTGCCTTGATAGTGTTTATATGATTAAAGGTTTATTTAATTTTGTGTACGTGTTGTCAAAAAGTGTGATGTACTCTCAGGCTTCATCGGCGCCGCCAGCGGGCGCGAGCGCAGTATCAATGCTGGAGTTGCAAGCGTGGGTGACAGCGTGCCGTAGTTACCTGCAGACGGATATGGGCTCGTACCTGCTACGAAGCGGCCGCGACGACTCTCTGCTTCTAGGCGATCTGCAACTGCACGTGGGCGGGATGACTACGCCGCTCGACACGCCTGCCGGTATGTGATACGCAATGTTCCTTTAAAGCTGTTTAGAGAAGCTGTGCCGGCAATTAAATGCAAGAAAACAAGATGTGCTTCGCTGCTTTTTGAAAATCCAAGATACCTTATACTTTTGACGGCTTACTGCAAGAACCCATTAAGTGACATTAACAACTATTTGGTAATAAGATGTTTTAGATGCCTTCTCTTTCTGGGGTCGGTCTCTCGTGTCTGAGTATCGTGGTCAGCATCGGGGTTGCATCTGGAGCGAATGATCTGCCTCCAACGGTTTCTGTCAAGCGCATCTCTAACGACCGTGTCGAATTTGGAGAAAGACGAGTCTTTCACTTGATCGGTCCACCTTGTTGGTGAACGACCGCGCAATCTTTCTTTTGCCTTCGGTTTAGATGTCTTATGCCATCATAACTATGAGAAAAATATTTTTCTATTGAATCTCCCATACTTATACCTATTGAATACGATCAAAGGAATATAAATAATTGTTTTGTCAAAGTATTCTGTATGTCAATTAATGAGTTCTTGCAGTAAGCCGCCGTGTTATTATAAATATTTTTATTCATCAGAAGTACCAAAAAGAAACTCAGCAAAGACGTATGTTTCTCCAGTTTTTTTACATCTTTAGAATACTGTCAACTATTTATTTATAAGTACATTGTTCATTTTATTTTGTTGCAATAAAAAATATCTATCTATCTTTCTATCTAATACTGAAAAATGCTATTATAGAAGGCTTTATTGAAAAATGCTATCTTTTCATCATAAAACAACTTACAAATGTAAAAGTATTAGATAGAACCTTCTCTGAACTTCAAAATTTACTCAACTTTTCCATTTACACCCCCAGATTATTACGTGGTGGTCGAAGTGGACTCGTACGGCCACTACTTCCGTAAGGCGAAGTCGAAGCTAGTGTGCAGGAGCGCGCAGCCGCGCTGGAACGAAAGCTTCACTCTTGACTTGGAAGGGTCGCAGAACTTGCGCCTGCTGCTGTATGAGGACGCGGCGAGACCGGTCCTTAGGGGAAAGTGCACCGTCAAGGTAATGTTTCTTATTTTAATTATCATTTCAGCTTGGTATAACCAACCTTTGCTAAAGTTGCTTAACTGCAGCAGTGTCAGATCGAGCGTGATTACCACTGCGCCATCGAGTTCCTCATCTCGTCTGTGTAGGACTGGATGAGGAGCTGGAAGGCTAAAAGCGCAAGCGCAAGCGAAAATTAAATGTTAAATTATTATTTTTTGGGTGTTATTTAAACGGTTAGCAAAGTATTCTAATTT